>CM038682.1:98679402-99290536 GCA_021605205.1 Aegilops longissima | reverse complement strand
ATTGGCTAATCCAAATGAAAAAGACACATGTGTGTCGCTCTGTACTTTGCATTCCACAAGGCACAAATAGAATGTGTGTATGTACTCATAAGAATAGATTATGCACTACTAGTCGGAGGCACATGCAGTGCACGTGTTGTCCTGGTCAAACTGCAAATAAGGTGTCTGTTCCTTCATAAAAGAAATCTCTGTTTACACGATAGATACTACAAAAGCCAGCCACAGAAGATCTTGAATGAGAAATTTTCTATTAACCATGACGTGAGGATAGGTGTGCAGGTAGCCGTGCAGTGTCCCGATAGCTCCAGAAAAATTCCGTCCAACTCGTTTTGGCGCGCGACTGGATAGAGCGAATCCCGGTAACTACAGCCGTCGGATCATCCGAGATTGCTATGATAAACGATAGGGATTCACCACACAGAAGAAATCAACGGCTACGAAGTGCCTCTGCTTTAGGATGGATGGCTAGTCCCAATTTTAAAATTTGATGTACTATAGTAGTGGAGATGTATGGATCATCAGAAAGATCAATATAAATCAATATAAATATTTAGCAGTAGTCATCTTCTTTTGGTGTATTGATTTCTCTTGATTGCTGTCAAGTTAATAGAACATCCAAAAACTGCAGGTAAGGATTAATTACTAGCAATCTAGTGGCAACGCAGGGTGTCCTCCGTTCTACTTTTTGTACATGTTTGTTCTGTATAAGTGTGTACTAGTGCTAGACAGTGAGAATCAATAATTATGAGAATGTATACCAACTGAACAGCCCTCTGATTAAATCTGCTGCTTGGTTTTAGAAAAAAGTGTTGATTCAACAAGAAGAAGAATTAATTGCAGGCACATAAATCATTTGCTGAAATGAATATAGGTTTCTCAAATTAAAAAATGTTGGTTTGCTGAACATATAGTTGTGTGGTCCCTCTTATTAATCCATGATGTTTGTCCAACTGTGTGCAAAGTTTAAGTTGTAGCTGCAGAATTGTTTAAGAAACAGAGTTGCTTGTTGACTCAGAATAAAAGGAGTTAAGCATGTGTTTGAAAATAGGCACATTTTTAATCTACTGGGAAAACCAAAAAAGTACTATTTACTCAGGAGAAAATATGAAACTTGTAGGTTCCTACTTTCAAACACATGCTTGACTCATAAAAATAATAAATCTTCAGCATGTGAGAGGAGAAACATATCACGCTAGCTCCCAGAGTGTTGGTGCTTGCTACTTCAGTCCTAGAACTAAATCGACATTGAGAGAGACGAGCATTTCTATAGAATGGCAAGCTATGATTGCTATTCAGACAAGATGGCAAGCTATGATTGCTTTTCAATAGAATGGCCCTTGTGATCAGAAGTATTTTTTGCAAGACCCAGTTCATTATACGCCTTGTCTATATATAATAATAGAATTTTTTTCTTTTCTTAAGTGTAATATTCAAGAATTCTAAGAAGATGTAGTACCTTCTAGATGTGGTGACTGCCACCGGCTGTCATGGTTGCTTCTGCATAACTTTACTAACAATCTCGATCTGCATATATACGAAGAATTAGAACGACCTATCATGTTTTGTCGCTACATCACGCTTTGCTTGTACTAAATTTCAAACCTTGCCTAAATATCACAAGCCAACACAAATCAATATCTTTTTACAAAACTAAATAAGTCCTTGAAATTATAATTACTAACCAAAGCAATCTTTGAGGTATTCAAAATATAGTCAAGCGATATCATGCAACGATAGAAACAAATTACAAGGTATTCAAACTAAAATCAAAAGATTCTGCAGTGTATGAGAGCACTATGCCTTTTCTTGCTTCTTATCAAGGGCATATCACAAATAGAAGAAGGCTATAGAGTACAGACTGAAGAATGTAGACTTAGGCGACACAAATAATATATGAACTATGTCATTATAACTTCTTTATTTCAAATTGACTTTTGAATTGGTATTTTGAAGCTGGGAGATAGACATATATTTATTACTGGCTACCATCGAATATTATGCTCACCAAAAGAAAAGGGAAATAAATAAATGCATGGTTCATCAACAAAACTGAACAGTTACCTACATATATAAGAGGCCATATGGAAATTGACTACATTAAGGAGATTGCGGCATTAAGCAAGCATGATAAACATCATGTGAGTCGTCATATTTACTTACTATATTTTCAGTTTGATAGATGATGTTAGCATAATGTAGTGGCAGACCACATGAACCTAGCCTTTTGTTCTGACCTTGCTCCATGAAGTCGGTACCTACATGAACTGTTTATTCAGGGACTTGTATCAGGAAATTATCAGATACATTTTTGTCCAAACAATAAAGCAACCAATCAATAATTAATTACCAGCTTCATCGGATGCATCCCGGATTTGTTTATCCAGAAAAATGACAATATCGACAAGCTTTTCTACAGTCTGGATAGAGGATCGCCCAAAGCAATGTTAGCACCTTTCAGAAGAAAGAGAAGGCAATATGTGAGTAGCGCATTCATCAAAAACTATTTAAACTAAACGCTACCAAGCAAAGCCCTACAGACAGAATTACAGAAGGCCAAGACATAAAGTAATGAAGTAGTCCCTCCGTCTCATAATATAAGAGTGTTTTTGACACTAGTGCTTTTGACACTGCACTAGTGTCAAAAACGCCCTTATATTATGGGGTGGAGAGAGTAAATGTGTATGAAGATAATTACATCCTCCAAAGGTCTGGACCACAAGGATTTCTTCTTCAAAGTTTTCACAAGCTTCCTTTGGCGCTTTAGTTCACTGTTGAATATAATGAATATCTCTAATAGCATATTTGCAGTACAGTTTTACAATCTACTGAAGTTATTTAACAATGTCATCAGTCTGGCAGTACCTCTTCTAGCTGCAGGTTTGGATTTGATGGGTATGAAAACCGTACTTTGCTTGAGGGCTGGCTTGGTCGTGATGTTGATGAAGCGCGCCACTGAGTGGGCAGGGCTCCTTCTCCTCTTGAGCTTGGCGGACAGGTCAGGTCCATCCATGGGTCATCCTGCGACCAACCCATCCGTCAGAGAATCCAGTCGAAGGAAAGGAAGGTAGGAAAGGAGAGCAAATCGAGAGGGGGCGGACCTTGTACCGTATACTAGGGTCGGAGCAGCGCCGATTCTGAGCAAGGAGCTGAGCCTTGAAGACCTCCCGGTGGTCCTTCTCCTCTTCCTCCTCCGTCAGGTCCCTCTGGGCACTTTGGGTCTGGACGAACTTGAAGGGCATGCTGAGTTCTTCTGCAGAAGTAGCACGAACTTAACAAAGATAGGAACCATGTCTGCGAACTCGAATCACAGAGGGAGAGAGAGAGGTGTGGATGAGAAGAGGGGACCGAGAAGGGACCTTGTGGATGAGCTCCATTGCTTGGCCACCGCAGATCTGGAAGCACCATGGTGGATCTGGCCACCGGTTGCCCTGCTGCTCGATTTGGACCGGATGCGGCGGCGGCTCTGGGAAGGGATGCGGGTGGGACCTGGATGCAGATGGGCGGCGGCGTGCGTCGGAGGTGCGGATGTGGGGAGTTGGGGATTTGGTGGCAGCATGAGTATGGGATTCAGAGGCAGCGGTGCTGGGTCGAGGCAGGGGTTGCAGGAAGCCGACTGGGTGATGGAGGGGATGGGGGCGGTGGCGCTGGGCGGAGCAGCAAGGAGGGGGTGAGTCGGCGACGGCGCTAGGGTTGGTGGAGTCGACGGCGAGATGCAGTGCGGCAGCTGATGCGGGAGAACAATGGCAGCCAGATGTAGTGTGGATAAGGCCATGTGGACGCGATGGGCTTCGAGTGCCTTCTAATTTTTCATTCTCCCATGACTCTCGCGCGCTTTTTTGGGCCTCAATTTTTTCATGCGCGCGCCCATGCCAACTTGGTTACATTTTGCCCTCAAATGAATTCAGGGCAATTGGGCCGACCCTAAAGATGCCGGCAGATTGTCTGCCTGTGTGACTCCACCATTCCCGGCAGTTACATTGACCTACATAGTGTTTTCCGGCACATAGAGCTTTGGGGGCAGTTAATTGACCCCAATTCTTGATCATTCCCCGCAGTTAATTGCCCTTAAATTTTTGTCATGGTGTAGTGACTCCAAAAGCAGGCCACTGAAGATCTTTATTGGATTTGTTTTTCATCACCAGCACGTCGAGGTGAAAGATGTGCAGGTTCAGTGGGTCCTCTTGCGTTTTCACTGACATGTGGGGCCACATGTGAGCAAACAGACGATGGGCTCCGAGCGTCCGCTGGCTGGTTGAGAAGAGAGATAGAGGAGGGCTAAGCACGGACTGCAGGAAATTTGTTCTCGTACCTCGATATAGGCTCGATATAGTGGGGTGGCATGGGCCATAACTAGCATTCACGTCTAGCGATGCGGCACATGCCACCCACATGAGTCCCATCAGACACCAATTTTCTTGGAGTCCGTGCTATGACCATCTCTTCTCCCTCTGTCCTCTTTTCTCACCATCGCGTGGTGGGCGGGGTGGGGGTTTGCCGATAGTCGATTTGCTCAGCTGCGGTCCCACTTGTAAGTGAAAATGCAACACCACACGCATTCCCGCTTGAGCGGCGTGCGGACCAACCGTGTGGGGTGCGGCGCTGAACACGGCAGGATTTTCCTTTTGAACTCGTAACTTGTAAAATTTGGTTACGCTCCATGGCGCGACCGATAGATAGAAATTAACGATTTTGCCTAGAGTAATGAGAAGTTTGCTTCTGGCGCCGTTCATGCATGGAGTACGTACGAAAATTATGAAGTTGATGTGAAAGGTAAGATAATTACTGTAGTATCATATACTACTACATGGATTTAACGGAAGGATAAAAATACATACGGATCCATCAACGTTCAACGACATCCTCACCCCTAGTGCGCTGGGTCACCAACCGACGTGTGAGGAGCAGCGGTGTTGGTGGCGAGCTCAACGTGCTTCTGAACAGTGCCGTCCAAGGTTGCCCTGCGCTCCAAGAAGGCCAGCGTCCTATCGTCCTCCTCTTGCATGTACTAGTCCTTGTGGGCGATTTGCGGCGTGAAGCGTGGGCGATTACGTCGATGGTGTCTTGTTGCGCGAGCCGCTTGGCGAAAGCACGAACTTCGAGGTGGACATTCTCCGTGCGACGGCGAGCGATCGCGAGGCCACCGGTCGTCGAAGAGGTTGTTACCATAGTGGCCGTTGAGGGTGGCGGGCATTCTGAACTCGGGCGTCGGTGGAGGCTTACATCAAAGTCGTCCACAAGCTTCTTGACGACGGTGAACTTGTCGAGAAACCGGCGAGGACCTCGTCGAACAAGGAGACGGTTGTCGTCCAGCGGCCCCTCATACTGGCGGCATCAAGCAATACTACTGCCGGACGCGGGCGGCGTCGTGGACCATCTCGCACGGTAGGGTGATGCTTGCGCTCATCGCCTCCATGGGTCTAGCATAGCTTCTAGTCAAGCGATCTTGCGATTCGGTGATCACTCAGCCCTTGGTTAGCGTGTGTAGGTGCGTGGGATTTCGTACTACTCCTCGACCTTCTCTCTTTTTGCCTTTGGCTGTATGATAGGTGGGCCACTGTTGGGGAGCGTAGTAATTTCAAAAATTTCCACGAACACGCAAGACCATGGTGATGGCATAGCAGCGAGAGGGGAGAGTGTCCGCCCACCCTCGTGAACCGAAAGCGGAAGCGTTATAACAACGCGGTTGATGTAGTCGTGCGTCTTCACGATCCGACCGATCCAAGTACCGAGCGTCGGCACCTCCGAGTTACGCACACGTTCACTCGATGGCGATCCCGGACTCGATCCGGCAAAGTGTCGGGATGAGTTCCGTCGACGACGGCGTGGCAGGCGATGATGATGCTCCACCGACGCGAGGGCTTCGCCTAAGCTCATGACGATATGACTTCTCCGGCGAGGGCTTCGCCTAAGCTCATGACGATATGACGAAGTGGAATATGGTGGAGGGGCACCGCACACGGCTAAGGAACGATCCGTAGATCAACTTGTGTGTTATGGGGTGCCCCCTGCCCCCGTATATAAAGGAGCAAGGGAGGAGGTGGCCGGCCTAGGAGGAGGCGCGCCAGGGGAGTCCTACTCCACCGGGAGTAGGACTCCTTCTTCCTAGTCCAACTAGGAGAAGGGGAAAGGGGAAGTGGAGAAGGAAGGAGAGGTGGGCTGCGCCCAAACCCCTTGTCCAATTCGGACTGGGCTTGGGAGGGCGCGCCACCTCTGGCTCCTTCCCACTAAGGCCCATTAAGGCCCAATACTTTTCCCCGTATTCCCGTAACTCCCGGTACTCGAAAAATACCGAATCACTCGGAACCTTTCCGAACTCCGAATATAGTCGTCCAATATATCGATCTTTACGTCTCGACCATTTCGAGACTCCTCGTCATGTCCCCGATCTCATCCGGGACTCGAACTCCTTGGTACATCAAAACTCATAAACTCATAATATAAGCATCATGAAACCTTAGCGTGCGGACCCTACGGGTTCGAGAACTATGTAGACATGACCTAGAACTATTCTTGGTCAATAACCAATAGCGGAACCTGGATGCCCATATTGGCTCCTACATATTCTCTGAAGATCTTTATCGGTCAAACCGCATAACAACATACTTTGTTCCCTTTGTCATCGGTATGTTACTTGCGAGATTCGATCGTCGGTATCAATACCTAGTTCAATCTCGTTACGGCAAGTCTCTTTACTCGTTCCGTAATACATCATCTCATAACTAACTCATTAGTTACAATGCTTGCAAGGCTTAGGTGATGAGTATTACCGAGAAGGCCCAGAGATACCTCTCCAGAGCAATCGGAGTGACAAAACCTAATCTCGAAATCGCCAACCCAACATGTACCTTTGGAGACACCTGTAGTACTCCTTTATAATCACCCGATTACGTTGTGACGTTTGGTAGCACCAAAGTGTTCCTCCGTGGCAGGAGTTGCATAATCTCATAGTTACAGGAACATGTATAAGTCATGAAGAAAGCAATAGCAACATACTAAGCGATCATGTGCTAGGCTAACGGAATGGGTCATGTCAATCAGATCATTCTCCTAATGATGTGATCCCGTTAATCAAATGACAACTCATGTCTATGGTTAGGAAACATAACCATCTTTGATTAACGAGCTAGTCAAGTAGAGGCATACTAGTGACACTCTTGTTTGTCTATGTATTCACACATGTATTATGTTTCCGGTTAATACAATTCTAGCATGAATAATAAACATTTATCATGATATAAGGAAATAAATAATAACTTTATTATTGCCTCTAGGGCATATTTCCTTGATCTCCCACTTGCACTAGAGTCAATAATCTAGTTCACAACGTCATGTGATTTAACATCAATAGTTCACATCTATATGTGGTTAACACCCATAGTTCACATCGACATGTGATCAACACCCAAAGGGTTTACTAGAGTCGATAATCTAGTTCACATCGCTATGTGATTAACACCCAAAGAGTACTAAGGGATGATCATGTTTTGCTCGTGAGAGAAGCTTAGTCAGCAGGTCTGCATCACATTTGAGCCGTATATATTTTGCAAATATTCTATGTCTACAATGCTCGCACGGGCTACTCTAGCTAATTGCTCCCACTTACAATATGTATCCAGATTGAGACTTAGAGTCATCGGATCAGTGTAAAAAGCTTGCATCGATGTAACTCTTTACTGACGTGCTCTTTTATCACCTCCATAATCGAGAAATATTTCCTTAGTCCTCACTAAGGATGTTCTTGACCAATGTCCAGTGATCTACTCCTAGATCACTATTGCACTCCCTTGCCAAGCTTAGTGGTAGGGTATGCAATAGATCTGGTACACAGCATGACATACTTTATAGAACCTATGGCTGATGTATAGGGAATGACTTTCATTCTCTTTCTATCTTTTGCCGTGGTCGGGTTTTGAGTTTTACTCAATCTCACACCTTGTAACACAGGCAAGAACTCTTTCTTTGACTGTTCTATTTTGAACTTCTTCAAAATCTTGTCAAGGTATGTATTCATTGAAAAAACTTATCAAGCGTCTTGATCTATCTCAATAGATCTTGATGTTCAATATGTAAGCAGCTTCACCGAGGTCCTTCTTTGAAAAACTCCTTTCAAATATTCCTTTATGCTTTGCAGAATAATTCTACATTATTTCCGATCAAGAATATGTCATTCACATATACTTATCGAAATCTTTGTAGTGCTCCCACTCACTTTCTTGTAAATACAGAGCTTCTCCAAAAGTCTGTATAAAACCATATGCTTTGATCACACTATCAAAGCGTTTATTCCAACTCCGAGATGCTTGCACCAGTCCATAGATGGATCATTTGGAGCTTTGCACATTTTGTTAGCTCCTTTAGGATTGACAAAATCTTCGGTTGCATCATATACAACTCTTCTTTAATAAATCCATTAAAGAATGTAGTTTTGACATCCATTTGCCGATTTCATAAAATGTGGCAATTGCTAACATGATTCGGACAGACTTAAGCATCGCTACAGCTGAGAAAATCTCATTGTAGTCAACACCTTGAACTTGTCGAAAACCTTTCTGCGACAAGTCGAGCTTTGTAGATAGTAATACTACTATCAGCATTTTGTCTTCCTCTTGAAGATCCATTTATATAATATGGCTTGCCGATCATCGGGCAACTCCATCAAAGTCCACACTTTGTTCTCATATATGGATCCCATCTCAGATTTCATGGTCTCAAACCATTTCGCGGAAACTGGGCTCATCATCGCTTCCTCATAGTTCGTAGGTTCATCATGGTCTAGTAACATGACTTCCAGAACATGATTACCGTACCACTCAGTGCGGATCTTACTCTGGAAGACCTACGAGGTTTGGTAGCAACTTGATCTGAAGTTTCATGATCATCATCATTAACTTCCTTACTAATTGGTGTAGGAATCACCGAACTGATTTATGTGATGAACTACTTTCCAATAAGGGAGAAGGTACAATTACCTCATCAAGTTTCTACTTTCCTCCCACTCACTTCTTTCGAGAGAAACTCCTTCTCTAGAAAGGATCCATTTAACAACGAATGTTTTGCCTTTAGATCTGTGATAGAAGGTGTACCCAACAGTTTCTTTTGGGTATTCTATGAAGACGCACTTCTCCGATTTGGGTTCGAGCTTATCGGTGAAAACTTTTTCACATAAGCATCACAACTCAAACTTTAAGAAACGAGACTTAGGTTTCTCGCTAAACCATAGTTCATACGGTGTCATCTCAACGGATTTAGATGGTGCCCTATTAAAGCGTGAATGCAGCTGTCTCTAATGCATAACCCAAAAGCGATAGTGGTAAATCGGTAAGATACATCATATATTGCACCATATCCAATAAAGAGCGGTTATGACGTTCGGACACACCATTACGTTATGGTGTTCCATGTGGCGTGAGCTGTGAAACTATTCCACATTGTTTTAACTGAAGGCCAAACTCGCAACTCAAATATTTTTCCTCTGCGATCATATCGTAGAAACTTTTATTTTCTTGTTACGATGATTCTTCACTTCACTCTGAAATTCTTTGAACTTTTCAAATGTTTCAGACTTGTGTTTCATCAAGTAGATATACCCATATCTGCTCAAATCATCTGTGAAGGTTAGAAAATAACGATACTTGCCGTGAGCTTTAACACTCATCGGACCGCATACATCAGTATGTATTATCTCCAATAAGTCATTTGCTCGCTCCATTGTTAGGAGAAGCGAGTCTTTAGTCATCTTGCCCATAAGGCATGGTTATAAGCATCAAGTGATTCATAATCAAGTGATTCCAAAAGTCCATCGGCATGGAGTTTTCTTCATGCGCTTTACACCAATATGACCTAAGCGGCGATGCCACAAATAAGTTGTACTATCATTATTAACTTTGCATCTTTTGGTTTCAATATTATGAATATGTGTATCACTATGATCGAGATCCAATGAACCATTTTCATTGGGTGTGTAACCATGTAAGGTTTTATCCATGTAAGCAGAACAACAATTTATTCTCTTACTTACATGAATAACAGTATTGCAATAAACATGATCAAATCATATCCATGCTCAACGCAAACGCCAAATAACATTTATTTAGGTTCAACACTAATCCCGAAAGTATAGGGAGTGTGCGATGATGATCATATCAATCTTGGAACTACTTCCAACACTCATCGTCACTTCCCTTCAACTAGTTTCTGTTCATTCGCAACTCCGTTTGAGTTACTACTCTTAGCAACCGAACCATTATCAAATACCGAGGGGTTGCTATGAACACTAGTAAAATATACATCAATAATCTGTATATCAAATATACCCTTGTTCTCTTTGCCATCCTTCTTATCCACCAAATATCTCGGTATTTCCGTTTCCAGTGACCATTTCCTATGCAATGTAAGCACTCAGTTTCAGGCTTTGGTTCAGCTTTGGGTTTCTTCGTGGGAGTGACAACTTGCTTGTCATTCTACTTGAAGTTCCCCTTTCTTTCCCTTTGCCCTTTTCTTGAAACTAGTGGTCTTGTCAATCATCAACACTTGATGCTCTTTCTTGATTTCTACCTTCGTCGATTTCAACATCATGAAGAGCTCGGGAATCTTTTCCGTCATCCCTTGCATATTATAGTTCATCACGAAGTTCTAGTAACTTAGTGATGGTGACTAGAGAATTCTGTCAATCACTGTCTTATCTGGAAGATTAACTCCCACTTGATTCAAGCGATTGAAGTACTCAGACAATCTGAGAACATGCTCACTAGTTGAGCGATTCTCCTCCATCTTTTAGCTATAGAACTTGTTGGAGACTTCATATCTCTCAACTCGGGTATTTGCTTGAAATATTTAACTTCAACTCCTGGAACATCTCATATGGTCCATGACGTTCAAAAACGTCTTTTGAAGTCCCGATTCTAAGCCGTTAAGAATGGTGCACTAAACTATTAAGTAGTCATCATATTGAGCTAGCCAAACGTTCATAACGTCTGTGTTTGCTCCTGCAATAGGTCTGTCACCTAGCGGTGCATCAAGGACATAATTCTTCTGTGCAGCAATGAGGATAAACCTCAGATCACGGATCTAATCCGCAATATTGCTACTAACATTTTTCAATACAATTTTCTCTAGGAACACATATAAAAACACAGGGAAGCAATAACGCGAGCTATTGATCTACAACATAATTTGCAAAATACTACCAGGACTAAGTTCATGATAAATTAAAGTTTAATTAATCATATTAAAAACCTCCCACTTAGACAGACATCTCTCTAGTCATCTAAGTGATTACGTGATCCAAATCAACTAAACCATGTCCGATCATCACGTGAGATGGAGTAGTTTCAATGGTGAACATCACTATGTTGATCATATCTACTATATGATTCACGCTCGACCTTCGGTCTCCGTGTTCGAGGCCATATCTGTTATATGCTAGGCTCGTCAAGTTTAACTTGAGTATTCGCGTGTGCAACTGTTTTGCACCGTTGTAGATGGACGTAGAACTTATCACCCGATCATCACGTGGTGTCGGGTACTACGAACTTTGGCAGCGGTGCATACTCGTGGAGAACACTTCTTGATAATTTTAGTGAGAGATCATCTTATAATGCTACCGTCAATCAAAGCAAGATAAGATGCATAAAGGATAAACATCACATGCAATCAATATAAGTGATATGATATGGTCATCATCATCTTGTGCTTGTGATCTCCATCGCCAAGCACCGTCATGATCACCATCGTCACCGGCGCGACACCTTGATCTCCATCGTAGCATCGTTGTCGTCTCGCCAACTATTGCTTCTCGACTATCGCTCTGCTTAGTGATAAAGTAAAGCAATTACATGGCGTTGCATTTCATACAATAAGCGACAACCATATGGCTCTGCCGATTGCCGATAACTCGGTTACAAAACATGATCATCTCATACAATAAAATATAGCATCACGTCTTGACCACATCACATCACATCATGCCCTGCAAAAACAAGTTAGACGTCCTCTACTTTGTTTGTTGCAAGTTTTACGTGGCTGCTACGGGCTGAGCAAGAACCGTTCTTACCTACGCATCAAAACCACAACGATAGTTTGTCAAATAGACTCGTTTTAACCTTCTCAAGGACCGGGCGTAGTCATACTCGGTTCAACTAAAGTGAGAGAGAGACACCGCCGGTCACCTTTAAGCAACGAGTGCTCGGGCGGTGAAACCAGTCTCGCGTAAGCGTCACGCATAATGTCGGTCCGGGCCGCTTCATCTCACAATACCGCTGAACCAAAGTATGACATCTTTGGTAGGCGGTATGACTTGTATCGCCCACAACTCACTTGTGTTCTACTCGTGCACATGACATCAACGCATAAAACCAGGCTCGGATGCCTTTGTTGGGGAGCGTAGTAATTTCAAAAATTTCCTACGAACACGCAAGACCATGGTGATGGCATAGCAACGAGAGGGAGAGTGTCCGTCCACGTACCCTCGTGAGACCGAAAGCGGAGCGTTATAACAACGCTGTTGATGTAGTCGACGTCTTCACGATCCGACCGATCCAAGTACCGAACGTCACGGCACCTCCGAGTTCGCACACGTTCAGCTCGATGGCGATCCCGGACTCGATCCAGCAAAGTGTCGGGGATGAGTTCCGTCAAGACGACGGCGTGGTGGCGATGATGATGCTCCACCGACGCAGGGCTTCGCCTAAGCTCATGACGATATGACTTCTCCGGCGCGAGGCTTCGCCTAAGCTCCATGACGATATGACCGAAGTGGAATATGGTGGAGGGGGCACCGCACACGGCTAAGGAGCGATCCGTAGATCAACTTGTGTGTTATGGGGTGCCCCCTGCCTCAGTATATAAAGGAGCAAGGGAGGAGGTGGCGGCCTAGGAGGAGGGCGCCAAGGGAGTCCTACTCCCACCGGGAGTAGGACTCCTTCTTCCTAGTCCAACTAGGAGAAGGGGAAAGGGGAAGTGGAGAAGGAAGGAGAGGTGGGCTGCGCCCAAACCCCTTGTCCAATTCGGACTGGGCTTGGGAGGCGCGCCACCTCTGGATCCTTCCCACTAAGGCCCATTAAGGCCCAATACTTTTCCCCGTATTCCCGTAACTCCCGGTACTCGAAAAATACCGAATCACTCGGAACCTTTCCGAACTCGAATATAGTCGTCCAATATATCGATCTTTACGTCTCGACCATTTCGAGACTCCTCGTCATGTCCCCGATCTCATCCGGACTCGAACTCCTTGGTACATCAAAACTCATAAACTCATAATATAAGCATCATCGAAACCTTAAGCGTGCGGACCCTACGGGTTCGAGAACTATGTAGACATGACCTAGAACTATTCTTGGTCAATAACCAATAGCGGAACCTGGATGCCCATATTGGCTCCTACATATTCTCGAAGATCTTTATCGGTCAAACCGCATAACAACATACTTTGTTCCCTTTGTCATCGGTATGTTACTTGCCCGAGATTCGATCGTCGGTATCCAATACCTAGTTCAATCTCGTTACCGGCAAGTCTCTTTACTCGTTCCGTAATACATCATCTCATAACTAACTCATTAGTTACAATGCTTGCAAGGCTTAGGTGATGAGTATTACCGAGAAGGCCCAGAGATACCTCTCAGACAATCGGAGTGACAAAACCTAATCTCGAAATCGCCAACCCAACATGTACCTTTGGAGACACCTGTAGTACTCCTTTATAATCACCCGATTCGTTGTGACGTTTGGTAGCACCAAAGTGTTCCTCCGTAAGCGGAGTTGCATAATCTCATAGTTACAGGAACATGTATAAGTCATGAAGAAAGCAATAGCAACATACTAAACGATCATGTGCTAGGCTAACGGAATGGGTCATGTCAATCAGATCATTCTCCTAATGATGTGATCCCGTTAATCAAATGACAACTCATGTCTATGGTTAGGAAACATAACCATCTTTGATTAACGAGCTAGTCAAGTAGAGGCATACTAGTGACACTCTTGTTTGTCTATGTATTCACACATGTATTATGTTTCCGGTTAATACAATTCTAGCATGAATAATAAACATTTATCATGATATAAGGAAATAAATAATAACTTTATTATTGCCTCTAGGGCATATTTCCTTCACCAGCCACCCCCTGGGGCCACGTTCATTCACCCAAAGGCAGTTGCCGTAAGTCAATGAAGCCGCGTCCCCCTCCGTGCCGGTGCAGTATAGTCATCTCACCGGACCTCTAGTTGGGGCCAAACGAGAGAAGTTTGATGTTTACTGGTTTATTGGTCCCCTTTGCATTTTGCGCCAAGTTTTTACCTTTGATTTAACTAATAAAATGTTAATGCATGTAAACAAAAATGTTGTGTAAGTCACCTTACGAAAACCAAATAATCCCAAAATACTTAGGATCGGTGCATTAACTCCCTCCTTGTTTCTTATTTCGTGACATATCAACCAATAAGAGATGTGGGCCGTGCATGCTTTCAATGACTTGAGACTAGTACCAAACATGACATGCAGTGTTTAGTTCATTGCATGTAATCCTATTACAGTACTCTAGTTAGCAAAAAAACATTAAGTTCTCTTGCCGATAGGAATAAAACACCATGTATTTATTTACAGAGGGAGTAGTACATTTTTGGTGACATGCATTACTAGATATTGCTAGTCAAATACTAAAATCCATATGGACGTGGTAGTACTCCTAAATCCAGACGGTGGTGCTACTAGTACTAGTAGTAGTACTACCAATGTAGTAGTAGGGGTACTAGCACTGTACTACCCGTTGGTCAAATTATTACGTGCTGCTCCTTACAGTGAAGTGACAAGACCCTGCGCCGGAGATGACACCTGAGTATAGGCGCCGTGTTCGGCATACCATAGTCAGCGTCACCGTCTGCAGTCACTATCATCATGGCTGTAGAGCTAGCCTGCTTACAACTAGCCCTGTTCGACATAATTTCCCGTGCGTAGATGCCCGTGCATTGCATGGAACACCAAAATTGGGGGTGGACGGCTCCGGCAGCGGCCATCGCGCCAGATTTTTCCACGGCCTTCTACTCCTAGATGTGGTAGGGAGGAGATGAGGCTGATTGTAAATAGGGAACAAGTGCGGGCATCTTTTTGCAAAAATGGAGAAGCTTGGTTTGTATGCGTCAGATCTAGATCCGACGGCTATTGGTGAAAGATGGGAGGCACAACATCATCACCAACTCAGGACCTGTTTGATTCGCAGGATTTTGAAAACGCAGGAATAGGACACGGCAATATTACAAGTTTCAAACTGATATTACAAATGTTAGGAGTAATGTTGCACCTACGAAGAGGGAATTACTAGGAAGTTTACGTAAGAACTTTCGTTACTTTAGGTGGATGCAGCATTATCGTACAAACTAAAATCCACCGCCCTGACAAGTCACTAATGGGCAAATAAGTTTTCGAGTCTCTGGCCACTTGATGTTTCAAAAAAAAATCAGCTTCTGCGGAGACTTTGTCATTTAGGCTTAGACGCTTGCGGTGATCAGCATGCCATTCATTGTTGCGCCAGAGAACGCCAAACCTCATTACCTTGAGCACACTTGCCTCCAGAACAAAGAACCTGGCCAATTTAATCTTAGATGTGCTGCCTCGGTAGTCGATCAAATCAATTTCTGTAAGATGGAGATCAAGGCATTCGATGAGATTGTTATAGTGCAGCACATTTTTCACTTTCGGGTCTTTTTTATCTGCAAAAGAAGAGAACATATTAGAGCAGCTCGCTGCATAAGATTGTCGTGTCATCAAGAGGTGCCAATATCATTCGCTCATACGATAGAGTTGGCTGGCTAGTGATATTTTTCACTCTCTCTCTCTCTGTGTGTGTGTGTGTGTGTGTGTGTGTGTGTGTGTGTGTGTTTCCTCTCATTTAACTAGGAGCACATGAAGAGCTTGGGCATTTGTTGCCTTCCACTATGTGGCTGTTGACACCAGATTTTGGCACGGTCAATAACTTATTTAAGATGGCCTCAAATGGAGAAGTGATCTTCATGAAAGAGTTCCGTATTGTTGATATGAACATCTTTAAAGTTTGGGTCATCGCCGTCCGATTTCATCTCGAAGGCCGAAACTATGCTCAAAGTACTAAGAACTTATATTCAGAGTACAGTTTGGCCGATTAAGCCTCCAAGACGACCACAAATGGAAAAATGATCTACACGCATTGTCTTTGTCTCGTTGAAACGATCGATTTTGATATAAAAATCGTCCAAATCCGAGTACGTATGCAAAAGTTAGAGCAATCGGAGTGCAGCCCTGTCACGAGGCGAAATATGGCGCGCCCCACCAGACGCCATGTCTGATTGGTAGCGCGAGTAAAGAGATCTTTTGCGCGAGCTATTTGACCCTCAAGATGACCTCTGATCAAAAAACGTTCAACATGAAAGTTGTTCGTATCGTCGAAACGGTCAAGATTGCTTTTGGACTCGTTTTCATCCGAGATCGTTTACCACCACGAAAAAGACCCGCAAGGTGCAGCCAGTTTAAACCGAACAGTTTTGGAAAGTTCGGACAAGACCAATCCGAATTTGACTAGGGTTTTGGACGTGAATCCAAGCCTTTTCCTTGCACGGGAAGTCCAGCCGCCTCTTATATACCTAAGGGGTGACGGCCGATTGAACAACAACACACAATCGAACAATCAATCTACTTTTTACCCTAGTTTTACATCTCTCCCTTGTTCTTTCTCTCTCGTTCTTCGTTCGTTCTTCGTTGAAGGGCAGCGATCCTCGAGGCTCTAGGGGGCGCGGCGACCTAGGGCAGCCCATAGCCGCCGCAGCGTCCAGACGGGTCCCTCCCGGCGCGTGGGGTTTGGTGCTCAAAAGCGCCCGCCAGATTGCTTGCGTACCGCGCTTCCGGACGGGTCTCATTCGACGTGAGCTGCGGTGCATCACCCTCGGCGTTGGAGGTACACGGTGACGTGTTCGTGTGCGAACACACTTTTTGGCGACTCCGCTGGGGAAGAAAGATCAAGAATTATCATCAACCATGTCTAATCTCCCCAAGCCCTCAGAAGTTGACGCCGATAACATCATTAAGCCCGGTCTTGATGAACTATCGGATGAATATCGCCAAGCCTACGAAGCGCGCAAGAAGCAGCGTGAAGAGGCTTTTGAGGCGCTCAAGAAGAAGCGCGAGGAGGAGGATTTGGAAGCGTTTCTTTCAGGTTTCAAGAAGGACCGTCAAGGTAACATCACTCCGACTGGAAACGTCAATTTTCCTCCCCTCATCGACGAACAAGATGTGATCCTTTGTGAGTAAAGTTTTTTCTCCAGAGCAAGTGGCTGTGATTGAAAGTCTTGTTAGTAAGGGTAATGTGATGGCATACAATTCTTTTGTGGCTAGTGCTAATGCTCAGAAAAATATGCCTCCATCATCTAGTGGTACTGTTGGTATATCTGAAAACCCTAGTCCAATTTTACCTATTTCATCGGCACCACCTATGCAACAACAATATAATATGCCGTTGAATTTTTACCCTACTCAAACCAACCAGCTTGTGGCTACACCTACATACCCTAATCATATTATGAGTGTGCCCAATTCGGCGTCAACGCCGAATCACTTTGTCACACCACCCATAGGTGCAAGCATGTTTGGTCTTCCGCCGAATTATGGTTCAGCGCCCATCCCACAAGTTGCACCAATAGCTAGTACTCAGGTTGCTCCTATGTCATTGCCACAAACATCTTCATCTACATCGGATCCAATTTTAGCTAAATTAAGGGAGGATTTGCATAAGATGTTTCTAGAAACTTTCGGAAACGAGCCGAAAGTAAAGAGTCGTGTGTATCAAAAGCCTTATCCTGAACACTTGATGCAATTTCTTACCCTCAAGGTTATAAGGTTCCTGATTTTGTTAAATTTAGTGGTGAGGGTGCGAAAACAACTTGGGAGCATGTGAGTCAAGATATCTAGCACAGTTGGGTGAAGCAGGTTCCATAGAAGAGTTGAAAATACGTTTATTTCCTTATCTTTAACAGCACCGCATTTTCATGGTTTGCTGCTTTACCACATGGCTCAATTCTCTTATGGTCGCCATTAGAGCAAAAGTTTCATGATCACTTTTATAGCGGCGATAATGAGCTAAAGTTGTCACATCTTACATCGGTTAGGCAAAACATGATGAATCGGTCACCGATTATGTCAAGAGATTTAGAGACATAAAAACCGATGTTATAGCTTAGTGATAACTGAGAGAGACTTGGCAGATCTTGTTCTTAATGGTTTGAAAACTCACATTAAAGAGAGGCTAGAAAGTTATGAGTTTTTGAACATTAATCAAGTCTTACAAAAAGCTTTGGCTCAAGAGAGACGAAGTAAAGAGATTCATAGGTCTACAACCGATCGTCCTAGAATGCATATGGTTGAACACAATGATGATAATTCGGATGATGAGGTTGATGTTTATACTACTGAGTTTGTTTGGTCCTCAAAGGCCAAGCCCTATACATGCAATGCTCTTAAGCCGATTCGCAAGAATCGTGATGACGAGATGAGGTTTACATTTGATATATCTAAGTGTGATAAGATATTTGATGCTCTCTTGCAGGATAAGATGATTAGAATATCACACACCATACCGCCGTTTGATGAGCTAAACGGCGTGCTTATTGCAAATACCATAATTCATTTTCCCATGCTACTAACGATTGCAATGTTTTTCGATGATGATACAATCGGCCATTAATGATGGACGATTGAATTTTGCTGAGATGCAAGTTGATAAACAGCCCTTTCGATGAACACCATGGACTTGGAGGAAAGAAAATGTTAATTGACCTAGCATAGCCGAATCTGCTAATAAAGATAATGTTGTTATTGGTGAACCCAGGAATGGCAAGGAGGGCGACAAAGTCTTGGGAAGAGAGGTTGTGCTTGATAAGCAACCCGATGGCAAGGAAGTATTGAAGATCACCATAAAAAATCCCGTACTCAGGGGGGCAACCACAAGTACAAGAAGATACTCATGTTAAATTTATCAAGCCCAAGAATTAAGAAGTTGACAAGTGGGGAAAGAGTGAAGCTAAGCGCAAGCGAATCAAGCCAACTTTCGATATGCTGCTATCCAAATATGCAAGTCAAGCGGCCGGTTCTAGCTCTAATCGGCCATCACATTCAAGCGTTCAAGATCGCTCGGAGCAAGAGTTTCGACGCTATGCAAGGCCATATGGGTCATGGGCACCGACACCATGGATGTCACAACCCTCCTATGCACCATATTACATGAGAGACTTCAATGGAGGATGGGGGCAGCCCCCAATGGTTCCTTATGCTTTCCATATGGGGTGGACAACACCTAGAAGGCCTGCTCGCGAGAGGCTTTATTATCCCACCCAAGGCCGTTTGAGCTATGGTGCTAATCGGCCAATAAAAAATTCTCCAAGTAAGACCAATAAAAAAGTGTGGCGTGTTAAGTCACCTAATGCGGAAATTTCAGAATGCGACAAGCAAAAGGAGATCAAAAAGCCGGTTGTTGGTAATCTGGTTACTTCTAATGGTGATATTGTTATTGTTCAGCAGGGTTCCATGGTTGATGATCATGAGGCGAACACAAGCAAGGCCAAACCAAGGGATCCCAAATATACTCAACCTAAGTGGTGTCCTCCCGGTTTAACTAAGACCATGAAAAGAAGGTTACAACGCATGAGGAACCACGAGAAGGTAGAACACAAAGAGGAGAGGCAAAGGGACTAATTGTTTAGTGAAATTCGCCCATAGCACTCACAAAATAAGTGTGGAGGCCTAAACAAAACAAAACACAGATGCTTCTACATTAGTTGCAGCAACACCTTCACCACCAAAAGAGGATGATCGACCCTATTACATCGTCTACACTACCGAAACATCCCCTTCAATTGAGGAATCTTTAAGCCCAATATACACATTGGGAGATGAAGATGAGATGGTGGATTATGAATCTCGCCGGTTCGGGAAGGTATGGATATTAATATGGTATATTACTTACCTGCCGAGTTTCGTGCTATAGGTGAAGAAGGGGAGGTAGCCCAGCCGAATTTTGGTCCTAAGAATGCTATTTTCGAGAAGCCAAGAGAACCGGTGAAACACTTGAAGCCATTTTACCTCAAAGGTCATATTAACGGATTGCCGGTTGCTAGGATGCTCGTTGATGGTGGTGCTGTGGTAAATCTTATGCCCTACTCGGTCCTCAAAAAGTGGGGGTTAGATGATGATGCATTGATGAAGACCAATATGGTACTTAATGGATTCGAGGGTAAAGAAAAGACAGAGGCCAAAGGTGTGATGTGCATGGAACTCACCGTGGGAAGCAAAACTTTGGCCACCACATTCTTCATCACCGAGGTGCAAGGTAACTATAATGTTATATTAGGTCGCGATTGGGTTCATGCTAACCAATGTGTGCCGTCTACCATGCATCAATTTTTAATACAATGGATCGATGATGAGGTAGAAATCATTCACGCGGATAATTCGGCTTGTGTTGCTTTGGCCGATGCATCGGTGGATTGGAATCATCCCGATGTAACTTGCTTAATAGGGCGTGACCTCTCGGAGTTTGATTTCCTTAGTGCTACAAGGAACGGGTTCATTCCCATCTCTTTAAAGCCGATTGGTGGTAATCGGTTACAAGGTATGATGTGAACAAGAAGTTAAAATCAACGGCCGATATATAACTATCGCCCTTAGCATAAACATGGCCGATACATAATTATCGTCCTGAGAAAAATAAATGGCCGATGGAGTGTTGACATCGTCCTTAGAACAAATACATTGCAAATTATTTTTCGGCACGCAAGTTTTGCCGAAAAACAGGGGGGCATGTGTTGACACCAGATTTTGGCACGGTCAATAACTTATTTAAGATGGCCTCAAATGGAGAAGTGATCTTCATGAAAGAGTTCCGTATTGTTGATATGAACATCTTTAAAGTTTGGGTCATCGCCGTCCGATTTCATCTCGAAGGCCGAAACTATGCTCAAAGTACTAAGAACTTATATTCAGAGTACAGTTTGGCCGATTAAGCCTCCAAGACGACCTCAAATGGAAACATGATCTACACGGATTGTCTTCGTCTCGTCGAAACGATCGATTTTGATATAAAAATCGTCCAAATCCGAGTTTGTATGCAAAAGTTAGAGCAATCGGAGTGCAGCCCTGTCACGAGGCGAAATATGGCGCGCCCCACCAGACGCCATGTCTGATTGGTAGCGCGAGTAAAGAGATCTTTTGAGCGAGCTATTTGACCCTCAAGATGACCTCTGATCAAAAAACGTTCAACATGAAAGTTGTTCGTATCGTCGAAACGGTCAAGATTGCTTTTGGACTCGTTTTCATCCGAGATCGTTTACCACCACGAAAAAGACCTGCAAGATGCAGCCAGTTTAAACCGAACAGTTTTGGAAAGTTCGGACAAGACCAATCCGAATTTGACTAGGGTTTTGGACGTGAATCCAAGCCTTTTCCTTGCACGGGAAGTCCAGCCGCCTCTTATATACCTAAGGGGTGACGGCCAATTGAACAATAACACACAATCAAACAATCAATCTACTTTTTACCCTAGTTTTACATCTCTCCCTTGTTCTTTCTCTCTCGTTCTTCGTTCGTTCTTCGTTGAAGGGCAGCGATCCTCGAGGCTCTAGGGGCGGGCGAACCGACCTAGGGCAGCCCATAGCCGCCGCGCGTCCAGACGGGGTCCCTCCCGGGCGCGTGGGGTTTCGGGTGCTCAAAAGCGCCCGCCGGATTGCTTGCGTACCGCGCTTCCGGACGGGTCTCCTTCGACGTGAGCTGCGGTGCATCACCCTCGGCGTTGGAGGTACACGGTGACGTGTTCGTGTGCGAACAGTGGCCAATGCCATATTTCGCAAAAGTATGCCACATAATACGCATTGATGTCAAATCAAAAGATTTTGGCACCGCTCTCGCGATGTGAGAGAGTTGGCACCGCTGTGCACACAGACCCACATGTATAAACAAATCAATCAAACCAACTACACCAGCCTCTCACTCTCCCAAACAAGTGTTTTTTTATTGCCTCAGTCCTCTCTCTCCCACGCAGTGTTTTTTCATTGCGTGAGTTAATTTGGCACCGGAGCAAAGTAGGTGATCCAGATTGGCACACCAGGTGAGCAATGGAGGGGCATCGATGCCAAATGCATAACAAGTGAATTTGGCACATGTTTTGGCCTACATAGCCCACTTTTGTAATACTACCTCGTATTTAATATAAAATTTTGACCATAGATTTACCTAAGAAAATGCCAATGCATGTCACTAAAAATTACACCATTTGAAATTATGTTCAAATACGAATCCAACGATATAGTTCTTAGTGACATGCATTAACATTTTGTCAGTTAAATCTATGGTCAAATTTTGATACTACAAAATTGGAAGAGTAAACCAGGACGGAGGTAGTACTTGCTCTTAGGGTAACCATAAGTTACTTTCCACTATGACTAGCCTAGGCTACTATAGTAGTACAGCATAAAAACGATGCAGGTGATCACGTGAGAAAAATACTAAAAACATTTCTTTCGGTGCAGTGCGTAGATGCAGTTTTGAACGCTACACTTGTCATCGTAATTTGGGAAAATTACGAAAAAATTGAGCTACGTTGTGATTACCGTTTACTTATAGGAAAGAAGTTTCACCTCGATGAGTAGCTTCTCCGTGCACGGAAAGCATGTAAGGAATCCAACAACTTGATCCAGATTGGGGCCGATAGATTTTAGTGCTAAGATCTTCACTGTGCGCATGGACTGGGTCAAGCTTGTGGGAATCATTTTCTGGAAGACGGTCGTAAATACATCAAGAAGAAATTTAAAAATGTGAATTTCAGGAAGACGGAGAAGAAGATGAGTGTTGTACCTGAATGATTACGGATCCAATAAAGAGTTCGGAGAATTTGGCAGACGAGTACACCAACGCTGCCAATTTCGGCGCGTCAATGACCCTGATTTTTGTTGGACCTTCTAGATCCAAAACAAGCAATCTCTCAAGGAAAGGCGCATTCTCAATGACCATAACGTGGAACAGCTGGAGTGATCTCTTCCCAATTGATGTCTTGTTGCGGGGCCAGCAAGACACATAAATCCATCGGAGATTCGTCGAGGCGATGTGAAGGCTAATGAACCCGTGGATTTGCTCAAGACAAAGGTACTCGAGCGCAGTACAGATGCGGAGCAGGTGCTCCATAGCCTTCTTCGAGATGACAACGTCGAAGAGGTCGAGCTGCTTGAGTTGAGGGAGAAGAAGAGCGGGTGCGGCATTAATCTGGGAAAGATAGCAGGAGCTGAAGCTAGTGCGGCGCAGCGTTGGCGTGAGGCGGAGCGTGGACGGCGGCAGAGAGCGACATCGTCCAGCTTCAAAGCTGAGCTCCTCGAGCTGATCTAGGGCGGGGGATAAGAACCACTCGTCGAACTTGGGTTGGACCTTGCAGTTGGTACTGAACATGCGGATGTCAAGGCGTTTGGCTGGCCCAGGGTGCGATGAAAGGATCTTGGAGACTGCGGCCATGCGTTTGCAATCCCCATCGCAGAGGCAGCTGTTGACGGTGAGGTTGAGGGGGACGCAGCGCCAGAGGGGGCGCCACCGCCGGGAGAGCAGGGCGGTCCGCACAACATATTTGGTGGGGAGGAGGCCGATGATGACGAGCAGTGTGTCGTTGGGGAGGCTGCTGATGAAGTCCAGGCTCGCCGGATGTGGTTTTGGCTCGAGCCGCCTCCACTTGTTGGCTGCCTCGCCGTCCATCTCAACCGGCGGCGACGCTGGTGTACACTTGTGCTGGTGTGTGTTGTGTGCTGGGTGTGCGCGAGTGTGTCTTTCTGTGCATGCCGCCGCGCAGTGGTGAATTGTGTGCGAGTGCGTCCTTCCTGCGCAAGAGTTTGTCCTCAATGCGCCCTCAATTTACTATCGTGCGGAGTGCTACCCCGAGTGGTTTCAACTTTGTTTACTTCACCGCGTGTCAGATGGGCCTCTAGTTTACTTATTTTCACCCTTGCCACATGGGCAGACACGAAGATACAGAACACGAGTGACAAGGCAGCATGTGGATTGGTTGACCGTCAACTAAACAATATCTGAGCTATCTGCTGACACGATGGCGTATAATCCGTCAGTATAGAGAGTTCAAGTGAGAGGGGAGGCCCGTGAGAGATAGCAGAGAGAGAGAGAGAGAGAAAGAGCTACTCCCTCCGTTCGGTAATGTATTCCAACATTTTTTTAAGTCAAACTTTTGAAACTTTGACCAAGTTTATAAAGAAATTACTTATATCTACAATATCAAAGATAAATGATAGTATGAAGTAAGTACATGTTGTGATGAATCTAATGATCGTTCCAGATGTAAATGTTTTTCTCCACATATACCTGGTCAAACTTTTCTAAGGTTTGACTTTTCAAAACATCCATATGCTTATGGACGTGACAGAGTCCCTAACAAGAGAGGGAGAGAGAGTGAAAAAAGTGTGTGTGCGTGTGTGAAAGAGACATGACAACACACGATAAAAGTAAAGAAAAAGCGTGCGTGTCTTATGCAAACATATCACACATGCATCTTCGACAACGGAGGCAAGGTGAGGAGATAGTGTGTGGTTGTTTGGAACCGAGAGAGCAAGACCCCAAGCACGTGGCCAAGAGGGGTCGACAAACAAGGAGAGAGGTCGAGAGGCGACGGAGAAAATGCAGACATGGGGAGGAGAGAGTGTATGTTTGTCATAGAGATCCCCGGAGATCGTGATGGGACTACATGGGTGGGAGATCGAGTGACAAGGTGTGTGCGCGATAGAAGATGCCCCGAGAGATATCGATATAGGCGTATGGATGGAAGGAGACAATACGTGTGTTCACGATGGCTAGTAAGAGATAATCATACTTAGGATCGATGGGGGGGAGTGCTTGCGCCTATGATGGATTGAGGGATTATGGTACTTAGGGGTGTGTGTCACATGGAGAGAGAACAAGGGCGGAGAGTGTTGGATGGGTCTATATGTATAGCACGAAGCGAGACATGTGTATGTGTGAACCAGGGAGATATAAGGCCGGTTTGGCTTGCGCCCCGAGCATCTTTTGCCTGGCACGGGTTGTGGCTGGATTTCATGCACGCTTGTTTGGTTGCTACCTGTGAAAAAGAAAGCCCGCTGGCCTGGGTTCCTTGCACTTTAATTAGCTTTGGCTGAACTCCAGACATCGCAAGTAGCCCGCCCGAGCAACCGATTTTGAACGCTGGCCGTGCACGGTCGTGTGGCCACAAGGCTAACAGCAACATGGATGGATATTAGCATTAAATAATTGATGCATTGATTGATTGATGGGACGTTGATGCTTTGCTGGCCTGCATGAACCAAATGCTTCAACACCACACAAGCCTGGCCAGCAGAAATATTTTACATCTCACGTCCACACCGAGCGTAGACCGCCATCAAGGCATGAGGGTCAGGTCACGAACCAAACTGACCAATAAAGTTTGAGAGAGATTGAGGAGCCCCGATAAGGCTGAGTGGTGCGTCAGATAGCTGAGAGGGGGAAAGAGATATTCCATCCGCTCGATAATGCAGTGCATGTAAAAATTTTAGAAGTCAAACTTTGGAAACTTTGATCAGGTTTATGCAAATGTTATTTATATCTACAATACCAAAGATACATCATACAAAACTACATATCATGAATCTAATGGTATATGTTTGCCGTACTATATGTAATTCTTTTTCTCCACGTACATGGTCAAACTTTGTGATGTTTGACTTTTCAATAAATCTGTATGCTATGGACCGAGGAGAGTGCCTCAGTCAAGACAGATCAAGTGCGTGTGAAGGAGAATGAGTAAGTGTGCAAAAAGAGTATGTGTGTGAAAGAGAAAGTGACAACAAACGATAAATTAGAAAGAGAGAGTGTTTTTTAGTTTCTTATGCGAACATATCACGCATGCATCTCCGAGATGGAAAAGCGAGGTGAGGAGATACACGAAGATAGCTAGTGTGTGATTGTTTGCAACGGAGAGAGACACCCCTATAGCACATGTCCAATAGAGGTGTGGCCAACAAGGAACAAAGGTCGAGAGGGACACATGGATGGCATGGACGCATGGGGAGGGAGAGAGGGTGTTTGTGATAGAGAGATCCCGTTGAGATCGTGAGGGGACTATATGGGTGGGAGATCGAGGGAATGAGTGCGCAATAGAAAGATGCCCCGAGAGAAATCGAGATAGACCATGCACATGTTTGTGATGGAGACTAAGATTAGCTAGTCATATACATATAGGGGGGACTGCGTGTGCCTACAATTGAGTGAGAGACCATCATACTTGGCTAGCTGGGCATGAGATTGTGTGTGTGCGCGTGTGAGATGGAGAGATAACGAGGGGAGAGATAGAGTTTTAGATGGGCCCTCGAAAAGTGCAGTGAGATATGCATGTGTATGTGTGACCCAGATGGATGGAGAGTTTGAGAGAGGGGGAAGAGCTCCGAGACGACATAGTGGTGCGTGAGAGAGTTACAGGCAAAGAGCCAAGGAATCTGTGTGCGTACGATGAGTGCACCCAAGATATCTAGCTTGGACTAGCTAGAGTATCATACATAGTGTGCGAGAGAGACCTATAGATGGTGTATATATGCATGCGAACTAGAAAGACCCCCCACACACACACAAGAGAGAGAGAGAGAGAGAGAGAGAGAGAGAGAGAGAGAGATGGAGAGAAAGGAGAGGGACCAACAAGGTTTTTGTGTCGGATGCGCATGCATGAATTGAAGATTGTCGAGAGAGAGAGAGAGAGAGAGAGAGAGAGAGAGAGAGAGAGAGAGAGAGAGAGAGAACAGGAGAGGGTGAGGTCGCGTTTTATGCATCAAAGACTGATATAAACCATGTTTCGATATAAACTTGCATTCAAATATTTAAATGGGAGAACATGTTGTCGCAATCCACACATGAACGGATATATGCATATATCAAACAAGTTCATTAATTTGACTTTCAACATGTTCATGGAGTACTATAATCTTGTACAACATGCTACTCGATTGAGGTGTTCAATTTTGGATTTAGTTCACTATTTTGACCTACTGAACGAGCTATTTCATTGAATCGAGATATTTCTTGCGTTTGATTCGCGTTTTTGAGTGGGTCAACTATTTGTCATATAGTAAATCACTAGCAATGAGCATGTAAAAACACATTACTCCCGAGCATCATCTCTCCATCTAAAAAAGAAGTGGCAAGCTAATATTTCAAAATTTGATTCGAATCGACTCGGTAAGGTAGACGTGGATGCTCGTTCTCCCAAAATTTGAACGAACCGTTAAACATCCTCTCTGCTCGGTGGAATTTGCCCGAGCAAATAAATGGGAGACGCGAAATTACCGTCCTATGTTGGACACGCATCAATTGGCCCGTTATACATCAAGGGTAGGTTCGTAACTTCATCCAAGCGTGCCTTCTCCTCGGCCGAAATGACATGCGCCGAATAATTCATAAACCATGGTCGGCAAAACACGCTCTCCTCGCCCGAAATAGCTCGCGCCCACTATTTCAAAACACGCTCTCCTCGCCCAAAATCGCTCACGCCCACTATAGTTCAAAACACGCCCTCCTCGCCCGAAATCGCCCCCGCCCACTATTTGGGGAGAAGCAAAATTACTCTACTATCCCCGACCCTCAGTACACAGACCCAAGCCGAGAAGCCTATAGGCAAGGGTAGAACTGTAACTCCCCTCACATTTCAGACAAATCGTCTCAGAAGACATGGTTCCACTCCTCCCACTTCCCCCCCCTTTGCACCCATTCATACCTCGTGGGTGCCAAATCACCTTCTCCCCGAGAAGCTCCCTTCTCCCGAGCCGCGAAACCTCAGCCCCACCTCCATGGTGCCCCCCACCACACCAATTTCACAGCAGCCCTCCTCCCTAATGCCGGAGACGCTATCCACTTGCCGTCGTGCCTTTCGGGCGTGTGCCTCTTACTCCGTCTTCTTGGTGCTACTCGACGACGGTCGCGTGAACTGCATCGAGCCGATTCACCCCATTGTTGTTCACGGCGCCGGGCGGCTCCAACCGGATCCGCCCGAGTCTGGCGCTGCTTCGGCGTAGCCGTCGACCGTCGCGACATCGCTCTTTCCCTGTCGCCGGTCGCCACCGCAACCGTGCCGGCCTCACCGACTCGGCAGCTGGACCTGCCTACTTCACCATGCCGCCAGATAGGTCGCACCCTCATCTCAAATCACTTTATTTATGCATCAGTTGTCTGAATTTTTATTCTGGGCCAATCGATTTGCAATGGGAAGCATCACCCCTCGAGGCGGAGGAGCTCCTAGGCTGTCGGTTGGCTGGTGTCTAACGTAAGGGTGCAGTGCCGCAAGTTCGCCGCAGAAGCAGTGCTTAGATGGCTATCTTTTAGAGTTGCGTGGGTTGAAGGTACTGCCGTCGCCGGATCTGGATGACGTGGAGTCTTTGTGGATTGGCCCGGGCGGCGCAACCACGGCAAAGGCGGTGGGGGCGGGAGCGGGTTTTGGCCGGGCCACGGACGGCGGAGGCAGGCTACTCGCCCGTTGGTCGCCGGGCTCTTCGGGAAGATTCGAACAGTGTCACCGGGAGGCACAAGACGGCCAGCCATCCGGCGAGATCGGACGATACCAAAATAAAATAAAATCTTGTGACCCCAATTTAGTCTTGATCAACAGACGTGTGACCACTCTCGTACCTTGTTGTTGATCTCTTAGTGTATTTCTTCAGATCAAAGAGATATGTCCTTCTTAACATTATGCGTTATCTGCATCTTCAGACACACCGTCTTCCGACTCACCGCAGCTGCTCCAACAAGGGAAGCATACACCAGAAGGGAGCTATAGTCCCCACTCAACAGTTCCCTGCATCGAATGCGCGTGCCCGACATGCACAGCCACAACAACTGCAGGGCCATCGACAAGTCAGCACATGATTCTCACTCCTATGGATGGCAGCCCGATAGGTTGTACCCTCATCTTACTTGTGTGCAACATTTATGGCTTTGTTATTCATCTAAGCATGGAAAATAGATCATCACATTTCACTGTATATTCATGCTGATCTCTTACGGGTCTTGTTCAGGAGTTAACGTTGTTCCATAGTTCAGCTAAGATACTTGTTCTTTAGGTAACACTGTTCCATAGTTATCATCCATCAGCCAATGCTATCCCACAGGCTGGTGATTATAGTATTATACCACTTCTAGTATTTCCTATGTTGTTCTTTAATACTTTTGTGTGCCATCTAGTTAATCTCGAGTACAAACGATACATATTCTGTAGCTTTCATCTGTGTTCTCCCTTTAGTTTATGAGACCTGTTGCTGCTAGTTAACCCCAGTCCTACTATTTATGTTGTCTCCTACAGGCACTCATTACATAAATCTAACTACTAGTTGTCTTCCATGCATGTCAGATATAATTGCACACACTGATATATCCGCAAGAACCTCACAGAGCAATGTAAAGGCCAATAAACTTGATGTCAATGATACCCAATATGATGGAACATGTAAAGGCAGTTCTTCAGAAGACTTGTAGAAAGATGATGAATCCTCTTCACCCCACAAGGTCCTTGCTCTAACTTGGCCTGTGATATGGGTATAACATGCATACAATGTCCTGGAGTGTATCTACTCTGTTGCAATGCCATGTGCTTAGCATGCTGATCATGCATGTAAATATGTCATGCCTTCCTGTATTTCAGTACCTATTCCATTCATGATAACATGTTTTCAAATTCAAGTAATGTCATTCTACTCTATCGCAATGCCATCTGCTTAATTTGGACATTATGCTTCTGAATATCTTATGCATTGTTATTCATCAGTATGTACTTCATCTGTCTACCATACCATGTTTTCTTACATTGAAGTGTTGTTCTAGTGCTCTGTTGCAATGCCATCTTATTTTCCCAATCATACACTTGTATGTTGCCTTAGTTATTTCTGTATGTATTCCGCTAGCATAGAGTTTTACATTCAACTAGTGTTTTTTTTTGCTGTGCTGTCCTGTCGTATCCCTAGCTCTTACACCATACTCCCTCCGTCCGGATTACATGTTGCCGAAATGGATAAAAAATGATGTATCTAGAACTGAAATACGCCTAGACCCATCCATTTTTTTTCCGGATGGAGGGAATACATGTCAATATGTCATGCCTTTCTATTCTTCAGTACCTATTCCATCTCTCTGCTGCTGCATGTTTTATAATTAAAGCACCATTCTTCCATACAAGGCATGCAAGGGGAAGACGACTATGTTAGAATCTGAAGGGTTACAAACAAGGCCTTTGCAAAAGATCCAAACGCCAAGAGATAATAAACCAACTCCAGTTTTTATAGATCTTGCTCCAAAGACAGAGAAACCCAACTCCTACCGATAATAAGCGATTCCAGGCCAAAGAACTAGTCCGCTCCATCCAGCAAAAATATGTCAACTCAATTCTAAGAAGCGTGTGTATCCTTGCATCATGAAATTTTATAGCATGCTGATCATATTTTCTACATGTTTCTTACCCATCTCTCTTTTAGAAAATAAGCTTAACAGATAGAAGATTTTCTGCAATGGTATCGTTTATGAGGAAAGATTCTTGCAGGAATTCTCTGTGCTCCAATGTAGATGTAAGTACCTATTGTATATCACTATATTTTTACATCAGCATGTATTTTGTTAATCGGCGTGAATCCAAGCTTTATCTGATCTAAATTTAGTTGTAGCAAAATGTATGATTAAAGGCCACAATGTTGATTTTTGCAAGGAAAACTGCCTGGTAGTTTTGCATCCTGAGCTGCATGAGTGTACTATCTCATATCAGTGGGTTTGAATACTTTGGTTCTGCAGTGGGTTTTTCAGTGTTTTTTTACTGTGTTGTCCTGTTGTATCCCTAGCTCTTACAGCATACTCCCTCCGTCCGGATTAAATGTCGTAGAAATGGATAAAGCTGGATGTATCTAGAACTGAAATACGCCTAGACCCATCCATTTATTTCCGGATGGAGTGAATACATGTCAATATGTCATGCCTTTCTATTCTTCAGTACCTATTCCATCTCTGCCGTAGCATGTTTTATAACTGAATCACCATTCTTCTATATAAGGCATGCAAGGGGAAGACGGCTATGTTAGAATCTAAAGGGTTACAAACCAGGTCTTTGCAAAAGATCCAAACGCAAGGAGATAATAAACCAACTCCATTTTTCATAGATCTTGCTCCAAAGACAGAAACCCAACTCCCTCGATAATAAGCAGATTCGGTGGCCAAAGAACTAGTCCGCTCCGATCCAAAGCAAAAGAATGTCAACTCCATTCTAAGAAGCGTGTGTATCCTCGCATCATGAAATTTTATAGCATTCTGATCATATTTTCTACATGTTTCTTACCCGTCTCTCTTTTAGAAAATAAGGTTAAACGATACAAGAATTCCTCCATTGGGATCGTATTCGAGGAAAATACCTTGCAGGAATTCTCTGTGCTCCAGTGCTGATGTAAGTAACTGTTGTATGTCACTATATTTTTACATCAGCATGTATTTTGTTAATCGGCGTGAATCTAACCTTTATCTGATCTAAAATTAGTTGTAGCAAAATGTTAAAGGCGCCAATGTTGATTTTTGTAAGGAAAACTGCCGGTAGTTTTGCATCGAGCTGCATGAATGTGCTATCTCATATCACTCACGCATTGAATTGTAGTGCTTCTCTGGTTGCCCATTCATTCATTGTGTCAATGTTGCTTTCAGATTATCTTACGGCTGATGATAGTTGTGCCATATTGTGTTAATTTGGTGTAGGCTAGTTGCCCAAACGTTCGTTGTGTCAATGTTGCTTTCCTATTATCTGACTTGGCCAATGATAGCAATGCTAGTGTGTTAATTTTGTGCAGGCTGCTGAAGATAAGAAGACAAACTCGAAAACAGCAAGGCAACCCCATTGTTTCTTTCCAAATAAATCTAGGCCAGGTAATATGGCAATAACTCATGATTAATCTGTTTGGTTCCGTCCCAATTTACGTTATGATGCAGTGGTCAAGACACTCTCCACTATCAATAATACAAGCTCGCCAAAATCGCCATCTGAATCATTCAAGATCCTCATCTCGAATGCAATGGAATAAACGTATGTTTGTGAACCAATTAATGGCTGAAGCAATGATGGAAATGGTGGATGAATCAGAGGTGCAGAGTCGTGCGACACAACAAGCGATCAATGTTTTCAGAGACAAGTGTGGCAAAGCAGCAAGAACTTGCCCACATGCTTATGGGCGTCATCTGTCTTGAGGTTGCGATTGTGACGTTGTAGATGGTTAGGTTCTGCTCATTTATTTGCACTGGCATCAATCTTTGATTGCCCAGTGGATGTAATTTCCTGTAATATATTCTGGATGTGCAAGGTTATTCCTTGTATGCCGTACCTTTGCTCGTCGTAATGGGCTCAAATTATCTAATTTGGCCTAAAGACATGAACGAACTTTAGTGGGCCCATTGAGTTAATGGGCCGTTACTAGGCCGAAAGTTAATGGTCGGCCCTCTTACCTCCTGGTTCGTTAACAGGCCGACATCAAAGCGGGCAACAGGTGGCCCCAATTTATTTCATGGGTCGTTAACAGGCCGTTACTAAGTTTGGGCTACATATGGCCCAACTATACTGTAGGCCTTTAGCAGGCCGAAAGAGACAACGGGCTTGTATTGGACCATGAAGAGCATGGGCCGCTAAGAGGCTGAAAGTCAGGTCGTATTGTAAACGGCCCAACTGTGTTGTGGGCCTTTAGCAGGCCGAAAGAGAAATCGGGCTGGTATTGGACCATGAAGGGCATGGGCCGTTAAGAGGGCAAAACTAAGGTCCGACTACAAATGGCCCAACTCATTTATGGTCCGTTAACAGGACGAAAGGCACACAGGACCGGGAATTGGCCCAACACTTAAATGGGTCGCTAAAAGGCCAAAACTCAGGTCCGACTACAATTGGCCCAACTGATTTATGGGCCGTCAACAGTGAAAGTGACACTGGCCGTAAATTGGCCCAACACTTAAATGGGCCACTAAAAGGCGAAACTCAGGTCCGCTACAAATGGCCCATCGATTTATGGGCCGTCAATAGGTCGAAAGACACGGGCCGAAATTAGCCCAACATTTAAATGGGTTGCTAAAAGGCCGAAAGATGTACATCCTGAAAATTGGCCCATCCATTAAATGGGCCGTTAACAGGCCGAAATCTCATATTGAGCCCAAGTATATAGCAGGCTGTTAACGGGCTCGAACTGACGATGGGCTGCAATGGTGTCAAATCTTTAACGGGCCGAATTGGCACATCTCGTATGGGCCGTGGGCTTAAATGGACCTGACACAAGTAGGCCTTATATGGGCCTTGCCTGCTAATTTTTACTGGGCCGGCCTTTTTCATCGGAATGGGCCACTGTTGGGCGGTGCCACGTGTCGACATATCATAGGCGCCTATCTGACCCACTGACGAGCTGACACGTGTTTCGTCCGGCCAATAAGAATTTTACACGTGGAAATTTCCCATTGGTCGGGGCTGTTAACGGGTTATCGGATCCAAAACCCGACCCGATAGCTTAACGACGTTACATTACGGTGGATGCCACGTGTCGGTCACCCTTGACGAAAGCACTTCGTGACGCGCGATTTATCGTCATGGAAGTGGACACTTCGTGATGATAATTTTGGTAATGTCATGGAACACTTCTACGACAAAGATGTATGACTATCTTGATTCTGTCATAAATTTGTCATGGATGTACATGCATGACAAAAATAGCGACCTACTGTGACAAACACGTATCATCACGGAAGTGTATTTTTTTTGTAGTGTGTTAAGGCGCATAAGTGATATTCTACACATGCATACAAAGAGTATAAGCAGCGAAGAAAGTAAAGCATGCAAGTGCAAGAATATAAAAGGGATGGGAGTTGGAAAGTGCAAACACAATGGGTGACACAGAGATTTTTGGCATGGTTCCGATAGGTGGTGCTATCGTACGTCCACGTGGATGGAGACTTCAACCCATGAAGGGTAACGACTGCGCGAGTCCATGGAGGGCTCCACCCACGAAGGGTCCATGAAGAAGCAACCTTGTTTATCCCACCATGGCCATCGTCCACGAAGGACTTGCCTCACTCAGGTAGATCTTCATGAAGTAGCTAGGCGATCTCCTTGCCCTTAAAAACTTCTTGGTTCAACTCGACATCATGTCGGAAGCTCCCAAGCGACACCTAACCAATCTGGGAGACACCACTCTCCAAAAGGTAATAGACGGTGTGTTGATGATGAATTCCTTGCTCTTGTGCTTCAAATAATAGTCTCTCCAACACTCAACTCTCTCACAAAGATTTGGCTATGGTGGAAGGAGGATTTGAGTGGAAAGAAATGGGGAATGCTAGAAATCAAGATTCAAATGGTAGGAATGGAAACTCTTGATCTCAACACATGAGTAGGTGGTTCTTTCTCAGATAATGAGTAGTGGAAGTGTAGGCATGTTCTAATGGCTCTCTTACTTAGTAAGATGGGGTGGAGGGGGTATATATAGCCTCCACACAAAATCCAAACGTCACACACTTTTGACCCAACTTGGTGGCACCGATCAGAAGTCTCGGTGGCACCGAACTGTGTAAAAGATATGAACGTTGGAGGTCTCGGTGGGACCGACTGGAAACAACTCAGATGGACCGATGTGCAATGGTAGGGCAAACCTCGATTCGGTGGCACCGATTGCATCAACTCGGTAGGACCGAAGTGAAGCAATAAGGCAATAGAACGTTGGCAAGCCATCTCGATGGCATCGATTGCATCATCTCGGCAGGACTGAAATAATTGCAACAGATGACAGAGAGTTGGCAAGACTATCTCGGTGAGATCGAGATCCATATAGGTGGATCTGATTTGTTAGGGTTTGGCTAAGGCAGTTATCCAGATGAACTCGGTGGGTCCGGATAGGGAAGTTTGGGTGGGGCCGAGTTGGATTTAGGGTTTTGGACTGATTTGGATGGAGAAAGTGGTTGAGGGTTTTTCAGAAATATCACTAAGCACTTGAGCAACTAGGTCATCATCAAAACCTCATCCCCTTTTAATAGTATTGGCTTTCCTGAGGACTCAATGTGATCTTGGATCACTTAACAAAAAATGTAGAGTCTCGAGCTTTTGCCAATCCATGTCCTTAGCATTTTGAAGGGGTCCACATCCTCTTGTCGTTGCCATGCCACTGTTGAACTTGTCTGAAATATACCCGATAGAATTGTTAGTCCAACAAGAGATATGTTGACATTAATTACCAAAACAATCAAGGGGGAACTTATGCTTTCAGCGGGAAGCTCCCTGCAGCGCGTCGTCTCATGCGAGGAGGAGGTAATCAACCCCCACACCTCTCTTATCTATTGTTAGTAGTGTGTTAGGTTAAATATCTTTTAATTTCTCCTAGATTGTTAGGGTATATGCTCATAGTGTTTTTGTAGTGTCTATATGGAAAATGCTAGATTGTTAGGGTAATTGTTAGTAGTGTCTTTGTAGCTATAGGGAAATGCCATATTGTCAGGGTAATTTCTTTCCTAGATTGTTAGGGTAATTTTTTCCCAAATGTTTTGCTAGATTGATAGAAGCATGAGAAAAAACGGCAGTTTGTATCAACAGTTCTTTATGTATCAATGAAAAATTGTTTGAATATCTTAAAATGCAAGTGTTTGTTTGTCTAAAATGAGTATGTATGTGTGATTTCAGTTTGATGAGAAAAGAACCGATATTTTCTAGCATACATCACAACAACATGAAGGAAAAAACCTGGCATTCAAAACAACAATATCCATCACATATGAAAGATAATATAAGATTTACTAGAGCCTTTCCATTTTGTCATAACAGAAAAATGATGCAGCAACCCCAACATCCAGTTCACATAGTCAGACTGAATTTTGCGTAGTTTCCATCCTTTTTGTTTTTGTTGTGCCCTTTATGTTGGTTGTGAGCTTCCTTGTGGCAGTGATTTTGGTGTTGTTGGGAATGCATTGGTGCTGGTTGTGACCTTGGTGATATGCTATATTAATTTTCTAGATTGCTTATAGGGAAAATGATGTCAATTTGTTGTTACCAAAAGTTGGACAACAAAACAAGTTACTAGCTACCCATTGCAAAATTAATTTTGTCTTTTTCTACTAGATTCTTGTCAGACATGGTATGATTCCGAAGAATATTGAGGATTGGTGGCGTCGATGTTGACCACTCTTCCCCGGCTAATTCAGTACCCTTCGACATGGAGGACCCACACTATCGATGAAGAGGACGCAACACTAGATGTCACCCATGTTCCATTCGCTTCTGAGGAGGGGGTGGGTTGGGTGAGGATGACCCGGGGTATGCCTTGAGGAGCACAACCAAGAGGAAGCACCCCGGGCATGGTCTGACAACGATCACCCCACGCACGTCGGCTGCTGTCCTGTCATAGCACCAAGTGGAGACAGGTAAAAGATCAACATTGAAGTTATTTAGCATATCGTAATTGAATACTAGCATATCATTTTATTTTCTTCCTGGAGTCATTGGATATTCATAATTTTAAAGGGTTCAAAGCAGAGCATGTCGAACTACCTCATTGACTCCTTTCTGAGGAAGAACTTCCCTGACTTGTTCAAGCCGAACGATGACGACCTGCTGTCACCAGGTTTCACCTGGGAGCACTACCAGTATGCCAAGTATAAGTACGATGTCACCATGGCCGCCCGGGTCATGGAAGGTCTCTGGTTAAGTACATTTGGCACTGCATTGGTCCATATCCGACGCATGGCGATTATTTAACTATCATACGAATTGTTGTAGCAACATTTTTATTGCAAGGAAGGGCAACTGGAGAAGGTGGAAAAGATCATGTAGAAAGTTAACATGCCTCGTCTCTCCTACACGAAGTACGCGTTGTGGTATACGGCCGTGATGAAGGCTCTCCCCCACGATGACACTGGGAAAAATATGACAAAAACTGTTGCTTGAAGGACCAATATTGAGAAAGTCGAGTACTTGTTGGTGGTAAGTAACATCGTTGCTTGCCACTACTTTGAATTAGCTGTTGTTTGTTCCATCTATTCATCATATGATTTGATTAGATCTAACTAGGCGAGGCCTCCATGGATGCAATTATATTGTTGGGAGGCATTGGCGGATCTCTGGTGCGACCGTACGTGGCAGGTGCAGCACATTGTGAAAGGCGCTGAGCGGGCGATAATGCCAGGTCTGGCACACGTCCATGGGAGCCACAACCTGATAGCTCTTCGAGAAAGTATGGCATGTGCAACCCCAGGGTCATTTTTGTCTCACGGTGCATCTCCGTTTATTAATCATGACGCTTTCTCTTGAGAGAGAGAGAGAGTCATGGTGGTGAGGTCCACATCCTAGATGTGTGGTTAGAAGGTCATAGGGGACAGGATGGCAAGCCATTTTGCAACGATTCAGTGCGGGAGTGACGGTGTACAAAAGGAGGGGCACACTTTTGTACCCCTTTATCTGTGCACGGGCAGTCAGAGCCGCGCCCACGGTCACAGCAAGCAGAACAGGGGAGGTGAGCCAAGGTAAGACCGAAGCCCAAGATAACCAGAGCAACGCCAAGGCCAAGACCACAAAGAGCAGAGGGACGAAGCAGGTTCCCCCGGCAAGACCCTTGCCGGGGCAGCCTCAGCAGCCCCGGCAAGACCCTTGCCGGGGCAGCTCGCCCCACACCAATAGAGGGAGCCACCCTTGAGCCCACGGTCTCCGACATCACATTGGGCCAGGGCTCGGGAGGCACCTCCATGGTGGCATGCAGATCTTTGTGAAGACAAGGAACACCCAAGATCAGATGAGGATTAGAAGACGACGATCCTCGGCAGGGTCCTTGCCGAGGAAGGCCGCCGGACCCTCGGCAAGGTCCTTGCCGGGAACGACAACGCGCCACGGCAAGACCCTTGCCGGGCCACCCGGCAAGGCCCTCACCAAGGACGCCAGCAGGGCCACCGCCAGGCCCGCGCCAACCAAGTTTCCACCACCGTTTGCATGCAGCTGCCAGCTCAACCAGCTGAGCAGGCACCTGCGTGGCAAACATGCAGCTCCTGGGCCAACTCGTCAAGCGCCTGCGTGGCGGCATGCAGATCTTCATGGAGGCTCCACCACCGCGCAACCCCAGTTGCCTGCCTGCCTACATGGCACCGCATGCCTCACTGGCCAGGGCGCGTGTCGAAGCGAGGAGGAGCGGCGACGGACGGGACGGGCCTCGCCCCCGTCCCCGATAAAGCAAGGGGATACCTAAGCTACACATTAAATGCGTCTTGTCCTGTAATACGAGCGATAAGCTCATAGCACTGTGCGCCTTTCCACCTCATGTGTGCCACTGTGGCAGCCCCTTTCGACTATAAAAGGAGGCCCATGGCATACTGGAGAGGGATTCGGCTCTTTTGAACCGCACACTCACCACAGCTAGTTCGAGAGCTCAAGAACTCTCTGAAATACACCCACCAAAGCAGGACTAGGGTTTTACGCACCCTCGCGGCCCGAACCTGGGTAAACGATCCTCGTGCTGGTTACTAATCCTGCTCTTCTTGCAACCCCGCGCCCCGGCAACCGTAGTAGGGATTCTTGTGATCCCATAGGTGTCGTTCCGCACCGACAGGGAGAAGTTTGAAACCTTCAAAGCTGAGTTCCAGAAGGTGCACGGGGTGAACGCTGGTCCTACGTCCCTACCACTCAATCCAGAGGTGGCCATGATGCTGGCCAGGGAAAGATCAGTGGTCTCTACTTCATTTTCAACAATGCGATCGCCAACTCCATGCATCGCAAGATCCCTAAGATCCGCGGGACGAGCACGAGCTAAAGTCCATCCATACGGAGTCGCCCAATGGTCGGTTCGGATGAGATCACGCGTTTCAAGGTTCGTACATCCATATATGCCCATGCCTTCATATAGAAATGTTGCAACCTAAATGAGACTGTGATGCCATATTAGAGGCCGTTTGGAGGCCAGAGAGAAGCGCAAGGCTGAATAGGAGCAATGCGACAAGCAAAATAGGCGAAGAGAGTGAGAGAACAGGCGCAAGAGTGAAGCACGATTCAGAAACCTGAGAAAAGCTGCCGGTAGAAATGAAGGCTATGCGCCCGAGGAAAAGCATGAGGTTAGAACTATCTCTTAATATAGTCACCAACCAATATATACCAATGGACAATGCTAACATGACTCTACTCATCTTATAGGCCTTTATTCGAATTCAGACGGCCGTAAATGGTGCCCCTCCTTCTCCTCCTCCAAGTGTAGATAACTCATTCATAGATGAGCTCTATAAACTTGCATGTGGTGTGCTCGATGAACTTGTATGTGATGTGCTCTATGAACTTCTATGAGCAACATATATGCTTCTTGATATGATATGTGCTTTTATGTTCTGTTCTGAAGTTATATGCCTCTTATATATGTACATGTTTTCAATTGCAGGGCTTAAAGAAGAAATAAAATGTCAACATTAGTTGTGGGACATATTTCCGAAAGCACCACTCAGAAGAGTTGCCTTTGACGGGAGGAAGCTCTCGGCAGAGGGGGCACCTAACTGCTACTACATACATTTCTGAGGGCCAAACTTAGAAAACTAACTTTTGCTGAGAGGCAACTCTCGCAGAGGTGCCACCTGACTGATACTGCGAACTACATGTCTTTGCCGAGAACAAAAGTGCTCGATGAAAACTGCCACATCATTGCCGTGACCTTACTGTTTAGATCCCGGCATATGGCATGATTGTCGAGTCCTCGTTGTTCGGCAAGTGCCTTTTAGCTGTGTATCGGCATCAGCATGCTTCACTTTGCCGAACACGAAACTCATGTAGACCGCCCCTGCCAAGAGCCCGCGTTTTAGCTCTTGGCGTAACCGAAAGCACTCATGTAGACAATTTTTTCAGTAGTGCATATAACAACCTAGTGATGGGTATAGGGGAATTTTGTAGCACCAACAATTGCATAGGGCCTAAGTGTTTGGAAACAATCTTGCAATTCCTTTAGACAGGTAGACAATTAACAACTTGGGAGTACCTAGTCGGTATATGCGATATAAGGGATAGGCTAGAGGTCAGTCGGCTGAAAATTGATTTTCGGTCAATTGATTTGACTTTAGTTGTCATATGCAAAACCAACGCCCAGATGGCCTTCTTCAACCTCCTGCCTTCTCTTTCTTCTTCCCCAAACCGCCCCATATGTACCACCGGCCAAGCCGCCAGCCTCCGCCGCCCATGGCCGGCGGCGAGCCCACGCCAGCCTCGCCGCCCCACCCTCCCCTCATTGTCACCCACCGCCGTGCATGGCACCACCCCTGGCCAACCCTCTAGAGTCTAGACAGCAAAGCACCAGACTTTTTCGGTGAGCCCTGCCCTCCCTCCCCCCACCAAACTTGAACCGTAAGTTCCGTACTCGCTTCCATCGATTACGGCTCGTTTCTAGCAGAGGCCTTGCTGGCGTCCCCGGGCCTCGCTTTGCTTGCCCTGACGCTGTCAGTGGTGGCGGCGGTACTCCGCGCGGCTAACGCTTTCTTCCCAAAAGAATTTAGTGACCAAGATATCAAATTACGTCCAACTAAACCGGTGATGTAAATATTGCAAGTAATGCTACACTAAGGAACCTTTATGGGGGTCTTACGGGGTAGTTCCAGTTGGCAAAACGTGATTGGATAAGGAGGAGGGAGGCACCCCACCCCAGCTGAAAATCAGGGGGGTCAGTTTAGATAGATGAAAGGAGGTCTGTAAACGTCCGTATAGGGTCCGTGTGTTTAGCATTATCGAAATGTTGCTGATCCGCTATATATCGAGCTGGATCTTAGCTAGGTGGCCTCTCTCAAGTGACTAGCATGTTGGTTCCCGTTGGGCAAAGTGCAAACACACAACACCTTTCTTCTAATATATCCTCGCCGACGGACCGACCTCTCCATCAAACGAGCCCCCTCCGCCCCAAGAAACCAAGAACCCATCGTCTCCTTTCTCCCGAAACCTCCAAACCCCCCGCGCGCCGGCGAACGATGGACCCGTTCCACGACGGGCATCACGTGCGGCTCAGGAGGAGTACGCAGACGTCGCCCCACCCCGGCGAGGGCGGGGTGATCGCCACCCTCTACCCGCGCCGCGCGATTCTGGAGGCGGCCAACCACGTGGGCGGCCTGCACTCCGGCGCAGCTGAAGGCCGCTACCTCGCCGCCACAAGCTCGCGCGCGCCGCCCCACCCCGGCGAGGGCGGGGAGGTCGCCACCCTCTGCCCGCGCCGCGCGCTTCTGGAAGCGGCCTACCACGTGGGCGGCCTGCACTCCGGCTCCGCTGACGGCCGCTACCTCGCCGCCAGAAGCTCGCACGTGCCGCCCGAAGAACACCACGTGCGGCTGCGGAGCCGCACGCACAAGGCGTCCCCCCACCCCGGCGAGGGCGGGGAGTTCGCCAGCCTTGGCCTGCACCGCGCACCTGTGGAGGCGCCGTCGGACCGCTTCCTCACCGCCACGGGGGCAAAGCAGCTCGGAGGCTTCGATGATGACGAGCCGGGCACCGTTCCAGTGAGTTCTTGACTTTCTTTGACCTCTGATCGACATTAATTGTTTGCTGTGTTCTTGCGTTATTGCGCCAGTTCGCCCGTTCGCAGTTTGGATTTCTTGCGCTATTCTGTTGTTGAATTTCGTCGTGCGATCCGAAATTTCACCGTGACCGCGATTTGCTAGAAGCATGAACGAACAGGGCATTGCCGGAGTCTCGCCCAGGCACGAATACGATTACGGCAGTTCTTGATTTGCTTGGCGCTCTGATCGACAAGAATTATTTGTTCTGTTCTTGCGCAAGTTCGCCTGGTCGCCTCGGTTTCTTGGGAAATTCTTTTCTTGAATTGAGTCGTGAGTTTTTCCATCAGAAAATTCTTGTGTCGCCTTAATTAACTTGCACTGTGATCGCCTAGGATATCAGTTGAGTGATTTTAGTTCTTGGGTGTCGTTAAATATGCAGGTTCTTGTGTTGTCGCACCTAGAATTTGCAGGTTCTTGGGCTTGGGCGTTGCTTAATTTGCATCCCCATATCAGATCGATGCTTTGTCCTGTTTCGGCCTTCCGTTTGCTGTGTTTTTGACTCAAATTCTGATTTTTCGATCTCCTAAACTCATAACCATCCTTCTTTGTGGCACTTTGTTCTGCAGCTCCCAGCCCAGGAGTACGGCTTGCGGCGCCGGCGGGCAGGCGAGGACGCCAAGGTTGGCTTCAACTGCGGGGGGTACGAGTGGGTGCTCGACTCCCGACACGTCCACGCACCGGCCGCTGCCGGGGAAGTAGTCATTCCACACCGCACTGATTGCTCAAATGTCCCTGGTGAGATTGAGCATCCTCCTCTCATGCATGCCCTAGAGTGATTTGCTTTGTTTTTATTCTGCAACTTTGTCTGTTTGATGTTAACTGAAGACGATGTTGGTAAACTGGTCAGGCGTCGGTAGCCCTGTAGATAAGTGGTGGTGGGGCTAGTTATTGCTTACTGAGGGTGTAAAGGGGCAATATTTTGGTCTTAGAAAGGGACATGAAAGAGCTATGTTTTGGTTTGCCAAAGTGTTACGTCCGTTGTCCAAAATCTACTAGTAATATTTAGCTCAAACAGAGAAGTCGTTTGTAATAAAGCTTGTAATGAAGAAACCAACATAGAATGGTTTCATGAATCTGTGTTACATGTTTGTTATATTGTGCTTCTATGATGACGCTCGTGCAAATATTAACGATTTGCATCACACATCCAACCTGCAGTAGTTTATTTCCAAGAGAAATACATGCTTGTTGCATCATTCTGCTAGCCATATGCTCCCTCCGTTCCTAAATATAGGGTGTATAGTTTTTGGCGCGGAAATTAAAGAACACACGTGGAGGGAAAATTTCACAAGTTTTGGGCTAGATTACACCTGACTAATTGGCATGAGAAAATAGAGGAGCTTGCCTAGTATAAGGAAATGTAATAAAATCCCGAAAAAAGTTATCCAAACGAGTGGTGCAACACAATACACCTTATATTTTGGACTTTTTCTGAAAAATCTATACACCTTATATCAAGGAGCGGAGGGAGTAGGTAACAGTGATCATTTGGTCACTATAAACGTGCCTAAAACCAATGGAATCACACCAGCATTCATCGTGTTGCATTAGTAGTAGCTGGTGAAGTAGCATGTTTTTTTTTTTTTGAGAGAGAGAGAGGATGCATGTTTGCTTCTTTTTTTTTTTTTTTTTGAACCGGGAGATGCATGTTTGCATATCGTGGGAAATTAAAGGGGATGCGCTAGCTAATGGATGGCTTTGAATTTGTGAGCGGCAGATGGCTATGGGATGACCGAGAGGGTACGCGGGACACCAGACTTATTCATAGCGCGTGCGAGGAATGGGACTCTCCCGACACGCCTCAAGGTGATTCTGACTGTGGGCCCACGTTACTGGTTTGAGCGCGTCCTGGAATGGTCATTGCAAAACATTCTAGGTCTAGAACGTCGCCGGCCGCCGTCCTGCTGGAGCTGGATCAGCGTAATGGGCGAACCAATCATCAATGATGACGGTGAGTGATTACTACTACAGTAGTACTAGTAGTTAACTCATTAGTAGCTACTACTCCTGTTTCTTTGGTCTGTGTCATGGATAGCTAGTTTGCTCGTACGTGAGTACTACATTGTGTGAATAATAATGTCATTCCATTGGCTGATTGCATTGAATGCAGGATCCTGTGTGATTGCCTCGTGTAGCATGTGCATCGAAGCCCAGCACCGGCTGGTTTTTGAGAGGCTGCATGGCCACGGAAAGTTCACTTTTGAGGCCAAGCACCCGCTGGAACTCAAGAAGAGGTGCTTCAGGAAGCGGGCCTGGTTCTCCGACACGGGTGCATTCTTTCCGAACGTCCTCAACGTGATCAGGGCCACCCAGGGCATACCGACGACCAAAGTGCCCAATGCGATCCGTCTTCCTCTCGCGTCCTACACGGTCCTGGACCCACCAGCGAACCTGTTGATGCACGGCGAGCTTCAGCCGCTCCACCTGGCGTGGCTCATCTACAAGGACGGGCCTTTGCTTGGAGGGGTCCTATTAGACGACGACTACTACCTCTCCAACGAAGACAGCAGCTACGTCTACCGGGGGATATACGGCAAGATCAAGTCGGGAGAGATCAGGGTGTTGGAATCCGGAGAGCTCAAGCACGTGGATGAGGACGATGAGGTCCGGGGGCACGCCGTCGTGTGCTTCGCGTACAGGTTCGAGGCCGGCGGCGAGATGATAATACATGCATGTCCTGGACAACCATCGAGAGGACGGGCCACAGAGATGGATGGATAGCCTTTGCTGCCTTTGACGAGTTCGTCCAGGTGCATGCATGTTAAGCCGGTCGACCCCAAGCTGCTCCGGAAGAAGAAGCGATTTAGCAAGAAGGACCTCCTTGACCCGTTCGACTACATGGCCAACAAACTCTACTTCTTCCGCTAGCTAAATGGTGTCTCCAATCAATTGTCTTGTGTAGCTACCTACTCCAGGTTTTAGATCTTACTTGACTGGACTCACTGGATCGGATCGGAGCCCTCCCCTCCCCTTGTAAGTGTACATATCTGTTTGCGAGAGAGGGAACTACGTACCTGGTTATACTAGCTAGTAGTACATTCTGCTTTTCTGATTGCTAGTGTATACTATATAGATACTTACATCTGTCTGGTAGTAGCTTTCAGAGAGTTATACAGTGCAAAGATACTGAATGTTACATGCCTAGCTAGCTAGTAATTAAATCTGAATCAACAAAACATGCAAACGTTCAATCACCGTGCAGATCGAATGCACTACTGGAAAATTGTTATTTACTGAGTAAGACAGTCTTTGCCGAGTTCCCTTTCACGGATTTGGTGAGTAGCCCACTCGGCGAACAGTGCGACTCGGTAGTGAACACATTTGTTAAAAAACTTGGCAAACTGTAACTTCTCGGCATTTATATACTAGTAGGAAAATAATCCTATACGACCTGGTCTCACCATCTCATCTAGTCAGGCCCTCCGTAGAAGATGCCATGTCGTCCTTTACCAATCTTGATGCACCTCTTCTTCCCAAAATTCTCCTTTCCGATTCCCAGCACGCCCATATATACTATCCGCTGAGTGCTTGAAAATATTCGTGAATTCAGAAATGTTCATGAGTTTCAAAAATCTATTCATGAATTCAAAAAATGTTCATGATTTCATAAAACTGTTCATGATTTCGAAAAATGTTCTTGAATTTGTAAAAAAAAAAAAGATGTTCATGATTTTGAAACTGCACAAATTTGAAAAAAAATACCATGATTTTAAAATTGTTCACGATTCACAATATATTAGTGAATTCAGAAAATGTTCATTATGCAAAAAAAATGTTCACAGATTGGAAAGATGTTTGCAAAATGAAAACGAAAAGGAGAAAAAAGGGGCAAAAGTAAACAAAAACGAAAAAATAAATAAAAGAAAACATAAAAAGAAAAGAGAAACAAATACAAAAAATAAAATGAAAAAACAGAATCGTCTGGGGGTGCGTGATGGGCCAGCTCAAATTCGCTAGCGACCACCGGGGGTTGCGCGTTTGGTCGACAACCATCGACCTGCATGATAAATAGGAACCGCCCTATTTACACCTCAAAAAAACCGTCCTATTTGAGGCGATAAACCGGAAGAGGGAGTCTGCGCTACCTGGTCAGGCCCATGTAGGTGTTAGTCTTTTTATTTAGCAAATTTAAGAATGATTGTGAAAAATGATATAAAATATAGGAAGATATCATATATTTGCCCCAAAAAGTGGGACAATATGTTTTGCTTATATAGGATACTGTCAAAATCAGTTTCAAAATGAAAAATAGTATTATGAAAATGAAAAACTGTTCACATCCGTACATATGCAAGAAATATTATAATCCCTACTTTCCTAAATATAAGTCTTTCTAGAGATTTCAATATGGATCTCTAAAAGACAATTCAAATGGATTTCAATATTATAATAGGAAAATCCATATTGAAACCAGTTTTAAATTCAATATGGTGAAATCTCTAGAAAGACTTATATTTAGGAACGGAGGGAGTATTTCCATTTCTACGAGATGAAATACGGATCAGAAGGATGAAGGTGAATATTCTGAAGCGCATTTGAAAGCCAAATTGAAGATGGGTGTAATGACTTCAGCCTAAAATACTAATGGAGATTGAAGGGGTTATATGAATATAAAGGAAAGGACTGCCTTCAGAGCACACCCCTTTTTTTTTCTCTGCAACTGCCCAGTCCAAGAAAAATAAGAAACCAGCTGCAGAAATAGCATCAAACTCGGGATGGCGTCTTATTTGAAGTGCACAAACATATTTTGCCACCAAAACCTCCTCCACAACAGAAGAGATTTATGCTTTCACGTAGTTTGTTTTGGCATGACGTATTTAGATGTTCCGAAGAAGCATCAAGCAAATCAATCTGGGTAACAAAGTTTGCGGATCAAATGGACTCGTAGCAGTTATGAAGACAAACAAAGCAAGTCTTTCATATTTTAAGTCCTCTGTCATCACTACAGCTAATTGGTTTGTATGAACCAGAGAGAGATATTCTTTCATATATTGATTCCACCGGCATCACTACGGTTTGTATGGACTGGACGTGCCTCCAATTACTGCGCCGCCCGTTTTCAGAGTGCCATCCGCATTTCTCTCGAGCAGATCATCAAAGAACTTGTTAGAAGGAACATAAGACGGCCGGCGAGACCCTGCAGACATCGGTTGCTTCAGGCTCTTGTTTGTCGGTGAATCTGACGCGGCACTTCGAAGCGGTACGCCGAAAGATTGTGATTGCTGTAGAGGCCTCATGTTCAACGGTACTTTAAGAGGCGAGCTGGAGGTAGAAAGATGCTGCGATGAAGATGCCACGAAAGGGTTTGACTCAGTGTTGTCCTGAGGGGCCCATGGTGGCGGCGGGTAAGGAGATGGGTTGTAAGAAAATTGTGGTTGAGGTGGTGGCTGCTGCTGCTGCTGCTGCTTAATGGATGCAGTTTGAGGTTGATGCTGAGCCCAAGGAGCGACATAGCTATTGTGCGCTGCAGCTGTGTGTTGTGGGTCTGCATAATGAGGCTGTTGATGATAACTGGTTGGGGAACCACCATGATGCAAGGCAGGTTCAGGTGATGGGCTTGACACTATGGTGAGCGCAAGAAGGTCACTCATGATCTTGTCTTCTGGAGAAGTCCTTATAGGAGCTAGATGATCAGGCAATGCTAATGCACTGCTTGAAGTAGATGGTGATGCTGTAGTGGTCACAGAAGTTGCTGAGCTTGCTGCTCCATCCTGCGTGGACGACGATGATGCGCCTACATCTGAAGAGGCGCTCTTGTCATTTGCTGACATGAATCTCGAATTCCTGATCACAATTAATCGTCAGCAACGAATCATGCAAGATAGACTGAACGAAGTATGAAACAATAAAGATCTGTCATCAGTACGACCTGCGAGCCAGCTGAGAGAACTCATCATCTTCCTCCTCTTCCTCTTCATCATCCAAGACAAAAGTTGGTACAATGGCAGTTTCGGGAACAACTGTTGCTGCAGGGGTTGTAGTGATCCCTCTGGGCAATTCACTCAACACATCCGTTTCTTCACCCGGTAGAGGGGAACCTGATGCAATTGCATCGTGTTTGGAAAGCAGAATTTGCAATCTGTCGTTTAAGTCGAGACTTTGGCTCAAGAGGTCCTCATCACTGTAATGCAGCACAGGAACGTCAGATAATTTATATGGAATTGCGGTTGTCATTCTGTAAAAATGATCCCTGCCTCTGAACAGTGATTGCCACTACTTAACGTTGTCATGTTTTGTAAGGGGAGTGTCCAGGTAATAAGCTTGACTTTGGTCTGGGTTTAATTTTTCGACGGAGAATCATAATCGTTATTAATTTGAAACAGAATTACAATCTGAGTGAAAGGTTGTGTGGAGAAACATCGGATTATTCTTACACACAACTTACACACAGAAATCCTTTAAACCAAGTATGCCCTTAATAGCAAAGATGATATGACTGCTGCCAACATTTATCCCTTGATAAAAGGTATAAGATGCGAGAATGTAGGAGACAATGTTCATACAGCACGTACCTCACTGAACTAACCAAGCTCATGATCTTTTTCTGGTATGATCGGCATTGGTTCACAAGTTCCGCGATAATTTCATCATTCACAGCCTAAAATGACAAGCATGTCTGTGATTTAGAAATTTACATGTGTAGTGACCAACACAAGGCAACAATAAATCATTTCAAACCCTCAAGATTAGACTCATCTACGTTGGATGCAAACAAGTGTTCTTGAGCATACAACAGTACCACACTAAACAAATTAGTTAAAACTTTAACTAGTATGACATTTATTAACATCAATTGTTTGACGTATTTTTGTACCAAAGTTCATAATACCAGGGCAGCACTCCATGACGTGTGGGTCCCACGCATTGCTAAATATTCATAGAGTGGAATATGTTCAATATTGGACTCTTTTGGTAGAGTTCATCATGCCAAGTACAATGGTGCAAATAGCTTATAATTTTGACAGTTGATTTTTAAAGAAATAGTCAACAAATGAGGTAAATACGTACATACAAAGCTAGCTAAATTTAGTCGTGTGCACGGCATCGTGGATGCATGTCATTCCTTTTGAATATTCTATCCGTAAAGGAGATGAAATAGTGATGCACAGGAAACCTGCCCATAGTACTAATAACCGTGACAAGCCAGGCCCCACATGGCATTGAGTGGCTTCAACCTTGGGTAGTTTCCTGGCAGCTCTAGCTAGCACCGATCGGTTTTGATGCTAACAAAACTGCATGCGTACATGTCAATCTGCTCGAAGGCAGGAAATCGACCGAGCTCTCAAAAACGCTTCGTCCCGTCCGCTCCATGAAGCGGCTGGGGTAAGCCTCTCCCTACCTCTCCTTCCGCCGCCGCCGGAGGGCGCGCCGGCAAAGCCTGGTCCGCGGGCGGCGGCGGGCTCTCTTCCCTCGGCTTGGCGGCGCGCGCTGGACGCGGTGGTCGGCGGGGCGCCATGCTTTCGGCGTGGGCGCGGCGGCGGCGAGCGCGCCGGCGGCGTTAGGCTGGCGTCTTGGCGGCGGTGGCTGCACGGGCTAGGGGCGTGCTGCTGCGTGGACGGCGGGCTCGGCCTCTCATTCCAGATCCGGATCGGGTCCCTCGGCGGGCTGCTCGTGGCGGCGCGGCCGTGGCGGCGGGTGGCGTGGCTCGAGGTCGTCGGCGTGTTTCGTCGGCCGCGGACGGCGGCTGGATGGAGGCGCGCGGGGCGGTGGTGGCGGATGGCCCCGCCAGATCTGTCGCTACCGCACTTGCGGCGAGGGCCGTGGGCGGCGCGGATTGGCCGCCTCGCAGCACTCCGGCGTGGTGGAGGCTCCGGCGTGGTGGTGCTTCGCGTCTGGCTCGTGGTGGCTCGGTCCGGCGTGTCGGGCAGCTGCGGGTGGCTCGCCGAGCGGGAGGTGCGTGTCCGCGGCTCCGACGCTTGAGCTCGGCGGCGGCGCGAGTTGGGCGATGGTTCGATGTGGCTGCTGCCCGCCGTGGATGGCTCCACGGCAGCTTGGCAGGTCTGGACCGTTTCACGGCGGCCGGTCTCTCCGGCGTCGGCCGTCGGTGGCGGCCTTTTCGACCTTCGATTCCTCCCTCTTCGTCCGGGCTCTACCCTCGTCATAGGGCTGGACCGCTCCCAGTTGCGGTCCATTGCTCGTCTCGCGCCCGTGGCTACGAGACAGAGCTCGTGTCGCGCCCGGCAGCAGGACCGAGCTCGTCTCGCGCCCGGCAGCAGGACCGAGCTTGTCTTGCACCCGGTGCAGCAGGACGGGTGATGGAGGCCTTTTTTGGGCCGGCCCTTTGGGTCTCAGCGCCGGGGGCCGTCCAGGGGTGTGTAAAGGAGCGACCTTTCCACTCGTCTCTTTGGTTCGGGTAGCGACGGGTCTCGGATGCGGTGGTGTCAGGGTCTTGGATGCCGGGGCGGCGGCCCTGGTGGTGGTAGCGCGGTGCTCATGGGCGAGCCCGTGGCTTGGTGCTGCCCGGTGACCATGGCCGTGTGGGCGGCATGGTGGCAGGGGTGTGGCGTTCGGTGGCAGTGAGTGTTTGCTGGGGTGAAAACCTGTTCTATCCTCGGACGGACCGGCGGCGGCGTAGCGCGTTTACCTTCTTGAAGGCGTCGTCGCGGCTCTCACCGGTCATCGTGTCGCTCCAGGGGAAACTCTGACCCCCGGGTCAGGCGGTGGCGGCGTGCTAGCGCCGTAACCTTCTTGGAGGCGCCGCCTTGGAGCTCACGGTTCGTCATATGTGGCTTCGTCTCTTCGCGGTGGCGTGTTCACGGTGAAGGTCCCCGATTGCTCTTGTAGTGTTGGGGGTGGTGTTGCTGCGCTCAGCGCCTATGTATCCCGCCTTGGGTGTGTGCGTGTGTTGTCGTGGGATGTGTTTGTACTTGGGTTGTGGTTGATCTGTGCTTTATATATAAAGCGGGGCGAAAGCCTTTTTCGGTAAGGCAGGAAATCCTGGCAGATTTCGGCCGGGTCACGCGGTTGCAACCGATCAACGTGATCGAGAAGCCAACACCGACGTCTCACCAGCCTATAAAAAGCTCCCATCCTACACGCAGCGAGGGGCGGACGCCAGCCGGGCCACGGCCACGATGAGAAGAAACAACAAGCCCTAGGCTGCGCGTCCCAAACACGGAGAAGGACTTGCGCGAGAGCCGGCCGAGAAGCAAGAACACACGGAGAAGGACTTGCGCGAGAGCCGGCCGAGAAGCAAGAACACGCCGAGGCTCTCGTCAAGTTTCTCATCTAATCTCACCTATGCACTTGCTCGGAGTACGCCGATTCGCTAAACAAAACAGCGACGCCGTAATACCGCATACATGCCGAGGTACCCTCCATATACAAGATCAACCTTTCACCTGTCCTCTAAAAAAAAGGAGGCCAGCCGCGAGAATGGCACGAGGAAACAAGAAGCCCAGGCTGGTCGTCCCACCCATCGAGAACTTTCACGCGAGCCGGCCGAGAAGCAACAACAAGCCGAGTTTCTCGTCTAAGTCTCATCCAAATTCCACCCGAGCACACGCTGGAATTACGACGATTCGTTAAATAAGACAACGACGCCGTAATAGCGCGTAGATGCCGAGGTACACCACATCGATCTTCCACCAATCTATCAAGTTTCTCACACATATCTCACCTAAGCTCATGCCGGGACTATGCCGATTCGCTAAACAAGACAGCGACGCCGTAACACCGCGTAGATGCTATGGTACACAAAGAAGTTGCACGGGAGCAGGCAAGAAGCAAGAACACGCCGAAGCTCTCGTCAAGTCTCTCGCACATATCTCACCTAATCTCACGCCGGGACTACGCCGATTCGCTAAACAAGACAGCGACGCTGTAATACCGCGTAGATGCTGAGGTACACCCCACATAGACATCGATCTTGAGCCGATTCGTCAAAGACGGCGTCGCAAGTGAGATCATCCAATAAACCAAGAGAGGGGCAGCGATGCTTCATGGCCAACATGGTGAAATACACGACGCTCATATCCTCCGTTGGTAAGCTATTCCGGCAAATCTTGTCCTTTTGATCTAAACAATCTCTCGAGATCTCATCTTCTTGATTTAGTATTCTATATGGCAAATCAATATGGCAAACACGAGTAGTGCCCGAAACTGTATCAGCATGAGCATGAAATCCTCCATCGAAGTAAGCCTAATACCATGGTTTTCCGATGCGACGGGACTGGTTACAAAATACATAAAAAGCAGGATGGCTACTTCTACAAGGATAGTCGACCGTTGTTTCATGCAAACCGTGACGAGCGTACGTGACTATGGTCAGGGAGTCAAACACATACTACATTAATTTCATCCATCATGATGTGACAAGATTCATAAAATATTATCTCGATTTCGCTCCTCACCAGGAGGCGAGGCTCCAAATTTTACATTGATTTCGTCCCTTACGAGGCGACGAGATTAATACAATTATACCACTCCTCACGAGGAGGCGACACCCATACAATTCCACATTGATTGTGCTCCTGCAAGGAAGTGAGATCGATTTTGTTTTATTGGCAAGCATCATCCAATGCATCTGTGATATATTCCACATCGACATCTTGGCCGAGTGTCGACGAGACAAAAGGCTATACACACCATTATCTCCATCATACGTCTAGTGCCGACGAGGCCGGACAAAATTCTAGCCAAGTGCCGACGAGGCCAGGTCACCACTCTATCCACATGTCACAAACCTACCGGATTGGACACACCATTGCTGGGCACCGACGAGGCGATAGCAACATACACATGTCCGCGTCCGATGAATTCAGGGCATCACATGACTGGGCACCGACGAGGTGAAAGTCATCCCCTTCATCGACACATCCTGATGGTCACATCAACATGGCGATAGTACTCGTGGCTGGGTTTCGGCAAAACAAAGCCACCCGCACAAATATCCACATAAAATATCACATGCATATGGATGAGCAACACATGACGATGACCATCAGCGCAGCTTAATTGGAGGTATTCTGTGGGATCGACCCCATGGATGTAATTAACCGGTTGCTTGCAAACGCACCGGGAATCGGCGAACTACACAATCTCTTCAGTCAGATACTCCTTAAGCGCGACGCAGCAGGCAGAAGGATAATTTCAATGGAGCTTGTACAATGTATTTGTATTCAATACAATGATCAATAAAGTGCAATGTTCTGTATATGTATTTGTCCCTTATTTTTTTCTGTCTATTTATTTCTTGTTTTCATAAAACAAGTGGCACGCCCGTGATTTTTACTACTTGTACGCATTAAGAAATACCCTCCCTAAAAAGGGGAGCGGCGCGTTTCTTTTTGGCGAAACATCAATATAGAGGAACCAACAATAGGGTTGTACATGGCAGTGATTCGCGCCATGACGCATCGTGGACGACCGCTCGGCAAAGATTACATGTCAGCAGGTGGATTCCTTGGTGAATCTCATTACCTTGGCCGGACTCGTTGGTTGTCCTCTCCTCCCCGGCGTGCTCACAGGTGTTTCATCGTCCCTCTCAAACTATGGAATGGTGGCGACAGGTTTCTTTTCCCACCTTGGTGGTTATTCTACATCTGTATTCGTGGTTTTCTATAATATGGCAACACCAGCAACGACCCTCCTGCTTCCTCACTGATGCAGGATCCATGGTGGCAATGAATCTTCTTGGGTAGAGCTGTCGAGGATTGTGGTGCCTTTGGACAGTTCAGGAGCTACTCTGCCTTGTGGGGGCACAAAAGAATCCCAAACTGATCTTCCTTTGTGAAACAAGACAGAGGAAGTAAAGGGCGAGAAACTTGCGACGTAGACTTGGATTTCAACATTACTTTCTAGTCAAATCTCTTGAAACAGGCTTTCGCCCCGCTTTATATATAAAGCAACAACCGAATAAAGTACACGGCCGAACAATAAAAGGTAGAGAGGTAGCCCTCTTACCAGGATGATCGGATCATGTACACCGCACGCGACTACGCTACTGAAAAAGAACACATGAGGGATGTCGGCGCCACGCGTTGCTGCTGTCGAGTCCACAATGGATAAAGGTTTTCACCTGAAACCCGGACACGAAGGGGAACACCACGATGATGTCTTCAAGAAGAGAGTGGCGCCCACGAGCGTCGCCATCATCGGCGCCAGAGCGCAAGCTTTCGCCCGGTAGCTCCCGCGTGCCACCATGAGGTCTTTAGAAGAAGCATGACGAGCTCAGATCCCCTGATCCTGATCGAGGCGCCACCACGGAGACCAAGAGCGCGCCCGAGCCACCTTGCGCTATGCCTCTCGCCGCCCACACGACCAAGAGACAATGCCACCACCACCGCCATGGTGCCCGCCGGAGAGCCAACCATGCGGACCACCTTCCAGGGCCGCCGCCCCGGCATCCATGCCACGAGAAATTGCCAACCGTCCACTTCACAGTGCACAAAGCGCGGTTGGAAAAGCCCGGTATCAGCCTCTAGGCCAGGGCCAGCGTCGCCACCGTGGGGGCACCCACGCCTGAAGTCCCCACCAATCTTGGTGGACCAGGGGGACATGACCTAGTGGCTGCCGACGGCCATCGCCAAGCCTTCAACGCAGACGACGCCAAATCCGCGGCCTACAGCACTTATCCATTGCCGGCACAACACTGTTACGACCACCAACGCCATAACGAGAGGACGCCCCCCAATCGAACCGCAAGCTCCTACCTTGGCCGAAAAAGAGGCGGCCCAAAGCCATGCATCGACTCCGGGGCGACTAAGCGCCGGACGTCGCATGAGGAGCAACGGACCCCGGGCAGAAGGACCACATCAAACTCGCGCACCGGCGGCCAGTCCACATTGCCGCCCTACTGCCAGCCAACGCACCTGGGAAGGGCGGACGCCTCCCCATCAATTTGGGCATCCTAGATCCAAATGGGGGGCCGCCGAGCAGCCGCAACCACTGTGCCCGCCCCGCGCCCCATCGGCTCTCCACACATCACCCCGCCACCACCGTCCAAGGCTTAGGCGTCCATCGACCACCCGCTGTCCTGCCTCCACCTGCCCGTGAGAAGAGCCGCCGGTCACTTCGCTCCGCCCGATACCCAAGAATGCCAGGTCACGTCACCCCCAGTCCCCAGCCCTCGCTAGGCCGATCAGGAGGGTTAGCTGGAAGGGCAAGGGTGAAGAGCGAGAAGACAGGAGTCGGAAGTTCAATCCGATCAATGTTAGGCAGTTTTGTTTTTGGAAAGAGCTCAAAGTACAAGAGTAAGAATTTCATAGCGGTTGCTAGAGAATAACCAAATTGGAGTCAAGCATACTTAGAATTGGCGAAATCTTCTATGCACTTGTTACCAGAAGTTCAAGTGAACCATGGACTAATGGAGTAGCTCATTTGTTGGTTGAACTAGCCAAGTGGACTATGCATTCTGTGTTTCACGGTTCCGATGTGTGTGTGTTCGAGTTGCTTCAGAACCATTGTAATAGTACTGTTCTAAATCAATAAAGTTCTTTCTTCTGCAAAAAAATAAATAAATAGAAGAAAAAACATAATAAATCTATATACCTCATGATCATTTGGATCTACTTCTCTCAGCATCTCACTTAGTAGCTCCGCGGCACTTAAAATGCGTTGCAGGTCTGACAAACTAAACAGATAAAAATATGTCATATAACATGGAACACATTTCATCCATTTTCTCAGACACTAACATGGAGCACACAAAAGATGCATAAAAATATAAAATAAATGGTTACCTCAGAGGAGAGCCACTTGATGAAATCATCCCATCAGCTCTCAAGGATGAATTGACTGGACTCCCGATCCCTGGTTGAAGGTGAGGGGCGAATATTGTTGCTGCCTCAGGTGAGCGCCTAGGAAATTCTAAACCAGATTGCTGCAATTAAAGAGGCTCATTGGGACATGTCAAACAAAATGATCCAGGATTGAACAACTATATGTACCAGATTCACATATCTGATGGGTGACTTTCGAAAGTTGAAGAATAAAAGGGTGTGTCATGAAGTGTAGGTTGTTCTGGGTGGTTTAGGAGACAATAAAAATACCTTAAGTTCAGAATATGCCCAGTAGAACTGAGGGTGCTTCCCACCAGGCCCACCAAATGCTTCTTGCCAGGAATCCAGGAGTGTCAAAATTTTGTCCCTCACTTGCACATTTGCCTGTAGTTATACTGAAGAATTTTAATCAAAACCACAAAAACGAACTTTTAGAGAACAAAAATTTATGATACTTATGGTAATTAGAATTTATTAGACAGAGATTCATAGTAAATGTAATGTTTAGAAAGTCCACTGACTGTAAGAGCAAAGATTGGATGAGTACACATGGATGCCAAATGGAACGTCAAGATCTTATGAATTTGATTAAAAAGGGGAAAAACTTAAAAACAAAATTACTACCCAATAAGTTTGAGAAGAAATCCTGCATATCTCAGTTTCCTCAGGTAGCAGTGCCGGGAGTGCAAATTTAAAAGATCTACAGTTAGCCATGATGCCGTGACCACCTGAGATTTGTCTGTTTCAAAAATTCAGACCTTAACTAATTGGTCTTAAGCCATGGAGCTACGTCCATGCTGACCGAACTAATTTTTTGACATTGGCCGGATAAGAACATATGTATGTGTCTTCCAAAACATTAATGCATCTCATGATTATGCTCATGTCAACTCAGAGTATGTTAAATAGGGTGTGAAGCCATGTATTTACCAGAAGATGGAAGGAATTTTACCTACATAACATACTGTAGTTCTTAGTTCCATGATTCAGAAAATAAACATTCAGTGGCTTTTCTGAAGAACAAACTGTACAACAGCATGTATTAGAAAACTAACCTTTTTCTTGGCAAGTTTGACCATTTCTTGCAATATACCGCGCTCTACAACCAGAAAATGCACATGATCCCCACAATTTTTCACCAGAGTCTCCAACAGCTGCAATCCCATTCCATGGTATTCTCACACAAGCACAAACAAAGCAGGACTAAAAATTTACTTAAGCTGTTAAGCAGAGAAACGTACCGTCAACGCAAGAGATTGAACCGACGAATTCTTGTGTTGAAGACGCTTCTTCACAGTTTTAATCACCTCCTTTGCTTGCCTGAATCATTGGTTTATGTGCAAGCTCAACTATTTACTTTTGTAGGAAAGTAGTCAGAAAAGCTGTAAGGATGTAAGCTCTCTGCGCCTGTCTCATCATCAATGTCGTGACCACAGAAAACGAGGCTGCAAACTTGTAACCGCTTGGAACATGTTGCAGATATAACTACCTACCATGAGAGGTTTGATCCATGGTAAAGCTCATCCACCAGATTGGCAGGCGGTATCCCAAATTGGTTTCAAAAGTATTTGAAGGATGTTCCTTGAGAAAGTTCAGTGTGAATATGAGTTTTATTTGGTCAATTACATGTTATCTCAGCGGCAAAAGGCATCAGTTATTCAGCCTATATAATTCTTACTGATGTGTGGGTAACCTTTTCAATACCTTAAACCTGATGACAGACTAGTCAATGCAGGAAAGAAATAAAATGGTGTGTCAGCTCAGATGTCCTCTGTCTGAAACATGTCTAGCGCAGTAATTCTGAATTATGACAATCCAGAGCTCCAATGGTTAGACCAAGAGGTCCTGGTGTGCCTGAATCTTGACAATCTAGCCCATCTAGAGCGCCATACAAGGGATGAGCTCCATTCTTCCAGAGTGAAAACTGTGCATGTGATGCTCTGCTTTTCCTGAACTGAAACAGGTCTAGTGCAGTTTCTTTTGGAATTTGGAGTGACAGCTCATATGATCCTGGTGTGCCTGAATCCAGGTTGTATACTAGCCAAGCCTAAATATCGTGAGCACCATTCATGCGTGAGTTCCATTTTTTTCAGAGTAAAGTTTGTGTATATGCTTATACAGTTATACTTGTATTTCCACTATATCCGATGCTCTGCCTTTTTCTGAACTGCTAGTTTGTTGAGCTTCCACCTATTATAATTGCTGTGCGGCCAATCATGCTACCGGCGGATCGATCGATCAATCAAATACTACTAGTAGTATAACAGATCATGAAAGCCCATCCCACTTTAGTGTTTGCGCAAGGGATAAACCACCATCTTCACAAACCTAACAAACCTTGGGGCGTGGCGATATTTTAGTCGGCATATTAAGGTGAGGAAGAACGAACAATAATGACAGCTCCTGCTAGAGAAAACGGGATTTGGGTTGCGGTTGCACGAGAAGGAACCGATCGAGAAGACGGATTTCGAGCGGTTATCGCGGTTGCGCAGGGAACCGATCGAGGACTGAGAAGGAAGCCTATGGAGAGAGTAACAGACAGGGAGAGAAGGGAAGGGAAGGGAGGAAACCCGTGATCGGAGTTGGCGCCGTCGCAGATGTCGATGTTGAGGGTCCAGTCGGGGCCCAGCAGCAGGTCGCTCGTCGCCTTCTCCACCCTCACCGCCGCCGCCATCTCTTCCTCGACTCTCTTCTCCACTCGCCGCTCGGCACGCGGGGAGGATGAATAGGATCGCGCGGAGAGATGGAGGGCCGATGACGGTGTGGTATTGCAGGGGTGGGGGTGGGGGTGGGAATGGGACTCGGGCGGTCGGTTTCGGTCTCGGTGGTAAAGAAAGAACAAGACAAAACGGGCGGCCATTATTGGGCGCATCTGTGCGCTTCCGGTCCGTGCGAGGCAGAGGCAGAGGCCGGTCGCACTCCGGCTCCGCGCGCCGAGCCAGGCCATGGACGCACGCACGCACGCACGCACGCACGCACTATTCCCTCGACCTCGAGATGGAAATCCACCGGGAAACATTATCCGGAGTGGTGGTGGTGGTGGAGGCCCGCGAATCGAATCCATCGCTCACGGGCTGTTGCTGTCACTAGTGCTAGGCTGACACGTAAAAGTACAGCCCAATTCCTCCAAGAGCACACCCAGCTCCTCCTGAGCCGTCCTTCTTGCTGGCGGGGAACTTTTTGGTCTATGGGCGTATACACACATTACACGAAAAATTAGTTTAGCAATTAAATAAAAAAAATTAAGAAAATTTGAAGATATTTTTGAAATAAACCCGATCTTCCACTGCACTGTTAAAAACAGTTCCACAAAAAGAAAATGTCCCGTCGACTTTTTTTCATAAAAGACAAAAAAAATCTGTCAAAATAGTGTGAATAGTGACATATGAAAGCAAATAATTTTTCTTTCTGGGACGTTGGTCCTATGGGACCTTAGCACGATGACTTTCCGACTGTCTACTGCAACAAGTTATGCCCGGCTCCGTCGAGGGAGGGACGATGACGGCGTCATGCTTTCGGCTCGCTTCAGTGCTTGTAATCGTCGTTAGGTGGACTATGAATCTGGATGTAACTTTTATTATTTCTGGTGTTCGTTGTACTGTCATGATTGAAGATGAATAGATCCACAGTGTCCCGCAAAAAAAGTAGACAATGATGGTTTTCTGTTCGTGGAAATGTATATACAAGTGCAAAAGAAAGTCAAGTTTATTGTTCTTTTTTTTTGAAAAATCACCGGAGTGGAGGGGGGGTGGAGCTCTCCACCTGAATATATTTCTTAACTTTGTAACCCATCATTTGAATGATTACAAGGTGAAATTACATAAGCACGTGTAATCGTGATAAGAGGTAGGAACGTCATGAGGAGGCGGCCTGCTTTTGCTCTGTTTTTTTCATCCGGTGCGTCCAGAGCATGAGATCATCAATGATTCTCCTAAGGGTGAGGATATTGTGGTGGTTTTGCTGCTTGAAGGTCATAGCATTTCTGGAGTCCCAAATCTTTCATAGAATAATGAGGAGGATGGAGTGCCAGATTGCCGCATCCAGCTGAGAAGGGAGACGGCAGTCCCAAAGATCGTCGATGTTGGCCGAGGGGGAAATCCCAATCCATTGCCATATCAGCTGCGCAAGCGGGCAGTCGATAAATATATGTGAGCAGGTTTCACCATCGAACCCGCAGCGCGCGCATAGTGAGTCAGAGACCATGTGCTTGCGAAGTAGGTTGCTTTTGGAGTGAGTCGATCCCGGAACAGCAGCCATGCAAAGATCTTCACACGGTTTGGAACGCATGAAGACCAGATGGGAATAGCATGCACGTCATTGTCAGAGGCGTCACCCGTGGTCAATGTGTAGGCTGCCCTGGTGGAGAAGCACAGGCCACCATTGAGGTAGCGCTCGTCTGGCCCAGTCGACAGTTGGAAATCCTGCAAGAGAGGCAAGACATAGCACAACTCGGCAGTAGCATTAGAGATTAGGCGGTTCTGTAGGATTGAATCTAAACCGTAGTTAAAAACAGTAGCCACACGAGTGAGGGGTATAATGGTGTGAGAGTAGCCACAGTTTTTTGGTTTACACACATTTTTCTAGGCAACTAAGCATTGAGCACCAGTACAAGTTTCCTCCGCGGCCCAAAAAAAAGGCTCGCCGAATAGAGTCTAGGGTTTTTAGAACCCTTTTGGGGATGAGGAAGACAGACATAAAATAGACCAAGATGGAGTCCAGGACTGCGGAGAGTGGGATGGGCCTGTCCCCTTTGGAGAGGATTTTTGCATGCCAACCCGTTAAGAATTTTCGACATCATTCGATGATAGGTAGGAAGGCGTTTGAAGGTAGTCGTGTGGGTGCTAGGGATAGGCCTAGGTAGATCTGTGGGAAGGTTGAGGTTGGGCATTGCATGGTGGAGGCAATGGAGGCCGTCAAGAGAGGGGTGACATGCATGGGCACGAACGTTGTTTTTGGTGAAATTGATAGTGAGGCCGGTTGCCATGGCAAAGTCATGTAGGATTTTTTTAATTGTTGGGCGCCGTCATTGGATGCCTTAGGATGATTAGGGTGTCATCGATATATTATAGGACAATTGGCGGAAGATGTGAGAATAGAGGGTGGCTGAGGGTACTTTGTAAAAAAAAACTTTTAAACTTTTTGACTTTTAAATTATTAAACAACATTCCCATATGAGGTATATATACACCCAGAAACGAAACGGTATTTCCCCGTTCTTGTCACCCTTTTTGGCGGATAAGTTGTTTTGCACTCTCTCTATCCGATCGCGATCATGGCCGCACTCTGTTCAAAAGAAGGATCATGGCGGCGGCGCAGGTAACATGACAAATCAAATCTCTAAACTTTTGTCAACAATAATAATACGGAGTACGTAGCTTTTAATTAAGCCACTACGACCGGTGGTGGTGCCGTGCATGGTGGAGGGCTTCGTCGGTTGCCACTACCACGCCGCCGACCACCGTTGGTTGCGTTGTGTGGCGCCTCGCTCTACATCACGACCAAGACTTTTTGTTTCTGGTGGTTTCTGATAAGAGCAGCTCAGTTGATTGACTCCAACCATTATTGCTTTGGGCTAATGTTCAGTCTACATCATGCTTTCGGTCTACTACTAGATAGATTCTACTAGTCGTTTTCTTTCAATCCGTGTGTGAGCGTGACGACGCTGATTGCAATGGTCCCGATGACCGCGTTCCACTGGCGTTTGGCTCCAGGGCGAGACGGCATTAACCGCCGAGGATATATCAGTAGCCACCTGGCGTCCCAAATTGTGTTTTTTTGATGGTCAAGGGATGTTGAATCAATGTACTCCATGCTTTCTCACGCAACAACTTGGAGCTTTCATGTTAGGAGATTAGACGATGACGCGCGCTTTGTCATGCCGTTCCTCGGTCAGCTATCACTAGTAGAAAAAAGGTCATATGTGAAGCACAATAGTGCCGGTTTGAATTTCAGCCGGCATTAATGTGTATACTAGTGCCGGTTCGTGGCAGCGATCAATAGCACCGGTTCGTGGCGAACCTTTAAAGACCGGTTCATGCCTTTAACCGTACTAAAAAGGCTGTGTCAGTCCTGCGGTCGAGCTATGGCCCCACCATCACCATTTAGTGCTTGGGTTCGTCACCACGAACCGGTACTAATGAATTATGACAAGCTGTTTTAGTCCCACCTCGCCCCTAACAAGCCTTTTACCACCTTAAATATGTAATTTCTCAAACTATCACAAGCACTTGGTCTTCATTGAACTCTATGTGTAGAATTTGTGGCCGCAATATGAGTCTTCATCGGTTTATAAATCGTTGATGACTCATATTGACAATTCAGATTGTACACACAAAGATCATTAATGATCAAAGTATTTTTGATGTTATAAGATCATATTGACAATTTAAACTGTAAAGAAATATAAGATCATGATCTAAATGATCTTATATTTTTATGTTCAGTATGCACCATTCAAAGCGACGCCATCAACTTTCAACCGTTTATGCCTTCATTTGCTATTTTTCATGCATTTAATGATTTGTTTTGAGAACTAAATGACCTGGTAATTGAAAAGCACTACAAATGAACTCTGAAAAAGTTAAAACTTGGCATGGTATCATCATTTCACCCACATATCATGTTCAAAAAAGTAGAGAGGGTTACGGCAAAAACTGGATGCACTTCGTTTACAAACTGGACAATCTCTTAACAAAGTATTTTAGATGTTATAAGATCATATTGACAATTTAGACTGTAAAGAAATATAAGATCATGATCTAAATGCTCTTACATTTTTTGCGTTCAGTATGCACCATTCAAAGCGACGCCATCGACTTTCAACCGTTTATGCCTTCATTTGCTATTTTTCATGCATTTAATGATTTGTTTTGAGAACTAAATGACCTGGTAATTGAAAAGCACTACAAATGAACTCTGAAAAAGTTGAAACTTGGCATGGTATCATCATTTCACCCACATATCATGTTCAAAAAAGTAGAGAGGGTTACGGCAAAAACTGGATGCACTTCGTTTACAAACTGGACAATCTCTTTCGAAGTATTCGGGTTTATGACGAAATTAAACTCATCTGTTACAAAAGCATTTCATTTTTTAAACTTATTACAACTCCAGACTTTTTGTGCATTCAGTATGCACCATTCAACTGCTAGGCGGGAGGAGCTCTTAAGTACCGGTTCCAACTGCTAGGCGGGAAGAGCTGTTTAGTACCGGTTCGTGCCACGAACTGGTACTAATGAGGTTGTGTCAGGTAAGGCTGGGGCCCCACGAGCACCTTTAGTACCGGTTCATGGATGAACCAGTACTACAGTTTCTTATTAAGCTGTTTTTTAGTCCCACCTCAAGAGAGAAGGACTAGGAGCGGTTTATAAGCCCCGAGTGCAGAGGCGATGAAGAAGAGGCTCAATGCTCACGTTGCTTAGCTTCAAGCCTTCAGAATATGGTAGACTGCACGGAGCTATGCGCAGTGCAGTTTCACTATTCAAAGGCTTGAAGCAAATTAACGAGCATTGCACCTCTTTTTATTTTAATAACTTATTACAACTCGGACTTCTTCGTTATGGCAAATACTAATTGCACGTCGGCATTTTTTTTAACTTTGGTTATAACTCCAGACTTTGACCATCAAGTTTTGCAGAAAAGAAAAATAGCAGAAAAGAAAAAATAGCAGAAAAAAAACTATAGCTGAAAAGAAAAAAACTATATAAAATGACCGTGAAATTGAAAATCACTACAAAATGTTGAATTTTGGCAAACTAGATGAAAAACTACTCACAAATAAATAGAAGAAAATAAATATAACAGAAAAGAAAAAACTACGCAGAAATAAATATAAGAAAATAAAGCAGAAAAGAAAAAATATAAAAAAAATTGGGGCGCTGCCCTGTGGGCCTACTAGGCCACGGGCGTGCAATTACAGGCCTTCAAGGCCCAGCAGACTCACAGGGCAGCGCGCAGATTTTAGGCCCACAAGCCTGCTATATAGAGGAGTTCAAAGAGGTAGCCGCGGCTGGGTTTATAAACCAGTCGGCTGCCCTTCGCCCGGCAGTGGGACTAAACTTTGGGGTGGTAGCGAGGCCTTTAGTACCGGTTGGTGGCTCAACGGTACTAAAATCACCTTTAGTACCGGTTGGAGCCACCAACCGGTACTAAACTACTCTTCCGCATCTTGGCCTGGCCAAAGTTGGCCTTTAGTACGGTTGGTGGCTCCAACCGTACTAAAGGCCCATCCTATATATATAGCACTTACGAAAATTTCAGTTACATCTCCCACTTCGTCTCCAACCTCTCGCGACATCGCGCGCGCCACTCGATCCGTCGTCGCCGCTTCGTCGCCGTCGTCGTCGTCGTCGTCGCTGTCCCCGCCGCCGCCCGTCGTCGTAAATAAATCTCGCGCCGCCGCCGAAACGCCGCCGCCGTCCGTCGTCGTCGCCCTTGATCCCGTCGTCTCTCGCCCCGCCCGTCGCCGCCGCTCCGCACCGTATGTGCAGGCGGCGACGTCTGGTGACACACACATACACATATACACACATATATATACACACACACACACTACACACATACACACACACACACATTTTTTTACTTATTTTCTATTTTTAGAAAATTTAATTAGATATTAATTAGCTAGGTATGTGAGATTTGAACTAGTTGAATAATTAATATAACTAGTTTATTTTAGTAAGAAAATTGTCGAACTAGTTTATTTAGGTATATATATGAGATTTGAACTAGTTGAATAATTAATATAACTAGTTTATTTTAGTAAGAAAATTGTCGAACTAGTTTATTTAGGTATTTGAGATTTGAACTAGTTGAATAATTAATATAACTAGTTTATTTTTAGTAAGAAAATTGTCGAACTAGTTTATTTAGGTATTTGAGATTTGAACTAGTTGAATAATTAATATAACTAGTTTATTTTTAGTAAGAAAAATTGTCGAACTAGTTTATTTAGGTATATGAGATTTGAACTAGTTGAATAATTAATAGAACTAGTTTATTTTTAGTAAGAAAATTGTCGAACTAGTTTATTTAGGTATTTGAGATTTGAACTAGTTGAATAATTAATAGTAATGTCAATTGTTAGAGATGAATATAGTTAGATATATATTTGAATTGGCTAGATATTAATTAATGTTAGATAGTAATAAGTGTTTAATGTTTCACCTATATGAACATATAGGAAATGTCATCTGACGACGAAAAAGATTTCATTATGTGCGAACACTGTGAAGACCAGCGTGGCCTGTGCGACAGAAATTTCCTTGTTGATGGTAGGCGCTTCAGCATCAAGCTGAATGAGACATTCGAAGTGGATACAGTAAGTCACAACAGCAATTATTATTTGAATGCAAAACATATGCTTCATTTGCTTCAACTTATAATTTTAAAGCATGACTTATGCTTCATTTGCTTCAACTTACAATTTTAAATTTTCACTATTCTAATAGCGCATCCCCTGCCATGCAAGAATTTTTGTCTTGGATAAGATAGGTTTTAGTGCTATAGATGATATGGAGGTAAAGAGAGTTTACTTGAAGACGGAGCATGGGTATACTTTCAACGTCAAATTATATAATGGAGACACATACACACATTTTGAATGCAAAACTTGGCAAGCACTATGCAAGGCTTATGCATTTGAGCCTGATATGGTTATCACCTTTGATATTCGTCCGGAAGATGATATTGAAGGTAATATAGACATCTGGGTTGATGTGCAAACGCCTCTAGTTCTACCATTGTGTGAGTTTTTCTCAACTATGGATGCATATGTTTATGTCTTTGATACAAACTATACAAAAATAGTTGACAACTAATTTGTATTGTCAGCTTATTTCGGTTCAAGCAAACATGTCCGACGCTTGGTAGACAGGACCTACTACTGCCCCGGGGCTCAACTAAACTGCGAGGAGATAATTCATTATGTTTCATGGCTTGAGGATCTTAATACTGTCAAGACAATTTTTTTTCCTGAACTTAGAAATGTTAGTACTCAAAACGTGCGACCAATGGTGATCGTATTGAACTACGGTCACATCTATAATCGAAAGATGGTAAGATTTTAACTATTTGTCCTTAATTAGTGCATTGCTTACATTATTTTTGAAGCTAAACTTTCATTGCTTAGTATATTAATTGTTGGGGAACATAGTAATTTCAAAAAATTTCCTACGCACACGCAAGATCATGGTGATGGCATAGCAAGGAGAGGGGAGGGTGTATGTCCACGTACCCTCGTAGACCGTAAGCGGAAGCGTTATGACAACACGGTTGATATAGTCGTACGTCTTCACGATCCGACCGATCCAAGTACCGAACGTACGGCACCTCCGAGTTCAGCACACGTTCAGCTCGATGACGATCCCCGGGCTCCGATCCAGCAAAGCGTCGGGGATGAGTTCCGTCGACTGACGGCGTGGTGACGATGATGCTCCACCGGCGCAGGGCTTCGCCTAAGCTCATGACGATATGACGAAGTGGAATATGGTGGAAGGGGCACCGCACACGGCTAAGGAACGATCCGTAAATCAACTTGTGTGTTCATGGGGTGCCCTCTGCCCCCGTATATAAAGGAGGGAGGGAGGAGGAGGCCGGCCCTAGGAGGGGCGCGCCATGGGGAGTCCTACTCCCACGATTCCCCTTTCCTAGTCCAACTAGGAGTCCTTCCATGTATTAGGAGTAGGAGACAAGGAAGGGAAGAGAGAAGGGAAGGAAGGAGGGGTGCGGCCCTCCCCTAGTCAATTCGGACTAGGCCATGGAAGCGCGGCCTGCCCTAGGCAGCCCTCTCTCTTTCCGCAGGGCCCAATAAGGCCAATACTTCTCCCGGCGAATCCCGTAACTCTCCGGTACTCCGAAAAATACCGAATCATTCAGAACCTTTCCGAACTCCGAATATAGTCGTCCAATATATCGATCTTTACGTCTCGACCATTTCGAGACTCCTCGTCATGTCCCCGATCTCATCCGAGACTCGAACTCCTTGGTACATCAAAACTCATAAACTCATAATATAAGCATCGCCGAAATCTTAAGCGTGCGGACCCTACGGGTTCGAGAACTATGTAGACATGACCTAGAACTATTCTTGGTCAATAACCAATAGCGGAACTTGGATGCCCATATTGGCTCCTACATATTCTCGAAGATCTTTATCGGTCAAACCGCATAACAACATCGTTGTTCCCTTTGTCATCGGTATGTTACTTGCCCGAGATTTGATCGTCGGTATCCAATACCTAGTTCAATCTCGTTACTGGCAAGTCTCTTTACTCGTTACGTAATGCATCATTCCGTAACTAACTCATTAGCTACATTGCTTGCAAGGCTTGTAGTGATGTGCATTACCGAGAGGGCCCAGAGATACCTCTCCGACAATCGGAGTGACAAAACATAATCTCGAAATACGCCAACCCAACATGTACCTTTGGAGACACCTGTAGTACTCCTTTATAATCACCCGATTCGTTGTGACGTTTGGTAGCACCAAAGTGTTCCTCCGTGGCACGGAGTTGCATAATCTCATAGTTACAGGAACATGTATAAGTCATGAAGAAAGCAATAGCAATATACTAAGCGATCAAGTGCTAGGCTAACGAAATGGGTCATGTCAATCACATCATTCTCCTAATGATGTGATCCCATTAATCAAATAACAACACATGTCTATGGTTAGGAAACATAACCATCTTTGATTAATGAGCTAGTCAAGTAGAGGCATACTAGTGACTATATGTTTGTCTATGTATTCACACATGTATCATGTTTTCGGTTAATACAATTCTAGCATGAATAATAAACATTTATCATGAAATAAGGAAATAAATAATAACTTTATTATTGCCTCTAGGGCATATTTCCTTCAGTCTCCCACTTGCACTAGAGTCAATAATCTAGTTCACATCATCATGTGATTCAACACTAATATTCACATCGTATGTGATTAACACCCATAGTTCACATCGTCATGTGACCAACACCCAAAGGGTTTACTAGAGTCAATAATCTAGTTCACATCGCTATGTGATTAACACCCAAAGAGTACAAAGGTATGATCATGTTTTGCTCGTGAGAGAAGCTTAGTCAACAGGTGCATCACATTCAGAGCCGTATGTATTTTGCAAATATTCTATGTCTACAATGCTCGCTTGCGGAGCTACTCTAGCTAATTGCTCCGCTTTCAATATGTATCTAGTTTGAGACTCGAGTCATCGGATTAGTGCAAAAGCTTGCATCGATGTAACTCTTTCTGACGGGCTCTTTTATCACCTCCATAATCGAGAAATATTTCCTTAGTCCTCACTAAGGATGTTTTGACCAATGTCCGATGATCTACTCCTAGATCACTATTGCACTCCTTGCCAAATTCAGAGCAAGGTATACAATAGGTCGGTACATAGCATAGCATACTTTTTAGAACCTATGGTGAGGCATAGGAATGACTTTCATTCTCTTTTCTATTTTCTGCCGTGGTTGGGATTTGAGTCTTTACTCAATTTCACACCTTTGCAACACAGCAAGAACTTTTCTTTGATTGTTCCATTTTGAACTACTTCAAAATCTTGACAAGGTATGTACTTATTGAAAAACTTATCAAGCGTCTTGATCTATCTCAATAGATCTTGATGCTCAATATGTAAGTAGCTTTCTTGAGGTCTTTCTTTTAAAAATTCCTTTCAAATACTCCTTTATGCTTTGCAGAATAATTCTACATTATTTCCGATCAACAATATGTCATTCACATATACTTATCGAAATCTGTAGTGCTCCCACTCACTTTCTTGTAAATACAGGCTTCTCCAAAAGTCTGTATAAAACCATATGCTTTGATCAAATCATCAAGCATATATTCCAACTCTGAGATGCTTGCACCAGTCCATAGATGGATCGCTGGTGCTTGCACACTTTGTTAGCATCTTTAGGATTGACAAAAACTTTCTGGTTGCATCATATACAACTCTTCTTTAATAAATCCATTAAGGAATGCAGTTTTGACATCCATTTGCCAGATTTCATAAAATGTGGCAATTGCTAACATGATTCAGACAGACTTAAGCTTCGATACGAGTGAGAAAATCTCATCGTATTCAACACTTTGAACTTGTTGAAAACCTTTCGCAACAAGTTGAGCTTAGTAGATAGTAACACTACTATCAGTGTCCATCTTCCTCTTGAAGATCCATTTATTTAACATGGCTTGATGATCATTGAGCAAGTCAATCAAAGTCCATACTTTGTTCTCATACATGGATCATATCTCAGATTTTATGGCCTCAAGCCATTTCGTGGAATCTGGGCTCATCATCGCTTCCTCATAGTTCGTAGGTTCATCATGGTCTAGTAACATGACTTCCAGAACATGATTACCGTACCACTCTGGTGCGGATCTTACTCTGGAAGACCTACGAGGTTTGGTAGCAACTTGATCTGAAGATTCATGATCATCATCATTAACTTCCTCACTAATTGGTGTAGGAATAACTGGAACTGATTTATGTGATGCACTACTTTCCAATTCGGGAGAAGGTACAAATTACCTTATCAAGTTCTACTTTTCTCCCACTCACTTCTTTCGAGAGAAACTCTTTTTCTAGAAAGGATCCATCTTAGCAACGAATGTTTTGCCTTTAGATCTGTGATAGAAGGTGTACCCAACAGTTTCCTTTGGGTATTCTATGAAGACGCACTTCTCCGATTTGGGTTCGAGCTTATCAGGTTGAAACCTTTTCATATAAGCATCGCAACTCTAAGCTTTAAGAAAGCGACAATTTAGGTTTCTTTGTTAAACCATAGTTCATACGGTGTCGCCTCAGCAGTTTAGATGGTGCCCTATTAAGCGTGAATGCAGCTGTCTCTAATGCATAACCCCAAAACAATAGTGGTAAATCAGTAAGAGACATCATAGATCGCACCATATCCAATAAAGTCTTGATTACGATGTTTGGACACACCATAACGTTGTGGTGTTCGGTGGCGTGAGCTGTGAAACTATTCCACATTGTTTTAATTGAAGACCAAACTCGTAACTCAAATATTCGTCTCCATGAACAGATCGCGAAACTTTATTTTCTTGTTACGATGATTTTCCACTTCACTCTGAAATTCTTTGAACCTTTCAACTATTTCAGACTTATGTTTCATCAAGTAGATATACCCATATCTGCTCAAATCATCTGTGAAGGTCAGAAAATAACGATACTTGCCACGAGCATCAACACTCATTGGTTCGCATACATCGGTATGTATTATTTCCAATAAGTCGATAGCTTCGTTCCATTGTTAGGAGAATGGAGTTTTAGTCATCTTGCCCAATAGGCATGGTTACTTAAGCATCAAATGATTCATAACCAAGTGATTCCAAAATCCATCTTTATGGAGTTTCTTCATGTGCTTTACACGATATGACCCAAGCGGCGAGTGCCATAAATAAGTTGCACTATCATTATTAACTTTGCATCTTTTGGCTTCAACATTATGAATATGTGTATCACTACGATCGAGATCCAACAAACTATTTTCATTGGGTGTATGACCATTGAAGGTTTTATTCATGTAAGCAGAACAACAATTATTCTCGACTTTTAAATGAATAACCGTATTGCAATAAACATGATCAAATCATATTCATGCTCAGCATAAGCGCCAAATAACATTTATTTAGGGTTAACACTAATCCCGAAAGTATAGGGAGTGTGCGATGATGATCATATCAATCTTCGAACCACTTCCAACACACATCGTCACTTTTACCCTCAACTAGTCTCTGTTTATTCTGTAACTCCTGTTTCGAGTTACTAATCTTAGCAACCGAACAAGTATTAAATACTCAGGGGCTACTATAAACACTAGTAAGGCACACATCAATAACCTGTATATCAAATATACCCTTGTTCACTTCGCCATCCTTCTTATCCACCAAATATTCAGGGCATTTCCGCTTCCAGTGACCATTTCCTTTGCAGTGTAAGCACCCAGTTTCAGGCTTTGGTCCAGCTGTGGGCTTCTTCGTGGGAGTGACAACTTGCTTGTCATTCTACTTGAAGTTCCCTTTCTATCCCTTTGCCATTCTCTTGAAACTAGTGGACTTGTCAATCATCAACACTTGATGCTCTTTCTTGATTTCTACCTTCGTCGATTTCAACATCACGAAGAGCTTGGGAATTACTTTCGTCATCCCTTGCATATTATAGTTCATCACAAAGTTCTACTAACTTGGTGATGGTGACTAGAGAATTCTGTCAATCACTATTTTATCTGGAAGATTAACTCCCACTTGATTCAAGCGATTGTACTACCGGACTATCGAGCACATGCTCACTAGTTGAGCGATTCTCCTCCATCTTTTAGCTATAGAACTTGTTGGAGACTTCATATCTCTCAACTCGGGTATTTGCTTGAAATATTAACTTCAATTCCTGGAACATCTCATATGGTCCATGACGTTCAAAACGTCTTTGAAGTCCCGATTCTAAGCCGTTAAGTATGGTGCACTAAACTATCAAGTAGTCATCATATTGAGCTAGCCAAACGTTCATAACGTCTGCATCTGCTCCTGCAATAGGCCTGTCACCTAGCGGTGCATTAAGGACATAATTCTTCTGTGCAGCAATGAGGATAAACCTCATATCACGGATCCAATCCGCATCATTGCTACTAACATTTTTCAACATAATTTTCTCTAGGAACATATCAAACTAAACATATGAAAGCAACAACGCGAGCTATTGATCTACAACATAATTTGCAAAATACTACCAGGACTAAGTTCATGATAAATTTAAGTTCAATTAATCATATTACTTTAGAACTCCCACTTAGATAGACATCCCTCTAATCTTCTAAGTGATTCGTGATCCATATTAACTACACCATGTCCGATCGTCACGTGAGATGGAGTAGTTTCAGCAGTGAACATCAATATGTTGATCATATCTACTATATGATTCACGCTCGACCTTCGGTCTCCGTGTTCGAGGCCATATCTGTTATATGCTAGGCTCGTCAAGTTTAACCTGAGTATTCGCGTGCGCAACTGTTTTGCACCCGTTGTATTTGAGCGTAGAGCCTATCACACCCGATCATCACGTGGTGTCTCAAATACGAAGAACTTTCATAGCGGTGCATACTCGGGAGAACACTTCTTGATAATTTTAGTGAGAGATCATCTTAAAATGCTACCGTCAATCAAAGCAAGATAAGATGCATAAAGGATAAACATCACATGCAATCAATATAAGTGATATGATATGGCCATCATCATCTTGTGCTTGTGATCTCCATCTCCGTAGCACCGTCGTGATCACCATCGTCACCGGCGCGACACCTCGATCTCCATCGTAGCATCGTTGTCGTCTCGCCAACTATTGCTTCTACGACTATCGCTACCTCTTAGTGATAAAGTAAAGCAATTACATGGCTTTTGCATTTCATACAATAAAGTGACAACCATATGGCTCCTGCCGATTGCCGATAACCGGTTACAAAACATGATCATCTCATACAATAAAATATAGCATCATGTCTTGACCATATCACATCACAACATGCCCTGCAAAAACAAGTTAGGCGTCCTCTACTTTGTTGTTGCAAGTTTTACGTGGCTGCTACGGGCTGAGCAAGAACCGTTCTTACTACGCATCAAAACCACAGCGATAGTTTGTCAAGTTGGTGCTGTTTTAACCTTCGCAAGGACGGGCGTAGCCACACTCAGTTCAACTAAAGTGAGAGAGCAGACATCCGCGGTCACCTTTAAGCAGCGAGTGCTCAAGCGGTGAAACCAGTCTCGCGTAAGCGTCTGGCGTAATGTCGGTCCGGGCGCTTCATCTCACAATACCGCTGAACCAAAGTATGACATCTTTGGTAAGCAGTATGACTTATATCGCCCACAACTCACTTGTGTTCTATTCGTGCATATGACATCAACGCATAAAACCAGGCTCGGATGCGCTGTTGGGGAACGTAGTAATTTCAAAAATTTCCTACGCACACGCAAGATCATGGTGATGGCATAGCAGCGAGAGGGAAGTGTATGTCCACGTACCCTCGTAGACCGTGGCGGAGCGTTATGACAACGTTGTTGATGTAGTCGTGCGTCTTCACGATCCGACCGATCCAAGTACCGAGCGTCACGGCACCTCCGAGTTCAGCACACGTTCAGCTCGATGTCGATCCCGGGCTCCGATCCAGCAAAGCGTCGGGGATGAGTTCCGTCGACCGCACGACGGCGTGGTGGCGATGATGCTCCACCGGCGCAGGGCTTCGCCTAAGCTCATGACGATATGACGAAGTGGAATATGGTGGAAGGGGCACCGCACACAGCTAAGGAGCGATCCGTAGATCAACTTTTGTGCTCATGGGGTGCCCTCTGCCCCCGTATATAAAGGAGGGAGGGAGGAGGAGGCCGGCCCTAGGAGGGGCGCGCCATGGGGAGTCCTACTCCCACCGGGAGTAGGATTCCCCCTTTCCTAGTCCAACTAGGAGTCCTTCCATGTATTAGGAGTAGGAGACAAGGAAGGGGAAGAGAGAAGGGAAGGAAGGAGGGGGTGCGGCCCCTCCCCATAGTCCAATTCGGACTAGGCCATGGGGGGGCGCGTGGCCTGCCCTAGGCAGCCCCTCTCTCTTTCCCGCAGGGCCCAATAAGGCCCAATACTTCTGCTCGGCGAATTCCCGTAACTCTCCGGTACTCCGAAAAATACCCGAATCATTCAGAACCTTTCCGAACTCCGAATATAGTCGTCCAATATATCGATCTTTACGTCTCAACCATTTCGAGACTCCTCGTCATGTCCCCGATCTCATCCGGGACTCCGAACTCCTTCGGTACATCAAAACTCATAAACTCATAATATAAGCATCATGAAACCTTAAGCGTGCGGACCTTACGGGTTCGAGAACTATGTAGACATGACCTAGAACTATTCTTGGTCAATAACCAATAGCGGAACCTGAATGCCCATATTGGCTCCTACATATTCTCGAAGATCTTTATCGGTCAAACCGCATAACAACATCGTTGTTCCCTTTGTCATCGGTATGTTACTTGCCGAGATTTGATCGTCGGTATCCAATACCTAGTTCAATCTCGTTCTTGGCAAGTCTCTTTACTCGTTCGTAATGCATCATTCCGTAACTAACTCATTAGCTACATTGCTTGCAAGGCTTATAGTGATGTGCATTACCGAGAGGGCCGGAGATACCTCTCCGACAATCGGAGTGACAAAACCTAATCTCGAAATCGCCAACCCAACATGTACCTTTGGAGACACCTGTAGTACTCCTTTATAATCACCCGATTCGTTGTGACGTTTGGTAGCACCAAAGTGTTCCTCCGATAGCAGGAGTTGCATAATCTCATAATTACAGGAACATGTATAAGTCATGAAGAAAGCAATAGCAATATACTAAGCGATCAAGTGCTAGGCTAACGGAATGGGTCATGTCAATCACATCATTCTCCTAATGATGTGATCCCATTAATCAAATAACAACACATGTCTATGGTTAGGAAACATAACCATCTTTGATTAATGAGCTAGTCAAGTAGAGGCATACTAGTGACTATATGTTTGTCTATGTATTCACAAATGTATCATGTTTCCGGTTAATACAATTCTAGCATGAATAATAAACATTTATCATGAAATAAGGAAATAAATAATAACTTTATTATTGCCTCTAGGGCATATTTCCTTCATTAATTACTATACGATGTTCTGTCATCAACAGGGATTTCCGATGACAGTTGTGCCTCAGTGGATCGAGACAAAAGGTCGCATGTCAATGGTTAGCTTATGACCAAGATTTCCTACATTACACATGAGTGCATTCAGGATTTCGAAAGCGAAGAATGCTTAATAGTGAAAGATTGGAGCAAAATTATAAGCGATCGCAGAGAAGTACTAGGGGCAACAAGGAGAAGCGCAACCCAAGATTAGGAGACAGATTCATCTGCATGCTCGATATGATGAAGATGGAGAGCTATACATGTTCTATGCTATTCTACGAGAGGGAGCAACAGGAGTAGCTAGTTCATGCTCTTAATTAATTAGTACTTGTCCTCTCTCATGCATGTCCGTATTGTCCTGAACTTGATGTTGGTGATGATTATGTTGAACTCGATGATATCTTTGCTACATTACAAAGTGAACTTCGATGATTATGTTGGTGATTAGATAGCTAGCGGTAATGACTATGATGATTAAATAGTAGTGGTAACTATAATGGCGACTATGATGATTTTAGCTAGCTAAAGTTTATTTATTTATTAATATGCGATGATGATGATGATGATGACCACTACAACTCACTATAACGTAAAACAATCCTAAATTAAATTGATAACACAAATTTAATTGAAAAATAAAAATAAAACAAAACCCACAAACATTTAGTACGGTTGGTGTTACCAACGGTACTAAAACTCCAACCCCGGAGCTGCCTCGTGCCACGTGGTTGGCCTTTAGCACCGGTTCGTGCTGAACCGGTACTAAAGGGGGGGGGGCCTTTAGTGACCACACTTTAGTGTCGGTTGTGGAACCGGCACTAAAGGGCCTTACGAACCGGTGCTATTGCCCGGTTCTGCACTAGTGTATTACAGTTAGAGGTGAGCATTTTTAGTCGGAAGTTGAAGAATCAAACTGAATAAGTTGATCGATGTTGCTGGTTTATTCGGTTGATGGTGTTCGATTCGGTGTCTCCATCACTAGCTTTTTGTGTTTGTGTGTATCCATCACTAATTGCAATGGCCCTGATAACCGCGTTGCACTGGCGTTCGGATATATCACTAGCCACCTAGCGTCCCATGTTGTGTTTCTTTTTTTATGGTCAAGGGATGCTGAATCACTGCACTCCATCCTTCCAACATGCAACACCTTGGAGCTTTCAAGTCAGCACTAGACGGTGATGCGCGCTTTGTCGCGTCGTTCCTCGGTCGGGATATTACAGTTAGAGGTGGGCACTTTTACATCGGAAGTTGAAGAATTGAACTGAACTAAGTTTATTGATGTTGGTGGTGTTCGATTCGGTGTTTTCATGGCTAGTTGTTTGTGTTTGGGTGTATCCTGAAGGAAATATGCCCTAGAGGCAATAATAAAGTTATTATTTATTTCCTTATTTCATGATAAATGTTAATTATTCATGCTAGAATTGTATTAACCGAAACATAATACATGTGTGAATACATAGACAAACAGAGTGTCACTAGTATGCCTCTACTTGACTAGCTCGTTAATTATAGATGGTTATGTTTCCTAGCCATAGACATGAGTTGTCATTTGATTAACGGGATCACATCATTAGGAGAATGATGTGATTGACTTGACCCATTCCGTTAGCTTAGCACTTGATCGTTTAGTATGTTGCTATTGCTTTCTTCATGACTTATACATGTTCCTATGAATATGAGATTATGCAACTCCCGTTTGCCGGAGGAACACTTTGTGTGCTACCAAACGTCACAACGTAACTGGGTGATTATAAAGAAGCTCTACAGGTGTCTCCAAAGGTACATGTTGAGTTGGCGTATTTCGAGATTAGGTTTTGTCACTCCGATTGTCGGAGAGGTATCTCTGGGCCCTCTCGGTAATACACATCACTTAAGCCTTGCAAGCATTGTAACTAATGAGTTAGTTACGGGATGATGTATTACGGAACGAGTAAAGAGACTTGCCGGTAACGATATTGAACTAGGTACTGGATACCGACGATCGAATCTCGGGCAAATAACATACCGATGACAAAGGCAACAACGTATGTTGTTATGCGGTTTGACCGATAAAGATCTTCGTAGAATATGTAGGAGCCAATATGAACATCCAGGTTCCACTATTGGTTATTGACCGGAAACAGTTCTAGGTCATGTCTACATAGTTCTCGAACCCGTAGGGTCCATACGCTAACGTTTGAATCTGGTTTTATTATGAGTTTATGAGTTTTGATGTACCGAAGGAGTTGAGTCCCGGATGAGATCGGGGACATGACGAGGAGTCTCGAAATGGTCGAGACGTAAAGATCGATATATTGGACGACTATATTCGGACATCGGAAAGGTTCGGAGTGATTCGGGTATTTTTCGGAGTACCGGAAAGTTACGGGAATTCGTATTGGGCCTTAATGGGCCATACGGGAAAGGAGAGAAAGGGCCCAAAGGGTGGCCGCACCCCTTCCCATGGACTAGTCCGAATTGGACTAGGGAGGCGCCCCTTCCTTCCTTCTCCTTCTCCTTCCCTTTCCTTCCCTCCTACTCCTACTACTTGGAAGGGCTCCTAGTTCTACTAGGAAAGGGGGAATCCTACTCCCGGTGGGAGTAGGACTCCCCTAGGCGCGCCATAGAGAGGGCCGGCCCTCCCTCCTCCACTCCTTTATATCACGGGGCAGGGGCACCCCATAGACATCTGGTTGATCTTCGTGATCGTTCCTTAGCCATGTCGGTGCCCCTCCACCATATTCCACCTCGATCATATCGTCGTGGAGTTTAAGCGAAGCCTGCGTCGATAGAACATCATCATCGTCACCACGCCGTCGTGTCGACGGAACTCATCCCGACACCCTGCTGGATCGGAGTCCGGGATCGTCATCGAGCTGAGCGTGTGCAGAACACGGAGGTGCCGTCGTTCGGTGCTTGGATCGGTCGGATCGTGAAGGCGTCGACTACATCAACAGCGTTGTCGAGCGCTTCCGCCACGGTCTCACGAGTGCGTGGACAACACTCTCCCTTCTCGTTGCTATGCATCACCATGATCTTGCGTGTGCGTAGGAATTTTTTGAAATTACTCGTTCCCCAAGCGATGGCATCCGAGCCTAGGTTTTATGCATTGATGTTATATGCACGAGTAGAACACAAGTGAGTTGTGGGCGATACAAGTCATCTGCTTACCGACATGTCATACTTTGGTTGGCGGTTTTGTTGGATGAAGCGGCCCGGACCGACATTACGCCAGACGCTTACGCGAGACTGGTTCTACCGGCGTGCTTTGCACAGGTGGCTGGCGGTGTCAGTTTCTCCAACTTTAGTTGAACCGAGTGTGGCTACGCTGGTCCTTGCGAAGGTTAAAATAGCACTAACAGCGAACTATCGTTGTGGTTTTGATGCGTAGGTAAGAACGGTTCTTGCTCAGCCCATAGCAGCCACGTAAAACTTGCAACAACAAAGTAGAGGACGTCTAACTTGTTTTTGCAGGGCATGTTGTGATGTGATATGGTCAAGACGTGATGCTATATTTTATTGTATGAGATGATCATGTTTTGTAACCGAAGTTATCGGCAACTGGCAGGAGCAATATGGTTGTCGCTTTATTGTATGAAATGCAAACGCCCTGTAATTGCTTTACTTTATCACTAAGTGGTAGCGATAGTCGTAGAAGCAATAGACGGTGTAAACGACAACGATGCTACGGTGGAGATCAAGGTGTCGTGCCGGTGACGATGGTGATCACGACGGTGCTTTGGAGATGGAGATCACAAGCACAAGATGATGATGGCCATATCATATCACTTATATTGATTGCATGTGATGTTTATCCTTTATGCATCTTATCTTGCTTTGATTGACTGTAGCATTTTAAGATGATCTCTCGCTAATTATCAAGAAGTGTTCTCCCTGAGTATGCACCGTTTCCAAAGTTCGTCATGCCCAGACACCACGTGATGATCGGGTGTGATAAGCTCAACGTCCATCTACAACGGGTGCAAGCCACACACGCGGAATACTCAGGTTAAACTTGACGAGCCTAGCATATGCAGATATGGCCTCGGAACACGGAGACCGAAAGGTCGAGCGTGAATCATATAGTAGATACAAGGTTGGAAAAAGCGGTAGGCGTAAGCGAGGCGGTTGGCCATAGCCTACTGCCTAGGCGGTGCCTAAGCGCCCTAGGCGCGGCCTAGGCGGTAATATAGTTTTTACTCGTAGTGCATTTGTGATTATTACATGGGTGTCGATATTAGTTAAGGGCATATAAATAAGTTAATTACCATCTACAACCATTGGAATATAACCCGTTTGGCATATCAGTGCAGTATGTGGCATGGTTTCTTGCTTGGGTAGGCAATTCCTTGCTTGCCCTGCCTAGACCTCCATTTATGCCCTAGGCGAGGCGTTTGGCCATTGCCTAGCGCCTAGGCGTGCCTAAACGCCTCCTAGGCACTGCCTTTTCCAACAGAGAGTAGATATGATCAACATAGTGATGTTCACCATTGAAAACTACTCCATCTCACGTGATGATCGGTTATGGTTTAGTTGATTTGGATCACGTGATCACTTAGATGACTAGAGAGATGTCTGTCTAAGTGGGAGTTCTTAAGTAATATGATTAATTGAACTTAAATTTATCATGAACTTAGTACCGATAGTATTTTGCTTATCTATGTTTGTTGTAGATAGATGGCTCGTCTGTTGTTCCGTTGAATTTTAATGCGTTCCTTGAGAAAGCAAAGTTGAAAGATGATGGTAGCAATTACGGACCGGTCCGTAATTTGAGGATTATCCTCATTGCTGCACTGGAAGAATTACGTCCTGGAAGCACCGTTGGGTGCCAGGCCTGCTGAGAACAACGCGGATGTTATGAGCGTCTGGCGAGCAAAGCTGATGACTACTCAATAGTTCGATGTGCCATGCTTTACGGCTTAGGCTGGGTCTTCAACGGCGTTTTGAGCGTCATGGAGCATATGAGATGTTCCAGGAGTTGAAGTTAATATTTCAAGCAAATGCGGATTGAGAGATATGAAGTCTCCAATAAGTTCTATAGCTGCAAGATGGAGGAGAATAGTTACGTCGGTGAGCATATACTCAAAATGTCTGGTTATAATAATCACTTGATTCAGCTGGGAGTTAATCTTCCGGATGATAGCGTCATTGACAGAATTCTCCAATCACTGCCACCAAGCTACAAGAGCTTAGTAATGAACTATAATATGCAAGGGATGAACAAGACAATTCCCGAGCTCTTCGCAATGCTAAAAGCTGCGGAGGTAGAAATCAGAAGGAGCATCAAGTGTTGATGGTCAAGAAGACCACTAGTTTCAAGAAAAGGGCAAAGGGAAGAAGAAGGGAACTTCAAGAAGAACAACAAGCAAGTTGCTGCTCAAGAGAAGAAATCCAAGTCTGGACCTAAGCCTGGCTGAGTGCTTCTACTGCAAGCAAGCTAGTCCTTTGGAAGCGGAACTGCCCAAGTATTTGGCGGATAAAAGGATGGCAAGGTGAACAAAGGTATATGTGATATACATGTTATTGATGTGTACCTTACTAGAGCTCATGATAGCTTTTGGGTATTTGATCTGGTTACATTGCTAATATTTGCAACTCGAAGCAGGGACTACGGAATAAGCGAACCTTGGCCAAGGACGAGGTGACGATGCGCGTGGGAAATGGTTCCAAAGTCGATGTGATCGCGGTCGGCACGCTACCTCTACATCTACCTTGGGATTAGTTTTAGACCTGAATAATTGTTATTTGGTGCCAGCGTTGAGCATGAACATTATATCTGGATCTTGTTTGATGCGAGGCGGTTATTCATTAAATCAGAGAATAATGGTTGTTCTATTTATATGAGTAATATCTTTTATGGTCATGCACCCTTAAAGAGTGGTCTATTTTGATGAATCTCGATAGTAGTAATACACATATTCATAATGTTGAAGCCAAAAGATGCAGAGTTGATAATGATGGTGCAACTTATTTGTGGCTTGCCGTTTAGGTCATATCGATTGTAAACGCATGAAGAAACTCCATCTTGATGGACTTTTGGAATCACTTGATTATGAATCACTTAGTACTTCTTAGTAACCGTGTTGGAAATATGCCCTAGAGGCAATAATAAAAGGGTTATTATTATATTTCCTTGTTCATGATAATTGTCTTTTATTCATGCTATAATTGTATTATCCGGAAATCGTAATACACGTGTGAATACATAGACCACAAAATGTCCCTAGTGAGCCTCTAGTTGACTAGCTCGTTGGTCAATGATAGTCATGGTTTTCGACTATGGACATTGGATGTCATTGACACGGGATCACATCATTAGGAGAATGATGTGATGGACAAGACCCAATCTAAGCATAGCACAAGATCGTGTAGTTCGTTTTGCTAGAGCTTTTCCAATGTCAAGTATCTCTTCCTTAGACCATGAGGTCGTGTAACTCCCGGATATCGTAAGAGTGCTTTGGGTGTACCAAAGCGTCACTGGCGTGGCTGGGTGACTATAAAGGTGCACTACAGGTATCTCCGAAAGTGTCATTGGGTTGACACGGATCGAGGCTGGGATTTGTCACTCCGTGTTACGGAGAGGTATCTTGGGCCCACTCGGTAGTGCATCATCATAATGAGCTAAAAGTGATCAAGTGTGCGGTCACGGGATCATGCATTACGGTATGAGTAAAGTGACTTGTCGTGCGAGATTGAATGAGGTATTGGGATACCGACGATCGAATCTCGGGCAAGTAACATACCGATTGACAAAGGGAATTGTATACGGATTGTTTGAATCCTCGACATCGTGGTTCATCCGATGAGATCATCGAGGAGAATGTGGGAGCCAACATGGGTATCCAGATCCGCTGTTGGTTATTGCCGAGAGCCGTCTCGGTCATGTCTCGTGTCTCCCGAACCGTAGGGTCTACACATAAGGTTCGGTGGCGCTAGGGTTGTATGAATATGAGTATGCAGTATACTGAATATTGTTCGAGTCCGGATGAGATCCGGACGTCATGAGGAGTTCGGAATGGTCGGAGGTAAAGAATTATATATAGGAAGTGGTATTTCGCCATCGGGAAAGTTTGAGGTCACCCAGATTGTCTGGGACCACCGGAAGGGTCCCGGGGTCCACCGGTGGGGCCACCCATCCCGGAGGCCCCATGGGCTGAAGTGGGGAGGAACCAGCCCATAGTGGGCTGGTGCGCCTTGGCCCACCCCTGCGCCTAGGGTTGAAACCCTAGGGTGGGCGCCCACTGCCTTGGGGGCACTCCTCCCCCTTGGCCGCCGCCCCTTGGGAGATGGGATCCCCAGGGCGGGCCCCCATGGGGGCCTATATAAAGGGGGGGGAGGGGCAGCCGCTGAAGTTCTGGCGCCTCCCCCCGCTACACCTCGTCCTCCTCCCGCAGCAGCTTGGCGAAGCCCTGGGAGTTCTGCTGCATCCACCACCACGCCGTCGTCTTCTTTGGATCATCATCAACCTCTCCTTCCCCTTGCTGGATCAAGAAGGAGGAGCGTCTCCGTCCGTCGTGTGTTGAACGCGGAGGTGCCGTCCGTTCGGCGCTAGGATCTCCGGTGATAGGATCACGGCGAGCGACTACTTCATCCCGTTCTAGTGAGCGCTTCGCTCGCGATCTACAAAGTGGTATGTAGATGCAAACTCACTCCCTTGACTCGTTGCTAGATGAACTCATAGATAGATCTTGGTGAAACCGTAGAATTTTTTTTAATTTTCTGCAACGTTCTCCAACAGTGGTATTAGAGCTAGGTCTATGCGTAGTTCTCTATTGCACGAGTAGAACACAATTTGGTTGTGGGCGTAGATCTTGTCAACTTGCTTGCCGCTACTAGTCTTATCTTGCTTCAGCGGTATTGTGGGATGAAGCGGCCGGACCAACCTTACACGTGCGCTTACGTGAGACCGGTTCCACCGGTGACATGCACTAGTTGCATAAGGTGGCTGGCGGGTGTCTGTCTCCCACTTTAGTTGGAGCGGATTCGATGAAAAGGGTCCTTATGAAGGGTAAATAGAAGTTGACAAGATCACGTTGTGGTTATTCGTAGGTAAGAAAACGTTCTTGCTAGAACCCAATTGCAGCCACGTAAAAATGCAACAACAATTAGAGGGCGTCTAACTTGTTTTTGCAGCAATTGTCATGTGATGTGATATGGCCAGAAGTTGTGATGAATGATGAATGACATATTGTGATGTATGAGATCATGTTCTTGTAATAGGAATCACGACTTGCATGTCGATGAGTATGACAACGGCAGGAGCCATAGGAGTTGTCTTTATTTTTGTATGACCTGCGTGTCATTGAAGAGCGCCATGTAAATTACTTTACTTTATTGCTAAACGCGTTAGCCATAGAAGTAGAAGTAGTCATTGGCGTGACAACTTCATGAAGACACGATGATGGAGATCATGGTGTCATGCGGTGACAAGATGATCATGGAGCCCCGAAGATGGAGATCAATGGAGCTATATGATATTGGCCATATCATGTCACTACTATATAATTGCATGTGATGTTTATTATGTTTATGCATCTTGTTTACTTAGAACGACGGTAATAAATAAGATGATCCCTTACAAAAATTTCAAGAAGTGTTCTCCCCTAACTGTGCGCCGTTGCTAAAGTTCGTCGTTTTGAAGCACCACGTGATGATCGGGTGTGATAGATCCATACGTTCACATACAACGGTGTAAGACAGTTTTACACATGCAAAACACTTAGGGTTAACAGCGAGCCTAGCATGTACCGACATGGCCTCGAACACGGAGACGAAAGGTCGAACACGAGTCGTATGGAAGATCGATCAACATGGAGATGTTCACCGGCGAAGACTAGTCCGTCTCACGTGATGATCGGACACGGCCTAGTCGACTCGGATCGTGTAACACTTAGATGACTAGAGGATGTCTAATCTGAGTGGGAGTTCATTAAAATAATTTGATTAGATGAACTTAATTATCATGAACTTAGTCTAAAACCTTTGCAAATATGTCTTGTAGATCAAATGGCCAGCGCTCATGTCAACATGAACTTCAACGCGTTCCTAGAAAACCAAGCTGAAAGATGATGGCAGCAACTATACGGACTAGGTCGGAACACGAGATCATCCTCATAGCTGCCAGAAACAATATGTCCTAGAAGGACAGCTAGGTGATGCACCGTCCCGAGAACCAAGACATTATGAATGCTTGGCGGTCTCGTCTTGATGATTACTCCCTCGTTCAGTCGTCATGCTTTACAGCTTAGAACCGGGGCTCCAAAAGCGTTTTGAGCAACACGGAGCATATGAGATGTTCGAGGAGCTGAAACTAGTTTTCAAGCTCATGCCGGGTCGAGAGATATGAAGTCTCCGACAAGTTCTATAGTTGTAAGATGGAGGAAAATAGTTACGTCGGTGAGCACATACTCAAAATGTATGGGTTGCACAACCGCTTTGTCCCAACTGGACATAAACCTCCCAGACGAGGCGGTCATTGACAGAATCCTTGATCGCTCCACCAAGCTACAAGAGCTTTGTGATGAACTACAATATGCAGGGGATGGTGAAGACCATTCCGAAGTATTCTCAATCTGAAGTCAGCAGAGGTTGAAATCAAGAAAGAACATCAAGTGTTGATGGTCAATAAAACCACTAAGTTCAAGAAGGGCAAGGAAAGAAGAACTTCAAGAAGGGCGGCAAGGAGGTTGCCGCGCTGGTAAGCCGATTCGGGAAGAAGTCAAGGAATGGACCCAAGCACGAGACTGAGTGCTTTTATTGCAAGGGAAGGGTCACCGAAGCGGAACTGCCCCAAATACTTAGCGGACAAGAAGGCCGGCAACACTAAAGGTATATTTGATATACATGTAATTGATGTTTACCTTACCGATTACTCGTAGTAACTCCCGGGTATTTGATACGGTGCCGTTGCTCATATTTGTAACTCACAGCGGGAGTTGCGGAATAAGCGGAGGCTGGCGAAGGGCGAGGTGACGATCTTGGCGTCGGGAATGGTTCCAAGGTCGATGTGATCGCCGTCACGCTACCTCTACATTTGCCTACGGGATTAGTTATAAACCTTAATAATTGTTATTTGGTGCCAAGTTTGAGCATGAACATTGTATCTGGATCTCGTTTGATACGAGATGGCTACTCATTTAATCCGAGAATAATGGTTGTTCTATTTATATGAGAGATATGTTTTATGGTCATGCCCCTATGGTCAATGGTTTATTCTTAATGAATCTCGGCGTAATGTTACACATATTCATAGCGTGAATACCAAAAGATATAAAGTTGATAACGATAGTCCCACATACTTGTGGTACTTGCCGCCTTGGTCACATTGGTGTCAAGCGCATGAAGAAGCTCCATGCTGATGGACTTTTGGAGTCTCTCGATTATGAATCATTTGACACATGCGAACCATGCCTCATGGGCAAGATGACCAAGACTCCGTTCTCCGGAACAATGGGCGAGCAACCAACTTGTTGGAAATCATACATACCGATGTATGCGGTCCAATGAGTGTTGAGGCTCATGGAGGATATCGTTATGTTCTCACTCTCCGATGACTTGAGTAGATATGGGTATGTCTACTTAATGAAACACAAGTCTGAGACCTTTGAAAAGTTCAAGGAATTTCAGAATGAGGTATAGAATCAACGTGACCGAAAGATAAAATTCCTCTGATCGATCGTGGAGGAGAATACTTAAGTCATGAATTTGGTACACACTTAAGGAAATGTGGAATCGTTTCACAACTCACGCCGCTGGAACACCTCGGTAGTAACGGTGTGTCCGAACGTCGAATCGCACTCTATTGGATATGGTGCGGTTTATGATGTCTCTTACCGATTTACCGCTATCATTTTGGGGATACGCTCTAGAGACAGCTACATTCACTTTAAATAGGGCACCGTCTAAATCCGTTGAGGCGACACCGTATGAATTATGGTTTGGGAAGAAACCTAAGTATCGTTTCTAAAAGTTTGGGGATGCGATGCTTATGTCAAGAAACTTCAACCTGAAAATCTCGAACCCAAATCGGAAAAATCGTCTTCATAGGATACCCTAAGGAAACCATTGGGTATACCTTCTACTTAAGATCCGAGGGCAAGATCTTTGTTGCCAAGAACGGATCCTTTCGGAAAAGAGTTTCTCTCGAAAGAAGTAAGTGGGAGGAAAGTAGAACTCGATGAAGTACTACCTCTTGAACAGGATAGTAGTGCAGCTCGGAAAATGTTCTGTGATGCCTACACCAACCGAAGAGGAAATTAATGATGATGATCAAGGTACTTGGATCAAGTTGCTCTTGAAATCAGAGGTCCACTAGGACACGTTCCGCACTGCAGTGGTGCGGCAACCCTGTCCCGGAAATCATGTTGTTAGACAACGGTGAACCTTGAACTATGAAGAAGCGATGGCGGGCCCAGATTCCAACAAATGGCTTGAAGCCATGCAATCCGAGATAGGATCCATGTATGAAAACAAAGTATGGACTTTGACAGACTTGCCCGATGATCGTGACGATAGAAAATAAATGGATCTTTAAGAAGAAGACGGACGCGGATGGTAATGTCACCATCTATAAAGCTCGACTTGTCGCTAAGGGTTATCGGCAAGTTCAAGGGATTGACTACGATGAGACTTTCTCTCCGTGGCGAAGCTTAAGTCCGTCCGAATCATGTTAGCAATTGCCGCATACTATGATTATGAGATATGGCAGATGGACGTCAAAACAGCGTTCCTTAACGGTTATCTTAAGGAAGAGTTGTATATGATGCAGCGGAAGGTTTTGTCGATCCTAAGAATGCTAACAAAGAATGCAAGCTCCAGCGATCCATTTATGGGCTGGTGCAAGCATCTCGAGTTGGAACATTCGCTTTGATGAGATGATCAAAGCGTTTGGGTTTATGGACTTATGGAGAAGCCTGCGTTTACAAGAAAGTGAGTGGGAGCTCTGTGGCATTTCTCATATTATATGTAGATGACATACTTTTGATGGGAAATGATATAGAACTCTTGGACAGCATTAAGGCCTACTTGAATAAAAGTTTTTCAATGAAGGACCTTGGAGAAGCTGCTTATATATTAGGCATCAAGATCTATAGAGATAGATCGAGACGCCTCATAGGTCTTTCACAAAGCACATATCTTGATAATATTTTGAAGAAGTTCAAAATGGATCAGTCCAAGAAAGGGTTCTTTCCTGTACTGCAAGGTGTGATATTGAGCTCGGCTCAATGCCCGACCACGGCAAAAGATAAAGAAGAGATGAGCGTCATCCCCTATGCCTCGGCCATAGGATCTATTATGTATGCCATGCTGTGTACCAGACCTGATGTAAACCTTGCCGTAAGTTTGGTAGGAAGGTACCAAAGTAATCCCGGCAAGGAACACTGGACAACGGTCAAGAATATCCTGAAGTACCTGAAAAGGACAAAGGACATGTTTCTCATTTGTGGAGGTGACGAAGAGCTCGTCGTAAAGGGTTACGTCGACGCTAGCTTCAACACAGATCTGGATGACTCTAAGTCACAAACCGGATACGTGTATATGTTGAATGGTGGAGCGAAGCTGGTGCAGCTGCAAGCGAGCGTCGTGGCGGGATATACATGTGGCGGAGTACATGGCAGCCTCGGAGGCAGCGCATGAAGCAATTTGGGTGAAGGAGTTCATCACCGACCTAGGAGTCATACCCAATGCATCGGGGCCGATCAAACTCTTCAGTGACAACACTTTGGAGCTATTGCACTTGCCAAGGAGCCCAGGTTTCACAAGAAGACCGAGCACATCAAGCGTCGCTTCAACTCCATCCGTGAAAATGTTCAAGATGGAGACATAGAAATTTGCAAAGTGCATACGGATCTGAATGTCGCAGATCCGTTGACTAAACCTCTTCCGCGGGCAAAACAAGATCAACACCAGAACTCTATGGGTGTGATTCATCACAATGTAACTAGATTATTGACTCTAGTGCAAGTGGGAGACTGTTGGAAATATGCCCTAGAGGCAATAATAAAAGGGTTATTATTATATTTCCTTGTTCATGATAATTGTCTTTTATTCATGCTATAATTGTATTATCCGGAAATTGTAATACACGTGTGAATACATAGACCACAAAATGTCCCTAGTGAGCCTCTAGTTGACTAGCTCGTTGGTCAACAGATAGTCATGGTTTTCGACTATGGACACTGGATGTCATTGATAACGGGATCACATCATTAGGAGAATGATGTGATGGACAAGACCCAATCCTAAGCATAGCACAAGATCGTGTAGTTCGTTTTGCTAGAGCTTTTCCAATGTCAAGTATCTCTTCCTTAGACCATGAGGTCGTGTAACTCCCGGATACCGTAAGAGTGCTTTGGGTGTACCAAGCGTCACAATGTAATCGGGTGACTATAAAGGTGCACTACTGGTATCTCCGAAAGTGTCATTGGGTTGACACGGATCGAGGCGGGATTTGTCACTCCGTGTTACGGAGAGGTATCCTGGGCCCACTCGGTAGTGCATCATCATAATGAGCTCAAAGTGATCAAGTGTCTGGTCACGGGATCATGCATTACTGATGCGAGTAAAGTGACTTGCCGTAACGAGATTGAGCGAGGTATTGGGATACCGACGATCGAATCTCGGGCAAGTAACATACCGATTGACAAAGGAATTGTATACGGGATTGTTTGAATCCTCGACATCGTGGTTCATCCGATGAGATCATCGAGGAGCATGTGGGAGCCAACATGGGTATCCAGATCCGCTGTTGGTTATTGCCGAGAGCCGTCTCGGTCATGTCACGTGTCTCCCGAACCCGTAGGGTCTACACATAAGGTTCGGTGGCGCTAGGGTTGTATGAATATGAGTATGCAGTATACGAATGTTGTTGAGTCCGGATGAGATCCCGGACGTCACGAGGAGTTTCGGAATGGTCGGAGGTAAAGAATTATATATAGGAAGTGGTATTTGGCCATCGGGAAAGTTTCGGGTCACCGGTATTGTCTGGGACCACGGAAGGGTCCGGGGTCCACCGGTGGGGCCACCCATCCTGGAGGGCCCCATGGGCTGAAGTGGGGAGGAACCAGCCCATAGTGGGCTGGTGCGCCCCTTAGCCCACCCTGCGCCTAGGGTTGAAACCCTAGGGGGAAGCGCCCACTGCCTTGGGGGCCTCCTCCCCTTGGCCGCCCCCTTGGGAGATGGGATCCCAAGGGCGGCGCCCCCTGGGGGCCTATATAAAGGGAGGGAGGGGCAGCCGCACGCTGAAGTTCAGCGCCTCCCTCCCCTGCTACACCTCGTCCTCCTCCGCAGCTTGGCGAAGCCTGCGGAGTTCTGCACTGCATCCACCACCACGCCGTCGTGCTGCTGGATCATCATGAACCTCTCCTTCCCCCTTGCTGGATCAAGAAGGAGGAGACGTCTCCCGTCCGGTACGTGTGTTGAACGCGGAGGTGCCGTCCGTTCGGCGCTAGGATCTCCGGTGATAGGATCACGACGAGAACGACTACTTCATCCCCGTTCTAGTGAACGCTTCGCTCATGATCTACAAAGTGGTATGTAGATGCAAACTCACTCCCTTGACTCTTTGCTAGATGAACTCATAGATAGATCTTGGTGAAACCGTAGAAAAAAATTTAATTTTCTGCAACGTTCTCCAACAGTGGTATTAGAGCTAGGTCTATGCGTAGTTCTCTATTGCACGAGTAGAACACAATTTGGTTGTGGGCGTAGATCTTGTCAACTTTCTTGCCGCTACTAGTCTTATCTTGCTTCAGCGGTATTGTGGGATGAAGCGGCCCGGACCAACCTTACACGTACGCTTACGTGAGACCGGTTCCACCGACTGACATGCACTAGTTGCATAAGGTGGCTGGCGGGTGTCTGTCTCTCCCACTTTAGTTGGAGCGGATTCGATGAAAAGGGTCCTTATGAAGGGTAAATAGAAGTTGACAAGATCACGTTGTGGTTATTCGTAGGTAAGAAAACGTTCTTGCTAGAACCCAATTGCAGCCACGTAAAAAATGCAACAACAATTAGAGGACGTCTAACTTGTTTTTGCAGCAATTGTCATGTGATGTGATATGGCCAGAAGTTGTGATGAATGATGAATGACATATTGTGATGTATGAGATCATGTTCTTGTAATAGGAATCACGACTTGCATGTCGATGAGTATGACAACCGGCAGAGCCATAGGAGTTGTCTTTATTTTTGTATGACCTGCGTGTCATTGAAGAACGCCATGTAAATTACTTTACTTTATTGCTAAACGCGTTAGCCATAGAAGTAGAAGTAGTCGTTGGCGTGACAACTTCATGAGATCATGATGATGGAGATCATGGTGTCATGCCGGTGACAAGATGATCATGGAGCCCCGAAGATGGAGATCAATGGAGCTATATGATATTGGCCATATCATGTCACTACTATATAATTGCATGTGATGTTTATTATGTTTATGCATCTTGTTTACTTAGAACGAGCGGTAATAAATAAGATGATCCTTACAAAAATTTCAAGAAGTGTTCTCCCTAAGCGTAAGGCCGTTGCTAAAGTTCATCGCTTTGAAGCACCACGTGATGATCGGTGTGATAGATCCATACGTTCACATACAACGGTGTAAGACAGTTTTACACATGCAAAACACTTAGGGTTAACTTGACGAGCCTAGCATGTACAGACATGGCCTTGGAACACGGAGACCGAAAGGTCGAACACGAGTCGTATGGAAGATACGATCAACATGGAGATGTTCACCGACGAAGACTAGTCCGTCTCACGTGATGATCGGACACGGCCTAGTCGACTCGGATCGTAACACTTAGATGACTAGAGGATGTCTAATCTGAGTGGGAGTTCATTAAAATAATTTGATTAGATGAACTTAATTATCATGAACTTAGTCTAAAACCTTTGCAAATATGTCTTGTAGATCAAATGGCCAACGCTCATGTCAACATGAACTTCAACGCGTTCCTAGAGAAATCCAAGCTGAAAGATGATGGCAGCAACTATACGGACTGGGTCCGGAACCTGTGGATCATCCTCATAGCTGCCAGGAAACAATATGTCCTAGAAGGACAGCTAGGTGATGCACCCGTCGCAGAACCAAGACATTATGAATGCTTGGCAGTCTCGTCTTGATGATTACTCCCTCGTTCAAGGTCGGCATGCTTTACAGCTTAGAACCGGGGCTCCAAAAGAGTTTTGAGCAACACGGAGCATATGAGATGTTCGAGGAGCTGAAACTAGTTTTTCAAGCTCATGCCCGGGTCGAGAGATATGAAGTCTCCGACAAGTTCTATAGTTGTAAGATGGAGGAAAACAGTTCTGTCAGTGAGCACATACTCAAAATGTCCAGGTTGCACAACCACTTTGTCACTGGACATAAACCTCCTGACGAGGCGGTCATTGACAGAATCCTTGATCGCTCCCACCAAGCTACAAGAGCTTTGTGATGAACTACAATATGCAGGGGATGGTGAAGACCATTCCGAAGTATTCTCAATCTGAAGTCAGTGAGAGGTTGAAATCAAGAAAGAACATCAAGTGTTGATGGTCAATAAAACCACTAAGTTCAAGAAGGGCAAGGAAAGAAGAACTTCAAGAAGGACGGCAAGGAGGTTGCGCGCCCGATAAGCCGCCGGGAAGAAGTCAAAGAATGGACCCAAGCACGAGGCGAGTGCTTTTATTGCAAGGGAAGGGTCCTTTGAAGCGGAACTGCCCCAAATACTTAGCGGACAAGAAGGCCGCAACACTAAAGGTATATTTGATATACATGTAATTGATGTTTACCTTACCATTACTCGTAGTAACTCCCCGGTATTTGATACGGTGCCGTTGCTCATATTTGTAACTCACAGCAGGAGCTGCGGAATAAACGGAGGCTGGCGAAGGACGAGGTGACGATGCACGCGGGAATGGTTCCAAGGTCGATGTGATCGCCGTCGCACGCTACCTCTACATTTACCTACGGGATTAGTTATAAACCTTAATAATTGTTATTTGGTGCCAAGTTTGAGCATGAACATTGTATCTGGATCTCGTTTGATACGAGATGGCTACTCATTTAAATCCGAGAATAATGGTTGTTCTATTTATATGAGAGATATGTTTTATGGTCATGCCCCTATGGTCAATGGTTTATTCTTAATGAATCTCGAGCGTAATGTTACACATATTCATAGCGTGAATACCAAAAGATATAAAGTTGATAACGATAGTCCCACATACTTGTGGCACTGCCGCCTTGGTCACATTGGTGTCAAGCGCATGAAGAAGCTCCATGCTGATGGACTTTTGGAGTCTCTCGATTATGAATCATTTGACACATGCGAACCATGCCTCATGGGCAAGATGACCAAGACTCCGTTCTCGGAACAATGGGCGAGCAACCAACTTGTTGGAAATCATACATACCGATGTGTGCGGTCCAATGAGTGTTGAGGCTCATGGAGGATATCGTTATGTTCTCACTCTCACTGATGACTTGAGTAGATATGGGTATGTCTACTTAATGAAACACAAGTCTGAGACCTTTGAAAAGTTCAAGGAATTTTAGAATGAGGTAGAGAATCAACGTGACCGAAAGATACAATTCCTACGATCAGATCGTGGAGGAGAATACTTAAGTCATGAATTTGGTACACACTTAAGGAAATGTGGAATCGTTTCACAACTCACGCCACCGACACCTCAACAGAACGGTGTGTCCGAACGTCGAATCGCACTCTATTGGATATGGTGCGGTCTATGATGTCTCTTACCGATTTACCGCTATCATTTTGGGGATACGCTCTAGAGACAGCTACATTCACTTTAAATAGGGCACCGTCTAAATCCGTTGAGACGACACCGTATGAATTATGGTTTGGGAAGAAACCTAAGCTGTCGTTTCTAAAAGTTTGGGGATGCGATGCTTATGTCAAGAAACTTCAACCTGAAAATCTCGAACCCAAATCGGAAAAATGCGTCTTCATAGGATACCCTAAGGAAACCATTGGGTATACCTTCTACTTAAGATCCGATGGCAAGATCTTTGTTGCCAAGAATGGATCCTTTCTGGAAAAAGAGTTTCTCTCGAAAAAAGTAAGTGGGAGGAAAGTAGAACTCGATGAAGTACTACCTCTTGAACAGGATAGTAGTGCAGCTCAGGAAAATGTTCCTGTGATGCCTACACCAACTGAAGAGGAAATTAATGATGATGATCAAGGTACTTGGATCAAGTTGCTCTTGAACTTCAGAGGTCCACTAGGACACGTTCCGCACTGAGTGGTACGGCAACCCTGTCCCGGAAATCATGTTGTTAGACAACGGTGAACCTTGAACTATGAAGAAGCGATGGCGGCCCAGATTCCAACAAATGGCTTGAAGCCATGCAATCCGAGATAGGATCCATGTATGAAAACAAAGTATGGACTTTGACAGACTTGCCCGATGATCGGCGAGCGATAGAAAATAAATGGATCTTTAAGAAGAAGACGGACGCGGATGGTAATGTCACCATCTATAAAGCTCGACTTGTCGCTAAGGGTTATCGTCAAGTTCAAGGGATTGACTACGATGAGACTTTCTCTCCCGTAGCGAAGCTTAAGTATGTCCGAATCATGTTAGCAATTGCCGCATACTATGATTATGAGATATGGGAGATGGACGTCAAAACAGCGTTCCTTAACGGTTATCTTAAGGAAGAGCTGTATATGATGCAGCCGGAAGGTTTTGTCGATCCTAAGAATGCTAACAAAGAATGCAAGCTCCAGCGATCCATTTATGGGCTGGTGCAAGCATCTCGGAGTTGGAACATTCGCTTTGATGAGATGATCAAAGCGTTTGGGTTTATGCAGACTTATGGAGAAGCCTGCGTTTACAAGAAAGTGAGTGGGAGCTCTGTGGCATTTCTCATATTATATGTAGATGACATACTTTTGATGGGAAATGATATAGAACTCTTGGACAGCATTAAGGCCTACTTGAATAAAAGTTTTTCAATGAAGGACCTTGGAGAAGCTGCTTATATATTAGGCATCAAGATCTATAGAGATAGATCGAGACGCCTCATAGGTCTTTCACAAAGCACATATCTTGATAAGATTTTGAAGAAGTTCAAAATGGATCAGTCCAAGAAAGGGTTCTTGCCTGTCTTTGCAAGGTGTGAGATTGAGCTCGGCTCAATGCCCGACCACGGCAAAAGATAAAGAAGAGATGAGCGTCATCCCTATGCCTCGCCATAGGATCTATTATGTATGCCATGCTGTGTACCGGACCTGATGTAAACCTTGCCGTAAGTTTGGTAGGAAGGTACCAAAGTAATCCCGCAAGGAACACCGGACAGCGGTCAAGAATATCCTGAAGTACCGAAAAGGACAAAGGACATGTTTCTCGTTTATGGAGGTGACGAAGAGCTCAGAAGGGTTACGCCGACGGCTAGCTTCGACACAGATCCGATGACTCTAAGTCACAAACCGGATACGTGTATATGTTGAATGGTGGAGCGAGAAGCTGGTGCATTTGCAAGCGAAGCGTCGTGGCGGGATCTACATGTGAGGCGGAGTACATGGCAGCCTCGGAGGCAGCGATGAAGCAATTTGGGTGAAGGAGTTCATCACCGACCTAGGAGTCATACCCAACGCGTCGGGGCCGATCAAACTCTTCTGTGACAACACTGGAGCTATTGCACTTGCCAAGGAGCCCAGGTTTCACAAGAAGACAGAGCACATCAAGCGTCGCTTCAACTCCATCCGTGAAAATGTTCAAGATGGAGACATAGAAATTTGCAAAGTGCATACGGATCTGAATGTCGCAGATCCGTTGACTAAACCTCTTCCGCGGGCAAAACATGATCAACACCAGAACTCTATGGGTGTTCGATTCATCACAATGTAACTAGATTATTGACTCTAGTGCAAGTGGGAGACTGTTGGAAATATGCCCTAGAGGCAATAATAAAAGGGTTATTATTATATTTCCTTGTTCATGATAATTGTCTTTTATTCATGCTATAATTGTATTATCCGGAAATCGTAATACACGTGTGAATACATAGACCACAAAATGTCCCTAGTGAGCCTCTAGTTGACTAGCTCGTTGGTCAACAGATAGTCATGGTTTCGACTATGGACATTGGATGTCATTGATAACGGGATCACATCATTAGGAGAATGATGTGATGGACAAGACCCAATCCTAAGCATAGCACAAGATCGTAGTTCGTTTTGCTAGAGCTTTTCCAATGTCAAGTATCTCTTCCTTAGACCATGAGATCGTGTAACTCCCGGATACCGTAAGAGTGCTTTGGGTGTACCAAACGTCACAACGAATCGGGTGACTATAAAGGTGCACTAAAGGTATCTCCGAAAGTGTCATTGGGTTGACACGGATCGAGGATAGGATTTGTCACTCCGTGTTACGGAGAGGTATCACTGGGCCCACTCGGTAGTGCATCATCATAATGAGCTCAAAGTGATCAAGTGTATGGTCACGGGATCATGCATTACGGATGCGAGTAAAGTGACTTGCGGTGCGAGATTGAACAAGGTATTGGGATACCGACGATCGAATCTCGGGCAAGTAACATACCGATTGACAAAGGGAATTGTATACGGATTGTTTTAATCCTCGACATCATGGTTCATCCGATGAGATCATCGAGGAGCATGTAGGAGCCAACATGGGTATCCAGATCCGCTGTTGGTTATTGCCCGAGCCGTCTCGGTCATGTCTATGTGTCTCCCGAACCCGTAGGGTCTACACACTTAAGGTTCGGTGGCGCTAGGGTTGTATGTATATGAGTACGCAGTATACGAATGTTGTTCGAGTCCGGATGAGATCCCGGACGTCACGAGGAGTTTCGGAATGGTCGGAGGTAAAGAATTATATATAGGAAGTGGTATTTCGCCATCGGGAAAGTTTGGGGTCACCAGATTGTCTGGGACCACCGGAAGGGTCCCGGGGTCCACCGGTGGGGCCACCCATCCGGAGGGCCCCATGGGCTGAAGTGGGGAGGAACCAGCCCATAGTGGGCTGGTGCGCTCTAGCCCACCCTCGCGCCTAGGGTTGAAACCCTAGGGGGGGCGCCACTGCCTTGGGGGCACTCCTCCCCTTGGCCGCCACCCCCTTGGGAGATGGGATCCCCAGGGCGGGCCCCTGGGGGCCTATATAAGGAGGGGGAGGGCAGCCGACGCTGAAGTTCTGGCGCCTCCTCCCCGCTACACCTCGTCCTCCCCCATGCAGCTTGGCTTGGCGAAGCCCTGCCGAGATTCTGCTGCATCCACCACCACGCCGTCGTGCTGCTGGATCATCATCAACCTCTCCTTCCCCCTTGCTGGATCAAGATGGAGGAGACGTCTCCCGTCCCGTACGTGTGTTGAACGCGGAGGTGTCGTCCGTTCGGCGCTAGGATCTCCGGTGATAGGATCACGACGAGAACGACTACTTCATCCCCGTTCTAGTGAACGCTTCCGCTCGCGATCTACAAAGTGGTATGTAGATGCAAACTCACTCCCTTGACTCGTTGCTAGATGAACTCATAGATAGATCTTGGTGAAACCGTAGAAAAAATTTTAATTTTCTGCAACGTTCTCCAACAAACCGTGCCTCATGGGCAAGATGACTAAAACGCCGTTCTGCGGTACTATGGAGAGAGCAACAGATTTGTTGGAAATCATACATACAGATGCATGTGGTCCGATGAATGTTGAGGCTCGTGGCGGATATCGTTATTTTCTCACCTTCATAGATGATTTAAGCAGATACGGGTATATCTACTTAATGAAGCATAAATCTGAAACATTTGAAAAATTCAAAGAATTTCAGAGTGAAACTGAAAATCATCGTAACAAGAAAATAAAGTTTCTACGATCTGATCGTGGAGGAGAATATTTTAGTTACGAGTTTGGTCTACATTTGAAACAATGCGGAATAGTTTCACAACTTATGCCACCTGGAACACCACAGCGTAATGGTGTGTCCGAACGTCGTAATCGTACTTTACTAGATATGGTAGGATCTATGATGTCTCTTACCGATTTACCGCTATCGTTTTGGGGCTATGCTTTAGAGACAGCCGCATTCACGTTAAATAGGGCAACATCTAAATCCGTTGAGATGACACCGTATGAACTATGGTTTAGCAGTAAACCTAAGCTGTCGTTTCTTAAAGCTTGGAGTTGCGATGCTTATGTGAAAAAAGGTTTTCAACCTGATAAGCTCGAACCCAAATCGGAGAAGTGCGTCTTCATAGAATACCCAAAGGAAATTGTTGGGTACACCTTCTATCACAGATCCGAAGGCAAAACATTCGTTGCTAATAATGGATCCTTTCTAGAGAAGGAGTTTCTCTCGAAAGAAGTGAGTGGGAGGAAAGTAGAACTTGATGAGGTAACTGTACCTGCACCCTTATTGGAAAGTAGTTCATCACAGAAATCTGTTCCTGTGACTACTACACCAATTAGTGAGGAAGCTAATGATGGTGATCATGTAACTTCAGATCAAGTTACTACCAAACCTCGTAGGTAAACCAGAGTGAGATCCGCACCAGAGTGGTACGGTAATCCTGCTCTGGAGGTCATGTTACTTGACCATGATGAACCTACGAACTATGAGGAAGCGATGATAAGCCCAGATTCCGCAAAATGGTTTAAAGCCATAAAATCTGAGATGGGATCCATGTATGAGAACAAAGTATGGACTTTGATTGACTTGCCCAATGATTGGCAAGCCATTGAGAATAAATGGATCTACAAGAGGAAGACGGACGCTGATAGTAGTGTTACTATCTACAAAGCTAGACTTGTCAAAAATGGTTTTGACAAAGTTCAAGGTGTTAACTACGATGAGATTTTCTCACTCGTAGCGATGCTTAAAGTCTATCCGAATCATGTTAGCAATTGCCGCATTTTGTGAAATCTGGCAAATGGATAAACAAAACTGCATTCCTTAATGGAGTTATTAAAGAAGAGTTGTATGTGATGCAACCAGAAGGTTTTGTCGATCCTAAAGGTGTTAACAAAATGTGCAAGCTCCAGCGATCCATCTATGGACTGGTGCAAGCATCTCGGAGTTGGAATATACGCTTTGATAAGTTGATCAAAGGATATAGTTCTATACAGACTTGCGATGAAGCTTGTATTTACAAGAAAGTGAGTGGGAGCACTACAACATTTCTGATAAGTATATGTGAATGACATATTGTTGATCGGAAATAATGTAGAATTATTCTGCAAAGCATAAAGGAGTATTTGAAAGGAGTTTTTCGAAGAAGGACCTCGGTAAAAGCTGCTTACATATTGAGCATCAAGATCTATAGAGATAGATCAAAACGCTTGATAAGTTTTTTTCAATGAGTAAATATCTTGACAAGATTTTGAAGTAGTTCAAAATGGAACAGTCAAAGAAAAAGAGTTCTGGCCTGTGTTACAAGGTGTGAAATTGAGTAAGACTCAAAGACCGACCACGGCAGAAGATAGAAAGAGAATGAAAGTCATTCCCTATGCCTCAGCCATAGGTTCTATAAAGTATGCCATGTTGTGTAGCAGATCTATTGTATACCCTACACTGATTTTTGGCAAGGGAGTACAATAGTGATCTAGGAGTAGATCACTGGACATTGGTCAAAATTATCCTTAGTGAAATAAGGATATGTTTCTCGATTATGGAGGTGACAAAAAAGTTCGTCGTAAAGGGTTACGTCGATACAAGTTTTGGCACTGATCCATATGACTCTAAGTCTTAATCTGGATACATATTGAAAGTGGGAGCAATTAGCTAGAGTAGCTCCGTGCAGAGCATTGTAGACATAGAATATTTGCAAAATACATACGGCTCTGAATGTGATGAGACCGTTGACTAAACTTCTCTCACAAGCAAAACATGATCATACCTTAGTACTCTTTGGGTGTTAATCACATAGCGATGTGAACTAGATTATTGACTCTAGTAAACCCTTTGGGTGTTGATCACATGACGATGTGAACTATGGGTGTTAATCACATGGTGATGTGAACTATTGGTGTTAAATCACATGGTGATGTGAACTAGATTATTGACTCTAGTGCAAGTGGGAGACTGAAGGAAATATGCCCTAGAGGCAATAATAAAGTTATTATTTATTTCCTTATTTCATGATAAATGTTTATTATTCATGCTAGAATTGTATTAACGGAAGCGTAATACATGTGTGAATACATAGACAAACAGTGTCACTAGTATGCCTCTACTTGACTAGCTCGTTAATTAAAGATGGTTATGTTTCCTAACCATAGACATGAGTTGTCATTTGATTAACGGGATCACATCATTAGGAGAATGATGTGATTGACTTGACCCATTCCGTTAGCTTAGCACTTGATCGTTTAGTATGTTGCTATTGCTTTCTTCATGACTTATACATGTTCCTATGACTATGAGATTATGCAACTCCCGTTTGCCGGAGGAACACTTTGTGTGCTACCAAACGTCAAAACGTAACTGGGTGATTATAAAGGAGCTCTACAGGTGTCTCCAAAGGTACATGTTGAGTTGGCGTATTTCGAGATTAGGTTTTGTCACTCCGATTGTCGGAGAGGTATCTTTGGGCCCTCTCGGTAATACACATCACTTAAGCCTTGCAAGCATTGTAACTAATGAGTTAGTTACGGGATGATGTATTACGGAACGAGTAAAGAGACTTGCCGGTAACGAGATTGAACTAGGTATTGGATACCGACGATCGAATCTCGGGCAAGTAACATACCAATGACAAAGGGAACAACGTATGTTGTTATGCGGTTTGACCGATAAAGATCTTCGTAGAATATGTAGGAGCCAATATGAACATCCAGGTTCCACTATTGGTTATTGACCGGAAACAGTTCTAGGTCATGTCTACATAGTTCTCGAACCCGTAGGGTCCGCACGCTTAAAGTTTCGATGACAGTTTTATTATGAGTTTATGAGTTTTGATGTACCGAAGGAGTTCGGAGTCCCGGATGAGATCGGGGACATGACGAGGAGTCTCGAAATGGTCGAGATGTAAAGATCGATATATTGGACGACTATATTCGGACATCGGAAAGGTTCCGAGTGATTCGGGTATTTTTCGGAGTACCGGAGAGTTACGGGAATTCGTATTGGGCCTTAATGGGCCATACGGAAAGGAGAGAAACGGCCCAAAGGGTGGCCGCACCTGTCACGCCCAAGATGCGAACCTATCCTAAAGGAACTCGAAGGTCCCACCGAGGATAGAAGCGCATCTTGAAGACGCTTTTACAAGGTGGATATCATTACATCAACATTACATAATAATGGGGATACATCCAATACATACCATGTCACATGAATACATCAATACATCATACAAGATCAACATCCGACTACGGATGAATCATAAACAGAAACTCAAACAATATCCACCCTGCTAGCCCAGGCTGCCGACCTGGAACCAATCCCCTGATCGAAGAAGCAGAAGAAGAACTCCAAAACAAGCAACATCGCTCTCGCGTCAAGATCATTGCAAACCTGTACCTGCAACCGGTGGTGTAGTAATCTGTGAGCCACGAGGACTCAGCAATCCCATTACCATGGGTATCAAGACTAGCAAAGCTTAATGGGAAAGGAAGGGGTAAAGTGGTGAGGTTGCAGCAGCGGCTAAGCATATATGGTGGCTAACATACGCAAATGAGAGCGAGGAGAGAAACAAAGGAACGGTCGTCAACTAGTAATGATCAAGAAGTGATCCTGAACTCCTACTTACGTCAGACATAACCCAGAAACCGTGTTCTCCTCTCGATCAACCCCGAAAAGAGACACTCACGGTTACGCACACGATTGGTGTATTTTAGGAGAGTTTACTTCAAGTTTACTACAACCGGATATTAACAAATTCCCATCTGCCACATAACCGCGGGCACGGCTTTCGAAAGTTCAAACCCTGCAGGGGTGTCCCAACTTAGCCCATGATAAGCTCTCGCGATCAACGAAGGATATTCCTTCTCCCGGGAAGACCCGATCAGTCTCGGAATCCCGGTTTACAAGACCTTTCGACAATGGTAAAACAAGACCAGCAAGACTCTCGGCGTGTCGACACCACGATAGTAGCAGCGTATCTCGTCTCAGGCCACGACCGGATGAGCACTACGTACAACTAGAACCAGCCCTCAAGTTTCCCCGAGGTGGCGCTGCAAGTGGCTCTAGTTTGGACCAACACTTAGACAAGCATTGGCCCGGGGGGCTAAAATAAAGATGACCCTCGGGATGCGCGACTCCCAAGGGAAAAGGTAATAGGCTGAGGCAAATGTAAAACCAATGTTGGGCCTTGCTGGAAGAGCTTTATTCAAAGCGAACTGTCAAGGGGGTCCCATAAATCACCCAACCGCGTTAGGGACGCAAAATCCGGGAACATAATACCGATATGACGGAAACTAGGGCGGCAAGAGTGGAACAAAACACCAGGCATAAGGCCGAGCCTTCCACCCTTTACCAAGTATATAGATGCATTAATAATATATATAAGAGATATTGTGATATCCCAACATGAACATAATCCAACATGGAGCAATCTTCATCTTCACCTGCAGCTAGCAACGCTATAAGAGGGGCTGAGCAAAAGCGGTAACATAGCCAAACAACAGTTTGCTAGGAGGGGTGACAAAGGTTAGAGGTTCATGGCAATTTGGGAGGCTTGAGCAGCAAGTGGTAGGTAACGCAGCATAGCGATAGAATGAAGCAATTAGCATAGCAATGATAGTAATGAGATCCAAGGTGACGGTCATCTTGCCTGAAATCCCGCTAGGAAGAAGAACGAGTCCATGAAGAAGATGAACGGGAGTAGTCAAACGAATCCTCACAATCGCAACATTATCGGAACTAAGAAGCAACACCGGAAAGAAACAAACAACATGATAAATGCACAAGCATAAACATGGCATAATGCACAATCAAGTATGATGCATGTCCGACTTAATGAGGCATGGCATGGCAAAGTGCAACAAGCAATGCTACAAGTTAAGTGGAGCTCGATATGCAACGAGTTGCATATTGACAAAACACCACATAGACATATTTAGTTTAATCTCGTTTAAGCTACCAAACAATGTTAAATGTTGTTAAACATGGCAAGAGGTGAAGCATAATTAAACTACCTATCTAGGCAAGTTTAAATGAGGCCGGAACAACAAACAACAATTCCGGAAAATCCCCATGTGCATATTTCAAAATTGGTACTGTTCTGCCCTAAACCATATTTTAATGTTGTTAAACAGGAAAATAAAGTCCACCATGTTAAACTAGGCATTTTTCCACCCCATTTACATATAAAGTTTATTAAAATCCGAGCTACGGTTATTTAGTTACGAAATAAATCATTTTAGCATGGCATTTAAGCAAATTTAAACAAACAGCATTTTAAACATTTTAACATGGGATGAAAATGGCATATTATTAATCTACACAAAATTCTAAGCATTTTACATGTTTAAATCATTTTAATCCGATGCACCAATTGTGAGTTATGATATGCATGAACATGAGGGTTTTTACAGAAAGCAGTAAATCTCAGGATAATTAGTAAATTCGCAGATCTGAAAAAAAAAACATGAACGGGCCGAATCAGAGGCTGGCCCAACAATGCACAGGGGCGGGGCTGCTCACCAGGCCTCATGGGCCGGCTCGGTGGGGAGGCTGGACGCAGGCTGGCCTTGGCGCAGCGCGGCTGCGAGACGCGGCCTAGCCACGGGCACGAGGAGGCCGGATCGGGTCAACGCAGCGACCAGAGGCGCGGGACGAGCGAGCTCTTGCTCGAAGAAGGGGAAGCAGAGGCCGCGGCAGGGCTGGCGAGGCAGGGGACGGCGGCAGCGACTTCAGAGGAAGCAGGGCGCGGAACTTGGCGCTCGATACAGACAGGAGGGCGCCGTCCTCGTCAGGAACCGTTGAAGACGACGGCGAGGGATGGCGGCAAAGCATTTACGCAGCTTGGGTGGCGGAGCTTGATGGCGCTAGGGAAGAAGCAGAGGAACAACAACACATGCAGCCAAGGGAGCTCCTGTTCGTCTGGGAAGGAGAGAGAGGGCTATCGTGAGAGAGAGAGAGAGAGAGAGGATAAACAGGAGGAGGAGAGGAGCGGGACGAGGCCGGTCCTGGTCGTGGCGGCCGGCGGCGGGGTCGCCGGAGGGCGCGACCTGCAGGGTCGGCGAGGCTCAGGCGCGAGGGCTCCTGCTCCGCTGCTGCGGGCACGGGGACGAGGAGGTAGGCGCTGGTTGGAGGGAGTGGTTGGGCGGCGGCGCAAATCGAGGGAGGTGGTCTGAGGGCGAGAGAGGATCTGGATCGGGTGCGGGCTCTGGTTGGAGGATTGGATCGGGCAAGATGAGGCTGTTGATTGGCTCGCTGTTGATCCCGAGGGGAAAACGAAGAGGAGACAAGGTGGAGGTTTTTGCGGCGGCGGGGAGGAAATGATTTATGGGACTGCCTAGACAGTTTGGACTGATTTATATAGCAAGAGGATTAGGGTTGGGATTAACTCGGTACGTCCGATCGGAATTGGGCGGTCGAGAAAAATAGGCTAGGGGGTTCAAATAAGAAACGGAGATGTTTTATAGATGTTTGGGGATGATCCGGATCCATCGGTGATGACTGAGCGGTTCGGGTTCGGGGCAAGTTTCGGACGCACGCGAGGGGTCTGAGAGAGGTCGACAAAGACAAGGGTCTGACAAATGGTCAACAGAGACAAAGAGAGAAAGGGCAACTACGAACGGCTACGAGTTTTATGAAAACATGTAGATGCAATGCGCATGATGCTATGAGATGAGATGCATGACATGAACAAAATGCAAAACAAAAGACAAAAACCCAACCACGAAGGAAATAATATATCACATCTCCAGAAAAGGCAAGAGTTGGAGTTACGAATATGGAAAGTTGTATCCAGGGCGTTACAGCACCCCTCCCCATGGACTAGTCCGAATTGGACTAGGGAGGGGGGGGGCCCTTCCTTCCTTCTCCTTCTCCCTTCCCTTTCCTTCCCTCCTACTCCTACTACTTGGAAGGGCTCCTAGTTCTACTAGGAAAGGGGGAATCCTACTCCCGGTGGGAGTAGGACTCCCCTAGGGCGCGCCATAGAGAGGGCCGGCCCTCCCCCTCCTCCACTCCTTTATATACGGGGGCAGGGGGCACCCCATAGACATACAAGTTGATCTTCGTGATCGTTCCTTAGCCGTGTGCGGTGCCCCCTGCACCATATTCCACCTCGGTCATATCGTCGCGGAGTTTAGGCGAAGCCCTGCGTCGGTAGAACATCATCATCGTCACCACGCCGTCGTGCTGACGGAACTCATCCCGACACCCTGCTGGATCGAGTCCGGGATCGTCATCGAGCTGAACGTGTGCAGAACACGGAGGTGCCGTACGTTCGGTGCTTGGATCGGTCGGATCGTGAAGACGTACGACTACATCAACCGCGTTGTCATAACGCTTCCGCTTACGGTCTACGAGGGTACGTGGACAATACTCTCCCCTCTCGTTGCTATGCATCACCATGATCTTGCGCGTGCGTAGGAATTTTTTTGAAATTACTACGTTCCCCAACATATCCATCGCTAGTTGTTTTGTGTTTGGGTATATAGCCAGTTTTCACCCTACATAAACCAAACTCAAACTGACTATCAAACCATATACACAGAAATGGACCTCTATTTTTTTCCAATCACCCTACTTTGTTGGCACGTGTGAGCATGATCCTAGGCTCATGTACAATGCACACCCCTCATGCGACCCAATTCACTCATGCATGTGCTCTTAGAATCACTCTTCTTGCACTGGTTTTCGTCTCCAAAGGATTTCAATCTCTCAACCTAGTCGCCTATCAACCTTGAGGTTGGATTTACTTCCATAACGCCTAGCTACAACGATTTCCCGATATGTGCTCATGTTGGCATGGCTCTCTAATGGCGGATTTTTTTATTCTACATCTCCCTAGCACTAGAACAACATCGGTCTTCCACCTCGAATCCATCGCCCGAGGAGCCCGGTGGGAAAGACAAAAAAGGCGATGACCCTGACCGCTCACCGCAGAACCAACAAGCTGCTGGTGCCACCCCCTCACAACGCACGAAGCAGAAAACCAGTTTGTCCCTCCCCTGATAGCAAAATAACCCATACGCACGCCTATTCGCATGCAACACGTCGAAGGATGACCAAACACACACGCCCCAGGACACTCGCTTTGGTTGGCTACCGACCTCCCTATTGGGCTTCGGCCCATAAGAAGAAGTGAAGGAAAAATAAAGAGGAAAGAAAACTGAAAAAGTAGAGAGGATATTTAAAATGTTCAAAAGATAAAGGAATCTTCATGAATTCTAAAAACATTGTAAAAATAAAAAAAATCAATGAATTTAAAAATATACGTATTTGAAAAATGTTTATAAATTTAAAAAAGGTTTACGAATTTAGGAAATATTCTCAACTTTGAAAAAATATCCCCCACAGTACAAAAAATGGTTGCAAACTTAAAAATGGTCAATATTCTCAGATTTCAAAGTAGTTCCTGAATTTTAGATATTTTCATGATTTTAAACAATATTATTAATAAATCTGAGAGTGGGCGCAAATTAGGAGTATAAATGTAAATGTCCCTTAAAGATTTGTCTACCGATCATCATAAGAGTGTCACGTCCATGTGGGAACAAGCCCAACTGCAACCGACAACCGATCCACTTCCTAACATGCGGGGCCACGATTGCAGATTACTTGGATGCACTAGGCCGCTCCACTCTATGGAAGTTTAATAACTTAAGAGATGTTTATTTTTTATGAATAGCTTAACTTTATTTGTTGTGTGGTCTATATATGTTACAGTGGCGTAACTTAACCAAAATTTATGAAGGGAATCATTTCCCATACCCATGTGGAATCAAACAATTTCTCTTAGTTTCTCTCCCATCACCTTTCCCCTTTGTCACAAGAGGAATCAAGGCGAGTCGTCATTCCTCGCCATCCATCCATCGTCACCGGTTTTGAGCCTGTTGGTTACTCCACCGGCTTCTCCGGCCGTGCGATGGGTGGGCAACCCCAGTGCTTCGGCGTCGATCCATACATAGTTAAGGGTTAGGGTTTCTCGCTGGTGCATCGTTGATTGTGGCGTCAGTGCTAGATTGGTGAATACATTTTTTCTCCAGCTTGTCCATCTCAATGATGTCGTCTTTGGCAGCATCAATGACTCACGGGCATAAATCCTCGTCGACTAGGATTTGCAGGGTACATCGATGCGCCGACGCCGACAACTTCCTCCTATAGTCTGGTGCTGCCGTCTCATCTTTGCCACGTCAGTGTGTTCTCTCGTGTTGGTGTGACACCTATGAGAAATAATGAGGCATGCTCTTGGATTTTCAACTCTTCCGGTTGTGATGGCGTGTTCTCGAGGGTGTTACGCCAGTAAAATTGTGGCCCTAATAAATTCCCTTCTGTGATCAACATTGACAAGCTTGCTCCAACGATGGAGTGTCATGCGAAGTCACTGTTGGGAAACGTAGTAATTTCAAAAATTTCCTACGAACACGCAAGACCATGGTGATGGCATAGCAACGAGAGGGGAGAGTGTCCGTCCACGCACCCTCGTGAGACCGAAAGCGAAGCGTTATAACAACGCGGTTGATGTAGTCGACGCGTCTCCACGATCCGACCGATCCAAGCACCGAACGACGGCACCTCCGAGTTCGCACACGTTCAGCTCGATGACGATCCCGGACTCCGATCCAGCAAAGTGTCGGGATGAGTTCCACAAGACGACGGCGTGGGACGATGTTGATGTTCCACCGACGCAGGGCTTCGCCTAAGCTCCATGACGATATGACTTCTCCGTGCAGGGCTTCTCCTAAGCTCCGCGACGATATGACCGAAGTGGAATATGGTGGAAGGGGCACCGCACACGGCTAAGGCAAGATCCGTAGATCAACTTGTGTGTCTTGGGGTGCCCCTGCCCCTCAGATATAAAGGAGCCAAGGGGAGGTGGCGGCCCTAGGGGAGGCAAGACTAAGGAGGAGTCCTACTCCCACGGGAGTAGGACTCCCCCTCTCCTAGTTGGACTAGGATTGTAGGAGGGAAGAGGGAAGGGCCGCCCCTTCCTTGTCCTATTCGGACTAGAGGGGAGGGCGCGCAGCCCACCTTGGCCTGCCCTTCCTCTTCTCCCATGGCCCATTAAGGCCCATAGACTTCCCGGGGTTCCGTAACCTCCTGCACTCTAAAATCCCGATTTCACCCGGAACACTTCCGATGTCCAAATGTAGGCTTCCAATATATCAATCTTTATGTCTCGACCATTTCGAGACTCCTCGTCATGTCCGTGATCACATCCGGGACTCCGAACAACCTTCGGTGCATCAATACTTATAAACTCATTATGACTGTCATCGAAACGTTAAGCGTGCGGACCCTACGGGTTCGAGAACTATGTAGACATGACCTAGAACTATTCTCGGTCAATAACCAATAGCGGAACCTGGATGCCCATATTGGCTCCTACATATTCTACGAAGATCTTTATCGGTCAAACCGCATAACAACATACTTTGTTCCCTTTGTCATCGGTATGTTACTTGCCCGAGATTCGATCGTCGGTATCCAATACCTAGTTCAATCTCGTTACCGGCAAGTCTCTTTACTCGTTCCGTAATACATCATCTCATAACTAACTCATTAGTTACAATGCTTGCAAGGCTTAGGTGATGAGTATTACCGAGAAGGCCCAGAGATACCTCTCCGACAATCGGAGTGACAAAACCTAATCTCAAATACGCCAACCCAACATGTACCTTTGGAGACACCTGTAGTACTCCTTTATAATCACCCATTCGTTGTGACGTTTGGTAGTACCCAAAGTGTTCCTCCGTAAACGGAGTTGCATAATCTCATAGTTACAGGAACATGTATAAGTCATGAAGAAAGCAATAGCAACATACTAAACGATCATGTGCTAGGCTAACGGAATGGGTCATGTCAATCACATCATTCTCCTAATGATGTGATCCCGTTAATCAAATGACAACTCATGTCTATGGCTAGGAAACTTAACCATCTTTGATTCAACGAGCTAGTCAAGTAGAGGCATACTAGTGACACTATGTTTGTCTATGTATTCACACATGTATTATGTTTCCGGTTAATACAATTCTAGCATGAATAATAAACATTTATCATGAAATAAGGAAATAAATAATAACTTTATTATTGCCTCTAGGGCATATTTCCTTCAGTCTCCCACTTGCACTAGAGTCAATAATCTAGTTCACATCGCCATGTGATTTAACATCAATAGTTCACATCTATATGTGGTTAACACCCATAGTTCACATCGACATGTGACCAACACCCAAAGGGTTTACTAGAGTCAGTAATCTAGTTCACATCGCTATGTGATTAACACCCAAAGAGTACTAAGGTGTGATCATGTTTTGCTTGTGAGATAATTTTAGTCAACGTGTCTGTCACATTCAGAGCCGTAAGTATTTTGCAAATTTCTATGTCTACAATGCTCTGCACGGAGCTACTCTAGCTAATTGCTCCCACTTTCAATATGTATCCAGATTGAGACTCGAGTCATCTAGATTAGTGTTAAAACTTGTATCGACGTAACCTTTACGATTTAACCTTTTTTCACTTCCATAATCGAGAAACATATCCTTATTCTACTAAGGATAATTTTGACCGCTGTCCATTGATCTACTCCTAGATCTTTATTGCACTCCTTGCCAATCTTAGTGGTAGGGTATGCAATAGATCAGTACACAACATGACATACTTTATAGAACCTATGGCTGATGCATAGGGAATGACTTTCATTCTCTTTCTATCTTTCTGCCGTGGTCGGGTTTTGAGTCTTACTCAATCTCACACCTTGTAACACAGTGCAAGAACTCTTCCTTTGACTGTTCCATTTTGAACTACTTCAAAATTTTGTCAAGGTATGTATTCATTGAAAAACTTTATCAAGCGCCTTGATCTATCTCTATAGATCTTGATGCTCAATATGTAAGCAGCTTCACCGAGGTCCTTCTTTGAAAAACTCCTTTCAAATACTCCTTTATGCTTTGCGAATAATTCTACATCATTTCCGATCAACAATATGTCATTCACATATACTTATCGAAATGTTGTCGTGCTCCCACTCACTTTCTTGTAAATACAAAGCTTCACCGCAAGTCTCAGATAAAACTATACGCTTTGATCAACTTATCAAAGTGTGTATTCCAACTCTAAGATGCTTGCACCAGTCCATAGATGGATCATTGGAGCTTACACATTTTGTTAGCACCTTTAGGATTGACAAAACCTTCGGTTGCATCATATACAACTCTTCTTTAAGAAAACCATTAAGGAATGCAGTTTTGACATTCATTTGCCGATTTCATAAAATGTGGCAATTGCTAACATGATTCGGACAGACATAAGCATCGCTACAGTTGAGTAAATCTCATTGTAGTCAACACCTTGAACTTGTCGAAAATCTTTCTGCGACAAGTCGAGCTTTGTAGATAGTAATACTACTATCAGCATCTGTCTTCCTCTTGAAGATCCATTTATATAATATGGCTTGCCGATCATCGGGCAACTCCATCAAAGTCCACACTTTGTTCTCATATATGGATCCCATCTCAGATTTCATGGTCTCAAACCATTTCATGAATCTGGGCTCATCATCGCTTCCTCATAGTTCATAGGTTTATCATGATCTAGTAACATGACTTCTAGAATAAGATTACCGTACCACTCTGGTGCAGATCTTACTCTGGAAGACCTACGAGGTTTTAGTAGCAACTTGATCTGAAGTTTCATGATCATCATCATTAACTTCCTCACTAATTGGTGTAGGAATCATCGAACTGATTCTGTGATGAACTACTTTCCAATAAGGGAGAAGGTACAATTACCTCATCAAGTTCTACTTTCCTCCCACTCACTTCTTTCGAGAGAAACTTCTTCTCTAGAAAGGATCCATCTTAGCAACAAATATCTTGCTTTCGGATCTGTGATAGAAGGTGTACCCAATAGTTACCTTTGGGTATTCTATGAAGATGCATTTCTCCAATTTGGGTTCGAGCTTATCAGGTGAAAACTTTTTCACATAAGCATCACAACTCAAACTTTAAGAAACGACACTTAGGTTTATCGCTAAACCATAGTTCATACGGTGTCATCTCAACGGATTTAGATGGTGCCCTATTAAACGTGAATGCAGCTGTCTCTAATGCATAACCCCAAAACGATAGTGGTAAATCGGTAAGATACATCATAGATCGCACCATATCAAAATAAAGTACGGTTCTGACGTTCGACACACCATAACGTTGTGGTGTTCCAGGTGGCGTGAGCTGTGAAACTATTCCACATTGTTTTCATTAAAGACCAAACTCGTAACTCAAATATTCATCTCCATGATCAGATCGCAGAAACTTTATTTTCTTGTTGCGATGATTTTCCACTTCACTCTGAAATTCTTTGAACCTTTCAACTATTTCAGACTTATGTTTCATCAAGTAGATATACCCATATCCACTCAAATCATCTTGTGAAGGTCAGAAAAATAACGATACTTGCCACGAGCATCAACACTCATTGGATCGCATACATCGGCATATATGTGTTATTTCCAACAAGTCAGTAGCTTGTTCCATTGTTCCGGAGAACGGAGTTTTAGTCATCTTGCCAAAAAGGCACGGTTCGCAAGCATCAAGTGATTCATAATCAAGTGATTCCAAAATCCCATCAGCATGGAGTTTCTTCATGCGCTTTACACCAATATGACCTAAACGGCAGTGCCACAAATAAGTTGCACTATCATTATTAACTTTGCATCTTTTGGTTTCAATATTATGAATATGTGTATCACTATGATCGAGATCAAATGAACCATTTTCATTGGGTGTGTAACCATATAAGGTTTTATTCATGTAAGCAGAACAACAATTTATTCTCTTACTTAAATGAATAACAGATTGCAATAAACATGATCAAATCATATTTATGCTCAACACCAAATAACACTTATTTAGGTTCCACACTAATCCCGAAAGTATAGGGAGTGTGCGATGATGATCATATCAATCTTGGAACTACTTCCAACACTCATCGTCACTTCCCTTCAACTAGTCTCTGTTTATTCTCAGTAACTCCTGCTTCGAGTTACTAATCTTAGCAACCGAACAGTATCAAATACTGAGGGCTACTATAAACACTAGTAAGGCACACATCAATAACCTGTATATCAAATATAACCTTGTTCACTTTGCCATCCTTCTTATCCACCAAATATTCAGGGTAGTTCCGCCCAAAGGACCAGTTCCATTGCAGCAAAAGTACTCGGTCTCGGGCTTAGGTCTAGACTTGGGCTTCTTCACTCGAGCAGCAACTTGCTTGCCGTTCCTTTTGAAGTTCCCTTCTTCCCTTTGCCATTTTCCTTGAGACTAGTGGTCTTGTCGACCATCAACACTTGATGTTTTTCTTGATTTCTACCTTCCGATTTTAGCATCGCCAAGAGCTCGAGAATCTTTTTCGTCATCCCTTGCATACTATAGTTCATCACGAAGTTCTACTAACTTAGTGATGGTGACTAGAGAATTCTGTCAATCACTATCTTATCCGGAAGATTAACTCCCACTTGATTCAAGCGATTGAAGTACTCGGACAATCTGAGCACATGCTCACTAGTTGAGCGATTCTCCTCCATCTTTTAGCTATAGAACTTGTTGGACACTTCATATCTCTCAACTCGGTATTTGCTTGAAATATTAACTTCAATTCCTGGAACATCTCATATGGTCCATGACGCTCAAAACGCCTTTGAAGTCCCGATTCTAAGCCGTTAAGCATGGTGCACTAAACTATCAAGTAGTCATCATATTCAGCTAGCCAAACGCTCATAACGCTCAGATTCGCTCAATTTGAGCTAGCCAAACGCTCATAACGCCTCGCATCTGCTCCTGCAATAGGTGCGTCACCTAGCGGTGCATTAAGGACATAATTCTTTCAACGCAGCAATGAGGATAAACCTCAGATCACGGATCCAATCCGCATCATTGCTACTAACATCTTTCAATATAATTTTTCTAGGAACACATATGAAAACATAGGAAAGCAACAACGCGAGCTATTGATCTACAACATAATTTGCAAAATACTACCGGGACTAAGTTCATGATAAATTAAAGTTCAATTAATCATATTACTTAAGAACTCCCACTTAGATAGACATCTCTCTAGTCATCTAAGTGATTACGTGATCCAAATCAACTAAACCATGTCCGATCATCACGTGAGATGGAGTAGTTTCAATGGTGAACATCACTATGTTGATCATATCTACTATATGATTCACGTTCGACCTTCGGTCTCCGTGTTCCGAGGCCATATCTGTTATATGCTAGGCTCGTCAAGTTTAACTGAGTATTCGCGTGCGCAACTGTTTTGCACCCGTTGTATTTGAACGTAGAGCCTATCACACCCGATCATCACGTGGTGTCTCAAAGACGAAGAACTTTCGCAACGGTGCATACTCGGGAGAACACTTCTTGATAATTTTAGTGAGAGATCATCTTATAATGCTACCGTCAATCAAAGCAAGATAAGATGCATAAAGGATAAACATCACATGCAATCAATATAAGTGATATGATATGGTCATCATCATCTTGTGCTTGTGATTCCATCGCCAAGCACCGTCATGATCACCATCGCCACCGGCGCGACACCTTGATCTCCATCGTAGCATCGTTGTCGTCTCGCCAACTATTGCTTCTACGACTATCGCTACTCCTTAGTGATAAAGTAAAGCAATTACATGGCGCTTGCATTTCATACAATAAAGCGACAACCATATGGCTCCTGCCGATTGTCGATAACTCGGTTACAAAACATGATCATCTCATACAATAAAATATAGCATCACGCCTTGACCATATCACATCACAACATGCCCTGCAAAAACAAGTTAGACGTCCTCTACTTTGTTGTTGCAAGTTTTACGTGGCTGCTACGGGCTGAGCAAGAACCGTTCTTACCTACGCATCAAAACCACAACGATATTTCGTCAAATAGACTCCGTTTAACCTTCTCAAGGACCGGCGAGCCACACTCGATTCAACTAAAGTGAGAGAGACAGACACCGCCGGTCACCTTTAAGCAACGAGTGCTCGGAGCGGTGAAACCAGTCTCGCGTAAGCGTCGCGTAATGTCGGTCCGGCCGCTTCATCTCACAATACCGCTGAACCAAAGTATGACATGCTTTGGTAGGCAGTATGACTTGTATCGTCCACAACTCACTTGTGTTCTACTCGTGCACATGACATCAACGCATAAAACCAGGCTCGGATGCCATGTTGGGAAACGAGTAATTTCAAAAATTTCCTACGAACACGCAAGACCATGGTGATGGCATAGCAACGAGAGGGGAGAGTGTCCGCCCACGCACTCGTGAGACCGAAAGCGGAAGCGTTATAACAACGCTGTTGATGTAGTCGACGTCTCCACGATCCGACCGATCCAAGCACCGAACGACGGCACCTCCGAGTTCGCACACATTCAGCTCGATGACGATCCCGGACTCCGATCCAGCAAAGTGTCGGGATGAGTTCCGTCAAGACGACGGCGTGCAGGACGATGTTGATGTTCCACCGACGCAGGGCTTCGCCTAAGCTCATGACGATATGACTTCTCCGTGCGGGGCTTCTCCTAAGCTCCATGACGATATGACCAAGTGGAATATGGTGGAAGGGGCACCGCACACGGCTAAGGCAAGATCCGAGATCAACTTGTGTGTCTTGGGGTGCCCTGCCCTCAGATATAAAGGAGCCAAGGGGAGGTGGCCGGCCCTAGGGAGGCGCGACCAAGGAGGAGTCCTACTCCCACCGAGTAGGACTCCCCCTCTCCTAGTTGGACTAGGATTGTAGGAGGAAGAGGGAAGGCGCGCCCCTTCCTTGTCCTATTCGGACTAGAGGGGAGGGGCGCAGCCCACCTTGGCCTGCCCTTCCTCTTCTCCCATGGCCCATTAAGGCCCATAGACTTCCCGGGGTTCCGTAACCTCCGTACTCAGAAAATCCCGATTTCACCCGAACACTTCCGATGTCCAAATGTAGGCTTCCAATATATCAATCTTTATGTCTCGACCATTTCGAGACTCCTCGTCATGTCCGTGATCACATCCGGACTCAACAACCTTCGTGCATCAATACTTATAAACTCATTATGAACATCGCATCGAAACGTTAGCGTGCGGACCCTACGGGTTCGAGAACTATGTAGACATGACCTAGAACTATTCTCGGTCAATAACCAATAGCGGAACCTGGATGCCCATATTGGCTCCTACATATTCTACGAAGATCTTTATCGGTCAAACCGCATAACAACATACTTTGTTCCCTTTGTCATCGGTATGTTACTTGCCCGAGATTCGATCGTCGGTATCCAATACCTAGTTCAATCTCGTTATCGCAAGTCTCTTTACTCGTTCCGTAATACATCATCTCATAACTAACTCATTAGTTACAATGCTTGCAAGGCTTAGGTGATGAGTATTACCGAGAAGGCCCAGAGATACCTCTCCGACAATCGGAGTGACAAAACCTAATCTCAAATACGCCAACCCAACATGTACCTTTGGAGACACCTGTAGTACTCCTTTATAATCACCCGATTACGTTGTGACGTTTGGTAGTACCAAAGTGTTCCTCCGTAAACGGAGTTGCATAATCTCATAGTTACAGGAACATGTATAAGTCATGAAGAAAGCAATAGCAACATACTAAACGATCATGTGCTAGGCTAACGGAATGGGTCATGTCAATCACATCATTCTCCTAATGATGTGATCCCGTTAATCAAATGACAACTCATGTCTATGGCTAGGAAACTTAACCATCTTTGATTCAACGAGCTAGTCAAGTAGAGGCATACTAGTGACACTATGTTTGTCTATGTATCCACACATGTATTATGTTTCCGGTTAATACAATTCTAGCATGAATAATAAACATTTATCATGAAATAAGGAAATAAATAATAACTTTATTATTGCCTCTAGGGCATATTTCCTTCAGTCACATCATCACCCCTACCAAGGAGAAGACAATGTGTCCCAAGGACTCCAATGTAATTGGGGCGTGATATGCGTCCGCCGGCTGATTCTTTTAAAAGATCAGCCGGGTCGCGAGCTGTCAGGTCCGCTGCATCAACCAGCCGAGCGCGCTCTATCATTGCAACTATGGTCTTGTTGCAGAAATAATTCTACAACACAGGTATTATTACAGAATTATTTTTTGCAACAACTCTTTTGTTGGAAAAACATTTTTGTAACTGAGGTTTTATTTTAATTTTTTTAACTGAGATCTTTGTTGTAGAAAATTTCCACAAGAAAGATTTTATTGTAAAACATAAACCCGTCGTAGACCATTGCAACACCGCAAGCATAGCCTCTGTTGGATGAAGGATGGTATAGGTCCTGGCTTGACGATGGTAAGCTCTCCCCAATGTAATTTCTGTATTTTTCAGAGATGTTTGTACTTCTGATTTGACAGAAATTGAAATTCTGAATCTGAAGAAGGAAAAAAAATCTCCATTCGTCGGTCGGTCTTACCAGCACAGCACAGTAGCAGTCACCAACACGGCACCGGAGAGTTGCCCAACCGCTCCTCCGATGGAAACCGCCGCGGCGCCCCGAGTCCAGGCGCTGGCCGACGCCGGCGTGCCCCGCCTCCCGGCGCAGTACATCCAGCCGCCCGACCTCCGCGCGGGCCCCTCCGCCTCCCCCGCCGCCTCCCTCTCCGTCCCCGTCGTGGACCTCTCGGCCGCCGCCGCCGCAACAGCCGATGCGGTCGGCCGTGCGTGCGCCGAGTGGGGCGCCTTCCACGTCGTCAACCACGGGGCCTCGCCGGGGCTGCTCGACGCGATGCGGGCCGCCGGGCTGGCCTTCTTCCGCGCGCCCATGGCGGAGAAGCTCCGGTTCGGCTGCGACCCGGCCAGGGGCGCCGCCGCCGAGGGGTACGGCAGCCGCATGCTCGCCAACGACGACTCCGTGCTCGACTGGCGCGACTACTTCGACCACCATACCCTCCCCGAGTCCCGCCGCGACCCCGCCCGGTGGCCCGACTTCGTCCCAGGATACAGGTAAACTTTCTGCCCTGGTATAGAGTATCTCTGGATGAGCTCCATATCTTTTCTACGTACATTTTTTGGGCTGCTTTGGCCATTTTATGAGCAATTCACGAATAACAAAAACAGGAATTACATGCTCAGATGCAGGATTGAGTAAAAAAAATTGGTGACAAAACACACTGTCTCTGTTGTAGATTCATGTTTAGGTTCAGGAAAAACTTTATCTCGCCGACTCTCTATTGGACCAGAATTTCACACACATTTTTTTCCGTGCGATTTAATTTCTAGTACTATCTAGAAATGACCATTTCAGTGTGATTTTCTAATTGTCTACATAGGTTCTTTCAGAGTATGATTTTGAGTAGAAATTCAGCCAGATGCTACTGTAACACGGTCGCTACTGAGATTCATTAATACTCCCTCCGTAAAGAAATATAAGAGTGTTTAGATCACTAGAGTAGTGATCTAAACACTCTTATATTTCTTTACAGGGGGAGTACATCTCATGGGATACCTTGTATCATTGCTCATGTTGCTACAATTTCTATCACATTAACATGTTTTTACAAGAACAAATAGCCTAATATATCTGCAACGTTTGCAGGGACACTGTTGTAAAATACAGTGACAGCATGAAAGTCCTTGCCCAAAGATTGCTGTGCATCATCTCTGAAAGTCTGAAGTTGCCACCCTCCTACCTGCAAGAAGCGGTGGGAGAAGCTTATCAGAACATCACCGTTAGCTATTATTCCCCTTGTCCACAGCCAGATCTTGCTCTCGGATTGCAATCTCATTCTGACTTTGGCGCAATAACACTTCTAATACAAGATGATGTGGGTGGGCTCGAGGTATTCAAGGATGGGATGTGGATACCTGTGCATCCTGTTCCTGATGCAATCCTTGTGATTCTGTCTGACCAGACAGAGGTAAAATACCTCCACATGCTTTTATGTGTTTATTAACAGCCTGTTTGGTAACCACTTGGGCAGGGGAATGGGAGTTTGCTCAAGGGAGTTTGTGGAGGGATTAGGCAATAGGAAGTAGACTTTTACTTCCATTCCCTTGTTTGGTAGTATATGATTGGAATTAGTGTGGGATGAAACTCTGCCCACAAATTAACAGGGTATCCCGTGGGAAGAAAATGGTGGGAATTGGCTTTCTCAACTCCCTCTAATCAATCAGTGATATGACTTCTAGGGTCTGTCTAACATATATACTACTTACAATACCCTGTTCTATTTTGGACGACTTCAATTCAATATTTCTAGATAGCTTGTATGAATCTGATCAAAATCAACAGATGCTGGAATACTGGTAGGAATAAAACCTACTACTAGTTCAAGGATGTGCTGCTTGATATTCCATCAGCTAAAATTTAGTAAAATGTCGGAAACAATTTGTCAGTAAACTTCATTACACCAACGATTACAATGGTTTGGCGGGGCAGCACATAATGTACTGATTGAGCATCATGACACAATTTTCTTTCTTCTGTTTACATGCAGAATGCTAATTAATCCCAGTTTATTTAGCGTTCTTTTTTATGCTTCATGTTCAATGTTTTGGTGAATAAGTGCAAATCTTATCATATGGCCACGCTTCTTCCATACGAACATTTTGTTATGTTTTCACTAGATTGACTTCTGCATGTACATTTTGTTATCTTTCATTAGATTGACATGGTCTCTGACCAAACCGTTGATTCTAAACTTAAGCTGAAAATCTCCTCCTGCATGGTTGCTAAATGGTTCTTTCATATGTTGCTCATGTTTTCTACCATGATTCAGATCATAACCAATGGAAGATACAAGAGCGCCGTGCATCGAGCTGTGGTCAATGCCGACCGTGCCCGCTTGTCAGTGGCGACGTTCTACGATCCACCTAAATCTCAGAAAATATGTACTGCCCCCCAGCTCGTGAGCAAGGACCATCCGCAGAAGTATCGGGATGTGGTTTACGGCGACTATGTCTCATCCTGGTACAGCAAAGGGCCAGAGGGCAAGCGCAATATCGACGCCCTCCTGATGGAGCAATAGACAGGGCCATTGAAATGTACCACAAAAATTTGTTACACACACAGCGCGAACCTGACAAACTTGATCAATAAAGAGGTGGAAAACAAGGTTGTATATAATGTGATTTGTTTGTGTGAAATTTTACTCTACCCTCCGTGGAGTTGAATGCTATGATCAATAATTCATGTCTCTTTTGATCGACCCGTGTTATGTAGTACTCTCTCCATCCCAAAATAAGTGTCTTTGACTTAGTACAAAGTTGTACTAAATGAATGGTACTCCCTTTGTAAACTAATATAAAAGCGTTTAGATAACTAAAGTAGTAATCTAAACACTCTTATCTTAGTTTACAGAGGGAGTACTTATTTTTGAGACGGAGGGATTATTGGACAACCCTTTCTTTGTTTTTTGTTTTTTTGACGGGACAACCCTTTCTTTGGTTAACTGGCTAGAGAACACAAGTTCTCTTCATCCCTAATAATGAAAGAAAATGCAGGTACAATCTGCCAGTGAGCTTCTCTCTTTGTAAGTTCAGATTTTTTTTTTTTTGAGTAGTTTTATTAAGTTAAGATGTCACCGTGTAATTTTTTTCGGAGGACAAATGTGAGATCTATCTGGTTTAAGTAAACACAAGTGGTAGCCCTTTTTTCATCAGTGGCACAGGCGTTCACCGGGAAAAAAATCACGGGTGAGAAGAAAATAATAAAACAAAAAAAATTGGAAGAAAATGCAGGACAATCTGCCAGTGAGCTTCTTTTTTTTTTTGTGGGTGAAAAATAATTTTCATTTATCACTCAGGACCAATCTCCTTACATCAGTCAGGCACCTCACTTGGTCCTGAACCCAACCATACAACCGTACGTTTCTCAATTCTACCAAAAGCAGCTAGGTAATAACTAATGCCATTCCGCTCTCTGCGTACATGAGCTAGTTTAACTAATCTCCCCTCTCCCAGCAGTCTCCTAAAGTCCTAATCTGATCAGTAAGCATGGCATAACAAGACCGCCTCTCCACTGCCTTGATCATATTGAGCGCCATGAGGCTGTCCGTCTCCAATTCTATGGGCTGCCGCGTCCACTGCAAAGCAAGGTTCAGGCCCTCCACACAGGCAAGGAGTTTAGCTTCTAGAGGCTCTGCACATGACCTCAGTTCCCTACAGGATGAGAAAGATAATCTCGCTGGAGCTATCCCTCAGGATCATTCCGGCGCCACATGTTCCTGTCGTGGCGCAAAACGAGCCATCGACGTTGAGCTTTGTCCAACCTGCAGCCGAAGGAGTCCATCGTGGTCGCGGCCCAACCGCACCTGTACCACGCAATATATCTTTGCTCGACACCACTGCATCAACTACCTGCTTCCCTTTTGCCGGGTCTGCACTCGGATTGTTCTGTATGCCAATGAGCGAGTCAACGTAACTAAGGAGGAACCTCTTCGATGCTTCGACCGGTGGTGGCTGCTTGTGATGTGTCATCTCATTGCGTACGTGCCAGTATTGCCAAAGTGTCATCATGAGCCTCCGTGTCAGGAAGAGCACAGAGAGTTTGGGCGAGCCACTTCGGGCCCATCCGATGGAAGGTAGCAGCAGCAGGGATCTTCCATTGTTCAGCCATTGCTTGCCATAGCGCCACCGCCCTCGGGCACCTGCAAAAAGCATGAAACGTGTCCTCCGACTCCATAGCACAGAGAGGACATTGGTCAGAGACCTCCAGCCCTCGACGTTTTATATTAACCCAAGTGGGCAAACAATCTGTGAGCAGCCTCCAAGTAAAGGTGCGAACCTTGGGAGGAGCAGGGCACCTCAGAAGCCCAGGCGGCTCGTCACCCGTCCGGTGCCCTGCTCGCCGCGACTGATGAAGATCGAAGATGATCCTCTCAAGCAAGTCGATAAGCACCCCGCACCGAGAAGTTTCCATTACGCTCAGGACCCCATGCAAGGAGATCCTCGCCCAGCCGCGGTGATGTTCGAATCTTTGCTATCTCCTCTGCGTCCATCGGTAAAAACCATCCGCCAAGCACCATGGTTGTCCAACAGCTCACTCACCCGGCGAAGATGACATCGTCCCTACGGTGTTACTGGCCTGCCACTACCATTCCTCGGGATCCAACGGTCACACCATATTTTGATCGAGTTCCCTTCCCCACGCGCCAAACCAGTAGCTGAAGCCCCACCTGAGCTTCTCTTTTTGTAAGTTCAATTTTTTTTGAGTGGTTTTATGAAGTTAAGATGTTACCGTGCAATATTTTCCGGAGGACAAATGTGAGATCTATCTAGTGTAAGTAAACACAAGTGGTACCCCTTCTTTTCAACAGTGGCACGGGGGGTGAGAAGAAAATAAAATGTAAACAGAAAAATTGGGGCGTTGCGAGAATCGAACTCGCGACCTCTCGCACCCAAAGCGAGAATCATACCACTAGACCAAACGCCCAACTGTTGCTAATAATTAAACGGAAAACTATAGAACATAACAAGATTATCAGCCACAAGCAAAAATAAATCGCCGTTGCCGGGGATCGAACCCGGGTCACCCGCGTGACAGGCGGGAATACTTACCACTATACTACAACGACTTGGATGTTTCTTTTGGCAGACACTAGATATAAGTGCTGAATCCTGAGAATTCAAAGATTCATCCAGCTTACAGCTAGCTGAAAAGGAAAAAAAGGGGGGAAATGAGATCGAAGCCATGAGGACTCCTTCAAATGGATATAGAGAAAGAGAGGCAATGAAGGAGCCCGGGTGCCGGTGGCGCGCAGTGGAGGTCGGACACCAATTGGACGGCGCCGCGAGGAGGCGCAACGAGTGGAGCGGTAGCGGAGGCGTGGGTCATGGGGTGAGGAGAGGTGGTGACGGCTGGGCACGGCACCGATGACTGATGAGGGGAGTCGCATGGGTACACTGTGACTGTGAGCCGACATTGGGAAGGAGAGAGCTAGAGCAAACGTTGCTGGAGCTGGCTCAAGCCGCTAGTGGCAAACAACCAGGGCGGACGCACGTTACGCTGAGAGGGGGGCCCGGGACCCCACTTGATTTTTCGCCACCCCAATATGTGTCCAGCACAGGTCCAACAAAACCCCCGGTCACCCTGTCGTAGTGCCCCCGCTCCGTTGCAAAAGCCAAAAAAAGAAAAAGTCGACTAATAGGCGCCGGTGCGCCGGCCTAAAGTTTCGGTTGGTCGCGCCCCAGCCACCCTATTGGCCCACCACGAGCCGTTGGATAGTTGTCCATCCAAGTCGCCCCTCCTTCCTTCTTACCCCGTTCGCGTTTTAGATATGAAGAAACACCACATGTCATGGCGGCCGCCCACCATCGCCGCGTCGTGTAGCACCCGACCGCCCTTCCCCGTTCGTCGCCATCGATAGCCGCCGCCGTGCTCGCCAGGAATACGTGAGGGGTGGGAGGCGTGTGTCAATGGGTTCGTCAGGCGGTCCGTTAGAGGACAGGCTGATGAGCGAATCGTTAGAAGGGCCAGGCTGGTGTCAAACAACGACCGGAAGAAAAAAAACAGCTTGAAGCAAATAGGAAAACAGATATATGATGATTAGTTACTCCCTTTTTAATATCATCTCTTAACTAAAAGAGGGCAAATCTTATTTTAGTTTCTCTTTCTTTCATTTCCGCATTATCTGCATCATACTTCTAAAATAACATCATTGTAACATTCTTTTGAATGACTGTAATGCTCCCCATCGTATGTAGATTATTTTTTCTATAAAAGAATAGAAAATGATTTATATGTAGATTTTTCTACAGAAGTAACAAAAAACAGAAAAAATGATTTATATGTAGATTTTTCTACAGGAGTCACAAAAAACAGAAAAAATGATTTATATGTAGATTTTTGTATAGAAGAAATAAAAAGATGGGGGCGTTGCGAGAATCGAACTCGCGACCTCTCGCACCCAAAGCGAGAATCATACCACTAGACCAAACGCCCTGTGATGCTATTAATTAGACAGAACCTTATATAACATAGTCAGAAGATCAACCACAAGCATTTCCCGTACCGTGTGCACATATATCGACCAATGTCTAAATTCGATGAAGCAATCGGGTCTGGCAACAAGGCGGTACGCCCCAATAAAACATCCAATTGCACCCTAAAATAATGAAAAAAGAAAGGCGAGTACTGGGCGCCGGCGTGCCAGCCCAATAGTTGGGCCGGTCTCGCCCCAGCCACCCGATTGAATTACGCACAGCCGTCTGATTTCGTTCCCCCACATTATTTTCTTTCTTCCATCGTCTTCATACTGGTCAACGGCAGTGCCTTCGGAAGCGCATCGTCCCCGCCGCAGCTTGTCGCAGGAACAGAAGCTGTTGTTCATGGCGCGCTCGGTCACGACGGCCAGGCCGCGCGTCGTCTCCGAGGACGGTGCTCGGCGAAGAACCTCTCCCGCTCTCGATTTAGGTTGCAGATCCGTCATTGATTCGGTTGCTAGTTTCCCGTCGACCGGATGAAATTCCCGTCGTTGATGGTCCATGGTTGCAGTGCTCCGGTTTGCCGCCCGCCGCCCCCGTTTCCGGCGCTCGCCGCATGAGTTTCCAGGAACGACGACCACCGGTCGCGCCATCGAAGGAACGTATCAAAAATGCACCATAAAAAATTCAAAACAATGTGAACTTGATAAGGAAGGTGCCTTTTGCGTTCAAACAGGAAATCATTTCTAGCTTTCCAAATGCACCATAAAAAATTCAAAACATTTAGCAAGGAAGCATAGGGATGACCCATCGAAACAAGATGAATGAGAATAGAATGCATTGAGTCATGGCACTGAATCAGAGTGTCAGATCTAAGAAACCAAGGATAAGAAAACCAAGCTACTCTAGCAAAGTCACAAAGGAAAAAGAGGTGAATATCATCCTCCTGCTGAGCACATCTATAACAAGTCTGAGAAATATGAGCAGAAAAGCGACCTACTCTCATACCCGTAGGCAAAGCCTTCCTAAGAAGCCTCCAAGCAAAAGTTTTGACTTTGGGAAACAAATTTTTCTGTTTCCAAATGACCTCAAGAAAAAATTTTAAATCCAGAGAAACCGGTGAAGGAGCTGATCGAGGATGGGACTGAATATCTTGTAGGCAAAGCTTGTAAGCAGATTTTGAAGAACAAATCCCATTAGGAGCTAAGGTCCAACAAAGCAAATCTTCACTGTCATCCTCAATAATATCGGTGTTACTAATTTGAGAAGCAAGAGGCTGCTGAAATAAAGTAAAAATAAGTTGATGGTTCCAAATTCTTTGGCCAGGTAGCCAAAGGTCTCTGACCAAGGAAGGATAAACAAAGCCTGCTTGTTGAGGAGTAAGAAAATCATAAATAGAACTCCAAAGAGTACACCAAGGATTGCTCCATAAAGAAATATTTCCTTTAGTGAGTTGATAAAAGTGTCAAACACATGTTATTCCAATGCCCAAAGACGACAAATTTGGTTAGAATTGGGACTGAAGGAAGTAATTTCTCGGGCATGTGTTGTTGACAATGCAGGTGAGGCTGTGCCTGAACATCCATTTAGACCTACCTGCAAATGAAACAACTATGTTGGGACAGGAAAGATCAGCCTTTCTTGTGGCAATTACTTCATGGTATTTATGGTAGGAACGAAGAAAGCTACTCCCTCCGTCCCAAAATAAGCGACTCAACTTTATACTAACTTTGCACTAAAGCTAGTACAAAGTTAAGTCACTTATTTTGGGACGGAGGGAGTAGTTCACAAGGAGCAGAAACGGTTCGGGGCCTTGAAGCAAACTTCACCGCTGCATCAAAGCCGAAAGCAAAAATCCAGAGAAACCCTTGGGTGCGACCGACCGCCTGTCGAGACAGTAAAGCTCAATGTTGATGCGGCGTTTGACCCTGATTCGCTGCAGGGTACCATTGGTGTTGTATTGCGAGACAACTCTGGGAAATTCTTGGCAGCAGGAAACAATGTAGCTGGGGAATGCATGGATGCTCTAATGGCCGAAGACCGGTTCGAGCATTGCCATAGTGAAGCAAATTCGTTTGCTCATGAGTTAGCAAGATTAGCTAGGTTCTCTCCCCCTAGTACTTGGTTTGATGAGGCCCTAGTGCCTTGGTCCCTTTTATTTAAAAGATTCTTTGTGTATTTACCACTGAATAAATAAAGGGATTTGGAGAGTTCAAAAAGAAAACTGAAACCAGCAAAGGTATGCATAAAATGAAGGGATTTTGGAGAGTAAAAAAAAACTGAACCAGCAAAAGTTTGCATGGAAATGTAAGTGCAGAAAAAAATAAAAAAAAATAAACTCGCCGTTGCCGGGGATGGAACCCGGGTCACCCGCGTGACAGGCGGGAATACTTACCACTATACTACAACGACTTGGTTGAGAATTTATTGGCCCTACCTTTCTTATATCTATAACGGCTATCCCTTTTATCAACCATGCACCTATTATAGTTGAGCTCAGTTCCCAGATTACTCGATGTAAACCTGTTGAGGTTTGAGAAACCAGTGACTTCAGATTGCAGAGGTTAAAAATATCATCTCGGCGGGATGGCTCAGAGGAACCTGTCATAAGTCCACTGCATATTTAATCAATATCAAGTTCAGACGGAGCAGAGCTGCAGTCCGAAAATGGGCTCGTAATAAGACAAATATTCGGTAGCTTACTGAGAATATATTAATGGTATCGAGGAGCGCAAACAACTTTTCCGCCTAGAAATAGATTTCACCTTGAGGAGATTTGCTGAAGGCCATCATCTTATGGCAAACTATCTTGCGACGAGATCACACATTTTTATTACAGTACAAAAGAGAACTAAATGAAAACAACAGAAAATGGGGGGCGTTGCGAGAATCGAACTCGCGACCTCTCGCACCCAAAGCGAGAATCATACCACTAGACCAAACGCCCACCTGATGACATTTGTCTTTGTTCTCCCTATAAGTTTTCTTGCGCAGCAATCCCACTGCACTTAATCTACACTACTATTAAAAGAGCAAACATGAATTCCCCCAAAGGCACACAACAAATTGTATCCAGGATAACCAGAACCCTTAGATCAGGTCAATGTAAACCCATCCTACTGTCCATATTACGTCTATGGTCTGCAACCCAGATCAACGGCTCGAATAAAATGTTCTGCCGAGCAGACGCGCGGTCTGCCGAGTTTTCTATTGTGACAAATCATCGCATAACAAGGGCAAACGTTCTCCACCTTTTTACATGCCCAAAATGACATGTGACATGCAAGCGTTCTGCACTTCTCTTGCAGACGGTGCCTCGGAAGTGATCTCTTCAGGCTCCTGCTGCACCAAAAGCAGGCGTAACGAAGACTACTTGGCACCAACAAATCACCATGGCGACCTTCCTTACACGCACTAAATCGTTCAGTTTCCAGTAGACTTCATTCATTGTCGATTAATCGATGTGTGGTCATTAGGTTGGACTCTTCAAATTTTGAGGAATAGGATGGACTGCTTTTAGTTTGCACAAAAGGTGTTTGACTGATAACAAAGATTAGGGCTCCGGAGTGTTCTGCTAAGTGCTACTGTATTATGTTTACCTGGGATGTTGCCAGAAATCAACCTAGTTTCAGTAGGTTCTACCCCCAATGACCTGATACTGACAGGACAAGACGTTATAACAGACTGAATTCGACTACAAAACATATGCACACTGTCAAACAGTTTCTGGTTATGGGATGGTAGGGCAGATACTAGGACATATAACAGATATATTGATATATACCTTGTGAAAATCACCCTAACATAAGAACTGTAACATAGGACAGAAGGATGGCACTGCAGGTAAATATAATAGCACATCAGGACATAGAAATCTTAGAGGACCACTTGGACTACAGATGTTACAAAGGAATCGCAGTACAGATGTGGCCGCGTTCAGAGCTCATATGCTCGGCACACGAGACAAATTCCTTTTCATGCTCCTTGGTCAAAACTCAAAACCCACTACATTTTGCATTTCTGCCAAACCCACTACATCACCAGCTCAAACCCACTACATTTTGCATTACTGCCAAGTGCCTAACAGAAACACAGGATCATCAACTCATTGCTGGCAAGAACCGCTGCATTTTTCATTTATACCAAGTGCATCCATCATCCAAAAGAAATGCAAGATCAACTAATTGCAAGTACCAACCACATCATAGAGATGAATGAATTTCAGAAGAGCGACATTCCAACGACTACTTAAACCACTGGTCACAACGCTTTGAGTAATTCTGAATCACAGAACCGCAAGGCCAAAACTGACAGGTTCGCCTTGTCCTGTCGAGAGAACGGAGCAAGTTTTAGCTAGCAAAAGAAACACGGGAGCTGCTGAGTTTTCTGAACCTATATCTATCAACAGGCAAAAGCACGGGTCCTGTTCTGCTGTCATAATGTCCGAGGCGGTGAAACTTCTGAAGAGGTGAACTGACAGGACTCCTGCTCTGATCTTTCTCTACTCTGCATCGACATCCGGGTGTCGCAGTGCGTTATAAGCTGAAATAGCAGAAATAATGAGTCAGTTAGACGGAAGACCAAATAACAAACAAGATCAATAGGACAAAACCTGAAACAATATAATGTGCAAGGAACTAAGCGGAAAATGTTACAAAATGATTTGCCTTTTCAACTAGCGCAAACATTACGAAATGGACAAACTGAATTATCTGAATCAAGAACAGTAATGTGGAACCAGTAGCTTCTACTAGCTTCAGACCACGTTTTGCCATGTGTGCACAGACTGATAAATCCACTTGGCACCTAGTACTATTTCCATTCAGCTACTTTTACTTTTCAGACAAGTCAAAGTCCTAACCAAACCTCTCATAAAATCTTTTTTCCAAGAAGGATCAGATTGGCACTACACTAAGTAAGAGTTCAAATATCGGTGCGTTCTGCAATAAAGGATTTCAAGAACACCAACACATTTCTGGCCAAACAATATTTGTAGGAACAGATCAGCCATCCAAATCTCAGAGTTTTCAAAAAAAAAAGGACAAGACCAGAAATACAGCTCAGGTGCAAAACCTGGAAACTATACGGTTTGTAGAAACTAGATTTAGTTTAGTTTGTAGGAACCTAAATTTTGTTCAGAGGTTGTTCAACCCAAGTAAAGTAGGCAAACTCAAACGGATATATCCTCTTCTATGCTAAGTCTAAAAAGTGATTAATGAGCTGATTTGGATTTTTTAAGTTCTATAACTTTCAATGGCTTTACACAATTCTTTTTTACTGATGGCAAAAAATAGTATCAAATGGTGGTACTGCATTATCTGAATCGAGGAGAATTGTATGAAACCAATGCTTTCCGTACCAAGGTTGTGTGTAATCATCTTTCACTTATCTACAAGACTACAACAGTTGCAGACAATTACCAACTCCTGACAGTTTCAGACTACAGCAGTTTCAGTTAACTGTTTTTCAGACTACAACAATTTCAGTGAACTTTTCCTCGGATTATAACATTTTCAGCAAACTGGTTCAAAATGCAGTCAAGACTAAAAGATCATGGACACGCATCATAGCATCTACACCAAAATCTGTACATCCTGCATAGCAAATTCAGTCAAGACTACCGGTTCACTTGTTGCCACCATTACGGTTTACGAAGGAGATCATTAGGAAGTTGGGACATGGAGAGTGTCTCTCACCTGGGGTCCCGGACATAAAGACGACAATCCAGAGGGTCTCGCCGTAGCCGCTGCTGGGCAGGTCGACGACGAGTGGGGTCAGACGCCCCCGGCGGCCCGCTCGGACGCACATTACGAGGTCGAAGGACTGACGCCCGTCCAGGACGAAGGCGATGCGCCTGGCCAGCTCGTCCCTCAGGTGGAACACGGACCTCCCCCTGAACCGCAGCGTGGTCCAGCAGTGCTGGGTGTAGATGGGGCCGTTGGGATCGGACAGCATGAACCGGATCAGCCGTGACACCACCGGGTTGCGCCAGAGCATGAGGGAGTGGTATCCGGGGCTGGGGGTCTGCAGTTGAGTCCAAAAGAACCACCATGCATGGTTAGGTTCAGGAGATCAAAGAAGCTCTCAGGAATCGCAAAATTTGGGAAGAACAGAACCAATAATTTCTCTCCGGCGAACGGAACACAATTCGCAACCCCCAAAACTCAATTCGCTCAATTGATTCAAGAGGTAATTTGAGAGTTATCAAGATTCAAGAAGCAGGGTCATGGCGAACTCACGTGGATCGGGCCTGGAAGGCCAGGCGGACCGTCTCTGTCGGGGATGTGCTCGACGGTCCAGTACATCAGGGCGCTGACATTGTTGTCGACGGTCACACCGGTGTTCCAGGGGAGGTACCTGCCGTTGGCGCGGAGGTAGCGGCCGGCGACGTTGCGGAGCAGGATGATGTCACCTAAGCCCGCCCTGGCGGCCTTCCACATGACGGCCATCAAGTCCGGCTCGTCGTCGTAGTCGCGCTGCTCGGTGCGGCAGCCGTGGTGGCCGAGCGGCGCCGGCTTGAACGTGGTGCCGAGGTAGTGGCCGTAGGCGGCGCTGTGGAGGAGCAGGTACGGGCCGTCGGCGCGTTGGTGGATGTGCACCACCCACGCCGTGTTCAGCGAGTCACGGCGCCGGCTGAGGGAGACGCGCTCCCCGTCGTGGTCAGCGTGGAGGTACGTGCGGAGCACGCAGCTCCGCAGCCGCACGTGACGCCTGTCGTGGAACTGATCCATCGCTGGAGAGGCAGAGAGGATGAATGATTTCTTGTAGGCGCTCCGGCGACGGGGAGAAGAGGAGAAGCGCGCCTTGTTGGGTGAGGCGGTTACCCTCGGGCTTTGGGCAGAAGGTGGAGTTGAGGGCCGTCTTCTCGGCCCGGCCCACTTCCTCTTTCTGTTCCTCCCGCACTGGCCCACGCGAAGATGCAGCGGGGGCGGCCGTGGCCGGCGGCGCCGCTCCTCCCATTCGCCGGCGAGCCGCTCCCTCAACGCCTCCCGCAGCACGACGGCGCGGAGGCACGGAACGGCCGGCGGCATTGCTCCCTCTCCTTCCCCGGGCGCCCCGGCCACCGGCGCGGCACACGCCTGTGGAGCAACAACCAAGCGAGGCAATGGCGACGAGCGAACCAGCATGAGATCCAACAAAGCTGCCATGTCGTGCGTGATCTCGCTAATTTCTGTTGCTTGCAGCTGGATTTCTGAATCCTGAGAGTGTTTGTGACCTGGTGTGCGCTGCTCCCCTCTGCTCGCGCAATGGCTTTCCATAATTGATTTTCAGGAGTGTGTGTGTGGACCGTGGAGGGGGGCAGTTGTGCCCCCCAAAAAATAAAAAATTACAACTAAGTCCTTTAAACTTGTTGACATGACTCCGAAGATGATACAAGGGAGTATAACAAAGAAAAGAGACATTTGGGTATGTTGAAAATGGTCCCAGAGGGGATCCGCGATAGGCTGACCCATAGGTGGCAATCAAACAAAACAAGCCAACAAGCACATTAGAGACATGTGTTAACTTGCTCTTCAACTTCGGTGCTCAAAGACGTTGTAGTGATCAAATACACACAAAGCAAATCCATGTCACTCCATAATGCTCCAGAACTGAGCCAAAACGCAAATCCCTCTGTTCTTCCTTCCCCACGACGACAGTGAAAAAGGAATGACGAATCTATATTAGCCCGCTTTCCTAGACTTACGAGCTTACCTAGTAGTGGTGGAGCTTGGTGGGGGCCAACTTGGGCCATGCCCCCCTCCCCTCTATCTCATAAGAATTTTTTGTATATACCTTAGTATTGGGCCTATTTATCCACCAAAAATCATCCAAAAGGAATTATGTTTGCCCCCCCCCAACCCATGGCACCCCCATGATTTTGGCTCAAGCTCCGCCACTGCTTACTAGAGAAGTTCGTATCATTGAAGCCGACCAGAAGAAGAACGAGGCAACCACCCGATACCGCTCGCAAGAAGAGGAGTGAAGTTCCATGGTAGTATAACACCAGATGCCACATGAGCAAACCTAGACCTAGCCATATACTTACTATGTACTCCAACCTCCTCTTCTGCAACTGGAGGAGAGAGGAGTCAGATATATCTATGGGTGACTCCCAAGAGAAGGAGGGATGAGAGGTAAATGAGACCATTCTTGTGGGGGGGGGGGAGTGTATTCATATGCCAAGGAAAGCAATGGATTCGCTAAAAACAAAAAAGAATACAAAGAAGATCCTAAGACCCAACTTGTGTGGTGTATTGTAGTATATGCTGCTAGACTTTTATTGAATACTCTCGTTCCCTCCACTCCCATTTCCTCCCCTACCTCCTTCCAGATCTTCATCCTTTGACCCCTCCCCATTTCTCTCCATCCTAAGCCGGCGACGAGTAGGGTAAGGATCCCACATATTCATGTAACTTAGTACAATAGTTAGCTAACCTTCATAGATAGACCAAAATGAAAAATGAAAAATACGAAGAAGACCCTAAGGCCCAACCCGCGTTCTCGAGTCTACACTCCTAAACTGGTACTACCAGATACTACATTTTCCTTACATGTTCATTCCGCCATGTTTCCTCTTCCTCCCCTAGACCCCTACGTATCTCCACCTATCGGCTCCTCGCCTCTTCTCACCAGCCTTAGTTGATGACAAGTAGGATGTGGACCCCACCTATTCATGTAGAATCGTACTCCCTATGTCCAGGATTATTGGGTCCAAGGACCACCAAATGTTGTACCTTTTTAGGTCGTTCCATTAATAATATGTTAGTTATTTCTTTGACCAGTCGATTCCTACGCCACTTGATGGAAAGTCCACACATGCGCTTTCCTAATCGGACAAGAATCCAAGCTGCATGTGTATGGTAGCAGTTGTGGGTGTAGTTTAGTTAATAGGATAATAAGTCAAGAACATTAAGGAGCACAATTATCAGATTTACTTCCCAATTATCTGCCCACATGCACCTTCTGGGTCTTTGTGTTTTAATTCTTTGGCCCAATAAAATCAGATGGAGGGAGTAGTATTTAGCTAGGTTTCATCCTTAATGGCATTTTTGTGATTTCTCTCAATCTGGAGGCTTCGCAGAGTTTGCTTGGTTGAATCTCTCGTTTCTTATGAGGATCTTTTGTTGTAGGGAAACAACTAGCGAGGGCAACAACGAGGGGGGGGGGGGGATGAGCAGTGGCGCGCCTACGAGGCCATCAACAGGTTTGAGCACAACCACTGAGTGACTCCCGAATCTCAATCGGTCCTAGCCTATACGTGCATTTTGTGTCACTATGTCATAAGATAATTTTTCTCATACATCATGCATTTCCAATCATCGTTACTACATGTAATGTCAATTTCATTTGCATTATGGTAAAATGTGTCACTATTGGACTAGGGTGTGCCTAAGGTTGAAGCGTTCTTTCAAATTTGAGATTGAGGCGTTCTTTCGGGTCTGCACTGAACAATGGTCAAACTTCCATCACCCCTTTTGTTATAACTGGTGGGGTTATTAACCATTCTCCTCTATGTAGGACCACCCCTTTGCCATGGACTTTGACCCCGACCTTGACCATAACAAGGGGATACTCAAGGGCATGGCAAAGCTAGAGCACATGCGAGTGCTGACTTCGACGATTCGACGTAATCTCAATCATTGAGAGGATGTCACCATCATTATTTGATGATGCCTCGCCTATACATGCACACATGTTGTTGAAGCTTCATATAACCAGAGACACCCCACCGATGCTTGATCCTTTCTTGATTTATTGTATCTACGTCAGTGTTTTCCCCAAGGAGTAAGGGATGATGCAGTACAACGAAGGTAGGTATTTCCCTCAGTTATGAAACCAAGGTTATGGAACCAGTAGGAGAACCAAGCAACACTATGTAAACGGTACCTGCACACAAAGAACAAATACTTGCAACCCGACGCAAAAGAGAGGTTGTCAATCCCTCCCGGGTAAAAGATTGGTGAAGTGATAGATTAGTAGATGCAAATAGAATAAAGGCAAATAAAATTCAACAAGATATTTTAGGGTTTCCGATAATATAGATCTGGAAAAAAAGATGCAAATAAATAAAAACGGCAAATAGCAAAATAGATCTGAAGATATATGATGAGAAAATAAACCCCCGGGCCGTAGATTTCACTAGTGGCTTCTCTCGAGAAAATACCATATGCTGGGTAAACAAATTACTGTTGGGCAATTGATAAAACCTCAAATAATTATGATGATATCCAGGCAATGATCATTATATATGAAGGAAATATGCCCTAGAGGCAATAATAAAGTTATTATTTATTTCCTTATTTCATGATAAATGTTTATTATTCATGCTAGAATTGTATTAACCGGAAACATAATACATGTGTGAATACATAGACAAACATAGTGTCACTAGTATGCCTCTACTTGGCTAGCTCGTTAATCAAAGATGGTTAAGTTTCCTAACCATAGACATGAGTTGTCATTTGATTAACGGGATCACATCATTAGGAGAATGATGTGATTGACTTGACCCATTCCGTTAGCTTAGCACTTGATCGTTTAGTATGTTGCTATTGCTTTCTTCATGACTTATACATGTTCTTATGACTATGAGATTATGCAACTCCCGTTTACCGGAGGAACACTTTGTGTGCTACCAAACGTCACAACGTAACTGGGTGATTATAAAGGTGCTCTACAGGTGTCTCCGAAGGTACTTGTTGAGTTGGCGTATTTCGAGATTAGGATTTGTCACTCCGATTGTCGGAGAGGTATCTCTAGGCCCTCTCAGTAATTCACATCACGATAAGCCTTGCAAGCAATGTGACTAATGAGTTAGTTGCGGGATGATGCATTACATAATGAGTAAATAGACTTGCCGGTAACGAGATTGAACTAGGTATTGAGATACCGACGATCGAATCTGGGGCAAGTAACATACCGATGACAAAGGGAACAACGCATGTTGTTATGCGGTTTGACCGATAAAGATCTTCGTAGAATATGTGGGAGCCAATATGAGCATCTAGGTTCTGCTATTGGTTATTGACCGGAGATGTGTCTCGGTCATGTCTACATAGTTCTCGAACCCGTAGAGTCCGCACGCTTAAAGTAAGATGACAGTTATATTATGAGTAAAGTAGGTTGTTCGGAGTCCCGGATGTGATCACTGACATGACGAGGAGTCTCGAAATGGTCGAGGCATGAAGATCGATATATTGGACGACTATATTTGGACACCGGAAAGGTTCCGGGTGAGATTGGGACAATACCGGAGCTCCGGGAGGTTATCGGAACCCCTCGGGAGGTATATGGGCCTTAATGGGCTTTAGTGTAAAGGAGGGGAAAGGAGCAAGGGAGGGGGCGCCCCCCAAGCCCAATCCGAATTGGGAGGGGGGGCCCTTTCCTTCCTCCCTCCTTCCTTCCTCTTCCTTCCCTCTCCCTCTCCAAATAGGAAAGGGAGGAGTCCTACTCCTAGTGGGAGTAGGACTCCCCCCTTGGGCGCGCCTCCTCCCCTTGGCCGGCCCCCTCCTCCACTCCTTTATATACGGGGGAGGGGGCACCCCATAGACACAACAATTGATCATTGATCTCTTAGCCGTGAGCGGTGCCCCCCTCCACCATAGTCCTCGTTGATAATATCGTAGCGGTGCTTAGGCGAAGCCCTGCTTCGGTAGAACATCATCATCGTCACCACGCCGTCGTGCTGACGGAACTCTCCCTCGACACTCGGCTGGATCGGAGTTCGAGGGACGTCATCGAGCTAACGTGTGCAAGAACTCGGAGGTGCCGTACTTTCGGTGCTTGATCGGTCGGGCCGTGAAGACGTACGACTACATCAACCGCATTATGCTAACGCTTCTGCTTTCGGTCTATGAGGGTACGTGGACACACTCTCCCCTCTCGTTGCTATGCATCACTATGATCTTGCGTGTGCGTAGGATTTTTTTTGAAATTACTACGTTCCCCAACAATATAGGCATCACCTCCAAGATTAGTAGACCGACTCCTGCCTGCATGTACTACTATTACTCCACGCATCAACCGCTATCCAGCATGCATCTTGTGTATTAAGTTCATGGACAAACGGAGTAATGCAATAAGAACGATGACATGATGTAGAGAAGATCTATTCATGTAGTAATATACCACATTTTGTTATCCTTAGTAGAAACGATCAATGTGTGTCTTGCTGCCCTTTTAGTCACTGGGAAAGAACACCGCACGACCGAACCCATCACAAAGCACCTCTTCCCATGGCAAGAAAAATTGATCTAGTTGGCCTAACTAAACCAAAGATTCAAATAATAAATACGAGGCTATAAGTAATCATACATATGAGAAATCAAACAAACTCAAATAACTTTCATGGATAAAAAGATCTGATCATAAACTCAAAGTTCATTGGATCCCAACAAACACACCACAAAGAAAGAGTTACATGAAATAGATCTCCAAGAGACCATTGTATTGAGAATCAAAAGAGAGTGAGGAAGCCATCTAGCTACTAACTATGGACCCGTAGGTCTACAATGAACTACTCACACATCATCGGAGAGGCACCAATGAGGATGATGAACCCATCCGTGATGGTGTCTAGATTGGATTTGATGGTTCTGGAACTTGCGGTGGCCGGAATTGTGTTTCGTGGACTCTCCTAGGGTTTTTGGATTTTCGGGGTATTTATAGAGCGAAGAGGCGGTGCGGGAGGCAGCCAAGGTGGGCACAACCCACCAAGGCGTGCCTGGGCCCCCAGGCGCTCCCAGGTGGGTTTTCTCCCCTCAGAGCCCCACTCTGGTACTTCTTTGGACCAACAGGTGTCTTCTGGTCCAGAAAAGTTTCGTTGCGTTTGGAATCCGTTTGGTACCTATATCATGCGAAGTAAAAAACAACTGGCACTGGGCACTATGTCAATAGGTTAAAAATGATATAAAGTTGCTAGAAAATGATTGTAAAACATCCAAGATTGATAATATAACATCATGGAACAATAAAAAATTATAGATACATTGGAGACGTATCAGCATCCCCAAGCTTAATTCCTGCTCGTCCTCGAGTAGGTAAATGATAAAAACAGAATTTTTGATGTGGTATGCTGTCTGACATGTTCATCACATATTCTTTTCTTTTGTACCATGGACATATGGACTTTCATATGGTTCAAAGCAATAGTCTAGCTTTGACATGAAGGTTTCAATACTCAAGCATACCGACAAGCAACCATGTCTTTCAAAATATCAATACTAAAGAAAGCTATCCCTAGCCCATTATGCTCAATCATTGATCCATTCATGAAACACACTCGCATATTAGCTACATCCAATGCTCAAGTACGATCACAGTTCCCCTTAGTTGGTGCTTTATAAGAGAAGATGGAGACTCAAGTAAAAAAAATTGCATAAAGTAAATAGATAGTCCCTTTGCAGAGGGATGTAGGGATTTGTAGACATGCCAAAGCTCAAAGCTTAAATTGAGAGATAAAAAAATTTGGGTGACATGACTTTCCCGTCAACAAAAACGATCGAGTAGTTCCCAATACATTCCATGCTAGATACATCATAATGGGCTAGGGATAGCTTTCCATTCTAGATACATCATAATGGGCTAGATACATCTTTTGCTAGACATGGTTCCCAAATGGAAAATAAAGTTTATTCTTTTTCCACCTTTCTTTCACATTCCACGACTAGCCGTATCCATGGGTACCACCCATACCAACACTTTCCAAGGAATTTATTATTTGAGAACATAAAGTAAATTTCTTTGCATTTTGGGACTGGGCATCCCTAAAACCTTTGCCATACTCTCGTGTAATGACAAGTGAATAAACACTCATCTTGAGAATAACATATCTAGCATGGAAAAATATCGGCCACCCCCTACCTCTTCATGAGCAGTACGAACACACAAAAAGGGAATTTATTTGAATAGTAGAGATGGCACATACAAATTTGCTTAGAACGACACGGAAAAAGCGCATATAGGTAGGTATAGTGGACTCATATGGCAAAACTGGTTTTAAGGATTTTGGATGCACAAGTAGTATTTCTACTTAGTACAAGTGAAGGCTAGCAAAAGATTGAGAAGCAACCAACCAAGAGACGAAAAATATCGTAAACGAGCACTAAGCATAACTAACACCGAATAATGCACCACAAGTAGGATGTAATTTCATTGCATAACTATTGACTTTCGTGCTTGCAAAGGGAATCACAAACCTTAACACCAATATTCTTACTAAAGCATAATTACTCACCAACATTTCTCACATATCACTATCATCAGATCTCAAAACTATTATAAAGAATCAAGTTTATTTTGTCCAATGATCTTCATGAAAGTTTTTATTATATCCCTCTTGAATATCTATCACTTTGGGACTAATTTCATTTATTGCAATTGCTTTTTGGCAAGCTCGAATAAATTTAAGTGAAGAACATAATCATAGAGATTTTCATCTCTCAAAATAATATAAGTGATGCATGAGAGAATTTATTCAAAAATACTAATTCTCAAATAAATCTAAGTGAAGCATGAGAGCATTTCTTAAAAAATAACAAAGCGCACCATGCTCAAAAAGATATAAGTGAAGCACTAGAGCAATTCCATAGCTCAAAAAATTTAAGTGAAGCATAAAGAGCAATTCTAAGAAATCATAGCATAATTCTGGCTCTCTAAAATAGATGTGTTCAGCAAGGATACTTGACACAAAGAAAAACAAGCAAAGACACATATCATACATGACGCTCCAAGCAAAACTCGACATGTGGCATATAAATACCGATGGTCGTTAGAAGAAAGAGGGGATGCCACTCGGGGCATCCCCAAGCTTAGTTGCTTGTTCATCCTTGAATATTATCTTGGGGTGTGACGGGGCATCCCCAAGCTTAGGTTCTTGCTTCTCCTTATTCCTTCATCCATCGTGATCTCACCCAAAACTTGGAAGCTTCAATCACACAAAACTCAACAAAACCTTCGTGAGATCTGTTAGTATAATAAAACCAATCTTTACTTTAAGAACTGTTGCAAACCCATTCCATTTTGTTATTGCATTATACCTACTGTATTCTAACTTTACCATGGCTTATACCCCCTATACGAACAATAGACTCATCAAAATAAGCACACAATGCAAAGAAAACATAATCTGTCAAAAACAGAACAGTCTATAAAGACGCGATTTTTGCTCATACTTCTGTAATTCCAAAAATTCTAAAAAATTAGGGCAACATAGGAAATTTGTAGATCAATCTTGTGTAAAGAATTAAGATTTTTTTGTCGCTTCTATGAATTTTCAAAATTGTTTTACTGGACGCAAAAGTTTCTTCTTTCCAACAAGATCAAATCAACTATCACCCAACATGATCCCAAAGGCTTTACTTGGCACAAGCACTAATTAAAACATAAAAACACAATCATAACAATTGCATAATTGTGCAAACACTCAAAAATAGATAGAAAAAGGCAAAAATAAAATTTATTCATTGGGTTGCCTCCCAACAAGCGCTATCGTTTTACGTCCCTAGCTAGGCAAAAAGCACAGATCTAAGTATTCATCTTTCTTCTTATTCTCCGTAGATGTATCCTTGTCAGGAGGTTTTGCAAAAAGAACTTGAAGCACATTATCCATAGAAATTTTAGCATTGTCAAGTTTCCCATCTATGTATCCCCTTTGATTTCTCGCAAGAATCCAAAAATATTATTGATTGACATCATCGAAAGCTTGTTGGATTATATCTAAAATGGGGATTTCCTTTTTAAGATTCTTGTCAAAGATTTGATTATTTCCAATCAAATGACTCAACATATAGTCACTATTGTAAATGACTTCATCTATCACCGGTTTTTCACGGCTCATACCATAAAAATAAAAAATTTCCCTAGTTTCCTTTATTATGTATTCAAATTCATTCATTAGAACATGGGTAGCTATCTTTTTAGCCCTAGGGTCTTCTACAACGGGAAGCTAATAAAACAATATTTGAAAGGTAGGATGGGTACGGATAAATCTATTTTCAAGTTTTAGTACTAGTGCTGAAATTGAAGGAAATATGCCCTAGAGGCAATAATAAAGTTGTTATTTATATTTCCTTATATCATGATAAGTGTTTATTATTCATGCTAGAATTGTATGAACCAGAAACATAGTACATGTATGAATACATAAACAAAACAAAGTGTCCCTAGTATGCCTCTACTTGACTAGCTCGTTAATCAAAGATGGTTATGTTTCCTGACCATGGACATGTGTTGTCATTTGATGAACGGGGTCACATCATTAGAGAATGATGTGATGGACAAGACCCTTCCGTTAGTTTAGCATAATGATCATTAAGTTTTATTACTATTGCTTTCTTCATGACTTATACATGTTCCTCTAACTATGAGATTATGCAACTCCCGAATACTGGAGGAACACCTTGTGTGCTATCAAATGTCACAACGTAACTGGGTGATTATAAGGATGCTCTACAGATGTATCCGAAGGTGTTTGTTGGGTTGGCATAGATCGAGATTAGGATTTGTCACTCCGTGTATCAGAGAGGTATCTCTGGGCCCTCTCGGTAATGCTCATCACTATAAGCCTTGCAAGCAATGTGACTAATGAGTTAGTTACGGGATGATGCATTACGGAACGAGTAAAGAGACTTTCCGGTAACGAGATTGAACTAGGTATGAAGATACCGACGCTCGAATCTCGGGCAAGTAACATACCGATGACAAAGGGAACAACGTATGTTCTTATGCGGTTTGACCGATAAAGATCTTCGTAGAATATGTAGGAACCATTATGAGCATCCAGGTTCCGCTATTGGTTATTGATCGGAGATGTGTCTCGATCATGTCTACATAGTTCTCGAACCCGTAGGGTCCGCACGCTTAACGTTTGATGAAGATTTGTATTATGAGTTATGTGTTTTGGTGACCAAAGTTTGTTCATCCCGGATGAGATCACGGACATTACGAGGAGTCTCGAAATGGTTGAGAGGTAAAGATTGATATATTGGAAGGTTATATTCAGACACCGAATGGTTTCGGGAAGTATCAGAAAAGTTTCGGAGTACCGGGAGGTTACCGGAACCCCCCGGGGGACTATTGGGCCTTCATGGGCCTTAGTGGAAGAGAGGAGGCAGCGACCAGGTGGAGGCGCGTGCCCCCCTAGCCCATACCGAATTGGACTAGGGGTGGGTGAAGGAAATATGCCCTAGAGGCAATAATAAAGTTATTATTTATTTCCTTATATCATGATAAATGTTTATTATTCATGCTAGAATTGTATTAACCGGAAACATAATACATGTGTGAATACATAGACAAACAGATAGTCACTAGTATGCCTCTACAAGACTAGCTCATTGATCGAAGATGGTTATGTTTCCTAACCATAGACATGTGTTGTCATTTGATTAATGGGATCACATCATTAGGAGAATGATGTGATTGGCATGACCCATTTCGTTAGCTTAGCACTTGATCGTTTAGTATGTTGCTTATGCTTTCATCATGACCTATACATGTTCCTGTAACTATGAGATTATGCAACTCCCGTTTACCGGAGGAACACTTTGGTACTACCAAGCGTCACAACGTAACTGGGTGATTATAAAGGAGTACTACAGGTGTCTCCAAAGGTACTTGTTGGGTTGGCGTATTTCGAGATTAGGTTTTGTCACTCCGATTGTCGGAGAGGTATCTCTGGGCCTTCTCGGTGGTACACATCACATAAGCCTTGCAAGCATTACAACTAATGAGTTAGTTGTGAGATGATGTATTACGGAACGAGTAAAGAGACTTACCGAGAATGAGATTGAACTAGGTATTGGATACCGACGATCGAATCTCGGGTAAGTAACATACCGATGACAAAGGAACAACGATATATCGTTATGCGGTTTGACCGATAAAGATCTTCAGTAGAATATGTAGGAACCGATATGGGCATCCAGGTTCCGCTATTGGTTATTGACCGAGAATGGTTCTAAGTCATGTCTACATAGTTCTCGAACCCGTAGGGTCCGCACGCTTAACGTTTCGATGACAGTTCATTATGAGTTTATAAGTATTGATGTACCGAAGGTTGTTCGGAGTCCCGGATGTGATCACGGACATGACGAGGAGTCTCGAAATGGTCGAGACATAAAGATTGATATATTGAAGCCTATGTTTGGACTTCGGAAAGGTTCCGGATGAAAACAGGAAGTTACCGGAACACCGGGGTTACGGAACCCCGGGGGTCTATGGGCCTTGATGGGCCGTAAGAGAGAAGAGGAAGGCCGGCCAGGCAGGCAGGCGCGCCCCTCCCCTCTAGTCCGAATAGGACAAGGAGAGGGGGGGCGCCTTCCCTTCCCTCCTCCAATCCTAATCCAACTAGGAGAGGGGGGAGTCCTACTCGGTGGGAGTAGGACTCCTCAGCGCCTCCCCTAGGGCTGGCCGCACCCCTTGGCTCCTTTATATACTGGGGCGGGGGCACCCCATAACACACAAGTTGATCTACGGATCGTTCCTTAGCCGTGTGCGGTGCCCCTCCACCATATTCCACTTGGTCATATCGTCATGAGCTTAAGCGAAGCCTCGCGCGGAGAAGTCATATCGTCGCGGAGCTTAGGCGAAGCCCTGCATCGGTGGAGCATCATCATCGTCCACCACGTCGTCTCGACGGAACTCATCCCGACACTTTGCTGGATCGAGTCCGGGATCGTCATCGAGCTGAGCGTGTGCAGAACTCGGAGGTGCCGTCGTTCGGTGCTTGGATCGGTCGGATCGTGAAGGCGATGACTACATCAACGCGTTGTTAAACGCTCCGCCGCTTCGGTCTCGAGGGTACGTGGACGGACACTCTCCCTCTCGTTGCTATGCCATCACCATGGTCTTGCGTGTGCGTAGGAAATTTTTGAAATTACTACGTTCCCCAACAAATGGCATCCGAGCCTGGTTTTATGCGTTGATGTCATATGCACGAGTAGAACACAAGTGAGTTGTGGGCGATATAAGTCATACCGCTTACCAGCATGTCATACTTTGGTTGGCGGTATTGTGAGATGAAGCGGCCGGACCGACATTACGCGACGCTTACGCGAGACTGGTTTCACCGCTGCGAGCACTCGTTGCTTAAAGGTGACTGGCGGGTGTCTGTCTCTCTCACTTTAGTTGAACTGAGTGTAGCTCGCCCGGTCCTTGCGAAGGTTAAAACAGCACCAACTTGACAAACTATCGTTGTGGTTTTGATGCGTAGGTAAGAACGGTTCTTGCTCAGCCCGTAGCAGCCACGTAAAACTTTCAACAACAAAGTAGAGGACGTCTAACTTGTTTTTGCAGGGCATGTTGTGATGTGATGTGGTCAAGACGTGATGCTATATTTTATTGTATGAGATGATCATGTTTTGTAACCGAAGTTATCGGTGGCTGGCAGGAGCCATATGGTTGTCGCTTTATTGTATGAAATGCAAAGCCATGTAATTGCTTTACTTTATCACTAAGCAGTAGCGATAGTCGTAGAAGCAATAGTTGGCGAGACGACAACGATGCTACGATGGAGATCAAGGTGTCGCTGCCGGTGACGATGGTGATCATGACGGTGCTTCGGCGATGGAGATCACAAGCACAAGATGATGATGACCATATCATATCACTTATATTGATTGCATGTGATGTTTATCATTTATGCATCTTATCTTGCTTTGATTGACGGTAGCATTATAAGATGATCTCTCACTAAAATTATCAAGAAGTGTTCTCCCTGAGTATGCACCGTTGCGAAAGTTCTTCGTGCTGAGACACCACGTGATGATCGGGTGTGATAGGCTCTACGTTCAAATACAACGGGTGCAAAACAGTTATGCACGCGAATACTCAGGTTAAACTTGACGAGCCTAGCATATAACAGATATGGCCTCGAACACGGAGACCGAAAGGTCGGCGTGAATCATATAGTAGATATGATCAACATAGTGATGTTCACCATTGAAACTACTCCATCTCACGTGATGATCGGACATGGTTTAGTTGATTTGGATCACGTAATCACTTAGATGACTAGAGAGATGTCTGTCTAAGTGGGAGGTTTTAATATGATTAATTAAAACTTAAATTTATCATGAACTTAGTACCTGATAGTATTTTTGCTTGTCTATGTTTACTGTAGATAGATGGCTCGTCTTTGTTGTTCCGTTGAATTTTAATGCGTTCCTTGAGAAAGCAAAGTTGAAAGATGATGGTAGCAATTACGGACTGGGTCCGTAATTTGAGGATTATCCTCATTGCTGCACGGAAGAATTACGCCCTGGAAGCACCGCTGGGTGCCAGCCTGCTGCAGAGCAACGCCGAAGTTGTGAACGTCTGGCGAGCAAAGTGATGACTACTCGATAGTTCGGTGTGCCATGCTTTACGGCTTAGAACCGGGTCTTCAACGACGTTTTGAAGCGTCATGGAACATATGAGATGTTCCAGGAGTTGAAGTTAATATTTCAAGCAAATGCCCGGATTGAGAGATATGAAGTCTACAATAAGTTCTATAGCTGCAAGATGGAGGAGAATAGTTCATCGGTGAACATATACTCAAAATGTCCGGGTATAATAATCACTTGATTCAACTGGGAGTTACTCTTCCGGATGATAGTGTCATTGATGAATTCTCCAATCACGCCACCAAGCTACAAGAGCTTCGTGATGAACTATAATATGCAAGGGATGACCAAAACAATTCCCGAGCTCTTCGCAATGCTAAAAGCAGCGGAGGTAGAAATCAAGAAAGAGCATCAAGTGTTGATGGTCAACAAGACCACTAGTTTCAAGAAAAGGGCAAAGGAAAGAAGAAGGAACTTCAAAAGAACAGCAAGCAATTTGCTGCTCAAGAGAAGAAACCCAAGTCTGGACCTAAGCCTGAAACGAGTGTTTTACTGCAAGCAAACTGGACCTTTGAAGCGGAATTGCCCCAAGTATTTGGCGGATAAGAAGGATGGCAAGGTGATCAAAGGTATATGTGATATACATGTTATTGATGTGTACCTTACTAATACCGCAGAGTACAGGTATTTGATACCGGTTACATTGCTAATATTTGCAACTCAAACAGGAACTACGGATTAGCGAAGATTGGCTAAGGACGAGGTGACGATGCGTGGGAAATGGTTCCAAAGTCGATGTGATCGCGGTCGGCACGCTACCTCTACATCTACCATCGGGATTAGTTTTAGACCTAAATAATTGTTATTTGGTGCCGCGTTAAGCATGAACATTATATCTGGATCTTGTTTGATGCGAGACGGTTATTCATTTAAGACAGAGAATAATGGTTGTCCTATTTATATGAATAATATCTTTTATGGTCATGCACCCTTGAAGAGTGGTCTATTTTATTGAATCTCGATAGTAGTAGTACACATATTCATAGTGTTGAAACCAAAAGATGCAGAGTTGATAATGATAATGCAACTTATTTGTGGCACTTGCCGTTTGGGTCATATCGGTGTAAACGCATGAAGAAACTCCATCCGATGGGCTTCGGAATCACTTGATTATGAATCACTTGGTACTTGCGAACCGTGCCTCATGGGCAAGATGACTAAAACGCCGTTCTCCGGAACTATGGAGCGAGCAACTGATTTGTTGGAAATCATACATACCGATGTTTGTGGTCCAATGATGTTGAGGCACTTGGCGGGTATCGTTATTTTCTCACCTTCACAGATGATTTGAGCAGATATGGGTATATCTACTTAATGAAACACAAATCTGAAACATTTGAAAAGTTCAAAGAATTTCAGAGTGAAGTGGAAAATCATCGTAACAAGAAAATAAAATTTCTACGATCGGATCGTGGAGGAGAATATTTGAGTTACGAGTTTGGTTTACATTTGAAACAATGTGGAATAGTTTAGCAACTCACGCCACCCGAACACCACGGAGAAATGGTGTGTCCGAACGTCGAATCGTACTTTACTTGATATGGTGCGATCTATGATGTCTCTTACTGATTTACCGCTATCGTTTTGGGGATATGCTTTAGAGACGGCCGCATTCACGTTAATAGGGCACCATCTAAGTCCGTTGAGACGACACCGTATGAACTGTGGTTTGGCAAGAAACCAAAGTTGTCGTTTCTTAAAGTTTGGGGCTGCGATGCTTATGTGAAGAAACTTCAACCAGATAAGCTCGAACCCAAATCGGAGAAATGTGTCTTCATAGGATACCCAAAGGAGACTGTTGGGTACACCTTCTATCACAGATCTGAAGGCAAAGTTTTCGTTGCTAAATTCGGATCCTTTCTAGAGAAGGAGTTTCTCTCGAAAGAAGTGAGTGGGAGGAAAGTAGAACTTGATGAGATAACTGTATCTTCTCCCTTATTGGAAGGTAGTTCATCACAAGAAACGGTTCCTGTGACAACTACACCAATTAGTGAGGAAACTAATGATGATGATCATGAAGCTTGAGATCAAGTTACTACTGAACTTCGAGGTCAACCAGAGTAAAATACGCACTGTGAGTGGTACGGTAATCCTATTCGGAAGTCATGTTACTTGACCATGGCGAACCTACAAACTATGAAGAAGCGATGGTGAGCCCAGATTCGCATGAAATGGCTGGAAGCCATGAAATCTGAGATGGGATCCATGTATGGGAACAAAGTATGGACTTTGGTAGACTTGCCCGATGATCGGCAAGCTATTGAGAATAAATGGATCTTTAAGAAGAAGACTGACGCCGATGGTAATATAACTGTCTACAAAGCTCGACTTGTTGCAAAAGGTTTTCGACAAGTTCAAGGGGTTGACTACGATGAGACTTTCTCACCCGAAGCGATGCTTAAGTCTGTCCGAATCATGTTAGCAATTGCCGCATTTTATGATTATGAAATTTGGCAAATGGATGTAAAACTGCATTCTTGAATGGATTTCTAGAAGAAGAATTGTATATGATGCAACCAGAAGGTTTTGTTGATCCAAAGGGTGCTAACAAAGTGTGCAAGCTCCAACGATCAATTTATGGTCAGTGCAAGCCTCTCGGAGTTGGAATAAACGCTTTGATAGTGTGATCAAAGCATATGGTTTTATCTGCACTTTTGGAGAAGCCTGTATTTACAAGAAAGTGAGTGGGAGCTCAGAGCATTTCGATATTATATGTGGACGACATATTGTTGATTGGAAATGATATAGAATTTCTGGATAGCATAAAAGGATACTTGAATAAAAGTTTTTCAATGAAAGACCTCGGTGAAGCTGCTTACATATTGGGCATCAAGATCTATAGAGATAGATCAAGACGCTTAATTGGACTTTCACAAAGCACATACCTTGATAAAGTTTTGAAGAAGTTCAAAATGAATCAGGCAAAGAAAGGTTTTTTACCTGTGTTACAAGGTGTAAGATTGAGTCAGACTCAATGCCCGACCACAGCAGAAGATAGAGAGAAAATGAAAGATGTTCCCTATGCTTCAGCTATAGGCTCTATCATGTATGCAATGCTGTGTACCAGACCTGACGTATGCTTAGCTGTAAGCTTGGCAGGAAGGTACCAAAGTAATCCAGGAGTGGATCACTGGACAGTGGTCAAGAACATCCTGAAATACCGAAAAGGACTAAGGATATGTTTCTCGATATGGAGGTGACAAAGGGCTAGTCGTAAATGGTTACGCCGATGCAAGCTTTGACATCGATCCGGACGATTCTAAATCGCAAACCGGATACGTATTTTTATTAAACGGTGGAGCTGTCAGTTGGTGCAGTTCTAAACAAAGCGTCGTGGCGGGATCTACATGTGAAGCGGAGTACATAGCTGCTTCGGAAGCAGCAAATGAAGGAGTCTGGATGAAAGAGTTCATTTCCGATCTAGGTGTCATACCTAGTGCATCGGGACCAATGAAGATCTTCTGTGATAATACTGGTGCAATTGCATTGGCAAAGGAATCCAGATTTCACAAGAGGACCAAGCATATCAAAAGACGCTTCAATTCCATTGGGACCAAGTCCAAGTGGGAGACATAGAGATTTGCAAAATACATACGGATCTGAATGTTGCAGACCGTTGACTAAGCCTCTTCCACGAGCAAAACATGATCAGCACCAAGACTCCATGGGTGTTAGAATCATTCTTGTGTAATCTAGATGATTGACTCTAGTGCAAGTGGGAGATCAAGGAAATATGCCCTAGAGGCAATAATAAAGTTATTATTTATTTCCTTATATCATGATAAATGTCTATTATTCACGCTATAATTGTATTAACCGGAAACATAATACATGTGTGAATACATAGACAAACAGATAGTCACTAGTATGCCTCTACAAGACTAGCTCATTGATCGAAGATGGTTATGTTTCCTAACCATAGACATGTGTTGTCATTTGATTAATGGGATCACATCATTAGGAGAATGATGTGATTGACATGACCCATTTTGTTAGCTTAGCACTTGATCATTTAGTATGTTGCTTATGCTTTCTTCATGACCTATACATGTTCCTGTAACTATGAGATTATGCAACTCCTGTTTACGGAGGAACACTTTGGTACTACCAAACGCCACAACGAATCGGGTGATTATAAAGGAGTACTACAGGTGTCTCCAAAGGTACTTGTTGGGTTGGCGTATTTCGAGATTAGGTTTTGTCACTCCGATTGTCGGAGAGGTATCTCTGGGCCTTCTCGGTGATACACATCACATAAGCCTTGCAAGCATTAGAACTAATGAGTTAGTTGTGAGATGATGTATTACGGAACGAGTAAAGAGACTTACCAGTAACGAGATTGAACCAGGTATTACAACTAATGAGTTAGTTGCAAGCATTACAACTAATGAGTTAGTTGTGAGATGATGTATTACGGAACGAGTAAAGAGACTTACCAGTAACGAGATTGAACCAGGTATTGGATACCGACGATCGAATCTCGGGTAAGTAACATACCGATGACAAAAGGAACAATGTATATCGTTATGCGGTTTGACCGATAAAGATCTTCGTAGAATATGTAGGAACCAATATGGGCATCCAGGTTCCGCTATTGGTTATTGACCGAGAATGGTTCTAAGTCATGTCTACATAGTTCTCGAACCCGTAGGGTCCGTGACGCTAACGTTCGATGACAGTTCATTATGAGTTTATAAGTATTGATGTACGAAGGTTGTTCGAGTCCCGGATGTGATCACAGACATGACGAGGAGTCTCGAAATGGTCGAGACATAAAGATTGATATATTGGAAGCCTATGTTTGGACTTCGGAAAGGTTCCGGATGAAAACAGGAATTTTCCGGAACACCGGGGGGTTACCGGAACCCCCCGGGGGGTCTATGGGCCTTGATGGGCCGTAAGAGAGAAGAGGAAGGGCCGGCCAGGCAGGCCGCGCGCCCCCCTCCCCCCTCTAGTCCGAATAGGACAAGGAGAGGGGGGGCGGCGCCCCCTTCCCTCTTCCCCCTCCTCCAATCCTAATCCAACTAGGAGAGGGGGAGTCCTACTCCCGGTGGGAGTAGGACTCCTCCAGCAGCGCCCCCTAGGGCTGGCCGCACCCCCTTGGCTCCTTTATATCTGAGGCAGGGGCACCCCATAACACACAAGTTGATCTCGGATCGTTCCTTAGCCGTGTCGGTGCCCCCTCCACCATATTCCACTTCGGTCATATCGTCATGAGCTTAAGCGAAGCCCCTGCGCCGGAGAAGTCATATCGTCGCGGAGCTTAGGCGAAGCCCTGCATCGGTGGAGCATCATCATCGTCACCACGCCGTCGTCTTGTGGAACTCATCGACACTTTGCTGGATCGGAGTCCGGGATCGCCATCGAGCTGAACGTGTGCAGAACTCGGAGGTGCCGACGCTTGGTGCTTGGATCGGTCGGATCGTGAAGACGCACGACTACATCAACCGCGTTGTTAAAACGCTTCGCTTCGGTCTCACGAGGTGCGTGGACGACACTCTCCCCTCTCGTTGCTATGCCATCACCATGGTCTTGCGTGTGCGTAGGAATTTTTTTTGAAATTACTACGTTCCCCAACAGTGGGGGGCGCGGCCCCCCTTTTCTTCTTCTCCTCCACCTCTTTCCCCTTCTCCCCTTCTTCAGAAAGGAAGGGGGAATCCTACTAGGACTGGGAGTCCTAGTAGGACTCCCCCCTCGGCGCGCCCTGATAATCCAACGTATCTATAATTTATGAAGCATTCATGCTATATTATTTTCTGTTTTGGATGTTTTTGGGCTTTATTATACACTTTTATATTATTTTTTGGGACAAACATATTAACCGGAGGCCCAACCCATATAGCTGTTTTCTTACCTATTTCAGTGTTTCAAAGAAAAGGAATATCAAACGGAGTCCAACTGGAATGAAACCTTCGGGAGCGTTATTTTGGGAACGGAAGCAATCCAGGAGACTTGGAGTTGAAGTCAAGGAAGCTTCGAGGTGGCCACGAGGGTGGGGGGCGCGCCCCCCCTACTGGGCACGCCCCTGTCTCGTGGGCCCCTCGAGGCTCCTCCGACCGACTTATTTCGCCTATATATTCCCATATACCCTAAAAACATCAAAGCGAACAATAGATCGGGAGTTCCGCCGCCGCAAGCCTCTGTAGCCACCAAAAACCTCTCGGGAGCCCGTTCCGGCACCCTGCCGGAGGGGGGGTCCCTCACTGGTAGCCATCTTCATCATCCCGGCGCTCTCCATGACGAGGAGGGAGTAGTTCACCCTCGGGGCTGAGGGTATGTACCAGTAGCTATGTGTTTGATATCTCTCTCTCGTGTTTTTGAGGTGATACGATCTTGATGTATCGCGAGCTTTGCTATTATAGTTGGATCTTATGATGTTTCTTCCCCTCTACTCTCTTGTGATGAATTGAGTTTTCCCTTTGAAGTTGTCTTATCGGATTGAGTCTTTAAGGATTTGAGAACACTTGATGTATGTCTTGCTGTGTTTATCTGTGGTGACAATGGGATATCACGTGATCCACTTGATGTATGTTTTGGTGATCAACTTGCGGGTTCCGCCCATGAACCTATGCATAGGGGTTGGCACACGTTTTCATCTTGACTCTCCGGTAGAAACTTTGGGGCACTCTTTGGAGTACTCTGTGTTGGTTGAATAGATGAATCTGAGATTGTGTGACGCATATCGTATAATCATGCCCACGGATACTTGAGGTGACAATGGAGTATCTAGGTGACATTAGGGTTTTGGTTGATTTGTTTCTTAAGGTGTTATTCTAGTATGAACTCTATGATAGATTGAACGGAAAGAATAGTTTCATGTTATTTTACTACGGACTCTTGAATAGATAAAACAGAAAGGATAACTTTGAGGTGGTTTCGTATCCTACCATAATCTCTTCGTTTGTTCTCCGCTATTAGTGACTTTGGAGTTACTCTTTGTTGCCTGTTGAGGGATAGTTATATGATCCAAGTATGTTATTATTGTTGAGAGAACTTGCACTAGTGAAAGTATGAACCTCAGACCTTGTTTCCTAGCATTGCAATACCGTTTACGCTCACTTTTATCATTAGTTACCTTGCTGTTTTTACATTTTCAGATTACAAAAACCTATATCTACTATCCATATTGCACTTGTATCACCATCTCTTCGCCGAACTAGTGCACCTATACAATTTGCCATTGTATTGGATGTGTTGGGGACTAAAGAGACTTTTTGTTATTTGGTTGCAGGGTTGCTTGAGAGAGACCATCTTCATCCTACGCCTCCCACGGATTGATAAACCTTAGGTTATCCACTTGAGGGAAATTTGCAACTGTCCTACAAACCTCTGCACTTGGAGGCCCAACAATGTCTACAAGAAGAAGGTTGTGTAGTAGACATCAAGCTCTTTTCTGGCGCCGTTGTCGGGGAGGTGAGTGCTTGAAGGTATATCTTTAGATCTTGCAATCGAATCTTTTTTTTCTTGTTTTATCACTAGTTTAGTCTATAAAATAAAACTAAAAAAATGGAATTGAGTTTGCCTCATACGCTTCATCTTTTTAATATCTTTCGTGAGAATGATGGAAAGGAAAATTGTGCTCAAGTGCTAGAAGAAGAAGTCTATAAAATGTTTGATACTAAATCTTTGAATGATGAGCATGATTGCAATGTTGTTAGTATGAATGCTTTGAATATCCATAGTACTTATGATGATTGCACTAGTTATGATGAAAATGTCTCCTATAAGCATGTCAATTTTTGTGGAGAGCATTGGGTTTGCATGAACACACCAAATAGAGAAGATAGATATTGCAATATGCATAAGGATTTAGAAACTAAATTGTTTCAAGAAAGGCTAGATAAGAATGCTGAAAATTCACATTTCCTTTGCCGTACTTGTGAATTTTGCAATGAACGTGGTCATTTACATGTGACGCCCCCGAATTAATCGTACACTAATCATGCACGCAAATGTGTACGATCAAGATCAGGGACTCACGGGAAGATATCACAACACAACTCTACAAATAAAATAAGTCATACAAGCATCATAATACAAGCCAGGGGCCTCGAGGGCTCGAATACAAGTACTCGATCATAGACGAGTCAGCGGAAGCAACAATATCTGAGTACAGACTTTAGTTAAACAAGTTGCCATAAGATGGCTAGCACAAACTGGGATACAGATCGAAAGAGGCGCAGGCCTCCTGCCTGGGATCCTCCTAGCTACTCTTGGTCGTCGTCAGCGGGCTGCACGTAGTAGTAGGCACCTCCAGAGTAGTAGTCATCATCGACGGTGGCGTCTGGCTCCTGGGCTCCATAGTCTGGTTGCAGCAATCGAGTATAGATAGGGGGAAAAGGAGGAAATAAGGCAACCGTGAGTACTCATCCAAAGTACTCGCAAGCAAGGAGCTACTCTACATATGCATGGGTATATGTCTAAAGGGCCATATCAGTGGACTGAACTGCAGAATGCCAGAATAAGAGGGGGGTAGCTAGTCTTAACAAAGACTACGCTTCTGGTCACCTGTCTTGCAACAGGTAGAAGAGGACAAGCTGAAGTCCTCCAAGTAACATCACATCGCAATAATCCTACCCGCGATCCCTCCTCATATCCCCACGAGAGAGCGACCACGGTTGTATCCGCACTTGAAAGGGTGTGTTTTATCAAGTATCCGGTTCTAGTTGTCATAAGCTCAAGGTACAACTCCAAGTCGCCCTGCTATCAAGATCACGGCTATCCGAATAGATTAACTTCCTGCAGGGTGCACCATCTTACCCAAAGACGCTTGATCCCATTTGGCCGGACACACTTTCTGGGTCATGCCCGCCGCGGAAGATCAACACGCCGCAGCCCCACCTAGGCACAACAGAGAGGCCAACACGCCGGTCTAAACCTAAGCGCAGGGTGCGGGCCCATCGCCTCGAAAGCACACTCAAGACGCTCTGTGACGCGCGGAAGCGCCTAGCCTAGCAGGCGTTCCAGCCCAATCCGGCGCCGCCGCTCCGTCGCCGACGTCTGAAGTGCTCGGCTGATACCACGACGCGGGATACCCATAACTACTCCCGCGTAGATGGTTAGTGCGTATAAGCTCAGAGCCAACTCAGATCAAATACCAAGACCTCGTTAAGCGTGTTAAGTATCCATGAACGCTGAACAGGCCAGGCCCACCTCTCTCCTAGGCGGTCTCAACCTGCCTGCCGCCCGCCACAAAGATCCATCCAGAGGGCCGTCGGGACAAAGGTCCTTTCAGCCCCAATCCGTGAATCACTCATGGGTGCTCCACCAACCGACCGACTTTAGTCTCCACATGTATCATGTATAAGTATATAGTATATACCGTGATCACCTCCCGAGTGATCACGGCCCGATAGTATAGCACGGCAGATGGACAAGAATGTAGGGCCACAGATGAAAGTACTAGCATCCTATACTAAGCATATATGATTGCGGTAAGGTAACAATGAAGTAACAAGGACAAGGCTATGCAGCAAAGATAGGAGTATCTCAAAGCATTAACATGCTACACTACTCTAATGCAAGCAGATAGAGAAGAGTAGGCGATATCCGGTGATCAAGGGGGGGCTTGCCTGGTTGCTCGCAAGAGAGATTAAATCAACACCGTAGTCGAACTGGGCAGCAGCAGCGTCGGTCTCGTAGTCTACCGGAGAGAAGAGGGGGAAGAAACAATGAATACCAAGTGAACAGATGCATATCGATGCATGACATGACAAGTAGCGATGCTAGGCGTGCCCTAACGTGGTATGAGGTGGTACTGGTTAAGGGGGGAAACATCCGGGAAAGTATTCCCGGTGTTTCGCGTTTTCGGGCAGAGGGGCCGGCGGGGGAAAGTTGCGAGTTCGATCGGTTAGGGGGGGTGTGGCGGACGAACGGACTGCGTATCCGGATTCGTCTCGTCGTTCTGAGCAACTTTCATGTACAAAGTTTTTCCATCCGAGTTACGGATTATTTTATATGATTTTTCAAAGTTTTAAGGATTTTCTAAAATATTTCAATTGAAATTATATACCTAAATACTCTGTCACATGGTGATGTGCTAGCCAGCATGTGTATTACAGGTGGGTCCATGGGTTAGGTTGACCAGGTCAATTTGGTGGTCAACAGAATGTGTGGTCCACATGTCATTGTCCAAGTGCTAATAAAACAACTAATTAATTTAATCAAAGGGAGTCCCACATGTCATGTGCTAGTAGATAACCTAACTACTAATTAGTAATTAGCCGCTAAGATAAAATGCACGGCCGGCGGCGGTGGTTCTGCATACACACGACACCACATGGGCTTGGACATGGCCACGGTCATGGCCACTACCAAGAACCAAAGATTGGCTGGAACAACAACTAGCAGCGGCGAGAGGGAAGAATCAGCAGCCGCAATCAACAAGATCTGGGAGCAGCAATCGCTACGGCAGCGACAGCAGAGGTAGCAGGGGAGAGCGGCGGCTGCGGCAGGTCACGGCGGCAACCAGCAGACACAGCAGCCCAGATACGCCGCTTAAGCAGCGAAGCAGCAGCAGCTCATGCACATACGCACGTCTGACGCGTCTGCTGCGAGATCGGATGTTCTCGGGACGGCAAAATACGACCCAATCGAGGCGGAGGAAAGGGGATCGGAGGAGTTGCTCACAACGGGCTGGGGACGTGGTCGGGAAGCCGGGACGGTCCGAGAAGCGGCAAATGACGGCGACGACAGACGATGCACACGGAGATGACGATGTCGATGGCGAATGTACGGACGCCCAGATCCGGTTGTTGCTCGGGAAGACGAAGTCGAGGGTGGCGGTCCTCCGGACGGATCCACAGCGCCGGAGAGCACGTTGTCCGTGGGCAACGGCGACGAGGTGTACAAATACCACGCGAGGTTCCGGCTCGATTCGAGCCGAGGAGGAGGCGATTCGATGGGGAAAGTGAGGGATCGGTCGAGAGCTGGCTAGGGTTTCGAGGGACGCTCTTATAGGCCGAGGGAGTCGTGGTGGCCATCCGCCATGGCGCGTGGGATGGGCCACGCCATAGCCTCTGCCTTCTCCTCTCATGCAGGAGAAGGGAAAGGCCTGTGGTGGGCTGGGCTGCACTATAGCACTGGGCCTCTAGTGCACTGATGTGCACTTAGCCTCTGTTCCTTCTTCTAATTTTCGGTTTTGTATTTTCTTCACCGCTTTGTATTTTAATTTAATCCAAATAAGTTTTGTTGAATACAAAACTTGTCACATCAATAGTAGGCAATGTTTTGAGCTAGCACACACGATTTCAAGTGGTTTGTAAATACATGAACATTCATTTATTTTGAAATGGCTAATTTATTTGTTGTTGGACCACTTATTAATTTCCTAGGATTTATCTGTGAGTCAAATGAGGTTGGTAACATCATGGCAATGATCAAGGAATTTATAAAATAGTGTGAACATTTTAGTTTTATTTTTTGAAAACTTTTGTTGGTTGCCTTTTTTTATTCAAATTTGTATCGGTTTCAAACTAACGTGCGATTAGCAAAAGTAATCGAGGTGACGTGGCATCATTACTAGAGGGTTACTGTAGCTTGATTACCCGGGCGTCACAATTCTCCTCCACTACAAGAAATCTCGTCCCGAGATTTAAGGGGGGACTAAGGGGAAAATTCTGGTTACGAAATTCTAACGGGTCTTCTTGGTCTTGGTTGCTCTTCTCGAAGTGGTCGATCCATTATGTTGAAGTCTTTATTTCTCTGCTTCAGGTCATCAGGATGGAGTCGTCATCCTTTCTCTGAAGTCTTCATTGATTGTACGAAGGACAAGGGGTAACTCCGGAATAATGGACCTCTGAAAGGTTGGCTATCTCATAGATAACCCAAGGAGGGTGACAAAAAGTATCTCTCGAGTAGGAACTTAAGAAAACATCGAGAGCATGGTAAGAAGGCACCATGAGAAGTTTCAAGCGGGCAGTAAATCGTTCGATGCCTAAATCAGAGTGTTATAAGAGGTTCAGAGCAACAGGGAAATAATATTGCATCTGATGCCAGAATAGATCTCAAGGAAGGTGGCTCGTGATCTACATACGAAGCCAAGTGCGAGGAACAATTTTGGAGAACAGGGATGTACACAAGAGTCAGGTTTTGATCCTGTGGAACTGTGGGTTATGGGCCCACCATGAGGGTTAAAAATAGAAAGGTCGGTGATATTTTGCACAGTCATGATAAGAAGGCATGTCAAAGGATAGCCTATTAATTATGTTGGCACGTCGGTTCCAAGGGCGAGGGGCGAAGAGAACAATTTTCCTGCTTGTTGAATGAGGCGAACCAATTGGCAAAGTTATCACCCATCGGTGGTTACCGGAATGTCATCAACAATAGTAACAGGGTCTTACAGACAAAGTGGTACAACAAGGTGCCTACCTAAGCAGGGAATTATCTCTGCTCAGTTAAGTCAGATTCAGGAAAGGTTAAACAAAAGAATGGAAAGGAAAACGCGATTATCAGATTAAACAGAACAATGGAAAGGAAAATGTGTTTAAACACATATTTCAGGGGGTATATCCTTCCCAAGGACAAGCAGAGTACGATATCCATGCCAGGATATAACGTAGAAAACTCCTTAGGTAAGGGGAGAGAAATTTCATGACATTACCCATACAGCGGTGTTTGGATAATTGAGCAGGAAACATTTAACATTGGGCTTCAAATGTTCTTGTTGAAAATTGAGTACCATAGACATGCTCCGAGATAGCATTGACATGGCCAATGTGTGAAGATCGACTTTGAAACACGAAGGATCCATCAGAATAACTTGTAGAATAAGTCTTACAATTTCCTCAAGGATGAATGGATAACCTTGCTGAAAAGGAATCTATAATGATAGGTCCTCCAGCCGGGGGTGCTAGGCATGACATCATGCTACTTGGGTCATCAAAGGATCAACATCATAACCCTTGAAAGTTGTCCCAACCATCATATCGACCGAGATTCAGATTCGATTGGTGTCAGGATACCTCGGACTTAGGATACCGAGAAGAAAAGGCATAACGCAAATTGACGAGATGACATTGTAAGATTCTTGGGAAATGAACTATGAAGTGATTTCCGCTAACAAGAGTCCATCATTAACCCAAGGAGAGGACAAGGAGGTGTCCGTGAACTCAACCGCAATTCACCGAGATTCCCAAAAGATGGACTTCCACAATTAAGTGAACAAGGAGATAACATTTGTCAGATCAAATGATATAAGGAAGTATGCTCGAGGAAAACATACACAAGTAAACATTGGTTGAAGGGTGCGCCCGATGGGTTGGTTGCACGACCAATGTCAGAATGGTGATTCAATAATCGATAGCCTAAGAATGAACCATCGACCATTAACTTCAAAAAAATAGGGTTGCTAGAAGGAAAGAATCCAAACAACACCGTCCACTTGTTGGAATTAACACGGGGACCAAGAAAGAATGGTGATGGTGAGAAGTATTTCTATGTCAAGAATCCTCAAGAGGTGGAACAAATCTCAGAACATTCTTGACATAAAGGATGGTAATACTCCAAGGTAAAGAAGAACAATTGCTGGGTAGCAAGGAACTCAAGGTATAACACCAAACATGAACAAGGTTGTGTTGGGGGGAATGGCAATAAAGTGATCGATGATAATACAATTCATCGAGGGCAAGGATGGTATTTCTCATCATGAATTCAATTGATATCCTAGATGAGCTCAGAATTTTGACGTTCACGACACCTTTGTCGCGAGAGTTCTGAAGATGTAATCGATCGCGCATTTACATCAAGTCAAAGTAATGATGAAGTGAAAGGTTATTAGAACTAAGGGTACGACACAAACTCGAAACCAAGCTTGTTGTTCAAGGTAAAATGATATGACGATGAGGATCGACGAAGGTTAGTTCATCGTCGAAAATTGTGCTCCGAGAAGAAGGACCGGTAGCACAGCTTAAAATCATCACGACAATGATATAGCCAAATAGGCTAGGAATGGCGTGATCGGGTACAAACTCGCACTTATAGAAGCTATCAAGAGTTGTTGAACCGTAGAGCGGACTCGTTCAGTTATCGGTGTCTTTGAGTGTTTAATAACTCGAGCCCGTGAAAAATTGGAATCAGTGGAAAGGTAGCACTTGATGAAGAACTCATAAGAAGTTATGCAGTTCCATGATAATCTCGAGATACCAGGGGGTAACACTCAACGACAGATCAAAGTAGAGGTTGGACTGGGGTAATGCTCTGCAGAAGACAAGTACTCTAACTTGTCTGAGAAATAGAATCAAGGGAGAACAACATGGTAGGAACCACGGTTGCGTAGGATCAATTCACAGATACGAGATGATATTTACCAAGAAAATAGTTATTATTACAAGAAGTTTCCATGATAGGATCTACATCGTGTCCATGGGCATGAACACAAAGTTCAAGGTCGACTCCCACTTCTTCAATGTATAACCTTCCATTCACTTCTCGCTTTGATAAAGGCATTAGTGTTGAAGGTTTTACCTGGTGAAATACCAGATGAGTATGACTCGTGAAAACTTCCGAGTTCACACATATAAAGGAAGGCATAGGTTCAACCCGTCAGGTTATCATGGAAACATATACCACAAGCTTCAGTAGTAAATGCCACCAGCTCGAAAGCAGAGCATGGTTGGCAAAAGGAAAGGATACAATTTACCAAAGGCATTATGTATCGGAGAAGGAACTCACAAAGTGATTAATTATGAAGGACACCGTCAGATAATAATCCAACAGTGGATATGGAGATCCACGATGGGGCTGATATGAGTATCGATACCCAATCAGAGGAAGAAAGATTGCAAATGCATCGGTTTATAGAACAACTGAGTAGTTCAATGCTTAATTAGCAAAGTAATTATGATTTTCAAATCAAGGGATCAGGAGCAAATGCTCTGATCAAGAATGGATAAGCTGAATAGAATTAGGGATACAATCAACGACAATTGACTGGTCGAGAACCAATTCCGATTAACGGAATGGCAGCTCAGCCGGAAAGGTAATTTATAAGGATCAATTATGATTAAGATATTCGCAAACATATTGAGTCGATAGACCCAAAATGATAATGACAAGGAATGTTAATAAGGCTACGAGACTTATGGGATTAACCATAATGCGAGCAAGCAAGAATTTCAAGAGCCAAAGGCTGCCAAGATTTTCGAAGATCGAATGATATTTCGAGGATTGGTGACATACATGAATCAAGCTGGGGATGAGTGGATACTCGGTAAGTGCGAGAAATTATCCGTAGTGGTATTCATGTAGCAAAGAACTGCAAGGCAGTAGGCACAAAGTATCCTCGGAACAATAGAGAAAACTTCAGGGTATCTTGTAATAACCATATCAATGGGGAATGATCGTATGAATGGCAAGTGTAAGTAGTTTTCATAGGGGTTGACATGGAAGGAAAATCGATATGCGATGGCACAAAGACTCGAGAAAACATCGAGAGTAACTTTGGATTCTTCTAGTGCAGCAAAGCGATCATCTCAAGTGAGGGCTCTCCGGGAGAAAGTATTAACGAGAACCTAAAGTTAGTTTTGTTTTTAGCAAAATCATTTAACCCGAATAGAAGAGGGCTCAGAGTCCCAGAGTAAAGGTCGACGAGTAAAAGATCCTAGTACCACCCAAATGGCGACGTGGGCCCGTAAGGCACACAACCAAGTTAGTAAAAGTTTTTGCAATGTATAGACTCGACTTCGGCCAAGGAGTGTGGAAGGGGGATTCCTACAGGGAGTCGGCTATGATACCAACAGGACGCTTCGATTTAATCGTACACTAATCATGCACGCAAATGTGTACGATCAAGATCGTGGACTCACGGAAGATATCACAACACAACTCTACAAATAAAATAAGTCATACAAGCATCATAATACAAGCCAGGGGCCTCGAGGGCTCGAATACAAGTACTCGATCATAGACGAGTCAGCGGAAGCAACAATATCTGAGTACAGACATTAGTTAAACAAGTTGCCATAAGATGGCTAGCACAAACCGGGATACAGACGAAGAGGCGCATGCCTCCTGCTGGGATCCTCCTAGCTACTCTTGGTCGCCGCCGGGCTGCACGTAGTAGTAGGCACCTCCGAGTAGTAGTCGCCATCGACGGTGGCGCTCGCCCCGGCTCCATAGTCTGTTGGAGCAATCGAGTATAGATAGGGGAAAAGGAGGAAACAAGGCAACCGTGAGTACTCATCCAAAGTACTGCAAGCAAGGAGCTACTCTACATATGCATGGGTATATGTGTAAAGGGCCATATCAAGGACTGAACTGCAGAATGCCGAATAAGAGGGGGTAGCTAGTCTTAACAAAGACTAAACCACGGTCACTGTCTTGCAACAGGTAGAAGAGGACAAGCTGAAGTCCTCCAAGTAACATCACATCGCATAATCCTACCCGCGATCCCTCCTCATATCCCCGAGAGAGAGCGACCACCGTTGTATCCGCACTTGAAAGGGTGTGTTTTATCAAGTATCCGGTTCTAGTTGTCATAAGCTCAAGGTACAACTCCAAGTCGCCCTGTTATCAAGATCACGGCTATCCGAATAGATTAACTTCCTGCAGGGTGCACCATCTTACCCAGACGCTTGATCCCATTTGGCGGACACACTTTCTGGGTCATGCCCGCCGCGGAAGATCAACACGCCGCAGCCCCACCTAGGCACTGTGAGAGGCCAACACGCCGGTCTAAACCTAAGCCGCAGGGTCTGGGCCCATCGCCCGAGCACACACAGACGCTGCGACTGTGCCGAAGCAGACCTAGCCTAGCAGCGTTCCAGTCCAATCCGCGCGCGCCGCTCCTCGCCGACGTCTGAAGTGCTTGCCGATACCACGACGCGGGATACCCATAACTACTCCCGCGTAGATGGTTAGTGCGATAAGCTCAGAGCCAACTCAGATCAAATACCAAGACCTCGTTAAGCGTGTTAAGTATCCGCGAACGCCGAACAGGCCAGGCCCACCTCTCTCCTAGGCGGTCTCAACCTGCCCTGTCGCTCCGCCACAAAGATCCATCCAGAGGGCCGTCGGGACAAAGGTCCTTTCAGCCCCAATCCGTGAATCACTCATGGTGCTCCACCACCGACCCGACTTTAGTCTCCACATGTATCATGTATAAGTATATAGTATATACCGTGATCACCTCCCGAGTGATCACGGCCCGATAGTATAGCACGCAGACGGACAAGAATGTAGGGCCACAGATGAAAGTACTAGCATCCTATACTAAGCATATAGGATTGCGGTAAGGTAACAAATGTATAACAAGGACAAAGCTATGCAGCAGATAGGAGTATCGAAAGCAGAATATGCTACACTACTCTAATGCAAGCAGATAGAGAAGAGTAGGCGATATCCGTGATCAAGGGGGGCTTGCCTGGTTGCTCACGGCAAGAGAGAGGGTCGTCAACACCGTAGTCGAACCGGGCAGCAGCAGCGCCGGTCTCGTAGTCTATCGAGAGAAGAGGGGAAGAAACAATGAATACCAAGTGAACAGATGCATATCGATGCATGACATGACAAGTAGCGATGCTAGGCGTGTTCTAACGTGGTATGAGGTGGTATCTGGTTAAGGGGGGAAACATCGGGGAAAGTATTCCCGGTGTTTCGCGTTTTCGAGCAGAGGGGCCGGCGGGGGAAAGTTGCGAGTTCGATAGGTTAGGGGGGTGTGGCGGACGAACGGACTGCGTATCCGGATTCGTCTCGTCGCTCGAGCAACTTTCATGTACAAAGTTTTTCCATCCGAGTTACTGATTATTTTATATGATTTTCAAAGTTTTAAGGATTTTCTAAAATATTTCAATTGAAATTATATACCTAAATACTCTGTCACATGGTGATGTGCTAGCCAGTGTGTATTACAGGTGGGTCCATGGGTTAGGTTGACCAGGTCAATTTGATGGTCAATGTAATGTGGTCCACATGTCATTGTCCAAGTGCTAATAAAACAACTAATTAATTTAATCAAAGGGAGTCCCACATGTCATCTGCTAGTAGATAACCTAACTACTAATTAGTAATTAGCCGCTAAGATAAAATGCACGGCCGGTCGGCGGTGGTTCTGCATACACACGCACACCACATGGGCTTGGACATGGCCACGGTCATGGCCACTACCAACAACCAGCATTGGCTGGAACAACAACTAGCAGCGGCGGTAGGGAAGAATCAGCAGCCGCAATCAACAAAGATCCGGGAGCAGCAATCGCCACGGCAGCGACATCGAGGTAGCAGGGGAGAGCGGCGGCTGCGGGCAGGTCACTTGGCGGCAACCAGCAGCACACACAGCAGCATCGATACGATTAAGCAGCGAAGCAGCAGCAGCTCACGACATACGCACGTGACGCTGCACGCTGCGAGATCGGATGTTCTCGGGACGGCAAAATACGACCCAATCGAGGCGAGGAAAGGGGATCCGGAGGAGTTGCTCACAACGGGCTGGGGACGTGGTCGGGAAGCCGGGACGGTCCGAGTAGCGGCAAACGACGGCGGACGACGGCGACGATGCACACGGAGATGACGATGTCGATGGCGAATGTCGGGACGCCCCAGATCCGGTTGTTGCTCGGGAAGACGGGTCGAGGGTGGCGGTCCTCCCGGACGGATCCACAGCGCCGGAGAGCACGTTGTCCGCGGCAACGGCGACGAGGTGTACAGTCACCACGCGAGGTTCCGGGCTCGATTCCGAGCCGAGGAGGAGGCGATTCGATGGGGAAAGTGAGGGGATCGGTCGAGAGCTGGCTAGGGTTTCGTGGGACGCCTTATAGGCCGAGGGAGTCGACGTGGTGGCCATCCGCCATGGTGCCGTGGGATGGCCGCCACGCCATGGCCTCTGCCTTCTCCTCTGTCTGCATGTGAGAAGGGAAAGGCCTGTGGTGGGCTGGGCGTGCACTATAGCACTGGGCCTCTAGTGCACATGTGCACTTAGCCTCTGCTCCTTCTTCTAATTTTCGGTTTTGTATTTTCTTCACCGCTTTGTATTTTAATTTAATCCAAATAAGTTTTGTTGAATACAAAACTTGTCACATCAATAGTAGGCAATGTTTTGAGCTAGCACACACGATTTCAAGTGGTTTGTAAATACATGAACATTCATTTATTTTGAAATGGCTAATTTATTTGTTGTTGGACCACTTATTAATTTCCTAGGGATTTATCTGTGAGTCAAATGAGGTTGGTAACATCATTGCAATGATCAAAGGAATTTATAAAATAGTGTGAACATTTTAGTTTTATTTTTTGAAAACTTTTGTTGGTTGCCTTTTTTTATTCAAATTTGTATCGGTTTCAAACTAACGTGCGATTAGCAAAAGTAATCGAGGTGACGTGGCATCATTACTAGAGGGTTCTTGTAGCTTGATTACCCAAGGCCACAATTCTCCTCCATTACAAGAAATCTCGCCCCGAGATTTAAGGGGGACTAAGGGAAAATTCTGTTACGAAATAATAACGGGTCTTCTTGGTCTTGGTTGCTCTTCTCAAGAGGTCGATCCATTATGTTGAAGTCTTTATTTCTCGCTTCAGTCATCGGGATGGAGTCGTCATCCTTTCTCTGAAGTCTTCATCGATTGTACGAAGGACAAGGGGTAACTCCGGAATAATGGACCTCTGAAAGGTTGGCTATCTCATAGATAACCCAAGGAGGGTGACAAAAAGTATCTCTCGAGTAGGAACTTAAGAAAACATCGAGAGCATGGTAAGAAGGTACCATGAGAAGTTTCAAGCGGGCAGTAAATCGTTCGATGCCTAAATCAGAGTGTTATAAGAGGTTCAGAGCAACAGGGAAATAATATTGCATCTGATGCCAGAATAGATCTCAAGGAAGGTGGCTCGTGATCTATATATGAAGCCAAGTGCGAGGACCAATTTTGGAGAACAGGGATGTACACGAGAGTCAGGTTTTGATCCTGTGGAACTGTGGGTTATGGGCCCACCATGAGGGTTAAAAATAGAAAGGTCGGTGATATTTTGCACAGTCATGATAAGAAGGCATGTCAAAGGATAGCCTATTAATTATGTTGGTACGTCGGTTCCAAGGGCGAGGGCTAAGAGAACAATTTTCCTGCTTGTTGAATGAGGCGAACCAATTGGCAAAGTTATCACCCATCGGTGGTTACCGGAATGTCATCAACAATAGTAACAGGGTCTTACAGACAAAGTGGTACAACAAGGTGCCTACCTAAGCAGGGAATTATCTCTGCTCAGTTAAGTCAGATTCAGGAAAGGTTAAACAAAAGAATGGAAAGGAAAACGCGATTATCAGATTAAACAGAACAATGGAAAGGAAAATGTGTTTAAACACATATTTCAGGGGGTATATCCTTCCCAAGGACAAGCAGAGCACGATATCCATGCCAGGATATAACGTAGAAAACTCCTTAGGTAAGGGGAGAGAAATTTCATGACATTACCCATACAGCGGTGTTTGGATAATTGAGCAGGAAACATTTAACATTGGGCTTCAAATGTTCTTGTTGAAAATTGGAGTACCATAGACATGCTCCGAGATAGCATTGACATGGCCAACAGGTGAAGATCAGACTTTGGAAACACAAAGGATCCATCAGGAATAACTTGTAGAATAAGTCTTACAATTTCCTCAAGGATGAATGGATAACCTTGCTGAAAAGGAATCTATAATGATAGGTCCTCCAGCCGGAAGTGCTAGGCATGACATCATGCTCTTTGGGTCATCAAAGGATCAACATCATAACCCTTGAAAGTTGTCCCAACCATCATATCTGACCGAGATTCAGATCCGATTGGTGTCGGATACCTCGGACTTAGGATACACGAGAAGAAAAGGCGCAACGCAAATTGACGAGATGACATTGTAAGATTCTCGGGAAATGAACTATGAAGTGATTTCCGTTAACAAGAGTCCATCATTAACCCAAGGAGAGGACAAGGAGGTGTCGGTGAACTCAACGGCAATTCACCGAGATTCCCAAAAGATGGACTTCCACAATTAAGTGAACAAGGAGATAACATTTGTCGATCAAATGATATAAGGAAGTATGCTCGAGGAAAACATACACAAGTAAACATTGGTTGAAGGTGCGCCGATGGGTTGGTTGCACGACTAATGTCGAATGGTGATTCAATAATCGATAGCCTAAGAATGAACCATCGACCATTAACTTCAAAAAAATAGGGTTGCTAGAAGGAAAGAATCCAAACAACACCGCCCACTTGTTGGAATTAACACGGGACCAAGAAAGAATGGTGATGGTGAGAAGTATTTCTATGTCAAGAATCCTCAAGAGGCGGAACAAATCTCAGAACATTCTTGACATAAAGGATGGTAATACTCCAAGGTAAAGAAGAACAATTGCTGGGTAGCAAGGAACTCAAGGTATAACACCAAACATGAACAAGCTTGTGTTGGGGGGAATGGCAATAAAGTGATCGATGATAATACAATTCATCGAGGGCAAGGATGGTATTTCTCATCATGAATTCAATTGATATCCTGGATGAGCTCAGAATGTTGACGCTCACGACACCTTTGTCGCGAGAGTTCCTGAAGATGTAATCGATCGACGACGACATCAAGTCAAAGTAATGATGAAGTGAAAGGTTATTAGAACCAAGGGTACGACACAAACTCGAAACCAAGCTTGTTGTTCAAGGTAAAATGATATGACGATGAGGATCGACGTAAGGTTAGTTCATCGTCGAAAATTGTGCTCCGAGAAGAAGGACCGGGTAGCACAGTTAAAATCATCACGACAATGATATAGCCAAATAGGCTAGGAATGGCGTGATCGGGTACAAACTCGTAGTTATAGAAGCTTACTGAAGAGTTGTTGAACCGTAGAGCGGACTCCGTTCAGTTATCGGTGTCTTTGAGTGTTTAATAACTCAGAGCCCGTGAAAAATTGGAATCAGTGGAAAGGTAGCACTTGATGAAGAACTCATAAGAAGTTATGCAGTTCCATGATAATCTCGAGATACCAGGGGGTAACACTCAACGACAGATCAAAGTAGAGGTTGGACTGGGGTAATGCTCTGCAGAAGACAAGTACTCTAACTTGTCTGAGAAATAGAATCAAGGGAGAACTATGACGCCCCCGATTTAATCGTACACTAATCATGCACGCAAATGTGTACGATCAAGATCAGGGACTCACGGGAAGATATCACAACACAACTCTACAAATAAAATAAGTCATACAAGCATCATAATACAAGCCAGGGGCCTCGAGGGCTCGAATACAAGTGCTCGATCATAGACGAGTCAGCGGAAGCAACAATATCTGAGTACAGACATAAGTTAAACAAGTTGCCATAAGATGGATAGCACAAACTGGGATACAGATCGAAAGGGAACATGCCTCCGCAGGATCCTCCTAGGTTACTCCTGGTCGTCGCCGCGGGCTGCACGTAGTAGTAGGCACCTCCAGTAGTAGTCGCCATCGGCGGTGGCGTCGCTCCTGGCTCCAAAGTCTGTTGCAGCAATCGAGTAGAGATAGGGGAAAAGGGGAACAAGGCAACCGTGAGTACTCATCCAAAGTACTCGCAAGCAAGGAGCTACACTACATATGCATGGATATATGTGTAAAGGGCCATATAAGTGGACTGAACTGCAGAAAGCCAGAATAAGAGGGGGATAGCTAGTCTTAACGAAGACTACGCTTCTGGACACCTGTCTTGCAACAGGTTGAAGAGGGCAAACTGAATTCCTCCAAGTAACATCATATAGCAATAATCCTACCCGGCAATCCCCTGCTCATATCCCTGAGCGAGAGCGACCACCGTTGTATCCGCACTTGGAAGGTGTGTTTTATCAAGTATCCGGTTCTAGTTGTCATAAGCTCAAGGTACAACTCCAAGTCGCCCTGTTATCAAGATCACGGCTATCCGAATAGATTAACTTCACTGCAGGGTGCACCATCTTACCCAAAGACGCTTGATCCCATTTGGCCGGACACACTTTCTGGGTCATGCCCGCCGCGGAAGATCAACATGTCGCAGCCCCACCTAGGCACAACAGAGAGGCCAACACGCCGGTCTAAACCTAAGCGCGCAGTGTCAGGCCCATCGCCTCGAAGCACACCAAGACGTTCGTGACTGTGCCGAAGCGCACCTAGCCCATCAGCGTTCCAGTCCAATCCGGTAGCGCCGCCCGTCATCGACGACGATGAAGTACTTCGGTGATACCACGACGCCGGATACCCATAACTACTCCAGCGTAGATGGTTAGTGCGATAAGCTCAGAGCCAACCCGATCAAATACCAAGACCTCGTTAAGCGTGTTAAGTAACCGCGAACGCCGAACAGGGCCAGGGCCACCTCTCTCCTAGGAGGTCTCAACCTGCCCTGCCGCTCCGCCACAAAGTAACAGTTGGGGGCCGTCGGGAACCTAGGCCCACCTCTACCGGGATGGAACCACCTGTCCTTTCAGCCCCCATCTCCGAACAGTATCACAGGTAATGTAATAGTGTAAAGTATATAGTATATACCCGTGATCACCTCCCGAGTGATCACGGCCCGATAGTATAGCACGCAGACGGACAAGGATGTAGGGCCACAGATGAAAACACTAGCATCCTATACTAAGCATATAGGATTGCGGTAAAAGTAACAACAAGTGGTAACAAGGACAAAGCTATGCAGCAGGTATAGGAGTATCGAAAACAAGAATATGTTACACTACTCTAATGCAAGCAGTGTAGATAAGAGTAGGCGATATCCGTGATCAAGGGGGGCTTGCCTGGTTGCTCGGCAAGAGAGAGGGTCGTCGGTGACGTAGTCGATCACCGGACATCAAGATCGGTCTCGGGGTCTACCGGAGGGAAGAGGGGAAGAAACAGTAAATACATAGCGAGCAAGTGCATAACAGACAATGATGAGCTAGACGTGTTCTAACGTAGCGCTAAGCGATCTTGGCGAGAGGAAACATCCGGGAAAGTTTTCCTGGTTCGGACGTCTGTCGATGATGAACCGGAGAGGAAAGTTTGCAGGTTCGATAGGTTAGGGGTGTGTGGCGACGAACGGACTGCGATCCGGATTCGCCTCGCTGCTCGAGCAACTTTCATGTAGAAAACATTTTCATTTGAGCTACGGTTTATTTTCTATGATTTTCTAAAGTTTTATTGATATATTGTAATTAAAACTAATTCGAGAATAAAGATTAAATTGCTACGTGCACACACAAAGTGTACACAGCAAAGCAGCATAGAGGTCGACGTGTGGGGTCTGCTGACTGCCTGCATGCAATCAACCGAGGCTGTTGACTAGTCAAAGGGACAAGGGGACCAAGATGTCATTGACTCTGCTCAACTAACAGACTATTAGTGTTAACATAACAATTTTAATTAGGTTAATTAAACTCAACTATTTAAGTTAATTAATTTAGTTAATTAATTAATTAATATATTTTTTTATTATTCTTTTTTATATCATTTTTTTTAAACGTTTTGGGGGTGGGACCCCGCTGTCATAGGCTCATGGCCATAGTGGGCACTGGTATTTGGGCGCCAGAGGGCGCCTGAATCGGGACGAGCCTGCATCGTTTTCAGACGAGGCCTTCAACACGGCTGGCGCAGATTGGCGGAAGCCAAGAATCATGGGCGCAGCCCAGCGCAAGCGAAGCGTGGGTGCCTGGTGGCGCGGGCGCAGCGCGTGTAGGCGCGACGTACGGGCGCGGGTGGGACAAGGCCGCGGTGAGCGCGACGAGCGCGAGCGCTCGCGGACGTGGGTGGAGGCAAGGACGGCCAGTGAGCGCGGTGGTGCGTCCCGGGACGGAGGGGAAGCGGAGGAGGGGTGGACGGGGCCTCACCGGGGCCCTGAAGTCGTGCTAAAGACTGCTCGGGAAGCGCCTGGGGCTGGGCGGAAGGCGACTCAGTGGCGCTGGGCGGTGCAGGTCCTCGGTGCTGGCGTGGGTCGGTGAGGACCGCGGGAGGAGATGATGACGGGCGGCGCCCGACGCGAGGGCTTGTCGCGGTCGGGCGCAGCGAGAGGAGTCGCCGAGGAGAGAGGGACGGGCGCGAGGACGAGGGCGGGGCTGCGAGGCGGCACAGGCGACGGCCACGGGCCAGCCCGATCCGATCTGGATCGGGGAGGGAGAGATGAGGGAGTGAGAGGAGCGAGGGGGAGGGGATCGGGCCGGATCGAGGCCGAGGGGCGATGGGATCGAGGCTGAGCTGGCCCAGGCTGGGGCGTGGCGGCGCTGGGAGGGAGAGGGAGGGACGTGCGGGGGAGAGTGGGAGTAGCGGTTTAGGTCATGGGAGTGGGAGGGGGTAAGGAGGCAACGGGGTGGGCCTGGCTGGCTGGGGGTGTGCTGGGCCACTCGGCCCAAGGAGAGGGGGCTTGCCCTTTTTTTTTTGTTCTTTTCCTTTCTCAGTATTTACTATTTTCTGGTCTATTTTAGTTACACCTATTTTATTATTTTCTTTTTATAAAAATACAAAACAAACTCCTAAAGTATTTTTATAATATAGGCCATTACCTCAAAAAGTTTGGTGTAGTAATAACGACTTGCTACATTTTTATTATTATTTAAGAGGTATTTAAATATTTGATTTTAGCTACAATTTTCTTTACTTTAGTGCATCTAAATACCTTATAAGGGTGTGGCCTCTCCACCAACATGGTCTATGAATTATTTGACACATTAGGAACAATTTAGTTTTGACTTTTGAAAACCCCGATGGTTTTAACTTAAATTCAAATTTTGAATTCGAATCGTTTCGAACTAACGCGAGATTATCAACAAGAATCGAGGGACGTGGCATCATTAGCGGGATTATCAGCGTAATTACCCAAGCGCCACAATTCTCCTCCACTACAAGAAATCTCGCCCCGAGATTTAAGAGGGAGCAAGGGGAAAGGTCTGGTTAAGATAATCTAACGGATCTTCTCAAGAAGTTAATCCCTTTCGTTGATGTCTTCAATCCTTTATTCCGATGCATCATGATAAACTGGTCATCATTTCTTGGGAACTCCATCGTACTTACGAAAGATAAGGGGCAGCTCACTACGACATAATGCTTTTAAGGGAAACCATCTGGGGCTAACCCATGAATTAGTTTAAGATTATCTCTCGATTTGAACATATGAAATACCTCGAGAGTAAGGTACGAAGGTACTATAATAGGCTCCAAGCGGGTAGGTAGCGGCTCGAAGCCTGAACCAGAGTGAGAAAGGGGTTCAGAGTAGCGAGAGTAAGTATCGCGTCGATACCGAATAGATCACTATGACGGTGGCCCGTGAATTACATACAAGGCCACGGCGAGGAATAACTTTGGAAATCGGGGTGTACAGGATGAGTCAGGTTTCGATCCTGTGACTGTGGGTTATGGGCCCACCATGTGGTTAAAAGTAGAAGGTTGTTGACATCCTGCACGATCATGTAAGCAAGGCAAGTCAGAGGAGAGTCTGAGGGTCATGTCGGCAACAACATAGGTACCAAGGGCGAGGGGCGAAGAGAACCATTTTCCTGCTCATTGAACGAGGCAGACCAATAGGCAAGGTTCTCGTCCATCGGTGGTTACCGGAATGTCATCAACAAATAGTAATAGGGTCTTACTTACAGAGTGGTACAACAAGGTGCTTACCTAAACAGGGATTATCACCGCTAGATTATATATATCCGTGAAAGGTTCAAACAACCAATGGAAAGTAAAATATGATTATCATATTAAGCAGAATAATGGGGAGGAAAATGTGTTTAAACACATATTTCAGGATATATCCTTACCAAGGATAAGCGAGCATGATATCCATGACAGGATATAATGTAGAAACCCTTTAGGTAAGGGAGAGAAATTTCATGACATTACCCATACAATGGTGTTCGGATAATTTAAGCAAGAAACATTTAGCATTGGGCTTCAATGTTCTTGTTGAAAATCGAGTACCATGACATGTTTCGAGATAGCATTGACATGGTCTTCAGGTGAAGATCAGACTTGGAATCACGAAGGATTCATCAGGAATAACTTGTAGAATAAGTCTTACAATTTCCTCATGGATGAACGGATAACCTTGCTGAAAAGGAAACTATAATGATAGGTCCTCCAGCCGGGGGGGGGGGGTGCTAGGCATGACATCATACTACCGGTTCATCAAAGGATCAACATCATAACTCTTAGAAGTTGTCCCAACCATCATATCTGACCGAGATTCAGATCCGATTGGTGTCAGGATACCTCAGACTTAGGATACCTGAGAAGAAAAGGTGCAACGCAAATTGACGAGATGACAATGTAAGATTCTCGGTGGAAAGGAACTATGAAGTGATTTCCGTTAACAAGAGTCCATCATTAACCCAAGGAGAGGGCAAGGAGGTGTCTGGTGAACTCAACGGTAATTTACCGAGATTCCCAAAAGATGGATTTCCACAATTATGAACAGGAGATAACATTTGTCGATCAAATGATATAAGGAAGTATGCTCGAGGAAAACATACACAAGTAAACATTGGTTGAAAGGTGCGCCCGATGGGTTGGGTTGCACGACCAATGTCAGAATGGTGATTCAGAGAAGTATTTCTATGACAAGAATTCTCAAGAGGTGGAACAATCTCAGAACATCCTTGACATAAAGGATGGTAATACTCCAAGGTAAAGAAGAGTAATTGCTGGATAGCAAGGAACTCAAGGTATAACACCAAACATGAACAAGCTTGTGTTGGTGGGAAGGCAATAGAGTGGTCGGTGATTATACAAATCATCGAGGGCAAGGATGGGTTTTCTCATCACGAATACAATTGATATCCTGGATGAGCTCAGAATGTTGACGATCACGACACAATTGTCGAGAGATTTCATGCAGATGTAATCAATCAGCGACGACATCAAGTCAAAGGAATGGTGAAGCAAGAGGTTATTGGAACCACAGTTACGACACAAACTCAAAATCAAGCTTGTTGTCCAAAGTGAAATGATATGACGATGAGGATCGACGTAAGGTTAGTTCATCGTCGAAAATGGCGCTCCGAGAAGAAGGACCGGGTAGCACAGTTAAAATTTAGCATGATAATGATATAGCCGATCAGGCTAGGAATGATGTGATCGGGTACAAACTCGTACTTATAGAAGCTTTCAAGAGTTGTTGAACCGTCGTGCGGACTCGGTTCAGTTATTGGTGTCTTTGAGTGTTTAATAACTCGAGCCCGTGAAAATTGGAACTGTGGGAAGGTAGCACTTGATGAAGAACTCATAAGAAGTTATGCAGTTCCATGATAATCTCGGGATACCGGGGGTAATACTCGATGATGATCAAAGTAGAAGTTGGACTGGGTATTGCTCACCAAGACAAGTGCTTAAACGTGCACGAGAAATGGTATTTAAAAGAGAACATGGTCGGAACCATGATTGCAAAAGGCCAGATCCCAGATATAAGATGAACTTATACCCAAGGAATAATTAATTTAAGAGAAGCTTTAATGATAAGATCTGCATCGTGTCCATGGGCATGAACACAAAGTTCAAGGTCGACTCCCACTTCTCCAATGCATAACCCTTCATTCACTTCTCACCTTCGAGGAAGTTGTAGTGTTGAAATTTTATCTGGCAAAATACCAGAAGTGTATGACTCATGAGAACCGCCGAGTTCACACATATTAAGGAAGGCATAGGTCCAACCCATCAGGGTATCGTGGCATTATATACCACAAGCTTCAATAGAAATACCACCAGCTCGAAAGCTGAGCAGGGCTGAGAAAGCAGAGGATACCATTTACCAAAGGCAATATGTATCGGAGAAAGAACTCACAAAGTGATTAATTATGAAGAACACTGTTGGGTAAAAATCCAACAAAGGACTTGATGGTCCACAAAGGATCTGATATGAGTATCGATACTCAACCAGAAGAGGAATGCATGCAAATGCAACGGTTTATAGAACAGCTGAATAGTTCAACGCTTAATTAGCAAAGTAATTTTGATTTTCAAATGAAGGGATCAGAAGCAATGCTCTGATTAGGGATGGATAAGTTGAATAGCCTTAGGGTACAATCAACGGCAATTGGATTGGTCGAGAACCAATTCCAGTTAAAAGAATGGCAGCTCAGCCCGAAAGGTAATTTATAAGGATCAATGATGATTGCGGGTATTCGCAAACATATTGAGTCAACAGACTCAAAATGATAATGACAAGGAATGTCAATATGACTACGAGACTTATGGGATTAACCATAATGCAAGCAAGCAAGAATTTCAAGAGCCAAAGGCTCCAGAGGATTCTCGGAAGATCGAATATTATTTTGAAGAATTTTGTGTAACACATGAACAACTGGGGATGAGCGGATACTCGACAAGTGCGAGGATTTATTTGAAGGGGTATTCATGTGGCAAAGAACTGCTAGGCAGTAGGCACAAGGTATTCTCGGAACAATAAAGAAAACTTCGGGGTATCTTGTAATAACAAGATCAATGGGGGATGATCGTATGAATGGCAAGTGTAAGTAGTTTACCATACGGATTTATCGGTGGTCGGGAATAGCAAAAGTGATGGGCACAGAGTCTCGAGAGAATATCAAAGAGTATCTCTGAATCCTTCTGAATAGCAGACGATCATCTGAAGTGAGGGGCTCTCCGGGAGAAAGTACTTGCGAGAACCTAAAGTTAGTCTTGTTTTTAGCAAATTCATTTAACCCGAATAGAAGAGAGTTCAGAGTCCCAGAGTAAAGATCGAGGAGTAAAAGATCCTAGTACCACCCGATGGCGACGTGGGCCCGTAAGGCACACAACCAAGTTAGTAAAAGTTTTTGCAATGTATAGACTCAACTTCGGCCAAGGAGTGTGGAAGGGGGATTCCTACAGGCAGTCGGCTCTGATACCAACTTGTGACGCCCCCGATTTAATCGTACACTAATCATGCACGCAAATGTGTACGATCAAGATCGTGGACTCACGGAAGATATCACAACACAACTCTACAAATAAAATAAGTCATACAAGCATCATAATACAAGCCAGGGCCTCGAGGGCTCGAATACAAGTGCTCGATCATAGACGAAGTCAGCGGAAGCAACAATATCTCGAGTACAGACATAAGTTAAACAAGTTGCCATAAGATGGCTAGCACAAACTGGGATACAGATCGAAAGAGGAACAGGCCTCCTGCCTGGGATCCTCCTAGGTTACTCCTGGTCGTCGTCAGCGGGCTGCACATAGTAGTAGGCACCTCTAGAGTAGTAGTCGTCATCGGCGGTGGCGTCTGGCTCCTGGGCTCCAAAGTCTGGTTGCAGCAATCGAGTAGAGATAGGGGGAAAAGGGGGAACAAGGCAACCGTGAGTACTCATCCAAAGTACTCGCAAGCAAGGAGCTACACTACATATGCATGGATATATGTGTAAAGGGCCATATAAGTGGACTGAACTGCAGAAAGCCAGAATAACAGGGGGATAGCTAGTCTTAACGAAGACTACGCTTCTGGACACCTGTCTTGCAACAGGTTGAAGAGGGCAAAATGAAGTCCTCCAAGTAACATCATATAGCAATAATCCTACCCGGCAATCCCCTGCTCACATCCCTGAGCGAGAGCGACCACCGGTTGTATCTGGCACTTGGAAGGGTGTGTTTTATCAAGTATCCGGTTCTAGTTGTCATAAGCTCAAGGTATAACTCCAAGTCGTCCTGTTACCGAAGATCACGGCTATCCGAATAGATTAACTTCCTGCAGGGTGCACCATCTTACCCAAAGACGCTTGATCCCATTTGGCGGACACACTTTCTCGGTCATGCCCGCCATGAAGATCAACACGCCGCAGCCCCACCTAGGCACAACAGAGAGGCCAACACGCGGTCTAAACCTAAGCACGCAGGGTGCGGGCCCATCGCCTCGAAAGCACACCTGACGCTATGCGTCTGTGGCCGGAAGCAGACCTAGCCCATCAGCGTTCCAGTCCAATCCGGCGCGCGCCGCTCGTCGCCGACGTCTGAAGTACCGGCCGATACCACGATGCCGGATACCCATAACTACTCCCGCGTAGATGGTTAGTGCGATAAGCTCAGAGCCAACCCAGATCAAATACCAAGACCTCGTTAAGCGTGTTAAGTAACGCATGAACGCCGAAAGCAGGGCCAGCCCACCTCTCTCCTAGGCGGTCTCAACCTGCCCCGCCGCTCCGCCACAAAGTAACGATCGGGGCCGTCGGGAACCTAGGCCCACCTCTACCGAGATGGAACCACCTGTCCTTTCAGCCCCCATCTCCTAACAAAGATCACGATGTAATGTAATAGTGTAAAGTATATAGTATATACCCGTGATCACCTCCCGAGTGATCATGGCCCGATAGTATAGCACGACAGACGGACAAGGATGTAGGGCCACAGATGAAAACACTAGCATCCTATACTAAGCATATAGGATTGCGTAAAAGTAACAACAGTGGTAACAAGGACAAAGCTATGCAAAGAAGATAGGAGTATCCGAAAACAAGAACATGTTACACTACTCTAATGCAAGCAGTGTAGATAAGAGTAGGCGATATCTGGTGATCAAGGGGGGGCTTGCCTGGTTGCTCTGGCAAGAGAGAGGGGTCGTCGGTGACGTAGTCGATCAAGGACATCAAGATCGGTCTCGGGGTCTACCGGAGGGAAGAGGGGGAAGAAACAGTAAATACATAGCAGGCAAGTGCATAACAGGACAATGCATGAGCTAGACGTGTTCTAACGTGAGCGCTAGGCGATCTTGGCGAAGGGGAAACATCCGGAAAGTTTTCCGGTTCCGACGTCTGTCGATGATGAACCGGAGAGGAAAGTTTGCAGGTTCGATAGGTTGGGGTGTGTGGCGGACGAGCAGATCTGCGATCCGGATTCGCCTCGTCGCTCGAGCAACTTTCATGTAGAAAACATTTTCATCGAGCTACGGTTTATTTTCTATGATTTTCTAAAGTTTTATTGATATATTGTAATTAAAACTAATTCGAGAATAAAGATTAAATTGCTACGCACACACAAAGTGTACACAGCAAAGCAGCATAGAGGTGACAGGTGGGGTCTGCTGACTGCCTGCACAGCAGCCAACCGAGGCTGTTGACTAGTCAAAGGGACAAGGGACCCAGATGTCATTGACTGCTCAACTAATGTACTATTAGTGTTAACATAACAATTTTAATTAGGTTAATTAAACTCAACTATTTAAGTTAATTAATTTAGTTAGTTAATTAATTAATTAATTAATTAATATATTTTTTTATTATTCTTTTTTTTATATCATTTTTTTAAACGTTTTGGGGGTGGGACCCCGCTGTCATAGGCCCATGGCCATAGTGGGCACGGGCGCTGGGCGCCAGAGGGCGCCCGGCGGGACGAGCCCGCACCTGCTCGGGCGAGGCCTTCAAGACGGCTGGGCGCAGATTGGCGGAAGCCAAGAATCGCTATGGCGCGCAGCCCCATGAAGCGCAAGCGTGGGTGCACTGGTGGCATGGCGCGCAGCGCATGTAGGCGCCAGACGGGCGCTGGTGGGACAAGGTCATGATGGCCGCGACGAGCCGAAGGCCATGACGTGGGTGGAGGCAAGGACGCCAGTGGCGTGGTGGTGCGCCCGGGACGGAGGGGAAGCGGAGGAGGGTGGACGGGCCTCACCGGGGCCCGAACTCGTGCAAAGACTGCTCGGGAGGCGCCGGGGCTGCTGGGCGGCGACTCAGTGGCGTCGGGCGGCGCAGGTCTCGGTGCGGCGTGGGTCGGTGAGGACCGGCGGGGAGGAGATGATGACGGGGCGGCGTCCGACGTCGAGGGCGCGGTCGCGGTCGGCGCAGCGAGAGGAGTCGTCGAGGGAGAGGGGACGGGGGCGCGAGGACGAGGGCGGGGGCCTGCGAGGCGGCACAGGGCGACGGCCACGGGGCCAGCCCCGATCCGATCTGGATCGGGGGGACGGAGAGATGAGGGAGTGAGAGGAGCGAGGGGGGAGTGGGGATCGGGCTTCGGATCGAGGCCGAGGGGGCGATGGGATCAGGGCGCCGAGCGCTGGGGCGCTGGGCGTGGCGGCACTGGGAGGGAGAGGGAGGGACGTGCGGGGGAGAGTGGGAGTAGCGGTTTAGGTCATGGGAGTGGGAGGGGGTAAGGAGGCAACGGGGTGGGCCGGCCTGGCTGGCCCGGGTGGCCAGTTGGGCCACTCGGCCCAAGGAGAGGGGTGGCTTGCCCCTTTTCTTTTTTTTTGTTCTTTTCCCTTTTCTGTATATACTATTTTCTGGTCTATTTTAGTTACACCTATTTTATTATTTTCTTTTTATACAAATACAAAACAAACTCCTAAAGTATTTTTATAATATAGGCCATTACCTCAAAAAGTTTGGTGTAGTAATAACGACTTGCTACATTTTTTTTATTATTTAAGAGGTATTTAAATATTTGATTTTAGCTACAATTTTCTTTACTTTAGTGCATCTAAATACCTTATAAGGGTGTGGCCTCTCCACCAACATGGTCTATGAATTATTTGACACATTAGGAACAATTTAGTTTTGACTTTTGAAAACCCCGATGGTTTTAACTTAAATTCAAATTTTGAATTCGAATCGTTTCGAACTAACGCGAGATTATCAACAGTAACCGAGGGGACGTGGCATCATTAGCGGGGATTACTGTAGCGTAATTACCCGGGCGTCACAATTCTCCTCCACTACAAGAAATCTCGTCCCGAGATTTAAGAGGGGAGCAAGGGGGAAAGGTCTGGTTAAGATAATCTAACGGATCTTCTCGAAGAAGTTAATCCCTTTCGTTGATGTCTTCAATCCTTTATTCCGATGCATCATGATAAACTGGTCATCATTTCTTCGGGAACTCCATCGTACTTACGAAAGATAAGGGGCAGCTCACTACGACATAATGCTTTTAAGGGAAACCATCTGGGGCTAACCCATGAATTAGTATAAGATTATCTCTCAAGTTGAACATATGAAATACCTCGAGAGTAAGGTACGAAGGTACCATAATAGGCTCCAAGCGAGTAGGTAGCGGCTCGAAGCCTGAACCAGAGTGAGAAAGGGGTTCAGAGTAGCGAGAGTAAGTATCGCGTCTGATACCAGAATAGATCACTATGACGGTGGCCCGTGAATTACATACGAGGCCACGTGCGAGGAATAACTTTGGAAATCGGGGTGTACAGAGACGGTCAGGTTTCGATCCTGTGACCTGTGGGTTATGGGCCCACCATGTGGTTAAAAGTAGAAGGTTGTTGACATCCTGCACGATCATGTAAGCAAGGCAAGTCGAGGAGAGTCGAGGGTCATGTCGGCAACAACATAGGTACCAAGGGCGAGGGGCGAAGAGAACCATTTTCCCTTTCGTTGAACGAGGCGACTAATAGGCAAGGTTCTCGTCCATCGGTGGTTACCGGAATGTCATCAACAAATAGTAATAGGGTCTTACTTACAGAGTGGTACAACAAGGTGCTTACCTAAACAGGGGATTATCACTGCTTAGATTATATATATCCCAGGAAAGGTTCAAACAACCAATGGAAAGTAAAATATGATTATCATATTAAACAGAACAATGGGGAGGAAAATGTGTTTAAACACATATTTCAGGGATATATCCTTACCAAGGATAAGCAGAGCATGATATCCATGACAGGATATAATGTAGAAAACCCTTTAGGTAAGGGGAGAGAAATTTCATGACATTACCCATACAATGGTGTTCGGATAATTTAAGCAAGAAACATTTAGCATTGGGCTTCGAATGTTCTTGTTGAAAATCAGAGTACCACAGACATGTTTCGAGATAGCATTGACATGGTCTTCAGGTGAAGATCAGACTTGGAATCACGAAGGATTCATCAGGAATAACTTGTAGAATAAGTCTTACAATTTCCTCATGGATGAACGGATAACCTTGCTGAAAAGGAAACTATAATGATAGGTCCTCCAGCCGGGGGTGCTAGGCATGACATCATACTACCGGTTCATCAAAGGATCAACATCATAACTCTTAGAAGTTGTCCCAACCATCATATCGACCGAGATTCAGATCCGATTGGTGTCAGGATACCTCAGACTTAGGATACCTGAGAAGAAAAGGTGCAACGCAAATTGACGAGATGACAATGTAAGATTCTCGGTGGAAAGGAACTATGAAGTGATTTCCGTTAACAAGAGTCCATCATTAACCCAAGGAGAGGGCAAGGAGGTGTCTGGTGAACTCAACGGTAATTTACCGAGATTCCCAAAAGATGGATTTCCACAATTAAGTGAACAGGAGATAACATTTATCAGATCAAATGATATAAGGAAGTATGCTCGAGGAAAACATACACAAGTAAACATTGGTTGAAAGGTGCGCCCGATGGGTTGGGTTGCACGACCAATGTCAGAATGGTGATTCAGAGAAGTATTTCTATGACAAGAATTCTCAAGAGGTGGAACAATCTCAGAACATCCTTGACATAAAGGATGGTAATACTCCAAGGTAAAGAAGAGTAATTGCTGGATAGCAAGGAACTCAAGGTATAACACCAAACATGAACAAGCTTGTGTTGGTGGGAAGGCAATAGAGTGGTCGGTGATTATACAAATCATCGAGGGCAAGGATGGGTTTTCTCATCACGAATACAATTGATATCCTGGATGAGCTCAGAATGTTGACGATCACGACACAATTGTCGAGAGATTTCATGCAGATGTAATCAATCAGCGATTTACATCAAGTCAAAGGAATGGTGAAGCAAGAGGTTATTGGAACTACGATTCGACACAAACTCAAAATCAAGCTTGTTGTCCAAAGTGAAATGATATGACGATGAGGATCGACGTAAGGTTAGTTCATCGTCGAAAATGGCGCCCGAGAAGAAGGACCGGGTAGCATGCTTAAAATTTAGCATGATAATGATATAGCCGATCAGGCTAGGAATGATGTGATCGGGTACAAACTCGTACTTATAGAAGCTATCAAGAGTTGTTGAACCGTCGTGCGGACTCGGTTCAGTTATTGGTGTCTTTGAGTGTTTAATAACTCGAGCCCGTGAAAATTGGAACTGTGGGAAGGTAGCACTTGATGAAGAACTCATAAGAAGTTATGCAGTTCCATGATAATCTCGGGATACCGGGGGTAATACTCGATGATGAGATCAAAGTAGAAGTTGGACTGGGTATTGCTCACCAAGACAAGTGCTTAAACGTGCACGAGAAATGGTATTTAAAAGAGAACATGGTCGGAACCATGATTGCAAAAGGCCAGATCCCAGATATAAGATGAACTTATACCCAAGGAATAATTAATTTAAGAGAAGCTTTAATGATAAGATCTGCATCGTGTCCATGGGCATGAACACAAAGTTCAAGGTCGACTCCCACTTCTCCAATGCATAACCCTTCATTCACTTCTCACCTTCGAGGAAGTTGTAGTGTTGAAATTTTATCTGGCAAAATACCAGAAGTGTATGACTCATGAAAACTGTCGAGTTCACACATATTAAGGAAGGCATAGGTCCAACCCATCAGGGTATCGTGGCATTATATACCACAAGCTTCAATAGAAATACCACCAGCTCGAAAGCTGAGCAGGGCTGAGAAAGCAGAGGATACCATTTACCAAAGGCAATATGTATCGGAGAAAGAACTCACAAAGTGATTAATTATGAAGAACACTGTTGGGTAAAAATCCAACAAAGGACTTGATGGTCCACAAAGGATCTGATATGAGTATCGATACTCAACCAGAAGAGGAATGCATGCAAATGCAACGGTTTATAGAACAGCTGAATAGTTCAACGCTTAATTAGCAAAGTAATTTTGATTTTCAAATGAAGGGATCAGAAGCAATGCTCTGATTAGGGATGGATAAGTTGAATAGCCTTAGGGTACAATCAGCGGCAATTGGATTGGTCGAGAACCAATTCCAGTTAAAAGAATGGCAGCTCAGCCCGAAAGGTAATTTATAAGGATCAATGATGATTATGGTATTCAGAAACATATTGAGTCAACAGACTCAAAATGATAATGACAAGGAATGTCAATATGACTACGAGACTTATGGGATTAACCATAATGCAAGCAAGCAAGAATTTCAAGAGCCAAAGGCTCCAGAGGATTCTCGGAAGATCGAATAGTATTTTGAAGAATTTTGTGTAACACATGAACAACTGGGGATGAGCGGATACTCGACAAGTGCGAGGATTTATTTGAAGGGGTATTCATGTGGCAAAGAACTGCTAGGCAGTAGGCACAAGGTATTCTCGGAACAATAAAGAAAACTTCGGGGTATCTTGTAATAACAAGATCAATGGGGGATGATCGTATGAATGGCAAGTGTAAGTAGTTTACCATACGGATTTATCGGTGGTCGGGAATAGCAAAAGTGATGGGCACAGAGTCTCGAGAGAATATCAAAGAGTATCTCTGAATCCTTCTGAATAGCAGACGATCATCTGAAGTGAGGGGCTCTCCGGGAGAAAGTACTTGCGAGAACCTAAAGTTAGTCTTGTTTTTAGCAAATTCATTTAACCCGAATAGAAGAGAGTTCAGAGTCCCAGAGTAAAGATCGAGGAGTAAAAGATCCTAGTACCACCCGATGGCGACGTGGGCCCGTAAGGCACACAACCAAGTTAGTAAAAGTTTTTGCAATATATAGACTCAACTTCGGCCAAGGAGTGTGGAAGGGGATTCCTAGCAATGGCTCGATACCAACTTCAGACGCTTCGATTTAATCAGACACTAATCATGCACGCAAATGTGTACGATCAAGATCGTGGACTCACGGAAGATATCACAACACAACTCTACAAATAAAATAAGTCATACAAGCATCATAATACAAGCCGAGGGCCTCGAGGGCTCGAATACAAGTGCTCGATCATAGACGAAGTCAGCGGAAGCAACAATATCTGAGTACGACATAAGTTAAACAAGTTGCCATAAGATGGCTAGCACAAACTCGATACAGACGAAGAGGAACAGGCCTCCGCCAGGATCCTCCTAGGTTACTCCCGGTCGTCGCCGCCGGGCTGCACGTAGTAGTAGGCACCTCAGAGTAGTAGTCGCCATCGGCGGTGGCGTCGCTCCACAGGCTCCAAAGTCTGGTTGCAGCAATCGAGTAGAGATAGGGGAAAAGGGGAACAAGGCAACCGTGAGTACTCATCCAAAGTACTCGCAAGCAAGGAGCTACACTACATATGCATGGATATATGTGTAAAGGGCCATATAAGTGGACTGAACTGCAGAAAGCCAGAATAACAGGGGGATAGCTAGTCTTAACGAAGACTACGCTTCTGGACACCTGTCTTGCAACAGGTTGAAGAGGGCAAACTGAAGTCCTCCAAGTAACATCATATAGCAATAATCCTACCCGGCAATCCCTGCGCCATATCCCCGAGCGAGAGCGACCACCGTTGTATCGGCACTTGGAAGGTGTGTTTTATCAAGTATCCGGTTCTAGTTGTCATAAGCTCAAGGTACAACTCCAAGTCGTCCTGTTATCAAGATCACGGCTATCCGAATAGATTAACTTCCTGCAGGGTGCACCATGTTACCCAAAGACGCTTGATCCCATTTGGCGGACACACTTTCTCGGTCATGCCCGCCGCGGAAGATCAACACGCCGCAGCCCCACCTAGGCTGTGAGAGGCCAACACGCCGGTCTAAACCTAAAGCGCAGGGTCAGGCCCATCGCCTCGAGCACACCTACACGCTCGTCTGTGCCGGAAGCAGACCTAGCCCATCAGCGTTCAGTCCAATCCGGCGCGCGCCGCCCGTCGCCGACGTCTGAAGTACTTGGTGATACCACGACGCCGGATACCCATAACTACTCCCCGTAGATGGTTAGTGCGTATAAGCTCAGAGCCAACCCAGATCAAATACCAAGACCTCGTTAAGCGTGTTAAGTAACCGTGAACGCCGAACAGGGCCAGGCCCACCTCTCTCCTAGGCGGTCTCAACCTGCCCTGCCGCTCCGCCACAAAGTAACAGTCGGGGGCCGTCGGGAACCTAGGCCCACCTCTACCGGGATGGAACCACCTGTCCTTTCAGCCCCCATCTCCGAACAGTATCACAGGTAATGTAATAGTGTAAAGTATATAGTATATACCCGTGATCACCTCCCGAGTGATCACGGCCCGATAGTATAGCACGGCAGACGGACAAGGATGTAGGGCCACAGATGAAAACACTAGCATCCTATACTAAGCATATAGGATTGCAGGTAAAAGTAACAACAGTGGTAACAAGGACAGGCTATGCAGCAGTATAGGAGTATCTGAAAACAGTAACATGTTACACTACTCTAATGCAAGCAGTGTAGATAAGAGTAGGCGATATCTGGTGATCAAGGGGGCTTGCCTGGTTGCTCTGGCAAGAGAGAGGGGTCGTCGGTGACGTAGTCGATCACGGGACATCAACATCGGTCTCGGGGTCTACGGAGGAAGAGGGGAAGAAACAGTAAATACATAGCGAGCAAGTGCATAACAGGACAACAGATGCGAGCTAGACGTGTTCTAACGTGGCGCTAGGCGATCTTGGCGAAGGGGGAAACATCCGGAAAGTTTTCCGGTTAGGACGTCTGTCAGATGATGAACCGAGAGGAAAGTTTGCAGGTTCGATAGGTTGGGGTGTGTGGCGGACGAACGGACTGCGATCCGGATTCGTCTCGTCGTTCGAGCAACTTTCATGTAGAAAACATTTTCATCTCGAGCTACGGTTTATTTTCTATGATTTTCTAAAGTTTTATTGATATATTGTAATTAAAACTAATTCGAGAATAAAGATTAAATTGCTACGTGCACACACAAAGTGTACACACAAAGCAGCATAGAGGTGTGGTGGGGTCTGTTGACTGCCTGCACAGCAAGATCAACCGAGGCTGTTGACTAGTCAAAGGGACAAGGGACCCGCATGTCATTGACTGCTCAACTAATGACTATTAGTGTTAACATAACAAATTTAATTAGGTTAATTAAACTCAACTATTTAAGTTAATTAATTTAGTTAATTAATTAATTAATTAATTAATTAATATATTTTTATTATTCTTTTTTTATATCATTTTTTTAAACATTTTGGGGTGGGACCCATTGTCATAGGCCCATGGCCATAGTTGGCATTTGGGCCGGGGCTAGAGGGCGCCCGACCGACGCAGCCCGCACGCTTTGGCTCGGCGAGGCCTTCTACTGCTGCTGGCGCAGTTGGCTTGACAAGAATCGCGGGCGCAGCCAGCATGCGAAGCAGCAGCGTGGGTGCACGGTGGCGCTGGCGCAGCGTGTAGGCGCGACGTCGAGCGCTGGTGGGACAAGGCAGCGGTGAGCGCGACAGCCTTGGCCGCGACGTGGGTGGAGGCAAGGACGGCCCGATGAGCGCGGTGGTGCGCCCGGGACGGAGGAGAAGCGGAGGAGGGTGGACGGGCCTCACCGGGCCTCAAGTCGTGCTAAAGACTGCTCGAGGCGCCGGGCTGCGGCAGGCGACTCGATGGCGTCGGGCGGCGAGGTCCTCGGTGCGGCGTGGGTCGGTGAGGACCGCGGGAGGAGATGATGACGGGGCGCGGCCCGACGCCGAGGGCCTTGATCGCGATCGGCCGCAGCGAGAGGAGTCGTCGAGGAGAGGGGACGGGCGCGAGGACGAGGGCGGGCTCTGCGAGGCGGACAGGCGACGGCCATGGGGCTAGCCCGATCCGATCTGGATCGGGGAGGAGAGATGAGGGAGTGAGAGGAGCGAGGGGTGGGGATCGGGCTTGGATCGAGGCCGAGGGGATGGGATCAGGCGCCGAGGCCAAGGCCTGGCGTGGCGCTGGGAGGGAGAGGGAGGGACGTGCTGGGGAGAGTGGGAGTAGCGGTTTAGGTCACGGGAGTGGAGGGGTAAGGAGGCAACGGGTGGCTGGGCGGCTGGCTGGCTGGGGCTGGGCCACTGCCCAAGGAGGGGGCTTGCCCTTTTTTTTTGTTCTTTTCCTTTTCAGTATTTACTATTTTACGGTCTATTTTAGTTACACCTATTTTATTATTTTCTTTTATAAAATACAAAACAAACTCCTAAAGTATTTTTATAATATAGGCCATTACCTCAAAAAGTTTGGTGTAGTAATAATGACTTGCTACATTTTTTATTATTATTTAAGAGGTATTTAAATATTTGATTTTAGCCACAATTTTCTTTACTTTAGTGCATCTAAATACCTTAGAAGGGTGTGGCCTCTCCACCAACATGGTCTATGAATTATTTGACACATTAGGAACAATTTAGTTTTGACTTTTGAAAACCCCGATGGTTTTAACTTAAATTCAAATTTTGAATTCGAATCGTTTCGAACTAACGCGAGATTATCAACAGTAACCGAGGGGACGTGGCATCATTAGCGGGGATTACTGTAGCGTAATTACCCGGGCGTCACAAGAACAACATGGTCGGAACCACGGTTGCGTAGGATCAATTCACAGATACGAGATGATATTTACCAAGAAAATAGTTATTATTACAAGAAGTTTCCATGATAGGATCTACATCGTGTCCATGGGCATGAACACAAAGTTCAAGGTCGACTCCCACTTCTTCAATGTATAACCTTCCATTCACTTCTCGCTTTGATAAAGGCATTAGTGTTGAAGGTTTTACCTGGTGAAATACCAGATGAGTATGACTCGTGAAAACTTCCGAGTTCACACATATAAAGGAAGGCATAGGTTCAACCCGTCAGGGTATCGTGGAAACATATACCACAAGCTTCAGTAGTAAATGCCACCAGCTCGAAAGCAGAGCATGGTTGGCAAAAGGAAAGGATACAATTTACCAAAGGCATTATGTATCGGAGAAGGAACTCACAAAGTGATTAATTATGAAGGACACCGTCAGATAATAATCCAACAGTGGATATGGAGATCCACGATGGGGCTGATATGAGTATCGATACCCAATCATAGGAAGAAAGATTGCAAATGCATCGGTTTATGGAACAACTGAGTAGTTCAACGCTTAATTAGCAAAGTAATTATGATTTTCAAATCAAGGGATCAGGAGCAAATGCTCTGATCAAGAATGGATAAGCTGAATAGAATTAGGGATACAATCAACGACAATTGGACTGGTCGAGAACCAATTCCAGTTAACGGAATGGCAGCTCAGCCGGAAAGGTAATTTATAAGGATCAATGATGATTGCGCATATTCGCAAACATATTGAGTCGATAGACCCAAAATGATAATGACAAGGAATGTTAATAAGGCTACGAGACTTATGGGATTAACCATAATGCGAGCAAGCAAGAATTTCAAGAGCCAAAGGCTGCCGAAGATTTTCGGAAGATCGAATGATATTTCGAGGATTGGTGACATACATGAATCAACTGGGGATGATTGGATACTCGGTAAGTGCGAGAAATTATCCGTAGTGGTATTCATGTAGCAAAGAACTGCAAGGCAGTAGGCACAAAGTATCCTCGGAACAATAAAGAACTTCAGGGTATCTTGTAATAACCATATCAATGGGGAATGATCGTATGAATGGCAACTGTAAGTAGTTTTCATAGGGGTTGACAGTGGAAGGAAAATCACATATTCGATGGCACAAAGACTCGAGAAAACATCGTAGAGTAACTTTGGATTCTTCTAGTGCAGCAGGCGATCATCTGAAGTGAGGGGCTCTCCGGGAGAAAGTATTAACGAGAACCTAAAGTTAGTTTTGTTTTTAGCAAAATCATTTAACCCGAATAGAAGAGGGCTCAGAGTCCCAGAGTAAAGGTCGAGGAGTAAAAGATCCTAGTACCACCCAAATGGCGACGTGGGCCCGTAAGGCACACAGCCAAGTTAGTAAAAGTTTTTGCAATGTCTAGACTCGACTTCGGCCAAGGAGTGTGGAAGGGGATTCCTACAGCAATCGGCTCGATACCAACTTCAGGCGCCCCGATTTAATCGTACACTAATCATGCACGCAAATGTATACGATCAAGATCGAGGACTCACGGAAGATATCACAACACAACTCTACAAATAAAATAAGTCATACAAGCATCATAATACAAGCCGGGGCCTCGAGGGCTCGAATACAAGTACTCGATCATAGGCGAGTCAGCGGAAGCAACAATATCTGAGTACGGACATTAGTTAAACAAGTTGCCATAAGATGGCTAGCACAAACCGGGATCAGATCGAAGAGGCGCAGGCCTCCTGCCGGGATCCTCCTAGCTACTCTTGGTAAATCGTCGTGGGCTGCACGTAGTAGTAGGCACCTCCGAGTAGTAGTCGTCATCGACGGTGGCGTCGCCCCTGGGCTCCATAGTCTGGTTGCAGCAATCGAGTATAGATAGGGGGAAAAGGAGGAAACAAGGCAACCGTGAGTACTCATCCAAAGTACTCGCAAGCAAGGAGCTACTCTACATATGCATGGGTATATGTGTAAAGGGCCATATCAGTGGACTGAACTGCAGAATGCCAGAATAAGAGGGGGGTAGCTAGTCTTAACGAAGACTACGCTTCTGGTCACCTGTCTTGCAACAGGTAGAAGAGGACAAGCTGAAGTCCTCCAAGTAACATCACATCGCAATAATCCTACCCGGCGATCCCCTCCTCATATCCCTGAGAGAGAGCGACCACCGGTTGTATCTGGCACTTGAAAGGGTGTGTTTTATCAAGTATCCGGTTCTAGTTGTCATAAGCTCAAGGTACAACTCCAAGTCGTCCTGTTACCGAAGATCACGGCTATCCGAATAGATTAACTTCCTGCAGGGTGCACCATCTTACCAAAGACGCTTGATCCCATTTGGCGGACACACTTTCCTGGGTCATGCCCGCCGCTGAAGATCAACACGCCGCAGCCCCACCTAGGCACAACAGAGAGGCCAACACGCGGTCTAAACCTAAGCGCGCAGGGTGCGGGCCCATCGCCACGAAAGCACACCTGCACGTTCGCGTCTGTGCCGGAAGCAGACCTAGCCTAGCAGGCGTTCCAGTCCAATCCGGTAGCGCGCTCCGTCGCTGATGTCGAAGTGCTTGGTGATACCACGACGGGATACCCATAACTACCCAGCGTAGATGGTTAGTGCGTATAAGCTCGTAGCCAACTCAGATCAAATACCAAGACCTCGTTAAGCGTGTTAAGTATCCATGAACGCCGAACAGGCCAGGCCCACCTCTCTCCTAGGCGGTCTCAACCTGCCCTGCCGCTCCGCCACAAAGATCCATCCAGAGGGCCGTCGGGACAAAGGTCCTTTCAGCCCCCAATCCGTGAATCACTCATGGTGCTCCACCACCGACCGACTTTAGTCTCCACATGTATCATGTATAAGTATATAGTATATACCCGCGATCACCTCCGAGTGATCACGACCGATAGTATAGCACGGCAGACGGACAAGAATGTAGGGCCACAGATGAAAGTACTAGCATCCTATACTAAGCATATAGGATTGCGTAAGGTAAGTAAATGTAGTAACAAGGACAGGCTATGCAGCGGTATAGGAGTATCGAAAGCAATAACATGCTACACTACTCTAATGCAAGCAGTATAGAGAAGAGTAGGCGATATCCGGTGATCAAGGGGGGCTTGCCTGGTTGCTCGGCAAGAGAGAGGGTCGTCAACACCGTAGTCGAACTGGGCAGCAGCAACCGGTCTCGTAGTCTACCGGAGAGAAGAGGGGAAGAAACAATGAATACCAAGTGAACAGATGCATATCGATGCATGACATGACAAGTAGCGATGCTAGGCGTGCCCTAACGTGGTATGAGGTGGTGCTTGGTTAAGGGAAACATCCGGGAAAGTATTCCCGGTGTTTCGCGTTTTCGGGCAGAGGGGCCGGCGGGGGAAAGTTGCGAGTTCGATAGGTTAGGGGGGTGTGGCGGACGAACGGACTGCGTATCCGGATTCGTCTCGTCGTTCTGAGCAACTTTCATGTACAAAGTTTTTCCATCCGAGTTACGGATTATTTTATATGATTTTTCAAAGTTTTAAGGATTTTCTAAAATATTTCAATTCGAAATTATATACCTAAATACTCCTGTCACATGGTGATGTGCTAGCCAGTGTGTATTACAGGTGGGCCCATGGGTTAGGTTGACCAGGTCAATTTGACTGGTCAACAGAATGTGTGGTCCACATGTCATTGTCCAAGTGCTAATAAAACAACTAATTAATTTAATCAAAGGGAGTCCCACATGTCATGTGCTAGTAGATAACCTAACTACTAATTAGTAATTAGCCGCTAAGATAAAATGCACGGCCGGTGGCGGTGGTTCTGCATACACACGCACACCACATGGGCTTGGACATGGCCACGGTCATAGCCACTACCAAGAACCAACATTGGCTGGAACAACAACTAGCAGCGCAGTAGGGAAGAATCAGCAGCCGCAATCAACAACATCTGGGAGCAGCAATCGCTACGGCAGCGGCAAAGAGAGGTAGCAGGGGAGAGCGGCGGCTGCGGGCAGGTCACGTGGCGGCAACCAGCAGTACACAGCAGCCGCGACACGTCGATTAAGCAGCGAAGCGGCAGCAGCTCATGCACATACGACGACTGCGTCTGCTGCGAGATCGGATGTTCTCGGGGACGGCAAAATACTGACCCAATCGAGGCGGAGGAAAGGGATCCGGAGGAGTTGCTTTCAACGGGCTGGGGACGTGGTCGGGAAGCCGGGACGGTCCGGAGAATGGCAAACGACGGCGGACGACGGACGATGTACACGGAGATAGCGATGTCGATGGCGAATGTACGGGACGCCCCAGATCCGGTTGTTGCTCGGGAAGACGAAGTCGAGGTGGCGGTCCTCTGGGACGGATCCACAGCGCCGGAGAGCACGTTGTCGCGGCAACGGCGACGAGGTGTACAATCACCACGCTGAGGTTCGGGCTCGATTCCGAGCCGAGGAGGAGGCGATTCGATGGGGAAAGTGAGGGATCGGTCGAGAGCTGGCTAGGGTTTCGGGGACGCTCTTATAGGCCGAGGGAGTCGACGTGGTGGCCATCCGGCCATGGCGCCGTGGGATGGCCGCCACGCCATGGCCTCTGCCTTCTCTCTGCATGCAGGAGAAGAGGAAAGGCTGTGGTGGGCTGGGCCGTGCACTATAGCACTGGGCCTCTAGTGCACTGATGTGCACTTAGCCTCTGTTCCTTTTCTAATTTTCGGTTTTGTATTTTCTTCACCGTTTTGTATTTTAATTTAATCCAAATAAGTTTTGTTGAATACAAAACTTGTCACATCAATAGTAGGCAATGTTTTGAGCTAGCACACACCATTTCAAGTGGTTTGTAAATACATGAACATTCATTTATTTTGAAATGGCTAATTTATTTGTTGTTGGACCACTTATTAATTTCCTAGGGATTTATCTGTGAGTCAAATGAGGTTGGTAACATCATGGCAATGATCAAGGGAATTTATAAAATAGTGTGAACATTTTAGTTTTATTTTTTGAAAACTTTTGTTGGTTGCCTTTTTTTTATTCAAATTTGTATCGGTTTCAAACTAACGTGCGATTAGCAAAAGTAATCGAGGTGACGTGGCATCATTACTAGAGGGTTACTGTAGCTTGATTACCCGGGCGTCACATTACATCTCTGATGCAAATTATTTCATGATCGAATCGTGTCCAAAAATTGTGATGATTTGATTTCACTTGCACATTATAATGAACTTAGTTTGCTTTTGGGTTATGAAGAAATGAAACGTTTAACTAAGAATCTTCCAGAATTTGTCCTTTAGAAACTCTTTGATTTTGATCTAGAGAAGATTTATATGTATTGTGCAGTGAATTGCATTGAAAATCCTTATATTGCCAATTACATAAAGAAAAGAAAGAAAATAGAATATGAAGAGAATACTAATGAAAGGGAAGAGACTTCCCAATATCCTCCTATTATTTCTTATGATGAATCAGGTAATGAGGAGGAGCTTTCTATTGAACCAATCTCATTAATAAGGAGCTCAGAGAAGAAGGTTGAACCCACACATAATGTGAAGAAGAAAAAGAAAAGAAGGAGCAACAAAGGTAAAAAGGTATCTCTCTCAAATGATGTTGCTCCTACTACTCATTGTGATGATGGTAATTGCTATACTATTGGTGCTACCCATATTATTAATGATGAGAGTGATTATGCTTATGATATGAAAAGGCCCAACCTTGGGGAAGCTATGTTTGATGAGGACGAAATATTTGAGAATATATTTGCTGAAATTAATGTTTGTCCCAAGCTTGGGGATGCTACGTTTAATGAAGATGATATTTTTAGCCTCCCAAGTTTTGATATGCAAAGTTGTTATGATGATAGCATGCCCCTTAGTTATGATGATTATATTGATGAAAGTGGGCTTGGAAGAGTGTCAACTTTAGGAAGTAGTGATCCCACTATTTTGGAGGATGTTGAATCTTATTGTGATGAATATGAAAGTGGATTTGGAAGAGTGTCAACTTTATTTAGTGATGATTCCACTATCTTGGAAGAGGTTTCAATCGATTATGATGAGAACGAAGTAGCTACTTATGATGATTATTGTGATGAAACTTATGCTATAAAAAGTAGTGATCATTATATTTATAAAACTTGTCATGATTATTATTACCCTTTTTCTGAACATTACTCTTTTAATGTGGAAACAATTTATAGTATTCTAGTCTCTTATGAAACTCCCACTATTCCGAATAAGAAGAATTTTGCTTATGTGGAGAGTAGTAAATTTTCTGTGCTTGTAGATCATGAAAAGAATGCTTTAGGTGCTGGTTATATTGTTGAATTCATTCATGATGCTACTGAAAAATTATTATGAGGAAGGAACATATGCTTGTAGGAATTGCAAAAATATTGAGTTTCCTCCCTATGTGTTGAAAATCTTGAAGGTATGCTTGTTTGACCTTCCTATGCTAGTTGATTATTGTTCCCATAAGTTGTTTGCTCACAAAATCCCTATGCATAGGAAGTGGGTAAGGCTTAAATGTGATAGTCATATGCTTCATGATGCTCCCGTTATGTTTCAATTCTTATCTTTTATGTGAGCATCATTGTCATCATCATTCCTAGCTATAAAGGCATTAAAGAAAAGCGCTTGTTGGGAGACAACCCAATATTTACCTTTACTGTTTTTGTGTGTTCACATGATTATGCTACTGTATTAATCATGTTTTATAGCTTTTGTTTCAATAAAGGTGCCAAGTAAGACTTTTAGGATAGCTTACGGTGATAGTTGTGTTGATCCTGCTGAAAATCAGAAACTTTAGCACCCAGTAAATTAGTTTTGATAAAGATCTGATTACTTTTGCTCTTGATTGGTACACAAATTTCTTAGGACTTCCTAATTTGGTAGTATTTTTGGAGTTCCATAAGTATACGTTTGATACAGATTACTACATATTGTTCTGTTTTTGACAGATTCTGTTTTCTATGTGTTGTTTGCTTATTTTGATGAATCTATGAGTAGTATCGGAGGGTATGAACCATAGAGAAGTTGGAATACTGTAGATATTACACCAATATGAATTTAGAATGAGTTCACAACAGTACGAAAAGTGGTGATTTATTTTCTTATACTAACGGAGCTTACGAGTTTTCTGTTGAGTTTTGTGTTGTGAAGTTTTCAAGTTTTCGGTAAAGAATCGATGGACTATGGAATAAGGAGTGGCAAGAGCCAAAACTTGGGGATTCCCAAGGCACCCAAAGGTAATATTCAAGGACAACCAAGAGCCTAAGCTTGGGGATGCCCCGGATGGCATCCCCTCTTTCGTCTTCGTTCATCGGTAACTTTACTTGGAGCTATATTTTTATTCACCACACGATATGTGTTTTGCTTGGAGCGTCATTTTCTTTTGTTAGTATTTTCTTGCTGTTATTTAGAATAATTTTTTGCATCTATATTTTCAATAAAAATGTCAAGGATAGCCTTTACCATGCTTATTTTGCTAGTATACATGTTGCTGTTTGAAAACAGAAAGTTTACTGCTGTTGTAAAAATTCCCTAGAAAAGTCAGAGAATGGTATAATGTTGAATTTTTTTTGCATATTAAGCTCTGATAAATCTTCTACAGTGAGGTATTTTTCTCATAATTTTTGGAGTTAGGGAAGTATGATGATTCTTGCATTCTTTACAGACTATACTATTTTGGCAGATTGCTGTTATGGTTGCATTGTTTGCATATGTTTGCTTGTTTAATGATTCTATTTGAGGATAGGAGTGTTGAATATGCAGAGGCATTTAGTATGCAATGTTGAATAATAATTTTAGTGATTTTTTACAGTAGAAAATGATAAGGTTTTGCATTGGTTTATACTAACCTATCTCACGAGTTCTTGTTGAGTTTGGTGTGCATGAAGCTTTTGATAAAGAGAGAAACCATGATATGAGAAGAATTAAGGAGACACAAAAGTTCAAGATTGGGTATGCCCAAGGCACCCCAATATAATATTTCAAGAAGTCTCAAGCATCTAAGCTTGGGGATGCCCCGTTAGGCATCCCACCTTTCTTCTTCAATAACTATCGGTTAGTATCGGTTGAGCCTAAGTTTTTGCTTCTTCACATGAGTTGTGCTATCCTTGCAATATCATTTTATCTTGGTTTGCTTGAATAAATTACTTAAGATCTGAAATTCTTAAATGAGAGAGAGTCTTCACATAGTTACATAATTATTTAACTACTCATTGACCTTCACTTATATCTTTTTGGAGTAGTTTTTCATTTGCTCGTGTGCTTCACTTATATCCTGTGAGTAAATGGTTGAATGAGTTGAATGTCATAAATCTGAAATTTATATGTTTCATTTGCTTATCCCATGGGGAGTAATGACTTCACATCTAAGAAGTAGAGGTTGTAAATTTATTTAAGGTTAGCAAGCATTGTATTGGTCATTTGAACAATTCATGAAAGAATATTGAAGGAAGAGAGATTTCACATATAAATATACTATCGTAGACATCTTTTATAATTGTGAGCACTCATTAAGTATGACATGCTAAAGAGTTGATGTTGGACAAGGAATACAACGTAATGGGTTATGTTTTCTCACATCTCAGTTATAGTATATTGTCATGGATCATTCAAACATGTTGAGATTGCCTTTCCCCCTCATGCTAGCCAAATTCCTTGCACCAAGTAGAGATACTACTTGTGCTTCCAAATATCCTTAAACCCAGTTTTGCCATGAGAGTCCACCATACCTACCTATGGATTGAGTAAGATCCTTCAAGTAAGTTATCATGTTGCAAGCAATAAAATTGCTCTCTAAATTTGTATGACTTATTAGTGCGGAGAAAATAAGCTTTATATGATCTTGTGATATGGAAATAATAAAAGCGACAGACTGCATAATAAAGGTTCATATCACAAGTGGCAATATAAAGTGACGTTCTTTTGCATTAAGATTTTGTGCATCCAACCCTAAAAGCACATGACAACCTCTGCTTCCCTCTGCGAAGGGCCTATCTTTTACTTTATGTCTTTTACTTTATGCAAGTTGATCTTCACCTTTCCCTTTTTCATTTTATCCTTTGGCAAGCACCTCGTGTTGGAAAGATCGATATGATATATATATATATATATATATATATATATATATATATATATATATATATATATATATATATATATCCAATTGGATGTAAGTTAGCATGAGCTATTATTGCTGACATCACCCAAAGGTGAATACGTTGGGAGGCGATATTGTAAGCCCCTATCTTTCTCAGTGTCCGATTAAAACTCCATAACCATAAGTATTGCGTGAGTGTTAGCAATTGTAGAAGACTATATGATAGTTGAGTATGTGGAGTTTGCTAAATCAAAGCTCTGACATAGACCCTTCCTGAAAATAAGATGAATTGCAATTGTTTGATGACTGAGGATGAAGTTTGCTAGCTTTCAAGAAAGTTTGTGGTATATGCTTTAACATGTGAATTGCTTGTTACTTGTTCGTGAGAAGTTTTATGAGATGAACTACTGTTATGACATATAATCATGCTAGAAAAGGTGACTGAGATTATCATTGATGAAACTTGTGCACCTGCTAGCATTCACACTTCATAAATTCTTTCTTTTATCATTTACCTACTCGAGGACGAGCAGGAATTAAGCGTGGGGATGCTGATACGTCTCCAACGTATCTATAATTTATGAAGCATTCATGCTATATTATTATCTGTTTTGGATGTTTTTGGGCTTTATTATACTCTTTTATATTATTTTTTGGGACTAACCTATTAACTGGAGGCCCAGCCCATATTGCTGTTTTCTTACCTATTTCAGTGTTTCGAAGAAAAGGAATATCAAACGGAGTCCAAACGGAATGAAACCTTTGGGAGCGTTATTTTTTGAGCGGAAGCAATCCACGAGACTTGGAGTTGAAGTCAAGGAAGCTTCGAGGTGACCATGAGGGTGGGGGGCGCAGCCCCACTGGCGCGCCTCAGTCTGGGCCCCTCGAGGCTCCCCTGACCGACTTCTTTCGCCTATATATTCCCATATACCCTAAAAACATCGAATTTAACAATAGATCGGGAGTTCCGCCGCAAGCCTCTGTAGCCACCAAAACCTCTCGGAGCCCGTTCGGCACCTGCTGCGGGGGCGATCCCTCACCGGTGGCCATCTTCTTCATCCCGGCGCTCTCCATGACGAGGAGGGAGTAGTTCACCCTCGGGGCTGAGGGTATGTACCAGTAGCTATGTGTTTGATCTCTCTCTCTCTCTCTCTCTCTCTCTCTCTCTCTCTCTCTCGTGTTCTTGAGGTGATACGATCTTGATGTATCGCGAGCTTTTCTATTATAGTTGGATCTTTTGATGTTTCTTCCCCTCTACTCTCTTGTGATGAATTGAGTTTTCCCTTTGAAGTTGTCTTATCAGATTGAGTCTTTAAGGATTTGAGAACACTTGATGTATGTATTGTCGTGTTTATTTGTGGTGACAATGGGATATCACGTGATCCACTTGATGTATATTTTGGTGATCAACTTGCGGGTTCCGCCCATGAACCTATGCATAGGGGTTGGCACACGTTTTCGTCTTGACTCTCCAGTAGAAACTTTTGGGCACTCTTTGAAGTACTCTGTGTTGGTTGAATAGATGAATCTGAGATTGTGTGACGCATATAGTATAATCATGCCCACGGATACTTGAGGTGACAATGGAGTATCTAGGTGACATTAGGGTTTTGGTTGATTTGTGTCTTAAGGTGTTATTCTAGTATGAACTCTATGATAGATTGAACGGAAAGAATAGCTTCATGTTATTTTACTACGGACTCTTGAATAGATAGAACAGAAATGATAACTTTGAGGTGGTTTCGTACCCTACCATAATCTCTTCGTTTGTTCTCCGCTATTAGTGACTTTGGAGTTACCCTTTGTTGCATGTTGAGGGATAGTTATATGATCCAAGTATGTTATTATTGTTGAGAGAACTTGCACTAGTGAAAGCATGAACCTTAGGCCTTGTTTCCTAGTATTGCAATACCGTTTATGCTCACTTTTATCATTAGTTACCTTGCTGTTTTTATATTTTCAGATTACAAAAACCTATATCTACTATCCATATTGCACTTGTATCACCATCTCTTCGCCAAACTAGTGCACCTATACAATTTGCCATTGTATCGGATGAAGGAAATATGCCCTAGAGGCAACAATAAAGTTATTATTTATTTCCTTATATCATGATAAATGTTTATTATTCATGCTATAATTGTATTAACCGGAAACATAATACATGTGTGAATACATAGACAAACAGATAGTCACTAGTATGCCTCTACTAGACTAGCTCATTAATCAAAGATGGTTATGTTTCCTAACCATAGACATGTGTTGTCATTTGATTAATGGGATCACATCATTAGGAGAATGATGTGATTGACATGACCCATTCCGTTAGCTTAGCACTTGATCGTTTAGTATATTGCTATTGCTTTCTTCATGACCTATACATGTTCCTATAACTATGAGATTATGCAACTCCCGTTTACGGAGGAACACTTTGGTACTACCAAACGTCACAACGTAATCGGGTGATTATAAAGGAGTACTACAGGTGTCTCCAAAGGTACTTGTTGGGTTGGCATATTTCGAGATTAGGTTTTGTCACTCCGATTGTCGGAGAGGTATCTCTGGGCCTTCTCGGTAATACACATCACATAAGCCTTGCAAGCATTACAACTAATGAGTTAGTTGTGAGATGATGTATTACGAACGAGTAAAGAGACTTGCGAACGAGATTGAACTAGGTATTAGATACCGACGATCGAATCTCGGGTAAGTAACATACCGATGACAAAGGGAACAACGTATGTCGTTATGCGGTTTGACCGATAAAGATCTTCGTAGAATATGTAGGAACCAATATGGGCATCCAGGTTCCGCTATTGGTTATTGACCGAGAATGGTTCTAGGTCATGTCTACATAGTTCTCGAACCCGTAGGGTCCGCACGCTTAACGTTTCGATGACAGTTCATTATGAGTTTATAAGTTTTGATGTACCGAAGGTTGTTCGGAGTCCCGGATGTGATCACGGACATGACGAGGAGTCTCGAAATGGTCGAGACATAAAGATTGATATATTGGAAGCCTATGTTTGGACTTCGGAAAGGTTCCGGATGAAAACAGGAGTTACCGGAACACCGGGGGGTTACCGGAACCCCCCGGGGGGTCAATGGGCCTTAATGGGCCATAGGGAGAAGAGGAAGGGCCGGCCAGGGCAGGGCGCGCCCCTCCCCTCTAGTCCGAATAGGACAAGGAGGGGGGCGCCCTTCCTCTCTTCCCCTTCCCAATCCTAATCCAACTAGGAGAAGGGGGAGTCCTACTCGGTGGGAGTAGGACTCCTCCAGGCGCGCCCCCCTTGGGCTGGCCGCACCCCTTACTCCTTTATATACGGGGCGGGGGCACCCCATGACACACAAGTTGATCTACTAGATCGTTCCTTAGCCGTGTGCGGTGCCCCCTCCACCATATTCCACTTCGGTCATATCGTCGCGGAGCTTAGGCGAAGCCCCGCGCCGAGAAGTCATATCGTCATGAGCTTAGGCGAACATCGGTGGAGCATCATCATCCACCACGCCGTCGTGCCGACGGAACTCATCCCCGACACTTTGCTGGATCGGAGTCCGGGGATCGTCATCGAGCTGAACGTGTGCAGAACTCGGAGGTGCCGTACGTTCGGTGCTTGGATCGGTCGGATCGTGAAGACGTACGACTACATCAACCGCGTTGTTATAACGCTTCCGCTTTCGGTCTACGAGGGTACGTGGACAGACACTCTTCCCTCTCGTTGCTATGCCATCACCATGGTCTTGCGTGTGCGTAGGAATTTTTTGAAATTACTACGTTCCCCAACAGTGGCATCCGAGCCTGGTTTTATGCGTTGATGTCATATGCACGAGTAGAACACAAGTGAGTTGTGGGCGATATAAGTCATACTGCTTACCAGCATGTCATACTTTGGTTTGGCGGTATTGTGAGATGAAGCGGCCCGGACCGACATTACGCGTACGCTTACGCGAGACTGGTTTCACCGGCGAGCACTAGTTGCTTAAAGGTGACTAGCGGGTGTCAGTTTCTCTCACTTTAGTTGAACCGAGTGTGGCTACGCCCGGTCCTTGCGAAGGTTAAAACAGCACCAACTTGACAAACTATCGTTGTGGTTTTGATGCGTAGGTAAGAACGGTTCTTGCTCAGCCCGTAGCAGCCACGTAAAACTTGCAACAACAAAGTAGAGGACGTCTAACTTGTTTTTGCAGGGCATGTTGTGATGTGATGTGGTCAAGACGTGATGCTATATTTTATTGTATGAGATGATCATGTTTTGTAACCGAGTTATCGGCAATTGGCAGGAGCCATATGGTTGTCGCTTTATTGTATGAAATGCAAAAGCCATGTAATTGCTTTACTTTATCACTAAGCAGTAGCGATAGTCGTAGAAGCAATAGTTGGCGAGACGACAACGATGCTACGATGGAGATCAAGGTGTCGCGCGGTGGCGATGGTGATCATGACGGTGCTTGGCGATGGAGATCACAAGCACAAGATGATGATGACCATATCATATCACTTATATTGATTGCATGTGATGTTTATCCTTTATGCATCTTATCTTGCTTTGATTGACGGTAGCATTATAAGATGATCTCTCACTAAAATTATCAAGAAGTGTTCTCCCGAGTATGCACCGTTATGAAAGTTCTTCGTCTTTGAGACACCACGTGATGATCGGGTGTGATAGGCTCTACGTTCAAATACAACGGGTGCAAAACAGTTGCACACGCGAATACTCAGGTTAAACTTGACGAGCCTAGCATATAACAGATATGGCCTCGGAACACGGAGACCGAAGGTCGAGCGTGAATCATATAGTAGATATGATCAACATAGTGATGTTCACCATTGAAACTACTCCATCTCACGTGATGATTGGACATGGTTTAGTTGATTTGGATCACGAATCACTTAGATGACTAGAGAGATGTCTGTCTAAGTGGGAGGTCTTTAATATGATTAATTAAACTTAAATTTATCATGAACTTAGTACCGATAGTATTTTGCTTGTCTATGTTGTTGTAGATAGATGGCTCGTCTTTGTTGTTCCGTTGAATTTTAATGCGTTCCTTGAGAAAGCAAAGTTGAAAGATGATGGTAGCAATTACACGGACTGGGTCCGTAATTTGAGGATTATCCTCATTGCTGCACGGAAGAATTACGTCTGGAAGCACCGCTGGGTGCCAGCCTGCTGCAGAGCAACGCCGACGAATGTTGTGAACGTCTGGCAAAGCAAAGCTGATGACTACTCGATAGTTCAGTGTGCCATGCTTTACGGCTTAGAACCGGGTCTTCAACGACGTTTTGAACGTCATGGAGCATATGAGATGTTCCAGGAGTTGAAGTTAATATTTCAAGCAAATGCCCGGATTGAGAGATATGAAGTCTCCAATAAGTTCTATAGCTGCAAGATGGAGGAGAATAGTTCTGTCAGTGAACATATACTCAAAATGTCTGGGTATAATAATCACTTGATTCAGCTGGGAGTTACTCTTCCGGATGATAGTGTCATTGACAGAATTCTCCAATCACTGCCACCAAGCTACAAGAGCTTCGTGATGAACTATAATATGCAAGGGATGACCAAAACAATTCCCGAGCTCTTCGCAATGCTAAAAGCTGCGGAGGTAGAAATCAAGAAAGAGCATCAAGTGTTGATGGTCAACAAGACCACTAGTTTCAAGAAAAAGGGCAAAGGAAAGAAGAAGGGGAACTTCAAAAAGAACAGCAAGAAAGTTGCTGCTCAAGAGAAGAAACCCAAGTCTGGACCTAAGCCTGAAACTGAGTGCTTTTACTGCAAGCAAACTGGACACTGGAAGCGGAACTGCCCCAAGTATTTGGCGGATAAGAAGGATGGCAAGGTGATCAAAGGTATATGTGATATACATGTTATTGATGTGTACCTTACTAATACTCGCAGTAGTACCTGGTATTTGATACTGGTTCTGTTGCTAATATTTGCAACTCGAAACAGGAACTACGGATTAAGCGAAGATTGGCTAAGGACGAGGTGACGATGCGCGTGGGAAATGGTTCCAAAGTCGATGTGATCGCGGTCGGCACGCTACCTCTACATCTACCATCGGGATTAGTTTTAGACCTAAATAATTGTTATTTGGTGCCAGCGTTAAGCATGAACATTATATCTGGATCTTGTTTGATGCGAGACGGTTATTCATTTAAATCAGAGAATAATGGTTGTTCTATTTATATGAATAATATCTTTTATGGTCATGCACCCTTGAAGAGTGGTCTATTTTTATTGAATCTCGATAGTAGTAATACACATATTCATAGTGTTGAAACCAAAAGATACAAAGTTGATAATGATAATGCAACTTATTTGTGGCACTTGCCGTTTGGGTCATATTGGTGTAAAACGATGAAGAAACTCCATCTTGATGGGCTTTTGGAATCACTTGATTATGAATCACTTGGTACTTGTGAACCATGCCTCATGGGCAAGATGACTAAAACGCCGTTCTCCGGAACTATGGAGCGAGCAACTGATTTGTTGGAAATCATACATACCGATGTTTGTGGTCCAATGAATGTTGAGGCACGCCATGGTATCGTTATTTTCTCACCTTCACAGATGATTTGAGCAGATATGGGTATATCTACTTAATGAAACACAAGTCTGAAACATTTGAAAAGTTCAAAGAATTTCATAGTGAAGTGGAAAATCATCGTAACAAGAAAATAAAGTTTCTACGATATGATCGTGGAGGAGAATATTTGAGTTATGAGTTTGGTTTACATTTGAAACAATGTGGAATAGTTTCGCAACTCACGCCACCGGAACACCATAGAGAAATGGTGTGTCCGAACGTCGTAATCGTACTTTACTTGATATGGTGCGATCTATGATGTCTCTTACTGATTTACCACTATCATTTTGGGGTTATGCTTTAGAGACGGCCGCATTCACGTTAAATAGGGCACCATCTAAATCCGTTGAGCCGACACCTTATGAACTATGGTTTGGCAAGAAACCCAAGTTGTCGTTTCTTAAAGTTTGGGGTTGCGATGCTTATGTGAAGAAACTTCAACCAGATAAGCTCGAACCCAAATCGAGAAATGTGTCTTCATAGGATACCCAAAGGAGACAGTTGGGTACACCTTCTATCACAGATCTGAAGGCAAGATTTTCGTTGCTAAATTCGGATCCTTTCTAGAGAAGGAGTTTCTCTCGAAAGAAGTGAGTGGGAGGAAAGTAGAACTTGATGAGATAAACTGTATCTGCTCCCTTATTGGAAAGTAGTTCATCACAAGAAATGGTTCTGTGACAACTACACCAATTAGTGAGGAAACTAATGATGTTGATCATGAAACTTCAGATCAAGTTACTCTTGAACCTCGTGAGGTCAACCAGAGTAAAATCCGCACTGAGTGGTATGGTAATCCTATTCGGAAGTCATGTTACTTGACCATGGCGAACCTACAAACTATGAAGAAGCGATGGTGAGCCCAGATTCCATAAAATGGCTAGAAGCCATGAAATCTGAGATGGGATCCATGTATGAGAACAAAGTATGGACTTTGGTTGACTTGCCCGATGATCGGCAAGCCATTGAGAATAAATGGATCTTTAAGAAGAAGACTGACACTGATGGTAATGTAACTGTCTACAAAGCTCGACTTGTTGCTAAAGGTTTTCGACAAGTTCAAGGGGTTGACTACGATGAGACTTTCTCACCCGTAGCGATGCTTAAGTCTGTCCGAATCATGTTAGCAATTGCCGCATTTTATGATTATGAAATTTGGCAAATGGATGTAAAACTGCATTCTTGAATGGATTTCGGAAGAAGAGTTGTATATGATGCAACCAGAAGGTTTTGTTGATCCAAAAGGTGCTAACAAAGTGTGCAAGCTCCAGCGATCAATTTATGGACTGGTGCAAGCCTCTCGGAGTTGGAATAAACGCTTTGATAGTGTGATCAAAGCATATGGATTTATCTGAGACTTTTGGAGAAGCCTGTATTTACAAGAAAGTGAGTGGGAGCTCAGTAGCATTTCGATATTATATGTGGACGACATATTATTGATTGGAAATGATATAGAATTTCTGGATAGCATAAAAGGATACTTGAATAAAAGTTTTTCAATGAAAGACCTCGGTGAAGCTGCTTACATATTGGGCATCAAGATCTATAGAGATAGATCAAGACGCTTAATTGGACTTTCACAAAGCACATACCTTGATAAAGTTTTGAAAAAGTTCAAAATGGATCAGGCAAAGAAAGGTTTTTTACCTATATTACAAGGTGTAAGATTGAGTCAGACTCAATGCCCGACCACAGCAGAAGATAGAGAGAAAATGAAAGATGTTCCCTATGCTTCAGCCATAGGCTCTATCATGTATGCAATGCTGTGTACCAGACTGACGATGCTTAGCAATAAGCTTGGCAGGAAGGTACCAAAGTAATCCAGAGTGGATCATGGACAGCGGTCAAGAACATCCTGAAATACCGAAAAGGACTAAGGATATGTTTCTCGATATGGAGGTGACAAAGAGCTAGTCGTAAATGGTTACGTCGATGCAAGCTTTGACACCGATCCGGACGATTCTAAATCGCAAACCGGATACGTGTTTTTATTAAATGGTGGAGCTGTCAGTTGGTGCAGTTCTAAACAAAGCGACATGGCGGGATCTACATGTGAAGAGGAATACATAGCTGCTTCGGAAGCAGCAAATGAAGGAGTCTGGATGAAAGAGTTCATTTCCGATCTAGGTGTCATACCTAGTGCATCGGGACCAATGAAGATCTTCGTGACAATCTTGGTGCAATTGCCTTGGCAAAGGAATCCAGATTTCACAAGAGGACCAAGCATATCAAGAGACGCTTCAATTCCATTCGGGACCAAGTCCAAGTGGGAGACATAGAGATTTGCAAAATACATACGGATCTGAATGTTGCAGACCCATTGACTAAGCCTCTTCCACGAGCAAAACATGATCAGCACCAAGACTCCATGGGTGTTAGAATCATTCTTGTGTAATCTAGATTATTGACTCTAGTGCAAGTGGGAGGCTGAAGGAAATATGCCCTAGAGGCAATAATAAAGTTATTATTTATTTCCTTATATCATGATAAATGTTTATTATTCATGCTAGAATTGTATTAACCGGAAACATAATACATGTGTGAATACATAGACAAACAGATAGTCACTAGTATGCCTCTACTAGACTAGCTCATTAATCAAAGATGGTTATGTTTCCTAACCATAGACATGTGTTGTCATTTGATTAATGGGATCACATCATTAGGAGAATGATGTGATTGACATGACCCATTCCGTTAGCTTAGCACTTGATCATTTAGTATATTGCTATTGCTTTCTTCATGACCTATACATGTTCCTGTAACTATGAGATTATGCAACTCCCGTTTACCGGAGGAACACTTTGGGTACTACCAAACATCACAATGTAACTGGGTGATTATAAAGGAGTACTACAGGTGTCTCCAAAGGTACATGTTGGGTTGGCGTATTTCGAGATTAGGTTTTGTCACTCCGATTGTCGGAGAGGTATCTCTGGGCCTTCTCGGTAATACACATCACATAAGCCTTGCAAGCATTACAACTAATGAGTTAGTTGTGAGATGATGTATTACGGAACGAGTAAAGAGACTTACCGGTAACGAGATTGAACTAGGTATTGGATACCGACGATCGAATCTCGGGTAAGTAACATACCGATGACAAAGGGAACAACGTATGTTGTTATGCGGTTTGACCGATAAAGATCTTCGTAGAATATGTAGGAACCAATATGGGCATCCAGGTTCCGCTATTGGTTATTGACCGAGAATGGTTCTAGGTCATGTCTACATAGTTCTCGAACCCGTAGGGTCCGCACGCTTAACGTTTCGATGACAGTTCATTATTAGTTTATAAGTTTTGATGTACCGAAGGTTGTTCGGAGTCCCGGATGTGATCACGGACATGACGAGGAGTCTCGAAATGGTCGAGACATAAAGATTGATATATTGGAAGCCTATGTTTGGACTTCGGAAAGGTTCCGGATGAAAACAGGAAGTTACCGGAACACCGGGGGGTTACCGGAACCCCGGGGTCAATGGGCCTTAATGGGCCATAGGGAGAAGAGGAAGGGCCGGCCAGGGCAGGCCGCGCGCCCCCCTCCCCCTCTAGTCCGAATAGGACAAGGAGAGGGGGCGGCGCCCCCCTTCCCTCTTCCCCTCCCCAATCCTAATCCAACTAGGAGAAGGGGGGGAGTCCTACTCCCGGTGGGAGTAGGACTCCTCCAGGCGCGCCCCCCTTGGGCTGGCCGCACCCCCCCTTGCTCCTTTATATACGGGGGCAGGGGGGCACCCCATGACACACAAGTTGATCTACGTGATCGTTCTTAGCCGTGCGGTGCCCCTCCACCATATTCCACTTGGTCATATCGTCATGAGCTTAGGCGAAGCCCCGCGCCGGGAAGTCATATCGTCGCGGAGCTTAGGCGAAGCCCTGCGTCGGTGGAGCATCATCATCGTCACCACGCCGTCGTCTTGTGGAACTCATCCCGACACTTTGCTGGATCGAGTCCGGGATCGTCATCGAGCTGAGCGTGTGCTAGAACTCGGAGGTGCCGACGTTCGGTGCTTGGATCGGTCGGATTGTGAAGACGCACGACTACATCAACCGCGTTGTTATAACGCTTCCGCTTTCGGTCTACGAGGGTACGTGGACAGACACTCTTCCCTCTCGTTGCTATGCCATCACCATGGTCCTGTGTGTGCGTAGGAAACTTTTTGAAATTACTACGTTCCCCAACATTGGATGTGTTGGGGACACAAGAGACTTTTTGTTATTTGGTTGCAGGGTTGCTTGAGAGAGACCATCTTCATCCTACACCTCCCATGGATTGGTAAACCTTAGGCCATCCACTTGAGGAAAATTTGCTACTGTCCTACAAACTTGTGCACTTGGAGGCCCAACAATGTCTACAAGAAGAAGGTTGTGTAGTAGACATCACGCCCCCTCTAGGCTGGCCGCCTCCTCCCTCCCTCCTTTATATACGGGGGAAGGGGGGCACCCCAAAGGAACAACATTGTCTTAGCCGTGTGCGGTGCCCCCCTCCTCCGTTTACTCCTCCGATAGTATCATCGTAGTGCTTAGGCGAAGCCCTGCGCGGATCACATCACCAACGCCATCATCACGCCGTCGTGCTGACGAAGCTCTCCCTCGACCCCTGCTGGATCAAGAGTTCAAGGGACGTCATCGAGATGAACGTGTGCTGAACTCAGAGGTGCCATACGTTCGGTGCTAGATCGGTTGGATCGTGAAGACGTTCGACTACATCAACCGCGTTAACATAACACTTCTGCTTTCGGTCTACGAGGGTACGTGGACACACTCTCTCCTTCTTGTTGCTATGCATCTCCTAGATAGATCTTGTGTGATCGTAGGATTTTTTTTGAAATTGCATGCTACGTTCCCCAATAGTGGCATCCGAGCCAGGTCTATGCATAGATGATATGCACGAGTAGAACACAAAGATTTGTGGGCGATAATAGTCATACTGCTTACCACCAATGTCTTACTTTGATTCGGCGGTATTGTTGATGAAGCGTTCCGGACCGACATTACATGACCGCGTTCATGAGACTGGTTCTACCGACGTGCTTTGCACATAGGTGGCTGGCGGATGTCTGTTTCTCCAACTTTAGTTGAATCGAGTTTGACTACGGCCGGTCCTTGTTGAAGGTTAAAACATCACACTTGACTTAAAATTGTTGTGGTTTTGATGCGTAGGTAAGAACGGTTCTTGCTAGAAGCCCGTAGCAGGCACGTAAAACTTGCAACAACAAAGTAGAGGACGCCTAACTTGTTTTTGCAGGGCTTGTTGTGATGTGATATGGTCAAGACATGATGTGATATAAATTGTTGTATGAGATGATCATGTTTTGTAACAAAGTTATCGGCAACGGGCAGGAGCCATATGGTTGTTGCTTTATTGTACGAAATGCAATCGCCATGTAATTGCTTTTCTTTATCACTAAGCGGTAGTGATAGTCGTAGTAGCAATAGTTGGCGAGACGACAATGATGCTACGATGGAGATCAAGGTGTCAAGCTGGTGACAATGGAGATCATGACAGTGCTTTGGAGATGGAGATCAAAGGCACAAGATGATGATGGCCATACCATGCCACGTATTTTGATTGCATGTGATGTTTATCCTTTATGCATCTTATTTTGCTTAGTACGACGGTAGCATTATAAGATGATCCCTCACTAAATTTCAAGGTATAAGTGTTCTCCCTGAGTATGCACCGTTTTTACAGTTCGTCGTGCCGAGACACCACGTGATGATCGGGTGTGATAAGCTCTACGTTCACATACAATGGGTACAAGCTATTTTTGCACGTGCAGAATACTCGGGTTAAACTTGATGAGCCTAGCATATGGAGATATGGCCTCGGAACACTGAGACCGAAAGGTCGAACGTGAATCATATAGTAGATATGATCAACATAGAGATGTTCACCATTGAAAACTACTCCATCTCACATGATGATCAGACATGGTTTAGTTGATATATGGCTCACGTGATCATTTAGATGACTAGAGGGATGTCTATCTAAGTGGGAGTTCTTTAGTAATATGATTAATTGAACTTTAATTTATCATGAACTTAGTCCTGATAGTATTTGCAAATTATATTCTAGATCAATAGCTCGCGTTGTAGCTTCCCTATGTTTTTGATATGCTCCTAGAGAAAACTAAGTTGAAAGATGACAGTAGCAATGATGCAGACTGGGTCCATGATATGAGGTTTATCCTCATTGCTGCACAGAAGAATTATGTCCTTGATGCATCGCTAGGTGATAGACCTATTGCAGGAGCAGATGCAGACGTTATGAACGTTTGGCTAGCTCAATATGATGACTACTTGATAGTTTAGTGCACCATGCTTTACGTCTAAGAACTGGGACTTCAAAAACATTTTGAACACCACGGAGCATATGAGATGTCCCAAGAGCTGAAATTGGTATTTCAGACTCATGCCCGTGTCCAGAGGTATGAGACCTCTGACAAGTTCTTCGCCTAAAAGATGGAGGAGAATTGGTCAACTAGTGAGCATGTGCTCAAAATGTCTGGGTACTACAATCGCTTGAATCAAGTGGGAGTTAATCTTCCAGATAAGATAATGATTGACAGAGTTCTCTAGTCACCATCACCAAGTTACTGGAACTTCATGATGAACTATAGTATGCAAGGGATGACGAAAATGATTCCCGAGCTCTTCGTGATGCTAAAATCGACGAAGGTAGAAATCAAGAAAGAGCATCAAGTGTTGATGATTGACAGGACCACTAGTTTCAAGAAAAGGGCAAAGGGAAGGAAAGGGAACTTCAAGTAGAATGGCAAGCAAGTTGTCAATCTCGGGAAGAAGCCCAAAGCTGGACCCAAGCCTGAAGTTGAGTGCTTCTACTACAAAGGAAATGGTCACTAGAAGCAGAACTGCCCCAAACATTTGGTGGATAAGAAGGATGGCAAAGTGAACAAAGGTATATTTGATAAACAGGTTATTGATGTGTACCTTATTAGTGTTCGTAGTAGCCCCTGGGTATTTGATACTTGTTCAGTTGCTAAGATTAGTAACTCGAAACATGAGTTACAGAATAAATAGAGACTAGTTGAGGGTGAAGTGACGATGTGTGTTGGAAGTGGTTCCAAGATTGATGTGATCATCATCGCACAGTCCTTATACTTTCGGGATTAGTGCTGAACCTAAATAAATGTTATTTGGTGTTTGCATTGAGCATGAGTATGATTAGATCATGTTTATTGCAATACGGTTATTCATTCAAGACAGAGAATAATTGTTATTCTGTTTACATGAATAAAACCTTCTTTAGCCATACACCCAATGTTAATGGTTTATTGAATCTCGATCGTAGTGATACGCATATTCATAATATTGATGCCAAAGGATGCATAAGTGTATATTGATAGTGCAACATACTTTTGGAACTGCCGTTTAGGTCATATTGGTGTAAAGCGCATGAAGAAACTCCATGCTGATGGGCTTTTGGAATCACTTGATTATGAATCATTTAATACTTGTGAACCGTGCCTTATGGGCAAGATGACTAAAACTCCGTTCTCTGGAACAATGGAACGAGCTAATGACTTATTGGAAATGATACATACCGATGTATGCGGTCCGATGAGTGTTGAGGCTCGTGGAAGGTATCATTATTTTCCGACCTTCACAGATGATTTGAGCTGATATGGGTGTATCTACTTAATGAAACATAAGTCTGAAACATTTGAAAAGTTCAAAGAATTTCAGAGTGAAGTGGAAAATCATCGTAACAAGAAAATAAAGTTTCTACGATATGATCGTGGAGGCGAATATTTGAGCTACGAGTTTGGTCTTCATTTGAAACAATTTGGAATAGTTTCGCAACTCACGCCACCTGGAACACCACATTGTAATGGTGTGTCAGAACATCGTAACCGTACTTTATTAGATATGGTGCGATCTATGATGTCTCTTACTGATTTACCGCTATTGTTTTGGGGTTATGCTTTAGAGACGGCTGCATTCACATTATAGGGCACCATCTAAATCCGTTGAGACGACACCATATGAACCGTGGTTTGGCAAGAAACCCGAGTTGTCGTTTCTTAAAGTTTGGGGCTGCGATGCTTATGTGAAAAAGATTCAACCTTATAAGCTCGAATCCAAATCGGAGAAATGCGTCTTCATAGGATACCCAAAGGAAACTGTTGGGTACACCTTCTATCACAGATCCGAAGGCAAGATATTCGTTGCTAAGAATGGATCCTTTCTAGAGAAGGAGTTTCTCTCGAAAGAAGTGAGTGGGAGGAAAGTAGAACTTGATGAGGTAATTGTACCTTCTCCCGAATTGGAAAGTAGTTCATCATAGAAATTAGTTCCAATGATTCCTACACCAATTAGTGAGGAAGCTAATGATGATGATCATCAAACTTCAGATCATGTTACTACCAAACCTCATAGGTTAACCAGAGTATGGTCCACACCAGAGTGGTACGGTAATCCTATTCTGGAAGTCATGTTACTAGACCATGATGAACCTATGAACTATGAGGAAGCGATGATGAACCCAGATTCCGCGAAATGGCTTGAGGCCATGAAATCTAAGATGGGATCCATGTATAAGAACAAAGTGTGGACTTTGATGGACTTGCCCGATGATCGGCAAGCCATAAAAAATGGATCTTCAAGAAGAAGACTGACACCGACGGTAATGTTACTGTCTACAAAGCTTGACTTGTTGCGAAAGGTTTTCGACAAGTTCAAGGAGTTGACTACGATGAGACCTTCTCACCCGTACCGATGCTTAAGTCTGTCCGAATCATGTTAGCAATTGCCGTGTTTTATGATTATGAAATTTGGCAAATGGATGTCAAAACTGCGTTCCTTAATCGATTTCTTAAAGAAGAATTGTATATGATGCAACCAGAAGGTTTTGTTGATCCAAAAGGTGCTAACAAAGTGTGCAAGCTCCAACATTCCATTTATGGACTAGTGCAAGCCTCTCGGAGTTGGAATATACGCTTTGATAATGTGATCAAAGCATGTGTTTTTATACAGACTTTTGGAGAAGTCTGTATTTACAAGAAAGTGAGTGGGAGCTCTTTAGCATTTCTAATATTATATGTGGATGACATATTGTTGATTGGAAATAATACAGAATTTCTAGATAGCATAAAAGCATACTTGAATAAGAATTTTTCAATGAAAGACCATGGTGAAGCGGCTTATATATTGGGCGTCAAGATCTATAGAGATAGATCAAGACACTTAACTGGACTTTCACAAAGCACATACCTTGATAAAGTTTTGAAGAAGTTCAAAATTGATCAGTCAAAGAAAGGGTTCTTGCCTATATTACAAGGTGTGAAGTTGAGTCGACTCAAGGCCCGACCAACTGCAGAAGATAGAACGAAAATGGAAGCCATTCCCTATGCCTCAGCCATAGGTTCTATCATGTATGCAATGCTGTGTGCCAGACCTGATGTGTGCCTTGCTATAAGTTTAGCAGGGAGTTACCAAAGTAATCCAGGAGTGGATCACTAGACAACGGTCAAGAACATCCTGAAATACCAGAAAAGGACTAATGATATGTTTCTCGTTTATGGAGGTGACAAAGAGCTTGTCTTAAATGGTTACGTTGATGCAAGCTTTGACACTGATCCGGATGACTCTAAGTCGCAAACCGGATACATATTTATATTGAATGTTGGATCTGTCAGTTGGTGCAGTTCCAAGCAGAGCGTCGTGGCGGCGGAGTACATAGCTTCTTCAGAAGCAGCAAATGAAGGAGTCTGGATGAAGGAGTTCATATCCGATCTAGGTGTAATACCTAGTGCATCGGGTCCAATGAAAATGTTTTGTGACAATACTGGTGCAATTGCCTTGGCAAAGGAATCAGGTTTCACAAGAGAACCAAACACATCAAGAGACGCTTCAATTCCATCCGCGATCAAGTCAAGGAGGGAGACATAGAGATTTGCAAGATACATACAGATCTGAATGTTGCAGACCCGTTGACTAAGCCTCTTCCACGAGCAAAACATGATCATCACCAAGACTCTATGGGTGTTAGAATCATTACTATGTAATCTAGATTATTGAATAGTGCAAGCTGGAGACTGAAGGAAATATGCCCTGGAAGCAATAATAAAGTTGCTATTTATATTTCCTCATATCATGATAAAATTTTATTATTCATGCTAGAATTTTATTAACCGGAAACTTAGTACATGTGTGAATACATAGACAAAACAAAGTGTCCCTAGTATGCCTCTACTTGACTAGCTCGTTAATCAAAGATGGTTATGTTTCTTGACCATCGACATGTGTTGTAATTTGATGAACGGGATCACATCATTACAGAATGATGTGATGGACAAGACACATCCGTTAGCTTAGCATAATGATGGTTAAGTTTTATTGCTATTGCTTTATTCATGACTTATACATGTTCCTCTAACTATGAGATTATGCAACTCCCGAATACCGGAGGAACACCTTGTGTGCTATCAAACGTCACAATGTAACTGGGTGATTATAAAGATGCTATAAAGGTGTCTCCGAAGGTGTTTGTTGGGTTGGCATATATCGAGATTAGGATTTGTCACTCTGTGTATCAGAGAGATATCTCTGGAACTCTCAGTAATGCTCATCACTATAAACCTTGCAAGCAATGTGATTAATGAGTTTGTTATGGGATGATGCATTACGGAACGAGTAAATAGACTTTCCGGTAACGAGATTGAACTAGTTATGAAGATACCAATGATTGAATCTCGGGCAAGTAGCATACCGATGACAAAGGGAACAACGTATGTTGTTATGCGGTTTGACCGATAAAGATCTTCGTAGAATATGCAGGAACCAATATGAGCATCCAGGTTCCGCTATTGGTTATTGATCGGAGATGTGTCTCGATCATGTCTACATAGTTCTCGAACCCATAGGGTCCGCACGCTTAACGTTCGATGACGATTTGTATTATGAGTTATGTGTTTTGGTGACCGAAGTTTGTTCGGAGTCCCGGATGAGATCACGGACATGGCGAGGAGTATCAAAATGGTCAAGAGGTAAAAATTGATATATTGTAAGGTTATATTCGGATACCGGAATGGTTTTAGGAAGTATCGGATAAGTTTCGGAATTCCGGGAGGTTACCGGAACCGCCCGAGGGACTATTGGGCCTTCATGGGCCTTAGTGGAAGAGAGGAGGCAGCGGCCAGGTGGAGGCGCGCGCCCCCGCAAGCCCAAACCGAATTGTACCAGGGGTGGGGGCGCGGCTGTGACGCCCGGGTAATTAAGCTACAGTGAAACTTTGCTAATGATGCCACGTCACCTCCGTTGCCGTTGCTAATATCTCGTTAGTTCAAAGTTGGTTCAAAAATTGAATTCGAAATATGACAAACAACAAAAGTTTTCAAACATTAAAACAAAAATGTTCGGTGTGTGCAAATAAATGCCTAGGTAATTATGGTGAAGGAACCGTGCTTTTATAAAAGGCCTAAATATTTAAAAGGAATTAAAACAGAAAATAAATAAGATAAAAAGGAATAAAAACAAAAACTAAAATTAACAACAAAAAAATAAAAAGGAAACCTCCCCCCCACGGCCCACCGACCCACCTGGACCAGGCCGGCCCACCTGGCCCATCCAGCCTCACCCCACTCCCCTTAATCCCCCGATCCACACCAAACCCTAGCCCTATCCCTTCGTCCTCCCACTTCCCCCCCGATCTGGATCAGGGATCCGCCCATCCTTCGCCTGCGCGACCCAGCGCCGCCTTCGCCCGTCGCCTGCTGCCGCCCCCGCGCCTCCGTCCTCCCAGCGACGCCACCTCGCGGAGCCCCCACCGTCTTCGCCGGCGCCGCCACGCCTGCCCGCGCCGGACGCCACCTCAACCCCATCCTGCCGGACCTCGCGTCCTCGGCCTCTTCCCGCCGGCTGCCAAGCAAGCCTCGGCCCTCTCCCATCAACGCTGGTGAGGCCCGGCCTCTCCCTTCTCTGCCTCCCGTCTCGCTCGCGGTCATCGTGACGGTAGAGCGCACCCACATCGCGCCATGGTGAGCACGCCGCCTTCGCCCGCCCCCCGCGCCCTCTGCCGAGCCCCCCCCGCCCGAGTCATCCTCGCCCGGCGCTGCCTCCTGCACCGATCACGATGGTCGCCCGCGCCCTTGCTACACTGCCGTTGTTGGCCCGTGCCCCCCTCGTGCTGCTCTTCTGCGATGGCTACCGCTGCGGGCGCTGCGCCACCGTGGTCTACGGCCATTGCCGTCGCGCCTCGCCCGTCCGCCCATGCTCGCCTTCCGTGCACACTCGCCGACGCCGTCTTTGAGGCTCACAAGGCCGTGCTGCTTTCGCCACCGCCGCCTGCGTCGTCTGGCTTGCCGTGCCGTGGTGGCGGCCCCCTGTTGATCTGGGCATTTGCCCAATCGGGCCGGTGTCTGCGCCAGAACCTGCTACGCCGATACCAGCGATGCCCGATCGCTATGGCCCTCTCACATCGACTAGGGGCCCCACACCCTTAACGTAAAATGAAAATAATAAAAAGAATAATAATATTAATTAATTAATAATTATCTTAAAATAATTCTGTTAATTAACTAATTAAACCTAATTAACCTACTAAGATAACCTAACTACTGTTAATTAGTCTTAGGCAATGACGAACGGGACCCACACGTCAGTTGACCAGTCAACACCCCTGTTGACTGCTGACGTCATGCTGTCGTCATGATGACGTCAGCAGACACTGTTCTGGATAATGTTGAATTAAAATATTTAAATTAATCCTAAAAATGATTTAAAACTTTAAAAATTAATATAAAATAAACCGTAGCTCAGATGGGAAAACTTTCTACATGAAAGTTGCTCAGAACGACGAGACGAATCCGGATACGCAGCCCGTTCGTCCGCCACGCGTCCCTAGCATAGTGAACCTGCAACATTTCACCTCCGTTTCATCTGTCCGGAAACACGGAACACCGGGGATACTTTCCCGGATGTTTCCCCCCTTCACCGGTATCACCTCATACCGCGTTAGAACACGTCTAGCTCTGCTTGTTGTCCTGTTATGCACTTGCTTGCTATGTATTTACTGTTTCTCCCCCTCTTCTCTCCGGTAGACCCCATGACGAGGCTGATGCCCCTGTGGTCGACTACGTCACCGACGACCCCTCCTTCTTGTCTGAGCAACCAGGCAAGCCCCCCCTTTGATCACCAGATATCGCCTACTCTTCTCTATACTGCTTGCATTAGAGTAGTGTAGAATGTTACTGCTTTCAGTTAATCCTATACTGCTGCATAGCCTATCCTTGCTACTACTATTGTTACCTTTACCTGCTATCCTATTGCTTAGTATAGGATGCTAGTGTTCCATCAGTGGCCCTACACTCTTGTCCGTCTGCCATGCTATACTACTGGGCTGTGATCACTTCAGGAGGTGATCACGGGCATATACTATATACTTTACACTGTTACATTACCTGCGATACTGTTCGGAGATGGGGGCTGAAAGGACAGGTTGCTCCATCCCGGTAGAGGTGGGCCTGGGTTCCCGACGGCCCCCGACTGTTACTTTGTGGCGGAGCGACATGGAAGGTTGAGACCACCTTGGAGAGAGGTGGACCTGGCCCTGGTCGGCGTTCGCGGATACTTAACACGCTTAACGAGATCTTGGTATTTGATCTGAGTCTGGCCATTTGGTCTATACGCACTAACCAACTACGCGGGAACAGTTATGGGACTCGACGTCGTGGTATCAGTCGAAGCACTTCGTGACGTCAGCGACTGAGCGGCGCGCACGCCGGATTGGAACGTAGGCCTGCTCTTGTATTAAGGGGCTAGTTCGCTTCCGCCACAGACCCAACGTCTTGGTGTGCTAAGGCGATGGGCCTGCACCCTGGCGCTTAGGTTTAGACCGGCATGCCGGCCTCTCTGTTGTGCCTAGGTGGGGCTGCGATGTGTTGATCTTCCGCGGCCGGGCATGACCCAGGAAAGTCTGTCCGGCCAAATGGGATCAGGCGTGTTGGTTTATGTGGTGCACCCTGCAGGGAAGTTAATCTATTGAATAGCCGTGATCTTGGTAACAGGACGACTTGGAGTTGTACCTTGACCTTATGACAACTAGAACCGGATACTTAATAAAACACACCCTTCCAAGTGCGTGATACAACCCGGTGGTCGCTCTCTCTCGTGGTTACGAGGAGGGATCGCGGGTAGGATTATTGCTATGTGATGCTACTTGGAGGACTTGATCTACTCTCTTCATTGTTGCAAGACGGAGGCTGCGAGCGTAGTCTTGACGTGATTAGCTATCCCCACTTATTCGGCATTCTGCAGTTCAGTCCATCGATATGGCCCTTTACACATATATCCATGCATATGTAGTGTAGCTCCTTGCTTGCAGTACTTTGGATGAGTACTCACGGTTGCCTTGTTCCCCGTTTCCCCTATCTCTAACCGATTGCTGCGACCAGATGTCGAGCCCGGAGCGACGCCACCGTCGGCGGCGACTACTACTACTAATCGGAGGTGCCTACTACTACGTGCAGCCCGCATGGACGACGATCAGGAGTAGTTAGGAGGATCCCAGGCAGGAGGCCTGCGCCTCTTTCGATCTGTATCCCAGTTTGTGCTAGCCTTCTTAAGGCAAACTTGTTTAACTTATGTCTATACTCAGATATTTTTGCTTCCGCTGACTCGTCTATGATCGAGCACTTGTATTCGAGCCCTCGAGCCCCCTGGCTTGTATTATGATGCTTGTATGACTTATTTATGTTTTAGAGTTGTGTTGTGATATCTTCCCGTGAGTCCCTGATCTTGATCATACACATTTGCGTGCATGATTAGTGTACGATTGAATCGGGGGCGTCACAAGTTGGTATCAGAGCCAACTGCCTGTAGGAATCCCCCTTCCCAACTCCTTGGCCGAAGTCGAGTCTAGACGTTGCAAAAACTTTTACTAACATGGCTGTGTGTCTTACCGGCACACGTCGCCATTGGGTGGTAGTAGGATCTTTTATTCCTCGACCTATACTCTCGGACTCTGACATCTCTTCTATGCGGGTTAAATGATTTTACTAACTCGGACTCTAGGTTCTCGATAATACTTTCTCCCGGTGAGCACCTTATTATCGATGGTCGTCTACTGCACCAGAAGATTCCGAGGATACTCTATGATGTTCTCTCGAGACTATGTGCCATCACTATTGCAATTCCCTTCCATCGATAAACCCCTATGGATAACCACGTGCACTCGCCATCGATACAATCATTCCCCGTTGATCTTGTTATTACAAGATACCCTGAAATTCTCTCTATTGTTCCGAGAATCCTTCGAGCTTACTGCCTTGCAGTTCTTTGCCACCTGAATACCCCTAAGAATAATTTCTTGCACTTTCCAAGTATCCGCTCATCCCCAGTTCTTCAGATGTTTCACAAAAGTCTTTGAAATACTATTCAATCCTCCGAAAATCCTTAGCTGCTTTATTGCTCTGCAAATACTTGTCTACTTGCATTATGGATGCTTCCCATATATCTGGTAATATTCACTAGTATCTTTTGACACCGTCATTTTGATCCTATTGATTTAACATGTGTGCGAATGCACACAATCATCTATCAACCCTTCTAAATTATCTTTCCGGCTCAGACATCATTTTTGAACATGAGCTGGTTCTCGACCAAACTAATTGTCGTCAATTGTGCCTCTGGTCTATCCAACTTATCCATTCTTGATCAGAGCGACTACTTCTGATCCTTTGTCATCTAAGCATCGAATTATTCAGATGTTGTATAATATGATGCCCGTGCATTCTTCTTCCTCTGGTTGAGTACCGATGCTCACATCAGATCCGTTGTGGACCATCGGTTCCTTTGCTGGATTTTATCCGACAGTGTCCTTCATATTGAATAACCTTGAGAGCCTTTCCATGGGTATATAATGCCTTTGGTAAATTGTATCATCTGCTTTTGAACAATGCTCTACTTTCGAGCTTGTATTATTTACCCCGAAGTTTGTGGTATATGTTCGTAAGATGCCCTGATGGGTTGAACCTATGCCTTCCTTAATATGTGTGAACTCGGAAGTTTTCACGGTCGACTCATCCGGTATTTCACCGGTAAAACTTTCAACACTAATGCCATTATCAAACGAGAAGTGAATGTAAGGTTATGCTTTGGAGAAGTGGGAGTCGACCTTGAACTTTGTGTTCATGCCCATGGACCCGAGGTGGAACTTATCATGGAAGCTTCTCGATAATAATCCCCTTGTTATAACTTCTTCTCTTATCTATGCTTGGTCTTTTGCGACCGTGGTTTCGACCATATTGTTCTTCTTTGGTCCCATTTCTTGGACAAGTTTAAGTGCTTGCCTTCTGCAAATGATTTCACTTGTCCAACCTCTATCCCGCTCTACCCTTGAGTATACCCTCTGGTACCGCGAGAATATCATGGAACTACATAACTTCTTATGGGTTCTTCATCAACTGTTATTTCTCACCGATTCCAATTTTCCTAGGTTCTGGGTTGTCGTCAATCAAGAACACCGAATTGTGAATCGAATCAACACTGAGATTCAGTACTCCCAGTACTTTGTTGTTGAGTAGTTTAATACTCCGTCATGTCATTCCTAGCCTGTATGGCTATATCATTATCGTGCAACTTTTTAATCGTGCTATCTGGTCCTTCTTCCGAAGCACAATTTTCGACGATGAGCTAAGCTTACGCCGACTTCCCTCGTCATATCATTTCGCCTTGAACAACAAGCTTGATTACGAGTTTGTGTCGTATCCGTGGTTTCAATAACTTTTCGCTCCATCCTTCCTTTTGCTTGATGTCGCCGATGAGAGATTATATCTTCATGAAACCTCTCGACAAATGTGTCATGATCATCATCAACATTCCGAGCTCCTCAAGGATATCAATTGAATTCATGATGAGAAATACCATCCTTGCTCTCGATGATTTGTGTTATCATCGACCACTCGATTGTTTTCCTCCGACACAAACTTGTTTGTGTTTGGTGTTATACCTTGAGTTCCTTGCTACCCAGCATTGTTCTTCTTTACCTTGGAATATTACCACCTTTTATGTCAAGAATGTCGGGAATTTCACCACCTCTTAAGAATTCTTGGTATGGTGATACTTCTCACCATCACCATTCTTTCTTGGGTCCTCGTGTTGATTCCAACCAGGGTACCAACAAGTGAGCGGTGCTGTTTGGATTCCGCCCTTCTAGCAACCCTATTGCTTTGAAGTTAATGGTCGGCCGTTCATTCTTAGACTATTGATTATTGAATCACCATTCCAATGTTGGCCGTGCAACCCAGCCCATATTTCGGGTGCACCTTTCAACCATTGTTAAATTGTGTATGTTTTCCTCGAGCATACATCAATATATCATTTTGACCTGACAAATGTTATCTCCTTGTTCACATAATTGTGGAAATCCATCCTTTGGAAATCTTGATGAATTGTCGCTGAGTTCATCAGCCACCTCCTTGTCCTCTCCTTGGGTTAATGATGAACTCTTGTTAACAGAAATCACTTCATAGTTCATTTCTCGAGAATCTTACAGTGTCATCCCGTCAAATTGTGTCGCACCTTTTCTTCTCAAGCATCCTGAGTCTGAGGTATCCTAACACCGATCAGATCTGAATCTCGGTCAGATATGATGGTTGGAACACTTTCCAAGAGTCACAACATTGGTCTGTATATGACCCGGTAAGGTGATGTCATGCCCAGCACACCTGGCCGGAGGACCTACTGTTATAGTTTCCTTTTTAGCAAGGTTATCCATTCTTCCATGAGGAAATTGTAAGACTTATTCTATAAGTTGTTCCTGATGGATCCTTTTTGTTTCCAAAGTCTGATCTTCACCTGTTGACCATGTCAATGCTATCTCGAAGCATGTCTATGGTACTCCGATGTTTCAACAAGAACATTTGAAGCCCAATGCTAAACGTTTCTTGCTCAATTATCCAAACACCGCTGTATGGATAATGTCATGAAAATTTCTCTCCCCTCACCTAGAGGCTTTTCTACTTAATATCATGTCATGGTTATCATGTTCGCTTGTCCTTGGGAAGGATATACCCTCGCATATGTGTTTAAACACATTTTCTTTCCATTCTTCTCATTTAATCTGATGATCACATTTTCCTTTCCATTGTCTTGTTTAACATTTCTCGTGGTTTATATGATCTAAGCGGTAATGATTCGCTGCTTATTTAAACACCTCGGTTGTACAACTCTGTCAATAAGACCCTGTTACTATTGTTGATGACATCCCGATAACCACCGATGGGCGAGAACTTTGCCTATTGGTCCGCCTCGTTCAACGAGCGGGAAAATGGTTCTCTTCGTCCCTCGCCCTTGGTATCGATGTTGTTGCCGACATAACTGAGAGGCTACCCTCTGACATGCCTTGCTATCATGACCGTGCAAGATGTCAACCCCCCTTTCTACTTTAACCCACATGGTGGGCCCATAACCACAGTTCCACAGATCGAAACCGACTCTCTGTACAACCCTGTTTCTAATGGTTATTCTCCATGCTTGGCTTCGTATTTAATTCATGTGCCACCTTCCTAGTGCTCTATTCTGGTATCAGACGCAATACTTACTCTTGCTACTCTGAACCCCTTTCTCACTCAGAGTTCGGACTTGAGCAACTATCTATCTGCTTGGGACCTCTTATTGTACCTTCGTACCTTACTCTCGAGGTATTTTATATGTTCAACTCAAGAGATAATCTTATGCTCATTCATGGGTTAACCTTAGATTGTTTCCCTCACAAGCATTCATCGTAGTCAAGCAGCCCTTACCTATTCGTGAAGCACGTTGGAGTTCACAAGCAAAGGACGACTTCACCATGATGACCTGAAGCGGAGAAATGAAGACATCAACGTAATGGATCGATCTCTTCGAGAAGAGCAACCAAGACCAAGGACACTCGTCAAAATTTCGTAACAAAAGCCATTTCCCCTTACTCCCCTCTTAAATCTCGGGACGAGATTTCTTGTAGTGGAGGAGAATTGTGGCGCCCGGGTAATTAAGCTATAGTGAAACTTTGCTAATGATGCCACGTCACCTCCGTTACCGTTGCTAATATCTCGTTAGTTCAAAGTTGGTTCAAAAATTGAATTCGAAATATGGCAAACAACAAAAGTTTTCAAACATTAAAACAAAAATGTTCGGTGTGTGCAAATAAATGCCTAGGTAATTATGGTGAAGGAACCGTGCTTTTATAAAAGGCCTAAATATTTAAAAGGAATTAAAACAGAAAATAAATAAGATAAAAGGAATAAAAACAAAAACTAAAATTAACAACAAAAAATAAAAGGAAACCTCCCCACGGTCCATCGACCCACCCGACCAGGCCGCCCACTGGCCCATCCGCCTCACCCCACCCCTTAATCCCCGATCCACACCAAACCCTAGCCCTATCCTTCGCCTTCCCACTTCCCCGATCTGGATCAGGATCCGCCCATCGCTTCGCCTGCGCGACCCCTAGCGCCCGGCCCGTCGCCCGTTGCCGCCCGCCGCGCCTTCGTCCTCCCCCGTGACGCCACCTCGCCGGAGCCGCCCCACTATCTTCGCCGGCATCTCCACGCCCTGCCCCGCGTCGGATGCCACCTCGACCCCCTCCTCGCCGGACCTCGCGTCCTCGGCCTCTTCCCCACCGCCGCCCGGCAAGCCTCGGCGCTCTCCCCATCAACGCTGGTGAGGCCAGGCCTCTCCCTCTCTCGCCTCCCGTCTCGCTCGCGGTCACCGCATGGTAGACGCCCCCACGCGGCGCGCGGTGAGCACGCGCCACACCGTGCCCGCGCGCTCGCGCCGAGCCCCAGCGCCCGAAGTCATCCTCGCCGTGCGCTGCCTCCTGCACCGATCACGACGGTCGCCGCGCGCCCTTGCTACACTGCCGCTGTTGGCCCGTGCTCCCCTCGTGCTGCTCTTCTGCGACGGCTACTGCATGGCGCGCCACTGCGGGTTTACGGCCATCGCTGCTGCGTCGCCGCCTCGCCCGCCCGTGCTCACCTTCCACAGACACTCGCTAACGCCCGTCTTTGAGGCTCAGCAGGCCGTGCTTCGCCTACCGGCCGCCGCGTCGTCCGGGCTTGCCGTGTGCCGTGGCGGGCCCCCCTGTCGATCTGGGCATTTGCCCAATCGGTCCGGTGCTGCGCCAGAACTCAGCACCAAGATACCAGCGATGTTCGAATCGCTATGGCCCTCTAGGCCACTGACTAGGAGGCCCCACGCCCCAGAACGTAAAATGAAAATAATAAAAAGAATAATAATATTAATTAATTAATAATTAACTTAAAATAATTCTGTTAATTAACTAATTAAACCTAATTAACCTACTAAGATAACCTAACTACTGTTAATTAGTCTTAGGCAATGACGAACGGGACCCACACGTCAGTTGACCAGTCAACACCCCTGTTGACTGCTGACGTCATGCTGATGTCAGCAGACACTGTTCTGGATAATGTTGAATTAAAATATTTAAATTAATCCTAAAAATGATTTAAAACTTTAAAAATTAATATAAAATAAACCGTAGCTCAGATGGAAAAACTTTCTACATGAGAGTTGCTCAGAACGACGAGACGAATCCGGATACAAAGCCCGTTTGTCCGCCACGCGTCCCTAGCATAGTGAACCTGCAACATTTCACCTCCGGTTCATCTGTCCGAAAACAAGGAACACTGGGGATACTTTCCCGGATGTTTCCCCCCTTCACCGGTATCACCTCATACCGCGTTAGAACACGTCTAGCTCTGCTTGTTGTCCTGTTATGCACTTGCTTGCTATGTATTTACTATTTCTCCCCCTCTTCTCTCCGATAGACCCCATGACGATGCTGATGCCCCTGTGGTCGACTACGTCACCAACGACCCCTCCTTCTTGTCTGGGCAACCAGGCAAGCCCCCCCTTTGATCACCAGATATCGCCTACTCTTCTCTATACTGCTTGCATTAGAGTAGTGTAGCATGTTACTGCTTTCAGTTAATCCTATACCGTTGCATAGCCTATCCTTGCTACTCTTGTTGTTACCTTTACCGCTATCCCATGCTTAGTATAGGATGCTAGTGTTCCATCGGTGGCCCTACACTCTTGTCCGTCCGCCATGCTATACTCTTGGGTTGTGATCACTTCGGAGGTGATCACGGGCATATACTATATACTTTACATCGTTACATTACTCGTGATACTGTTCGGAGACGGGGCTGAAAGGACAGGTGGCTCCATCCCGGTAGAGGTGGGCCTGGGTTCCCGACGGCCCCCGACTGTTACTTTGTGGCGGAGCGACAGGGAAGGTTGAGACCACCTAGGAGAGAGGTGGGCCTGGCCCTGGTCGGCGTTCGCGGATACTTAACACGCTTAACGAGATCTTGGTATTTGATCTGAGTCTGGCCATTTGGTCTATACGCACTAACCAACTACGCGGGAACAGTTATGGGCACTCGACGTCGTGGTATCAGCCGAAGCACTTCGTGACGTCAGCGACTGAGCGGCGCGCGCCGGATTGGAACGTAGGCCTGCTCTTGTATTAAGGGGGCTAGTTCTGCTTCCGGCCGCGTACGCAACGTGCAGGTGTGCTAAGGGCGATGGGCCCAGACCCCTGTGCGCTTAGGTTTAGACCGGCGTGCTGGCCTCTCTATTGTGCCTAGGTGGGGCTGCGACGTGTTGATCTTCCGCGGCCGGGCATGACCCAGAAAAGTGTGTCCGGCCAAATGGGATCAAGCGTGTTGGGTTATGTGGTGCACCCCTGCAGGGAAGTTAATCTATTCGAATAGCCATGATCTTCGGTAACAGGACGACTTGGAGTTGTACCTTGACCTTATGACAACTAGAACCGGATACTTAATAAAACACACCCTTCCAAGTGCGATACAACCCGGTGGTCGCTCTCTCGTGGTTACGAGGAGGGATCGCGGGTAGGATTATTGCTATGTGATGCTACTTGGAGGACTTGATCTACTCTCTTCTACCGTTGCAAGGCAGAGGCTGCGAGCGTAGTCTTGACAGGATTAGCTATCCCCTCTTATTCGGCATTCTGCAGTTCAGTCCACCGATATGGCCCTTTACACATATATCCATGCATATGTAGTGTAGCTCCTTGCTTGCAGTACTTTGGATGAGTACTCACGGTTGCCTTGTTCCCCTTTCCCCTATCTCTCTGGATTGCTGTGACCAGATGTCGGAGCCCAGGAGCCAGACGCCACCGTCGACGACGACTACTACACTGGAGGTGCCTACTACTACGTGCAGCCCGCGGACGATGATCAGGAGTAGTTAGGAGGATCCCAGGCAGGAGGCCTGCGCCTCTTTCGATCTGTATCCCAGTTTGTGCTAGCCTTCTTAAGGCAAACTTGTTTAACTTATGTCTGTACTCAGATATTTTTGCTTCCGCTGACTCGTCTATGATCGAGCACTTGTATTCGAGCCCTCGAGCCCCCTGGCTTGTATTATGATGCTTGTATGACTTATTTATGTCTTAGAATTGTGTTGTGATATCTTCCCGTGATTCCCAGATCTTGATCGTACACATTTGCGTGCATGATTAGTGTATGATTGAATCGGGGGCGTCACAACGGCCCCCTTTCCTTCTTCTCCTGCACCTCTTTTCGCTTCTCCCCTTCTCCGGAAAGGAAGGGGGAATCCTAATAGGACCGGGAGTCCTAGTAGGACTCCCCCTTGGCGCCCCCCCTCTAGGCCGGCCGCCTCCTCCCTCCCTCCTTTATAAACGGGGGCAGGGGGCACCCCAAAGGCACAACATCATCTTAGCCGTGTGCGGTGCCCCCTCCATCGTTTACTCCTCTGATAGTATCATCGTAGTGCTTAGAAGAAGCCCTGCATGGGTCACATCATCAACTCCGTCATCACGCCGTCGTGCTGACGAAACTCTCCCTGGACCCTCTGCTGGATCAAGAGTTCTTGGGACGTCATCGAGCTGAACGTGTGCTGAACTCGGAGGTGCCGTATGTTCGGTGCTAGAACGGTTGGATCGTGAAGACGTTCGACTACATCAACTGTGTTAACATAACGCTTCCGCTTTCGGCCTATGAGGGTACGTGGACACACTCTCCCCTTCTCATTGCTACGCGTATCCTAGATAGATCTTGCAAGATCGTAGAATTTTTTTGAAATTGCATGTTACGTTCCCCAACAGAAGTAGCTTCCGCATAAGATTTAGTTATTTTAAGTATAGGAGTATCATCAATATTTAAATTTCCAACACATTTGAAAAATTCTTGGATATGTTCTTTTCCCATAAGATTCCCTTGCCCCAAAACAAAGGGTTTAGCATCCAGATTGCATGATCGTCCAATTTTAGGAGTCAGGTCATCAATTTTCAACCCTTTCTTATTTCATTCGCTATTTTTCATGCATTTACTAATTTTTTGAGCTAAATGACCCTGAAATTGAAAAGCACTACAAATGAACTATGAAAAGGTTCAAGGTTGGCATGGTATCATCATGTAACCCACATAACATGTGCTAAAAAGTTGAGAGGGTTATGACAAAAACTGGATGCACTTCGTCTACAAAATGGACAATCTCTTTCAAAGTATCAGGGTTTCGGACGAAAACTCATCTGTTACAAAGGCATTTCATTTTTTAAACTTATTTCAAATCCAGACTTTTTGTGCATTCAGTATGGACCATTCAAAGCCACGTCATAAATTTTCAACCCTTTCTCACTTCATTTGCTATTTTTCATGCATTTACAGAATTTTTGAGCTAAATGACCCTGAGATTGAAAAGCACTACAAATGAACTATGAAAAGGTTGAAAGTTGGCATGGTACCATTATTACACCCACATAGCATGTACTAAAAAGTTGAGAGGGTTTCGGAAAAAACTGGATGCACTTCGTGTACAAAATGGACAATCTCTTTCGAAGATTCAGGGTTTCAGACGAAAACTCATATATTACAAAGGCATTTCATTTTTTAAACTTATTTAACTCCAAACTTTTTGTGCGTTTAGTATGCACCATTCAAAGCCACGTCATCAAGTTTCAACCCTTTCCAACTTCATTTGCTATTTTTCATGCATTTACTGATTTTTTGAGCTAAATGACCCTAAAATTGAAAAGCACTACAAATGAACTATGAAAAGGTTCAAGGTTGGCATGGTATCATCATTTCACCCACATAGCATGTGCTAAAAAGTTCAGAGGGTTACGACAAAAGCTGGATGCACTTCACCTACAAAATGGACAATCTCTTTCCAAGTATCATTGTTTTGACGAAAACTCATCTATTACAAAGGCATTTCATTTTTTAACTTATTTCAATTCTAGACTTTTGTGCGGTCAATATGCACTATTCATAGCCCCGTCACCAATCTTCTACCCTTTCTGGCTTCATTAGCTATTTTTCCTGCATTTACTGATTTTTTTAGCTAAATGACCCAGAAATTGAAAAGCACTATAAATAAACTCTGAAAAGGTAGAAAGTTGGCATGGTATCATCATTTCACCCACATAGCATGTGCTAAAAAGTTGAGAGGGTTACGGCAAAAACTGGAGGCACTTCGTCTACAAAATGGACAATCTCTTTCGAAGTATCAGGGTTTCGGACGAAAACTCATCTGTTACAAAGGCATTTCATTTTTAACCTTATTTCAACTCCAGACTTTTTGGGCGATCAGTATGCACCATTGAAAGCCACGTCATCAATTTTCAACCCTTTCTCACTTCATCCGCTATTTTTCATGCATTTACTGATTTTTTGAGCTAAATGACCCTGAGATTGAAAAGCACTACAAATGAACTATGAAAAGGTTGAAAGTTGGCATGGTATCATTATGTCACCCACATAGCATGTGCTAAAAAGTTGAGAGGGTTACGGCAAAAACTGGATACACTTCGTGTACAAAATGGACAATCTCTTTCGAAGTTTCACGGTTTCGGACGAAAACTCATATATTACAAAGGCATTTCATTTTTAAAACTTATTTTAACTCCAGACTATTTGTGCGTACAGTATGCACCATTCAAAGCAATGTCATCAATTGTCAACCCTTTCCGACTTCATTTGCTATTTTTCATGCATTTACTGATTATTTTGAGCTAAATGACCCTAAAATTGAAAAGGACTACAAATGAACTATGAAAAGGTTCAAGGTTGGCATGGTATCATCATTTCACCCACATAGCATGTGCTAAAAAGTTGAGAGGGTTACGGCAAAAACTGGATGCACTTTGTCTACAAAATGGACAATCTCTTTCGAAGTACCAGGGTTTCGGACGAAACTCATCTGTTACAAAGGCATTTCATTTTTTAAACTTATTTCAACTCCAGACTTTTTGTGCATTCAGTATGCAACATTCAAAGCCACGTCATAAATTTTCAACCCTTTCTCACTTCATTCGCTATTTTTCATGCATTTACTGAATTTTAGAGCTAAATAACCCTGAGATTGAAAAGCACTACAAATGAACTTTGAAAAGGTTGAAAGTTGGCATGGTACCATTATTTCACCCACATAGCATGTGCTAAAAAGTTGAGAGGGTTACGGAAAAAACTGGATGCACTTCGTGTACAAAATGGACAATCTCTTTCGAAGATTCAGGGTTTCAGACGAAAACTCATATATTACAAAGGCATTTCATTTTTTAAACTTATTTTAACTCCAGAATTTTTGTGCGTTTAGTATGCACCATTCAAAGCCACATCATCAAGTTTCAACCCTTTCCAACTTCATTTGCTATTTTTCATGCATTTACTGATTTTTTGAGCTAAATGACCCTAAAATTAAAAAGCACTACAAATGAACTATGAAAATGTTCAAGGTTGGCATGGTATCATCATTTCACCCACATAGCATGTGCTAAAAAGTTGATAGGGTTACGGCAAAAACTGGAGGCACTTCGTCTACAAAATGGATAATCTCTTTCAAGTATCGTGGTTTTGACGAAATCTCATCATTACAAAGGCATTTCATTTTAACCTTATTTCAACTCCAGACTTTTTGGGCGATCAATATGCACCATTGAAAGCCACGTCATCAATTTTCAACCCTTTCTCACTTCATCCGCTATTTTTCATGCATTTACTGATTTTTTGAGCTAAATGACCCTGATATTGAAAAACACTACAAATGAACTATGAAAAGGTTGAAAGTTGGCATGGTATCATTATTTCACCCACATAGCATGTGCTAAAAAGTTGAGAGGGTTACGACAAAAACTGGATACACTTCGTGTACAAAATGGACAATGTATTTCGAAGTTTCAGGGTTTCGGACGAAAACTCATATATTACAAAGGCATTTCATTTTTAAACTTATTTTAACTCCGGACTATTTGTGCGCATAAAGATGCACCATTCAAAGCAACGTCATCAATTGTCAACCCTTTCCGACTTCATTTGCTACTTTTCATGCATTTACTGATTATTTTGAGCTAAATGACCCTAAAATTGAAAAGTACTACAAATGAACTATGAAAAGGTTCAAGGTTGGCATGGTATCATCATTTCACCCGCATAGCATGTGCTAAAAGTTGAGAGGGTTACGGCAAAACTGGATGCACTCCGTCTACAAAATGGACAATCTCTTTCAAGTATCGGGGTTTGGACGAAAATTCATCATTACAAAGGCATTTCATTTTTAAACTTATTTGAAGTCCATACTTTTAGTGCGTTCAGTATGCACCATTCAAAGCCACGTCATCAATTTTCAACCCTTTCCGACTTCATTTGCTATTTTTCATGCATTTACTGATTATTTTGAGCTAAATGACCCTAAAATTAAAAAGCACTACAAATGAACTATGAAAAGGTTCAAGGTTGGCATGGTATCGTCATTTCACCCACATAGCATGTGCTAAAAAGTTGAGAGGGTTACGGCAAAAACTGGATACACTTCGTCTACAAAATGGACAATCTGTTTCGAAGTATCAGGGTTTCGGACGAAAACTCATCTGTTACAAAGGCATTTCATTTTTTTAAACTTATTTCAACTCCAGACTTTTAGTGCGTTCAGTATGCACCTTTCAAAGCCACGTCATCAATTTTCAACCCTTTCTGACTTCATGTGCTATTTTTCATGCATTTACTGATTTTTGAGCTAAATGACCCTGAAATTGAAAAGCACTACAAATGAACTATGAAAAGGTTCAAGGGTGGCATGGTATCATCATTTCACCCACATAACATGTGCTAAACAGTTGAGAGGGTTACGACAAAAACTGGATGCACTCCGTCTACAAAATGGACAATCTCTTTCGAAGTATCTGGGTTTCGGATGAAAACTCATCTGTTACAAAGGCATTTCATTTTTTTAAACATATTTCAACTCCAGACTTTTTGTGCGTTCAGTATGCACCATTCAAAGCCACGTCATCAATTTTCAACCCTTTCTCACTTTGTTCGCTATTTATCATGCATTTATTGATTTCTTGAGCTAAATGACCCGTAATTGAAAAGCACTACAAATGAACTATGCAAAGGTTGAAAGTTGGCATGATATCAATATTTCACCCAAATAGCATGTTATCAAAAGTGGAGAGGGTTACGGCAGAAATTGGATGCACTTCATGTACAAAATGGACAATCTCTTTCGAAGTATTAGGGTTTCGGACGAAAACTCATCTATTAGAAAGGCATTTAATTGTTTAAACTTATTTTAACTCCAGACATTTTGTGCGTTCAGTATGCACAATTTGAAGCCACATCATCAATTTACAACCTTTTCTGACATCATTTGCTATTTTTCATGCATTTATTGATTTTTTGAGCTAAATGACCCTGAAATTGAAAAGCACTACAAATGAACTATGAAAAGGTTCAAGGTTGGCATGGTATTATCATTTCACCCACATAGCATGTGCTAAAAAGTTGAGAGGGTTATAGCAAAAACTGGGTGCACTTCATCTACAAAATGGACAATCTCTTTCGAAGTATCAGAGTTTCGGACGAAAACTCATCTGTTACAAAGGCATTTCATTTTTTAAACTTATTTCAACTCCAGACTTTTTGTGTGTTCAGTATGCACCATTCAAAGCCACATCATCAATTTTCAACCCTTTCTGACTTCATTTCCTATTTTTCATGCATCTACTGATTTTTTTGAGCTAAATGACCCTGAAATTGAAAACCGCTATAACTGAACTATAAAAAGGTTGAAGGTTGGCATGATATCATAATTTCACCCACATAGCATGTGCTAAAAAGTTGAGAGCGTGACGGCAAAAACTGGATGCACTTCGTCTACAAAATGGACAATCTCTTTCGAAGTATCAAGGTTTCGGACGAAACCTCATCTGTTACAAAGGCATTTCATTTTTAAACTTATTTCAACTCCAGAATTTTTGTGCGTTCGGTATGCACCATTCAAAGCCACGTCATCAATTTTCAACCCTTTCTCACTTCATTTGCTATTTTTCATGCATTTACTGTTTTTTTGAGCTAAATGACCCTGAAATTGAAATGCACTACAAATGAACTGTGAAAAGGTTGAAAGTTGGCATGGTATCATTATTTCACCCACATAGCAAGTGCTAAAAAGTGGAGAGGGTTACGGCAAAAACTGGATGCACTTCATGTACAAAATGGACAATCCATTTTGAAGTATCAGGGTTTCGGACGAAAAATAATCTGTTACAAAGGCTTTTCATTTTTTTAAACTTATTTCAACTCCAGAGTTTTTGTGCGTTCAGTATGCACCATTCAAAGCCACATCATCAATTTTCTACCCTTTCTAACTTCATTTGCTATTTTTCATGCATTTACATATTTTTTGAGCTAAATGACCCTGAAATTGAATAGCACTACAAATGAACTTTGAGAAGGTTCAAGGTTGGCATTGTATCATCATTTCACCCACATAGCATGTGCTAAAAAGTTGAGAGGGTCACAACAAAAACTGGATGCACTTCGTCTACAAAATGGACAATCTCTTTCGAAGTATCAGGGTTTCGGACGAAAACTCATCTGTTACAAAGGCATTTCATTTTTTAAACTTATTTCAACTCCAGAATTTTAGTGCGTTTAGTATGCACCATTCAAAACCAAGTCATCAATTTTCAACCCTTTCTGACTTCATTCGCTATTTTCTATGCATTTACTGATTTTTTAAGCTAAATGACCCTTAAATTGAAAAGCACTACAAATAAACTATCAAAAGGTTCAAGGTTGGCATGGTATCATCATTTTACCCACATAACATGTGCTAAAAAGTTGAGAGGGTTACGACAAAAACTAGATGCACTTCGTCTACAAAATGGACAATCTCTTTCGAAGTATCAGGGTTTCGGACGAAAACTCATCTGTTACAAAGGCATTTCATTTTTCAAACTTATTTCAACTACAGACTTTTTGTGTGTTCAGTATGCACCATTCAAAGCCACGTCATCAATTTTCAACCCTTCCTCAGTTCATTCGCTATTTTTCATGCATTTACTGAATTTTTGAGCTAAATGACTCTAAGCTTGAAAAGCACTACAATTGAACTATGAAAAGGTTGAAAGTTGGCATGGTTCCATTATTTCACCCACATAGCATGTGCTAAAAAGTTGAGAGGGTTATGGCAAAAACTGGATGCACTTCGTGTACAAAATGGGTGGCCACGAGGGTTGAAGTCAAGGAAGCTTCGAGGTGGCCACGAGGGTGGGGGGCGCGCCCCCCCTACTGGGCACGCCCCTGTCTCGTGGGCCCCTCGAGGCTCCTCCGACCGACTTCTTTCGCCTATATATTCCCATATACCCTAAAAACATCAAAGCGAACAATAGATTGGGATTTCCGCCGCCGCAAGCCTCTGTAGCCACCAAAAACCTCTCGGGAGCCCGTTCCGGCACCCTGCCGGAGGGGGGATCCCTCACCGGTAGCCATCTTCATCATCCCGACGCTCTCCATGACGCGGAGGGAGTAGTTCACCCTCGGGGCTGAGGGTATGTACCAGTAGCTATGTGTTTGATATCTCTCTCTCGTGTTTTTGAGGTGATACGATCTTGATGTATGGCGAGCTTTGCTATTATAGTTGGATCTTATGATGTTTCTTCCGCTCTACTCTCTTGTGATGAATTGAGTTTTCCCTTTGAAGTTGTCTTATCGGATTGAGTCTTTAAGGATTTGAGAACACTTGATGTATGTCTTGCTGTGTTTATCTGTGGTGACAATGGGATATCACGTGATCCACTTGATGTATGTTTTGGTGATCAACTTGCGGGTTCCGCCCATGAACCTATGCATAGGGGTTGGCACGCGTTTTCATCTTGACTCTCCGGTAGAAACTTTGGGGCACTCTTTGGAGTACTCTGTGTTGGTTGAATAGATGAATCTGAGATTGTGTGACGCATATCGTATAATCATGCCCACGGATACTTGAGGTGACAATGGAGTATCTAGGTGACATTGGGGTTTTGGTTGATTTGTTTCTTTAGGTGTTATTCTAGTATGAACTCTATGATAGATTGAACGGAAAGAATAGTTTCATGTTATTTTACTACGGACTCTTGAATAGATAAAGCAGAAAGGATAACTTTGAGGTGGTTTCGTATCCTACCATAATCTCTTCGTTTGTTCTCCGCTATTAGTGACTTTGGAGTTACTCTTTGTTGCCTGTTGAGGGATAGTTATATGATCCAAGTATGTTATTATTGTTGAGAGAACTTGCACTAGTGAAAGTATGAACCTCAGACCTTGTTTCCTAGCATTGCAATACCGTTTACGCTCACTTTTATCATTAGTTACCTTGCTGTTTTTATATTTTCAGATTACAAAAACCTATATCTACTATCCATATTGCACTTGTATCACCATCTCTTCGCCGAACTAGTGCACCTATACAATTTGCCATTGTATTGGATGTGTTGGGGACTAAAGAGACTTTTTGTTATTTGGTTGCATTGTTGCTTGAGAGAGACCATCTTCATCCTACGCCTCCCACGGATTGATAAACCTTAGGTTATCCACTTGAGGGAAATTTGCTACTGTCCTACAAACCTCTGCACTTGGAGGCCCAACAATGTCTACAAGAAGAAGGTTGTGTAGTAGACATCAAGCTCTTTTCTGGCGCCGTTGTCGGGGAGGTGAGTGCTTGAAGGTATATCTTTAGATCTTGCAATCGAATCTTTTTTTTCTTGTTTTATCACTAGTTTAGTCTATAAAATAAAACTAAAAAAATGGAATTGAGTTTGCCTCATACGATTCATCTTTTTAATATCTTTCGTGAGAATGATGGTAAGGAAAATTGTGCTCAAGTGCTAGAAGAAGAAGTCTATAAAATGTTTGATACTAAATCTTTGAATGATGAGCATGATTGCAATGTTGTTAGTATGAATGCTTTGAATATCAATAGTACTTATGATGATTGCACTAGTTATGATGAAAATGTCTCCTATAAGCATGTCAATTTTTGTGGAGAGCATTGGGTTTGCATGAACACACCAAATAGAGAAGATAGATATTGCAATATGCATAAGGATTTAGAAACTAAATTGTTTCAAGAAAGGCTAGATAAGAATGCTGAAAATTCACATTTCCTTTGCCATACTTGTGAATTTTGCAATGAACGTGGTCATTTACATCTCTGATGCAAATTACTTCATGATCGAATCGTGTCCAAAAATTGTGATGATTTGATTTCACTTGCACATTATAATGAACTTAGTTTGCTTTTGGGTTATGAAGAAATGAAACGTTTAACTAAGAATCTTCCAGAATTTGTCCTTTAGAAACTCTTTGATTTTGATCTAGAGAAGATTTATATGTATTGTGCAGTGAATTGCATTGAAAATCCTTATATTGCCAATTACATAAAGAAAAGAAAGAAAATAGAATATGAAGAGAATACTAATGAAAGGGAAGAGACTTCCCAATATCCTCCTATTATTTCTTATGATGAATCAGGTAATGAGGAGGAGCTTTCTATTGAACCAATCTCATTAATAAGGAGCTCAGAGAAGAAGGTTGAACCCACACATAATGTGAAGAAGAAAAAGAAAAGAAGGAGCAACAAAGGTAAAAAGGTATCTCTCTCAAATGATGTTGCTCCTACTACTCATTGTGATGATGGTAATTGCTATACTATTGGTGCTACCCATATTATTAATGATGAGAGTGATTATGCTTATGATATGAAAAGGCCCAAGCTTGGGGAAGCTATGTTTGATGAGGACGAAATATTTGAGAATATATTTGCTGAAATTAATGTTTGTCCCAAGCTTGGGGATGCTACGTTTAATGAAGATGATATTTTTAGCCTCCCAAGTTTTGATATGCAAAGTTGTTATGATGATAGCATGCCCCTTAGTTACGATGATTATATTGATGAAAGTGGGCTTGGAAGAGTGTCAACTTTAGGAAGTAGTGATCCCACTATTTTGGAGGATGTTGAATCTTATTGTGATGAATATGAAAGTGGATTTGGAAGAGTGTCAACTTTATTTAGTGATGATTCCACTATCTTGGAAGAGGTTTCAATCGATTATGATGAGAACGAAGTAGCTACTTATGATGATTATTGTGATGAAACTTATGCTATAAAAAGTAGTGATCATTATATTTATAAAACTTGTCATGATTATTATTACCCTTTTTCTGAACATTACTCTTTTAATGTGGAAACAATTTATAGTATTCTAGTCTCTTATGAAACTCCCACTATTCCGAATAAGAAGAATTTTGCTTATGTGGAGAGTAGTAAATTTTCTGTGCTTGTAGATCATGAAAAGAATGCTTTAGGTGCTGGTTATATTGTTGAATTCATTCATGATGCTACTGAAAAATTATTATGAGGAAGGAACATATGCTTGTAGGAATTGCAAAAATATTGAGTTTCCTCCCTATGTGTTGAAAATCTTGAAGGTATGCTTGTTTGACCTTCCTATGCTAGTTGATTATTGTTCCCATAAGTTGTTTGCTCACAAAATCCCTATGCATAGGAAGTTGGTAAGGCTTAAATGTGATAGTCATATGCTTCATGATGCTCCCGTTATGTTTCAATTCTTATCTTTTATGTGAGCATCATTGTCATCATCATGCCTAGCTATAAAGGCATTAAAGAAAAGCGCTTGTTGGGAGACAACCCAATATTTACCTTTACTGTTTTTGTGTGTTCACATGATTATGCTACTGTATTAATCATGTTTTATAGCTTTTTTTTCAATAAAGGTGCCAAGTAAGACTTTTAGGATAGCTTACGGTGATAGTTGTGTTGATCCTGCTAAAAATCAGAAACTTTAGCACCCAATAAATTAGTTTTGATAAAGATCTGATTACTTTTGCTCTTGATTGGTACACAAATTTCTTAGGACTTCCTAATTTGGTAGTATTTTTGGAGTTCCATAAGTATCGTTTGATCTGATTACTACATCTGTTACTTTTTGATGATTCTGTTTTCTATGTGTTGTTTGCTTATTTTGATGAATCTATGAGTAGTATCGGAGGGTATGAACCATAGAAGTTGGAATACTGTAGATATTACACCAATATGAATTTAGAATGAGTTCACAACAGTACGAAAAGTGGTGATTTATTTTCTTATACTAACAGACTTACGAGTTTTCTGTTGAGTTTTGTGTTGTGAAGTTTTCAAGTTTTGGGTAAAGAATCGATGGACTATGGAATAAGGAGTGGCAAGAGCCAAAACTTGGGGATTCCCAAGGCACCCAAAGGTAATATTCAAGGACAACCAAGAGCCTAAGCTTGGGGATGCCCGGATGGCATCCCTCTTTAAATCTTCGTTCATCGGTAACTTTACTTGGAGCTATATTTTTATTCACCACACGATATGTGTTTTGCTTGGAGCGTCATTTTCTTTTGTTAGTATTTTCTTGCTGTTATTTAGAATAATTTTTTGCATCTATATTTTCAATAAAAATGTCAAGGATAGCCTTTACCATGCTTATTTTGCTAGTATACATGTTGCTGTTTGAAAACAGAAAGTTTACTGCCGTTGTAAAAATTCCCTAGAAAAGTCAGAGAATGGTATAATGTTGAATTTTTTTTGCATATTAAGCTCTGATAAATCTTCTACAGTGAGGTATTTTTCTCATAATTTTTGGAGTTAGGGAAGTATGATGATTCTTGCATTCTTTACAGACTATACTATTTTGGCAGATTGCTGTTATGGTTGCATTGTTTGCATATGTTTGCTTGTTTAATGATTCTATTTGAGGACAGCAGTGTTGAATATGCAGAGGCATTTAGTATGCAGTGTTGAATAATAATTTTAGTGATTTTTTACAGTAGAAAATGATAAGGTTTTGCATTGGTTTATACTAACCTATCTCATGAGTTCTTGTTGAGTTTGGTGTGCATGAAGCTTTTGATAAAGAGAGAAACCATGATATGAGAAGAATTAAGGAGACACAAAAGTTCAAGATTGGGTATGCCCAAGGCACCCCAATATAATATTTCAAGAAGTCTCAAGCATCTAAGCTTGGGGATGCCCCGTTAGGCATCCCACCTTTCTTCTTCAATAACTATCGGTTAGTATCGGTTGAGCCTAAGTTTTTGCTTCTTCACATGAGTTGTGCTATCCTTGCAATATCATTTTATCTTGGTTTGCTTGCTGCTTGAATAAATTACTTAAGATCTGAAATTCTTAAATGAGAGAGAGTCTTCACATAGTTACATAATTATTTAACTACTCATTGACCTTCACTTATATCTTTTTGGAGTAGTTTTTCATTTACTCGTGTGCTTCACTTATATCCTGTGAGTAAATGGTTGAATGAGTTGAATGTCATAAATCTGAAATTTATATGTTTCATTTGCTTATCCCATGGGGAGTAATGACTTCACATCTAAGAAGTAGAGGTTGTAAATTTATTGAAGGTTAGCAAGCATTGTATTGGTCATTTGAACAATTCATGAAAGAATATTGAAGGAAGAGAGATTTCACATATAAATATACTATCGTGGACATCTTTTATAATTGTGAGCACTCATTAAGTATGACATGCTAAAGAGTTGATGTTGGACAAGGAATACAACGTAATGGGTTATGTTTTCTCACATCTCAGTTATAGTATATTGTCATGGATCATTCAAACATGTTGAGATTGCCTTTCCCCCTCATGCTAGCCAAATTCCTTGCACCAAGTAGAGATACTACTTGTGCTTCCAAATATCCTTAAACCCAGTTTTTGCCACGAGAGTCCACCATACCTACCTATGGATTGAGTAAGATCCTTCAAGTAAGTTATCATGTTGCAAGCAATAAAAATTGCTCTCTAAATTTGTATGACTTATTAGTGCGGAGAAAATAAGCTTTATATGATCTTGTGATATGGAAATAATAAAAGCGACAAACTGCATAATAAAGGTTCATATCACAAGTGGCAATATAAAGTGACGTTCTTTTGCATTAAGATTTTGTGCATCCAACCCTAAAAGCACATGACAACCTCTGCTTCCCTCCGCGAAGGGCCTATCTTTTACTTTATGTCTTTTACTTTATGCAAGTTGATCTTCACCTTTCCCTTTTTCATTTTATCCTTTGGCAAGCACCTCGCGTTGGAAAGATCCTGATATATATATATATATATATATATATATATATATATATATATATATATATATATATATATATATATATATATATATATATATATATATATATATATATCCAATTGGATGTAAGTTAGCATGAACTATTATTGCTGACATCACCCAAAGGTGAATACGTTGGGAGTCGATATTGTAAGCCCCTATCTTTCTCAGTGTCGGATTAAAACTCCATAACCATAAGTATTGCGTGAGTGTTAGCAATTGTAGAAGACTATATGATAGTTGAGTATGTGGAGTTTGCTAAATCAAAGCACTGACATAGACCCTTCCTGAAAATAAGATGAATTGCAATTGTTTGATGGTGAGGATGAAGTTTGCTAGCTTTCAAGAAAGTTTGTGGTATATGCTTTAACATGTGAATTGCTTGTTACTTGTTCGTGAGAAGTTTTATGAGATGAACTACTGTTATGACATATAATCATGCTAGAAAAGGTGTCTGAGATTATCATTGATGAAACTTGTGCACCTGCTAGCATTCACACTTCATAAATTCTTTCTTTTATCATTTACCTACTCGAGGACGAGCAGGAATTAAGCGTGGGGATGCTGATACGTCTCCAACGTATCTATAATTTATGAAGCATTCATGCTATATTATTATCTGTTTTGGATGTTTTTGGGCTTTCTTATACTCTTTTATATTATTTTTTGGGACTAACCTATTAACCGGAGGCCCAGCCCATATTGCTGTTTTCTTACCTATTTCAGTGTTTCGAAGAAAAGGAATATCAAACGGAGTCCAAACGGAATGAAACCTTTGGGAGCGTTATTTTTTGAGCGGAAGCAATCCAGGAGACTTGGGGTTGAAGTCAAGGAAGCTTCGAGGTGACCATGAGGGTGGGGGGTGCAACCCCCTACTGGGCGCGCCCCCTGTTTCGTGGGCCCCTCGAGGCTCCCCTGACCGACTTCTTTCGCCTATATATTCCCATATACCCTAAAAACATCGAAGCGAACAATAGATCGGGAGTTCCGCCGCCGCAAGCCTCTGTAGCCACCAAAAACCTCTCGGGAGCCCGTTCCGGCACCCTTCCGGAGGGGGCGATCCCTCACCGGTGGCCATCTTTTCATCCCGGCGCTCTCCATGACGAGGAGGGAGTAGTTCACCCTCGGGGCTGAGGGTATGTACCAGTAGCTATGTGTTTGATCTCTCTCTCTCTCTCTCTCTCTCTCTCTCTCGTGTTCTTGAGGTGATACGATCTTGATGTATCGCGAGCTTTGCTATTGTAGTTGGATCTTTTGATGTTTCTTCCCCTCTACTCTCTTGTGATGAATTGAGTTTTCCCTTTGAAGTTGTCTTATCAGATTGAGTCTTTAAGGATTTGAGAACACTTGATGTATGTCTTGTCGTGTTTATTTGTGGGACAATGGGATATCACGTGATCCACTTGATGTATATTTTGGTGATCAACTTGCGGGTTCCGCCCATGAACCTATGCATAGGGGTTGGCACACGTTTTCGTCTTGACTCTCCAGTAGAAACTTTTGGGCACTCTTTGAAGTACTCTGTGTTGGTTGAATAGATGAATCTGAGATTGTGTGACGCATATCGTATAACCATGCCCACGGATACTTGAGGTGACAATGGAGTATCTAGGTGACATTAGGGTTTTGGTTGATTTGTGTCTTAAGGTGTTATTCTAGTATAAACTCTATGATAGATTGAACGGAAAGAATAGCTTCATGTTATTTTACTACGGACTCTTGAATAGATAGAACAGAAATGATAACTTTGAGGTGGTTTCGTACCCTACCATAATCTCTTCGTTTGTTCTCCGCTATTAGTGACTTTGGAGTTACCCTTTGTTGCATGTTAAGGGATAGTTATATGATCCAAGTATGTTATTATTGTTGAGAGAACTTGCACTAGTGAAAGCATGAACCTTAGGCCTTGTTTCCTAGTATTGCAAAACCGTTTATGCTCACTTTTATCATTAGTTACCTTGCTGTTTTTATATTTTCAGATTACAAAAACCTATATCTACTATCCATATTGCACTTGTATCACCATCTCTTCGCCGAACTAGTGCACCTATACAATTTGCCATTGTATTGGATGTGTTGGGGACACAAGAGACTTTTTGTTATTTGGTTGCAGGGTTGCTTGAGAAAGACCATCTTCATCCTACACCTCCCATGGATTGGTAAACCTTAGGCCATCCACTTGAGGAAAATTTGCTACTGTCCTACAAACTGGTGCACTTGGAGGCCCAACAATGTCTACAAGAAGAAGGTTGTGTAGTAGACATCATGCCCCCTCTAGGCTGGCCGCCTCCTCCCTCCCTCCTTTATATACGGGGGAAGGGGGGCACCCCAAAGGAACAACATTGTCTTAGCCGTGTGCGGTGCCCCCCTCCTCCGTTTACTCCTCCGATAGTATCATCGTAGTGCTTAGGCGAAGCCCTGCGTGGATCACATCACCAACGCCATCATCACGCCGTCGTGCTGACGAAGCTCTCCCTCGACCCCTGCTGGATCAAGAGTTCAAGGGACGTCATCGAGATGAACGTGTGCTGAACTCAGAGGTGCCATACGTTCGGTGCTAGATTGGTTGGATCTTGAAGACGTTCGACTACATCAACCGCGTTAACATAACACTTCCGCTTTTGGTCTACGAGGGTACGTGGACACACTCTCTCCTTCTTGTTGCTATGCATCTCCTAGATAGATCTTGTGTGATCGTAGGATTTTTTTTTGAAATTGCATGCTACGTTCCCCAATAGTGGCATCCGAGCCAGGTCTACGCATAGATGATATGCACGAGTAGAACACAAAGATTTGTGGGCGATAATAGTCATACTGCTTACCACCAATGTCTTACTTTGATTCGGCGGTATTGTTGATGAAGCGTTCCGGACCGACATTACATGACCGCGTTCATGAGACTGGTTCTACCGACGTGCTTTGCACATAGGTGGCTGGCGGGTGTCTGTTTCTCCAACTTTAGTTGAATCGAGTTTGACTACGGCCGGTCCTTGTTGAAGGTTAAAACATCACACTTGACTTAAAATTGTTGTGGTTTTGATGCGTAGGTAAGAACGGTTCTTGCTAGAAGCCCGTAGCAGGCACGTAAAACTTGCAACAACAAAGTAGACGACGCCTAAGTTGTTTTTGCAGGGCTTGTTGTGATGTGATATGGTCAAGACATGATGTGATATAAATTGTTGTATGAGATGATCATGTTTTGTAACAAAGTTATCGGCAACGGGCAGGAGCCACATGGTTGTTGCTTTATTGTACGAAATGCAATCGCCATGTAATTGCTTTTCTTTATCACTAAGCGGTAGTGATAGTCGTAGTAGCAATAGTTGGCGAGACGACAATGATGCTACGATGGAGATCAAGGTGTCAAGCCGGTGACGATGGAGATCATGACAGTGCTTTGGAGATGGAGATCAAAGGCACAAGATGATGATGGCCATACCATGCCACGTATTTTGATTGCATGTGATGTTTATCCTTTATGCATCTTATTTTGCTTAGTAGCATTATAAGATGATCCCTCACTAAATTTCAAGGTAAAAGTGTTCTCCCTGAGTATGCACCATTTTTACAGTTCGTCGTGCCGAGACACCACGTGATGATTGGGTGTGATAAGCTCTACGTTCACATACAACGGGTACAGGCTATTTTTGCACGTGCAAAATACTCGGGTTAAACTTGATGAGCCTAGCATATGGAGATATGGCCTCGGAACACTGAGACCGAAAGGTCGAACGTGAATCATATAGTAGATATGATCAACATAGAGATGTTCACCATTGAAAACTACTCCATCTCACATGATGATCAGACATGGTTTAGTTGATATATGGCTCACGTGATCATTTAGATGACTAGAGGGATGTCTATCTAAGTGGGAGTTCTTTAGTAATATGATTAATTGAACTTTAATTTATCATGAACTTAGTCCTGATAGTATTTGCAAATTATGTTCTAGATCAATAGCTCGCGTTGTAGCTTCCCTATGTTTTTGATATGCTCCTAGAGAAAACTAAGGTGAAAGATGACAGTAGCAATGATGCAGACTGGGTCCATGATATGAGGTTTATCCTCATTGCTGCACAGAAGAATTATGTCCTTGATGCATCGCTAGGTGACAGACCTATTGCAGGAGCAGATGCAGACGTTATGAACGTTTGGCTAGCTCAATATGATGACTACTTGATAGTTTAGTGCACCATGCTTTACGGCTTAGAATTGGGACTTCAAAAACATTTTGAACACCACGGAGCATATGAGATGTCCCAAGAGCTGAAATTGGTATTTCAGACTCATGCCCGTGTCCAGAGGTATGAGACCTCTGACAAGTACTTCGCCTAAAAGATGGAGGAGAATTGGTCAACTAGTGAGCATGTGCTCAAAATGTCTGGGTACTACAATCGCTTGAATCAAGTGGGAGTTAATCTTCCAGATAAGATAATGATTGACTGAGTTCTCTAGTCACCATCACCAAGTTCTTGGAACTTCATGATGAACTATAGTATGCAAGGGATGACGAAAATGATTCCGAGCTCTTCGTGATGCTAAAATCGACGAAGGTAGAAATCAAGAAAGAGCATCAAGTGTTGATGATTGACAGGACCACTAGTTTCAAGAAAAGGGCAAAGGGAAGGAAAGGGAACTTCAATTAGAATGGCAAGCAAGTTGTCAATCTCGGGAAGAAGCCCAAAGCTGGACCCAAGCCTGAAGTTGAGTGCTTCTACTACAAAGGAAATGGTCACTAGAAGCAGAACTGCCCCAAACATTTGGCGGATAAGAAGGATGGCAAAGTGAACAAAGGTATATTTGATAAACAGGTTATTGATGTGTACCTTATTAGTGTTCGTAGTAGCCCCTGGGTATTTGATACTTGTTCAGTTGCTAAGATTAGTAACTCGAAACATGAGTTACAGAATAAATAGAGACTAGTTGAGGGTGAAGTGATGATGTGTGTTGGAAGTGGTTCCAAGATTGATGTGATCATCATCGCACAGTCCTTATACTTTCGGGATTAGTGCTGAACCTAAATAAATGTTATTTGGTGTTTGCGTTGAGCATGAGTATGATTAGATCATGTTTATTGCAATACGGTTATTCATTCAAGACAGAGAATAATTGTTATTCTGTTTACATGAATAAAACCTTCTTTAGCCATACACCCAATGTTAATGGTTTATTGAATCTCGATCGTAGTGATACACATATTCATAATATTGATGCCAAAGTATGCATAAGTGTATATTGATAGTGCAACATACTTTTGGAACTGCCGTTTAGGTCATATTGGTGTAAAGCGCATAAAGAAACTCCATGCTGATGGGCTTTTGGAATCACTTGATTATGAATCATTTAATACTTGTGAACCGTGCCTTATGGGCAAGATGACTAAAACTCCGTTCTCTGGAACAATGGAACGAGCTAATGAATTACTGGAAATAATACATACCGATGTATGCGGTCCGATGAGTGTTGAGGCTCGTGGCAGGTATCATTATTTTTCGACCTGCATAGATGATTTGAGCTGATATGGGTGTATCTACTTAATGAAACATAAGTCTGAAACATTTGAAAAGTTCAAAGAATTTTAGAGTGAAGTGGAAAATCATCGTAACAAGAAAATAAAGTTTCTACGATATGACCGTGGAGGCGAATATTTGAGCTACGAGTTTGGTCTTCATTTGAAACAATGTGGAATAGTTTCGCAACTCACGCCACCTGGAACACCACATTGTAATGGTGTGTCAGAACATCGTAACCGTACTTTATTAGATATGGTGCGATCTATGATGTCTCTTACTGATTTACCGCTATTGTTTTGGGGTTATGCTTTAGAGACGGCTGCATTCACATTATAGGGCACCATCTAAATCCGTTGAGACGACACCATATGAACCATGGTTTGGCAAGAAACCCAAGTTGTCGTTTCTTAAAGTTTGGGGCTGCGATGCTTATGTGAAAAAGATTCAACCTTATAAGCTCGAATCCAAATCGGAGAAATGCGTCTTCATAGGATACCCAAAGGAAACTGTTGGGTACACCTTCTATCACAGATCCGAAGGCAAGATATTCGTTGCTAAGAATGGATCCTTTCTAGAGAAGGAGTTTCTCTCGAAAGAAGTGAGTGGGAGGAAAGTAGAACTTGATGAGGTAATTGTACCTTCTCCCGAATTGGAAAGTAGTTCATCATAGAAATTAGTTCCAGTGATTCCTACACCAATTAGTGAGGAAGCTAATGATGATGATCATCAAACTTCAGATCATGTTACTACCAAACCTCATAGGTTAACCAGAGTATGGTCCACACCAGAGTGGTACGGTAATCCTATTCTGGAAGTCATGTTACTAGACCATGATGAACCTACGAACTATGAGGAAGCGATGATGAACCCAGATTCCGCGAAATGGCTTGAGGCCATGAAATCTGAGATGGGATCCATGTATAATAACAAAGTGTGGACTTTGATGGACTTTCCCGATGATCGGCAAGCCATAAAAAATGGATCTTCAAGAAGAAGACTTACACCGACGGTAATGTTACTGTCTACAAAGCTTGACTTGTTGCGAAAGGTTTTCGACAAGTTCAAGGAGTTGACTACGATGAGACCTTCTCACCCGTACCGATGCTTAAGTCTGTCCGAATCATGTTAGCAATTTCCGTGTTTTATGATTATGAAATTTGGCAAATGGATGTCAAAACTGCGTTCCTTAATAGATTTCTTAAAGAAGAATTGTATATGATGCAACCAGAAGGTTTTGTTGATCCAAAAGGTGCTAACAAAGTGTGCAAGCTCCAACATTCCATTTATGGACTGGTGCAAGCCTCTCGGAGTTGGAATATACGCTTTGATAATGTGATCAAAGCATGTGTTTTTATACAGACTTTTGGAGAAGTCTGTATTTACAAGAAAGTGAGTGGGAGCTCTTTAGCATTTCTAATATTATATGTGGATGACATATTGTTGATTGGAAATAATACAGAATTTCTAGATAGCATAAAAGCATATTTGAATAAGAATTTTTCAATGAAAGACCTTGGTGAAGCGGCTTATATATTGGGCGTCAAGATCTATAGAGATAGATCAAGACACTTAACTGGACTTTCACAAAGCACATACCTTGATAAAGTTTTGAAGAAGTTCAAAATTGATCAGTCAAAGAAAGGGTTCTTGCCTATATTACAAGGTGTGAAGTTGAGTCAGACTCAAGGCCCGACCACTGCAGAAGATAGAACGAAAATGGAAGCCATTCCCTATGCCTCAGCCATAGGTTCTATCATGTATGCAATGCTGTGTGCCAGACCTGATGTGTGCCTTGCTATAAGTTTAGCAGGGAGTTACCAAAGTAATCCAGGAGTGGATCACTAGACAACGGTCAAGAACATCCTGAAATACCAGAAAAGGACTAATGATATGTTTCTCGTTTATGGAGGTGACAAAGAGCTTGTCTTAAATGGTTACGTTGATGCAAGCTTTGACACTGATCCGGATGACTCTAAGTCGCAAACCGGATACATATTTATACTGAATGTTGGATCTGTCAGTTGGTGCAGTTCCAAGCAGAGCGTCGTGGCGGCAGAGTACATAGCTTCTTCGGAAGCAGCAAATGAAGGAGTCTGGATGAAGGAGTTCATATCCGATCTAGGTGTAATACCTAGTGCATCGGGTCCAATGAAAATGTTTTGTGACAATACTGGTGCAATTGCCTTGGCAAAGGAATCAGATTTCACAAGAGAACCAAACACATCAAGAGACGCTTCAATTCCATCCGCGATCAAGTCAAGGAGGGAGACATAGAGATTTGCAAGATACATACAGATCTGAATGTTGCAGACCCGTTGACTAAGCCTCTTCCACGAGCAAAACATGATCATCACCAAGACTCTATGGGTGTTAGAATCATTACTATGTAATCTAGATTATTGACTAGTGCAAGTGGGAGACTGAAGGAAATATGCCCTAGAAGCAATAATAAAGTTGCTATTTATATTTCCTCATATCATGATAAAATTTTATTATTCATGCTAGAATTTTATTAACCGGAAACTTAGTACATGTGTGAATACATAGACAAAACAAAGTGTCCCTAGTATGCCTCTACTTGACTAGCTCGTTAATCAAAGATGGTTATGTTTCTTGACCATCGACATGTGTTGTAATTTGATGAACGGGATCACATCATTACAGAATGATGTGATGGACAAGACACATCCGTTAGCTTAGCATAATGATGGTTAAGTTTTATTGCTATTGCTTCTTCATGACTTATACATGTTCCTCTAACTATGAGATTATGCAACTCCCGAATACCGGAGGAACACCTTGTGTGCTATCAAACGTCACAACGTAACTGGGTGATTATAAAGATGCTATAAAGGTGTCTCCGATGGTGTTTGTTGGGTTGGCATAGATCGAGATTAGGATTTGTCACTCTGTGTATCAGAGAGATATCTCTGGGCCCTCTCGGTAATGCTCATCACTATAAGCCTTGCAAGCAATGTGATTAATGAGTTTGTTATGGGATGATGCATTATGGAACGAGTAAATAGACTTTCCGGTAACGAGATTGAACTAGTTATGAAGATACCAATGATTGAATCTCGGGCAAGTAACATACCGATGACAAAGGGAACAACGTATGTTGTTATGCGGTTTGACCGATAAAGATCTTCGTAGAATATGCAGGAACCAATATGAGCATCCAGGTTCCGCTATTGGTTATTGATCGGAGATGTGTCTCGATCACGTCTACATAGTTCTCGAACCCATAGGGTCCGCACGCTTAACGTTCGATGACGATTTGTATTATGAGTTATGTGTTTTGGTGACCGAAGTTTGTTCGGAGTCCCGGATGAGATCACGGACATGGCGAGGAGTATCGAAATGGTCAAGAGGTAAAGATTGATATATTGTAAGGTTATATTCGGATACCGGAATGGTTTTAGGAAGTATCGGATAAGTTTTGGAATTCCGGGAGGTTACCGGAACCCCCCGGGGGACTATTGGGCCTTCATGGGCCTTAGTGGAAGAGAGGAGGCAGCGGCGGTGGGAGGCGCCCTCAAGCCCAAACCGAATTGTACCAGGGGTGGGGGCGCGGCTGTGACGCCCGGGTAATTAAGCTACAGTGAAACTTTGCTAATGATGCCACGTCACCTCCGTTGCCGTTGCTAATATCTCGTTAGTTCAAAGTTGGTTCAAAAATTGAATTCGAAATATGACAAACAACAAAAGTTTTCAAACATTAAAACAAAAATGTTCGGTGTGTGCAAATAAATGCCTAGGTAATTATGGTGAAGGAACCGTGCTTTTATAAAAGGCCTAAATATTTAAAAGGAATTAAAACAGAAAATAAATAAGATAAAAAGAAATGAAAACAAAAACTAAAATTAACAACAAAAAAAATAAAAAGGAAACCTCCCCCCCACGGCCCACCGACCCACCTGGACCAGGCCGGCCCACCTGGCCCATCCAGCCTCACCCCACTCCCCTTAATCCCCCGATCCACACCAAACCCTAGCCCTATCCCTTCGTCCTCCCACTTCCCCCCCGATCTGGATCAGGGATCCACCCATCGCTCGCCCTGCGCGACCCCAGCGCGCCCCGGCCCCGTCGCCCGTTGCCGCCCCACCGCGCCTCCGTCCTCCCCCGCGACGCCACCTCGCCGGAGCCGCCCCACCGTCTTCGCCGGCGTCGCCACACCTGCCCCGCGTCGGACGCCACCTCAACCCCATCCTTGCCGGACCTCACGTCCCGGCCTCTTCCCCGCCGGCTGCCAGCAAGCCTCGGTGGCCCCTCTCCCCATCAACGCTGGTGAGGCCCTGGGCCTCTCCCCTTCTCTGCCTCCCGTCTCGCTCGCGGTCACCGCACGGTAGACGCACCCACACGCGCGCCCGCGGTGAGCACGCGCTCACCGTGCCCCGCGCGCCCTCTGCGCCGAGCCCCCCCGTGCCCGAGTCATCCTCGCCGTGCGCTGCCTCCCTGCACCGATCACGACGGTCGCCCCCTGCGCCCTTGCTACACTGCCGCTGTTGGCCCCGTGCTCCCCCTCGTGCTGCTCTTCTGCGACGGCTACCGCTGCGGGCGCTGCGCCACCGTGGTCTACGGCCACTGCCGTCGCGCCTCGCCCGTCCGCCCGTGCTCGCTTTCCGTGCACACTCGCTGACGCCCGTCTTTGAGGCTCCTGTGTGCCGTGCCGCCCACCGGCCGCCCGCGTCGTCCGGGCTTGCCGTGCCCGTGGCCGGCGTCCCCCCTGTTGATCTGGGCATTTGCCCAATCGGGACGGGTGCCTGCGCCCGTAACCCGCGCGCCCGCATACCAGCGATGCCCGAATCGCTATGGCCCTCTGGGCCACTGACTAGGGGGCCCCACGCCCCAGAACGTAAAATGAAAATAATAAAAAGAATAATAATATTAATTAATTAATAATTAACTTAAAATAATTCTGTTAATTAACTAATTAAACCTAATTAACCTACTAAGATAACCTAACTACTGTTAATTAGTCTTAGGCAATGACGAACGGGACCCACACGTCAGTTGACCAGTCAACACCCCTGTTGACTGCTGACGTCATGCTGTCGTCATGATGACGTCAGCAGACACTGTTCTGGATAATGTTGAATTAAAATATTTAAATTAATCCTAAAAATGATTTAAAACTTTAAAAATTAATATAAAATAAACCGTAGCTCAGATGGGAAAACTTTCTACATGAAAGTTGCTCGAGCAACGAGACGAATCCGGATACGCAGCCCGTTAAATCGCCACGCGTCCCTAGCATAGTGAACCTGCAACATTTCACCTCCGGTTCATCTGTCCGGAAACACGGAACACCGGGGATACTTTCCCGGATGTTTCCCCCCTTCACCGGTATCACCTCATACCGCGTTAGAACACGTCTAGCTCTGCTTGTTGTCCTGTTATGCACTTGCTTGCTATGTATTTACTGCTATCCTACTGCTTAGTATAGGATGCTAGTGTTCCATCAATGGCCCTACACTCTTGTCCGTCTGCCATGCTATACTACTGGACTGTGATCACTTCGGGAGGTGATCACGGGCATATACTATATACTTTACACTGTTACATTACCGTGATACTGTTCGGAGATGGGGCTGAAAGGACGGTGGCTCCATCCGGTAGAGGTGGGCTGGGTTCCACGGCCCTCATCGTTACTTTGTGGCGGAGCGAGCAGGGCAGGTTGAGACCACCTTGGAGAGAGGTGGACCTGGCCCTGGTCGGCGTTCGCGGATACTTAACACGCTTAACGAGATCTTGGTATTTGATCTGAGTCTGGCCATTTGGTCTATACGCACTAACCAACTACGCGGGAACAGTTATGGGACTCGACGTCGTGGTATCAGTCGAAGCACTTCGTGACGTCAGCGACTGAGCGGCGTGCACGCCGGATTGGAACGTAGGCCTGCTCTTGTATTAAGGGGGCTAGTTCTGCTTCCGGCCGCGTACGCAACGTGCAGGTGTGCTAAGAGCGATGGGCCCAGACCCCTGTGCGCTTAGGTTTAGACCAGCATGCTGGCCTCTCTGTTGTGCCTAGGTGGGGCTGCGACGTGTTGATCTTCCGTGGCCGGGCATGACCCAGGAAAGAGTGTCCGGCCAAATGGGATCAAGCGTGTTGGGTTATGTGGTGCACCCCTGCAGGGAAGTTAATCTATTTGAATAGCCGTGATCTTCGGTAACAGGACGACTTGGAGTTGTACCTTGACCTTATGACAACTAGAACCGGATACTTAATAAAACACACCCTTCCAAGTGCCAGATACAACCCGGTGGTCGCTCTCTCTCAGGGTTACGAGGAGGGATCGCGGGTAGGATTATTGCTATGTGATGCTACTTGGAGGACTTGATCTACTCTCTTCTCTTTGTTGCAAGACGGAGGCTGCGAGCGTAGTCTTGACGGGATTAGCTATCCCCTCTTATTCGGCATTCTGCAGTTCGGTCCATCGATATGGCCTTTACACATATATCCATGCATATGTAGTGTAGCTCCTTGCTTGCAGTACTTTGGATGAGTACTCACGGTTGCCTTGTTCCCCTTTCCCCTATCTCTACCCGATTGCTGCGACCAGATGCCGGAGCCGAGAGCCGACGCCACGATCGGCGGCGACTACTACTGGAGGTGCCTACTACTACGTGCAGCCCGCGGACGACGATCGGAGTAGTTAGGAGGATCGAGCAGGAGGCCTGCGCCTCTTCGATCTGTATCCCAGTTTGTGCTAGCCTTCTTAAGGCAAACTTGTTTAACTTATGTCTATACTCAGATATTTTTGCTTCCGCTGACTCGTCTATGATCGAGCACTTGTATTCGAGCCCTCGAGCCCTCGGCTTGTATTATGATGCTTGTATGACTTATTTATGTTTTAGAGTTGTGTTGTGATATCTTCCCGTGAGTCCCTGATCTTGATCATACACATTTGCGTGCATGATTAGTGTACGATTGAATCTGGGGCGTCACAAGTTGGTATCAGAGCCAACTGCCTGTAGGAATCCCCCTTCCCAACTCCTTGGCCGAAGTCGAGTCTAGATGTTGCAAAAACTTTTACTAACATGGCTGTGTGTCTTACCGGCACACGTCGCCATTGGGTGGTAGTAGGATCTTTTATTCCTCGACCTATACTCTCAGACTCTGACATCTCTTCTATGCGGGTTAAATGATTTTACTAACTCGGACTCTAGGTTCTCGATAATACTTTCTCCCGGTGAGCACCTTATTATCGATGGTCGTCTACTTCACCAGAAGATTCCGAGGATACTCTATGATGTTCTCTCGAGACTATGTGCCATCACTATTGCAATTCCCTTCCATCGATAAACCCCTATGGATAACCACGTGCACTCGCCATCGATACAATCATTCCCCGTTGATCTTGTTATTACAAGATACCCTGAAATTCTCTCTATTGTTCCGAGAATCCTTCGAGCTTACTGCCTTGCAGTTCTTTGCCACCTGAATACCCCTAAGAATAATTTCTTGCACTTTCCAAGTATCCGCTCATCCCCAGTTCTTCAGATGTTTCACAAAAGTCTTTGAAATACTATTCAATCCTCCGAAAATCCTTAGCTGCTTTATTGCTCTGCAAATACTTGTCTACTTGCATTATGGATGCTTCCCATATATCTGGTAATATTCACTAGTATCTTTTGACACCGTCATTTTGATCCTATTGATTTAACATGTGTGCGAATGCACACAATCATCTATCAACCCTTCTAAATTATCTTTCCGGCTCAGACATCATTTTTGAACATGAGCTGGTTCTCGACCAAACTAATTGTCGTCAATTGTGCCTCTGGTCTATCCAACTTATCCATTCTTGATCGAGCGATCGCTTCGATCCTTTGTCATCTAAGCATCGAATTATTCAGATGTTGTATAATATGATGCCCGTGCATTCTTCTTCCTCTGGTTGAGTACCGATGCTCACATCAGATCCGTTGTGGACCATCGGTTCCTTTGCTGGATTTTATCCGACAGTGTCCTTCATATTGAATAACCTTGAGAGCCTTTCCATGGGTATATAATGCCTTTGGTAAATTGTATCATCTGCTTTTGAATAATGCTCTACTTTCGAGCTTGTATTATTTACCCCGAAGTTTGTGGTATATGTTCGTAAGATGCCCTGATGGGTTGAACCTATGCCTTCCTTAATATGTGTGAACTCGGAAGTTTTCACGGGTCAAACTCATCTGGTATTTCACCAGGTAAAACTTTCAACACTAATGCCATTATCAAAATGAGAAGTGAATGTAAGGTTATGCTTTGGAGAAGTGGGAGTCGACCTTGAACTTTGTGTTCATGCCCATGGACCCGAGGTGGAACTTATCATGGAAGCTTCTCGATAATAATCCCCTTGTTATAACTTCTTCTCTTATCTATGCTTGGTCTTTTGCGACCGTGGTTTCGACCATATTGTTCTTCTTTGGTCCCATTTCTTGGACAAGTTTAAGTGCTTGCCTTCTGCAAATGATTTCACTTGTCCAACCTCTATCCCGCTGTACCCTTGAGTATACCCTCTGGTACCGCGAGAATATCATGGAACTACATAACTTCTTATGGGTTCTTCATCAACTGTTATTTCTCACCGATTCCAATTTTCCTAGGTTCTGGGTTGTCGTCAATCAAGAACACCGAATTGTGAATCGAATCAACACTGAGATTCAGTACTCCCAGTAATTTGTTGTTGAGTAGTTTAATACTCCGTCATGTCATTCCTAGCCTGTATGGCTATATCATTATCGTGCAACTTTTTAACTGTGCTATCTGGTCCTTCTTTCCGAAGCACAATTTTCGACGATGAGCTAAGCTTACGTCGACTTCCCTCGTCATATCATTTCGCCTTGAACAACAAGCTTGATTACGAGTTTGTGTCGTATCCGTGGTTTCAATAACTTTTCGCTCCATCCTTCCTTTTGCTTGATGTCGTCGATGAGAGATTATATCTTCATGAAACCTCTCGACAAATGTGTCATGATCATCATCAACATTCCGAGCTCCTCAAGGATATCAATTGAATTCATGATGAGAAATACCATCCTTGCTCTCGATGATTTGTGTTATCATCGACCACTCGATTGCCTTCCCTCCGACACAAACTTGTTCGTGTTTGGTGTTATACCTTGAGTTCCTTGCTACCCAGCATTGTTCTTCTTTACCTTGGAATATTACCACCTTTTATGTCAAGAATGTCGTGGGAATTTCACCACCTCTTAAGAATTCTTGGTATGGTGATACTTCTCACCATCACCATTCTTTCTTGGGTCCTCGTGTTGATTCCAACCAGGGTACCAACAAGTGAGCGGTGCTGTTTGGATTCCGCCCTTCTAGCAACCCTATTGCTTTGAAGTTAATGGTCGGCCGTTCATTCTTAGACTATTGATTATTGAATCACCATTCCAATGTTGGCCGTGCAACCCAGCCCATATTTCGGGTGCACCTTTCAACCATTGTTAAATTGTGTATGTTTTCCTCGAGCATACATCAATATATCATTTTGACCTGACAAATGTTATCTCCTTGTTCACATAATTATGGAAATCCATCCTTCGGAAATCTTGATGAATTGTCGCTGAGTTCATCAGCCACCTCCTTGTCCTCTCCTTGGGTTAATGATGAACTCTTGTTAACAGAAATCACTTCATAGTTCAATTTCTCGAGAATCTTACAGTGTCATCCCGTCAAATTGTGTCGCACCTTTTCTTCTCAAGCATCCTGAGTCTGGGGTATCCTAACACCGATCAGATCTGAATCTCGGTCAGATATGATGGTTGGAACACTTTCCAAGAGTCACAACATTGGTCTGTATATGACCCGGTAAGGTGATGTCATGCCCAGCACACCTGGCCGGAGGACCTACTGTTATAGTTTCCTTTTTAGCAAGGTTATCCATTCTTCCATGAGGAAATTGTAAGACTTATTCTATAAGTTGTTCCTGATGGATCCTTTTTGTTTCCAAAGTCTGATCTTCACCTGTTGACCATGTCAATGCTATCTCGAAGCATGTCTATGGTACTCCAATGTTTCAACAAGAACATTTGAAGCCCAATGCTAAACGTTTCTTGCTCAATTATCCAAACACCGCTGTATGGATAATGTCATGAAAATTTCTCTCCCCTCACCTAGAGGCTTTTCTACTTAATATCATGTCATGGTTATCATGTTCTGCTTGTCCTTGGGAAGGATATACCCCTGACATATGTGTTTAAACACATTTTTCTTTCCATTGTTCTGTTTAATCTAATGATCACATTTTCCTTTCCATTGTCTTGTTTAACATTTCTCGTGGTTTATATGATCTAAGCGGTAATGATTCGCTGCTTATATAAACACCTCAGTTGTACAACTCTATCAATAAGACCCTGTTACTATTGTTGATGACATCCCGATAACCACCGATGGACGAGAACTTTGCCTATTGGTCCGCCTCGTTCAACGAGCAGGAAAATGGTTCTCTTCGTCCCTCGCCCTTGGTATCGATGTTGTCGCCGACATAACTGAGAGGCTACCCTCTGACATGCCTTGCTATCATGACCGTGCAAGATGTCAACCCCCCTTTCTACTTTAACCCACATGGTGGGCCCATAACCCACAGTTCCACAGGATCGAAACCTGACTCTCCTGTACAACCCTGTTTCTAATGGTTATTCTCCATGCTTGGCTTCGTATTTAATTCATGTGCCACCTTCCTAGTGCTCTATTCTGGTATCAGACGCAATACTTACTCTTGCTACTCTGAACCCCTTTCTTACTCAGGTTCAGACTTCGAGCAACTATCTATCTTCTTGGGACCTCTTATTGTACCTTCGTACCTTACTCTCGAGGTATTTTATATGTTCAACTCAAGAGATAATCTTATGCTCATTCATGGGTTAACCTTAGATTGTTTCCCTCACAAGCATTCTGTCGTAGTCAAGCTGCCCCTTACCTATTCGTAAGTACGTTGGAGTTCCTGAAGCAAAGGACGACTTCACCATGATGACCTGAAGCGGAGAAATGAAGACATCAACGTAATGGATCGATCTCTTCGAGAAGACCAACCAAGACCAAGGACACTCGTCAAAATTTCGTAACAAAAGCCATTTCCCCTTACTCCCCTCTTAAATCTCGGGACGAGATTTCTTGTAGTGGAGGAGAATTGTGGCGCCCGGGTAATTAAGCTATAGTGAAACTTTGCTAATGATGCCACGTCACCTCCGTTACCGTTTCTAATATCTCGTTAGTTCAAAGTTGGTTCAAAAATTGAATTCGAAATATGGCAAACAACAAAAGTTTTCAAACATTAAAACAAAAATGTTCGGTGTGTGCAAATAAATGTCTAGGTAATTATGGTGAACGAACCGTGCTTTTATAAAAGGCCTAAATATTTAAAAGGAATCAAAACAGAAAATAAATAAGATAAAAAGGAATAAAAACAAAAAACTAAAATTAACAACAAAAAAATAAAAAGGAAACCTCCCACCCACGGTCCATCGACCCACCTGGACCAGGCCGGCACACCTGGCCCATCCGGCCTCACCCCACTCCCCTTAATCCCCCGATCCACACCAAACCCTAGCCCTATCCCTTCGCCTTCCCACTTCCCCCCCCATCTGGATCAGGGATCCGCCCATCGCTGCCCTGCGCGACCCCAGCGCGCCCCGGGCCCGTCGCCCGTTGCCGCCCCGCCGCGCCTTCGTCCTCCCCCGTGACGCCACCTCGCCGGAGCCGCCCCACTATCTTCGCCGGCATCTCCACGCCCTGCCCCGCGTCGGACGCCACCTCGACCCCCTCCTCGCCGGACCTCGTGTCCTCGGCCTCTTCCCCACCGGCCGCCAGCAAGCCTCGGCGCCCCCTCTCCCCATCAACGCTGGTGAGGCCCTGGGCCTCTCCCCTTCTCTGCCTCCCGCCTCGCTCGCGGTCACCGCATGGTAGACGCCCCCACCCGCGCGCCCGCGGTGAGCACGCGCTCACCGTGCCCCGCGCTCCCCTCAGACCGAGCCCCGGCGCCCGAGTCATCCTCGCCGTGCGCTGCCTCCCTGCACCGATCACGACGGTCGCCCCCTGCGCCCTTGCTACACTGCCGCTGTTGGCCCTGTGCTCCCCCTCGTGCTGCTCTTCTGCGACGGCTACCGCTGCGGGCGCTGCGCCACCGTGGCCTACGGCCACTCCGTCACGCACGCCGCCCATCGCCCATGCTCACCTTCCCACAGACACTGGCGCCCGTCTTTGAGGCTCACTTGCGCCGTGCTTTCGCCTACCGGCCGCCCGCGTCGTCGGGCTTGCCATGCCGTGGCGGCGCCCCGGTCGATCTGGGCATTTGCCCAATCGGTCCGGTGCTGCGCCAGTAACCAGCAGCTACCAAGATACCAACGATGCCCGAATCGCTATGGCCCTCTAGGCCACTGACTAGGGGGCCCCACGCCCCAGAACGTAAAATGAAAATAATAAAAAGAATAATAATATTAATTAATTAATAATTAACTTATAATTCTGTTAATTAACTAATTAAACCTAATTAACCTACTAAGATAACCTAACTATTGTTAATTAGTCTTAGGCAATGACGAACGGGACCCACACGTCAGTTGACCAGTCAACACCCCTGTTGACTGCTGACGTCATGCTGATGTCAGCAGACACTGTTCTGGATAATGTTGAATTAAAATATTTAAATTAATCCTAAAAATGATTTAAAACTTTAAAAATTAATATAAAATAAACCGTAGCTCAGATGGAAAAACTTTCTACATGAGAGTTGCTCAGAACGACGAGCCGAATCCGGATACACAGCCCGTTTGTCCGCCACGCGTCCCTAGCATAGTGAACCTGCAACATTTCACCTCCGGTTCATCTGTCCGAAAACACGGAACACTGGGGATACTTTCCCGGATGTTTCCCCCCTTCACCGGTATCACCTCATACCGCGTTAGAACACGTCTTGCTCTGCTTGTTGTCCTGTTATGCACTTGCTTGCTATGTATTTACTGTTTCTCCCCCTCTTCTCTCCGATAGACCCCATGACGATGCTGATGCCCCTGTGGTCGACTACGTCACCGACGACCCCTCCTTCTTGTCTGAGCAACCAGGCAAGCCCCCCCTTTGATCACCAGATATCGCCTACTCTTCTCTATAATGCTTGCATTAGAGTAGTGTAGCATGTTACTGCTTTCAGTTAATCCTATACCGTTGCATAGCCTATCCTTGCTACTACTGTTGTTACCTTTACCTGCTATCCTACTGCTTAGTATAGGATGCTAGTGTTCCATCAGTGGCCCTACACTCTTGTCCATCTGCCATGCTATAATACTGGGCTGTGATCACTTCGGGAGGTGATCACGGGCATATACTATATACTTTACACTGTTACATTACCTGTGATACTGTTCGGAGATGGGGGCTGAAAGGACAGGTGGCTCCATCCCGGTAGAGGTGAGCCTGGGTTCCCGACGGCCCCCGACTGTTACTCTGTGGCGGAGCGACAGGGAAGGTTGAGACCACCTAGGAGAGAGGTGGGCCTGGCCCTGGTCGGCGTTCGCGGATACTTAACACGCTTAACGAGATCTTGGTATTTGATCTGAGTCTGGCCATTTGGTCTATACGCACTAACCAACTACGCGGGAACAGTTATGGGCACTCGACGTCGTGGTATCAGCCGAAGCACTTCGTGAAGTCAGCGACTGAGCGGCGCGCGCCGGATTGGAACGTAGGCCTGCTCTTGTATTAAGGGGGCTAGTTCTGCTTCCGGCCGCGTACGCAACGTGCAGGTGTACTAAGGGCGATGGGCCCAGACCCCTGTGCGCTTTGGTTTAGACCGGCGTGCTGGCCTCTTTATTGTGCCTAGGTGGGGCTGCGACGTGTTGATCTTCCGCGGCCGGGCATGACCCAGGAAAGTGTGTCCGGCCAAATGGGATCAAGCGTGTTGGGCTATGTGGTGCACCCCTGCTGGGAAGTTAATCTATTCGAATAGCCGTGATCTTCGGTAACAGGACGACTTGGAGTTGTACCTTGACCTTATGACAACTAGAACCGGATAGTTAATAAAACACACCCTTCCAAGTGCCAGATACAACCCGGTGGTCGCTCTCTCTCAGGGTTACGAGGAGGGGATCGCCGGGTAAGATTATTGCTATGTGATGCTACTTGGAGGACTTCAGTCTACTCTCTTCTACCGTTGCAGAAGAGAGGCTGCGAGCGTAGTCTTGACGGGATTAGCTATCCCCTCTTATTCTGGCATTCTGCAGTTCAGTCCACTGATATGGCCCTTTACACATATATCCATGAATATGTAGTGTAGCTCCTTGCTTGCGAGTACTTTGGATGAGTACTCACGGTTGCCTTGTTCCCCCCTTTCCCCCTATCTCTACTCGATTGCTGTGACCAGATGTCGGAGCCCAGGAGCCAGACGCCACCGTCGACGACGACTACTACACTGGAGGTGCCTACTACTACGTGCAGCCCGCGGACGACGATCATGAGTAGTTAGGAGGATCCCAGGCAGGAGGCCTGCGCCTCTTTCGATCTGTATCCCAGTTTGTGCTAGCCTTCTTAAGGCAAACTTGTTTAACTTATGTCTGTACTCAGATATTTTTGCTTCCGCTGACTCGTCTATGATCAAGCACTTGTATTCGAGCCCTTGAGCCCCTGGCTTGTATTATGATGCTTTTATGACTTATTTATGTTTTAGAGTTGTGTTGTGATATCTTCCCGTGAGTCCCTGATCTTGATCGTACACATTTGCGTGCATGATTAGTGTATGATTGAATCGGGGGCGTCACAGCGGCCCCCCTTTCCTTCTTCTCCTGCACCTCTTTTCGCTTCTCCCCTTCTCCGGAAAGGAAGGGGGAATCCTAATAGGACCGGGAGTCCTAGTAGGACTCCCCCTTGGCGCCCCCCCTCTAGGTCGGCCGCCTCCTCCCTCCCTCCTTTATAAACGTGGGCAGGGGGCACCCCAAAGGCACAACATCATCTTAGCCGTGTGCGGTGCCCCCTCCATCGTTTACTCCTCTGATAGTATCATCGTAGTGCTTAGAAGAAACCCTGCATGGGTCACATCATCAATTCCGTCATCACGCCGTCGTGCTGATGAAACTCTCCCTGGACCCTCTGCTGGATCAAGAGTTCTTGGGACGTCATCGAGCTGAACGTGTGCTGAACTCGGAGGTGCCGTATGTCCGGTGCTAGAACGGTTGGATCGCGAAGACGTTCGACTACATCAACCGTGTTAACATAACGCTTCCGCTTTCGGCCTATGAGGGTACGTGGACACACTCTCCCCTTCTCATTGCTACGCGTATCCTAGATAGATCTTGCAAGATCGTAGAATTTTTTTGAAATTGCATGTTACGTTCCCCAACGGAAGTAGCTTCCGCATAAGATTTAGTTATTTTAAGTATATGAGTATCATCAATATTTAAATTTCCAACACATTGAAAAATTCTTGGATGCACTTCGTCTACAAAATGGACAATCTCTTTCAAAGTATCAGGGTTTCGGACGAAAACTCATCTGTTACAAAGGCATTTCATTTTTTAAACTTATTTCAACTCCAGACTTTTTGTGCATTCAGTATGCACCATTCAAAGCCACGTCATAAATTTTCAACCCTTTCTCACTTCATTCGCTATTTTTCATGCATTTACTGAATTTTTGAGCTAAATGACCCTGAGATTGAAAAGCACTACAAATGAACTATGAAAAGGTTGAAAGTTGGCATGGTACCATTATTTCACCCACATAGCATGTGCTAAAAAGTTGAGAGGGTTACGGGAAAAACTGGATGCACTTCGTGTACAAAATGGACAATCTCTTTCGAAGATTCAGGGTTTCAGACGAAAACTCATATATTACAAAGGCATTTCATTTTTTAAACTTATTTTAACTCCAAACTTTTTGTGCGTTTAGTATGCACCATTCAAAGCCACGTCATCAAGTTTCAACCCTTTCCAACTTCATTTGCTATTTTTCATGCATTTACTGATTTTTTGAGCTAAATGACCCTAAAATTGAAAAGCACTACAAATGAACTATGAAAAGGTTCAAGGTTGGCATGGTATCATCATTTCACCCACATAGCATGTGCTAAAAAGTTGAGAGGGTTACGACAAAAGCTGGATGCACTTCACCTACAAAATGGACAATCTCTTTCCAAGTATCATTGTTTCGGACGAAAACTCATCTGTTACAAAGGCATTTCATTTTTTTAACTTATTTCAATTCTAGACTTTTTGTGCGGTCAATATGCACTATTCATAGCCCCGTCACCAATCTTCTACCCTTTCTGGCTTCATTAGCTATTTTTCCTGCATTTACTGATTTTTTTAGCTAAATGACCCAGAAATTGCAAAGCACTATAAATAAACTCTGAAAAGGTAGAAAGTTGGCATGGTATCATCATTTCACCCACATAGCATGTGCTAAAAAGTTGAGAGGGTTACGGCAAAACTGGAGGCACTTCGTCTACAAAATGGACAATCTCTTTCAAGTATCGTGGTTTGGACGAAAACTCATCTTACAAAGGCATTTCATTTTAACCTTATTTCAACTCCAGACTTTTTGGGCGATCGGTATGCACCATTGAAAGCCACGTCATCAATTTTCAACCCTTTCTTACTTCATCCGCTATTTTCATGCATTTACTGATTTTTGAGCTAAATGACCCTGAGATTGAAAAGCACTACAAATGAACTATGAAAAGGTTGAAAGTTGGCATGGTATCATTATTTCACCCACATAGCATGTGCTAAAAAGTTGAGAGGGTTACGGCAAAAACTGGATACACTTCGTGTACAAAATGGACAATCTCTTTCGAAGTTTCACGGTTTGGATTTAAAACTCATATATTACAAAGGCATTTCATTTTTTAAACTTATTTTAACTCCAGACTATTTGTGCGTACAGTATGCACCATTCAAAGCAACGTCATCAATTGTCAACCCTTTTCCGACTTCATTTGCTATTTTTCATGCATTTACTGATTATTTTGAGCTAAATGACCGTAAAATTGAAAAGGACTACAAATGAACTATGAAAAGGTTCAAGGTTGGCATGGTATCATCATTTCACCCACATAGCATGTGCTAAAAAGTTGAGAGGGTTACGGCAAAAACTGGATGCACTTCATCTACAAAATGGACAATCTCTTTCGAAGTACCAGGGTTTCGGACGAAACTCATCTGTTACAAAGGCATTTCATTTTTTAAACTTATTTCAACTCCAGACTTTTGTGCATTCAGTATGCACCATTCAAAGCCACGTCATAAATTTTCAACCCTTTCTCACTTCATTCGCTATTTTTCATGCATTTACTGAATTTTTGAGCTAAATAACCACGAGATTGAAAAGCACTACAAATGAACTATGAAAAGGTTGAAAGTTGGCATGGTACCATTATTTCACCCACATAGCATGTGCTAAAAAGTTGAGAGGCTTACGGAAAAAACTGGATGCACTTCGTGTACAAAATGGACAATCTCTTTCGAAGATTCAGGGTTTCAGCGAAAACTCATATATTACAAAGGAATTTCATTTTTTAAACTTATTTTAACTCCAGAATTTTTGTGCGTTAAAGCCACATCATCAAGTTTCAACCCTTTCCAACTTCATTTGCTATTTTCATGCATTTACTGATTTTTTGAGCTAAATGACCCTAAAATTAAAAAGCACCACAAATGAACTATGACAATGTTTAAGGTTGGCATGGTATCATCATTTCACCCACATAGCATGTGCTAAAAAGTTGAGAGGGTTACGGCAAAAACTGGAGGCACTTCGTCTACAAAATGGATAATCTCTTTCAAGTATCGTGGTTTTGACGAAATCTCATCATTACAAAGGCATTTCATTTTAACCTTATTTCAACTCCAGACTTTTTGGGCGATCAATATGCACCATTGAAAGCCACGTCATCAATTTTCAACCCTTTCTCACTTCATCCGCTATTTTTCATGCATTTACTGATTTTTTGAGCTAAATGACCCTGATATTGAAAAACACTACAAATGAACTATGAAAAGGTTGAAAGTTGGCATGGTATCATTATTTCACCCACATAGCATGTGCTAAAAATTTGAGAGGGTTACGTCCAAAACTGGATACACTTCGTGTACAAAATGGACAATGTATTTGAAGTTTGTGGTTTGGACGAAAACTCATATATTACAAAGGCATTTCATTTTTTAAACTTATTTTAACTCCAGACTATTTGTGCGTACAGTATGCACCATTCAAAGCAACGTCATCAATTGTCAACCCTTTCCGACTTCATTTGCTATTTTTCATGCATTTACTTGATTATTTTGAGCTAAATGACCCTAAAATTGAAAAGTACTACAAATGAACTATGAAAAGGTTCAAGGTTGGCATGGTATCATCATTTCACCCGCATAGCATGTGCTAAAAAGTTGAGAGGGTTACGGCAAAAACTGGATGCACTCCGTCTACAAAATGGACAATCTCTTTCAAGTATCGTGGTTTGGACGAAAACTCATCATTACAAAGGCATTTCATTTTTAAACTTATTTGAAGTCTAGACTTTTAGTGCGTTCAGTATGCACCATTCAAAGCCACGTCATCAATTTTCAACCCTTTCCGAGTTCATTTGCTATTTTTCATGCATTTACTGATTATTTTGAGCTAAATGACCCTAAAATTAAAAAGCACTACAAATGAACTATGAAAAGGTTCAAGGTTGGCATGGTATCGTCATTTCACCCACATAGCATGTGCTAAAAAGTTGAGAGGGTTACGACAAAAACTGGATACACTTCGTCTACAAAATGGACAATCTGTTTCGAAGTATCAGGGTTTCGGACGAAAACTCATCTGTTACAAAGGCATTACATTTTTTAAACTTATTTCAACTCCAGACTTTTAGTGCGTTTAGTATGCACCTTTCAAAGCCACGTCATCAATTTTCAACCCTTTCTGACTTCATGTGCTATTTTTCATGCATATACTGATTTTTGAGCTAAATGACCCTGAAATTGAAAAGCACTACAAATGAACTATGAAAAGGTTCAAGGGTGGCATGGTATCATCATTTCACCCACATAACATGTGCTAAACAGTTGAGAGGGTTACGACAAAAACTGGATGCACTTCGTCTACAAAATGGACAATCTCTTTCGAAGTATCTGGGTTTCGGATGAAAACTCATCTGTTACAAAGGCATTTCATTTTTTTAAACATATTTCAACTCCAGACTTTTTGTGCGTTCAGTATGCACCATTCAAAGCCACGTCATCAATTTTCAACCCTTTCTCACTTTGTTCGCTATTTTTCATGCATTTATTGATTTTTTGAGCTAAATGACCCGTAATTGAAAAGCACTACAAATGAACTATGCAAAGGTTGAAAGTTGGCATGATATCAATATTTCACCCAAATAGCATGTGATCAAAAGTGGAGAGGGTTATGGCAGAAATTGGATGCACTTCATGTACAAAATGGACAATCTCTTTCGAAGTATTAGGGTTTCGGACGAAAACTCATCTATTTGAAAGGCATTTAATTGTTTAAACTTATTTTAACTCCAGACATTTTGTGCGTTCAGTATGCACAATTCGAAGCCACATCATCAATTTACAACCTTTTCTGACATCATTTGCTATTTTTCATGCATTTATTGATTTTTTGAGCTAAATGACCCTGAAATTGAAAAGCACTACAAATGAACTATGAAAAGGTTCAAGGTTGGCATGGTATTATCATTTCACCCACATAGCATGTGCTAAAAGTTGAGAGGGTTACAGACAAAAACTGGGTGCACTTCATCTACAAAATGGACAATCTCTTTCAAGCATCGAGTTTGGATTGAAAACTCATCTGTTACAAAGGCATTTCATTTTTTAAACTTATTTCAACTCCAGACTTTTTGTGCGTTCAGTATGCACCATTCAAAGCCACATCATCAATTTTCAACCCTTTCTTACTTCATTTCCTATTTTTCATGCATCTACTGATTTTTTTGAGCTAAATGACCCTGAAATTGAAAACCGCTATAACTGAACTACAAAAAGGTTGAAGGTTGGCATGATATCATCATTTCACCCACATAGCATGTGCTAACAAGTTGAGAGCGTGACGGCAAAAACTGGATGCACTTCGTCTACAAAATGGACAATCTCTTTCTAAGTATCAAGGTTTCGGACGAAACCTCATCTGTTACAAAGGCATTTCATTTTTAAACTTATTTCAACTCCAGAATTTTTGTGCGTTCGGTATGCACCATTCAAAGCCACGTCATCAAATTTCAACCCTTTCTCACTTCATTTGCTATTTTTCATGCATTTACTGTTTTTTTGAGCTAAATGACCCTGAAATTGAAAAGCACTACAAATGAACTGTGAAAAGGTTGAAAGTTGGCATGGTATCATTATTTCACCCACATAGCATGTGCTAAAAAGTGGAGAGGGTTACGGCAAAAACTGGATGCACTTCATGTACAAAATGGACAATCTATTTTGAAGTATCAGGGTTTCGGACGAAAAATAATCTGTTACAAAGGCTTTTCATTTTTTTAAACTTATTTGAACTCCAGACTTTTTGTGCGTTCAGTATGCACCATTCAAAGCCACATCATCAATTTTCTACCCTTTCTAACTTCATTTGCTATTTTTCATCCATTTACATATTTTTTGAGCTAAATGACCCTGAAATTGAATAGCACTACAAATGAACCTTGAGAAGGTTCAAGGTTGGCATTGTATCATCATTGCACCCACATAGCATGTGCTAAAAAGTTGAGAGGGTCACAACAAAAACTGGATGCACTTCGTCTAGAAATTGGACAATCTCTTTCGAAGTATCAGGGTTTCGGACGAAAACTCATCTGTTACAAAGGCATTTCATTTTTTAAACTTATTTCAACTCCAGAATTTTAGTGCTTTCAGTATGCACCATTCAAAACCAAGTCATCAATTTTCAACCCTTTCTGACTTCATTCGCTATTTTCTATGCATTTACTGATTTTTTAAGCTAAATGACCCTGAAATTGAAAAGCACTACAAATAAACTATCAAAAGGTTCAAGGTTGGCATGGTATCATCATTTTACCCACATAACATGTGCTAAAAGTTGAGAGGGTTACGACAAAAACTAGATGCACTTCGTCTACAAAATGGACAATCTCTTTCAAGTATCGTGGTTTGGACGAAAACTCATCTATTACAAAGGCATTTCCTTTTCAAACTTATTTCAACTCAGACTTTTTGTGTGTTCAAGATGCACCATTCAAAGCCACGTCATCAATATTCAACCCTTCCTCAGTTCATTCGCTATTTTTCATGCATTTACTGAATTTTTGAGCTAAATGACTCTGAGCTTGAAAAGCACTACAATTGAACTATGAAAAGGTTGAAAGTTGGCATGGTTCCATTATTTCACCCACATAGCATGTGATAAAAAGTTGAGAGGGTTATGGCAAAACTGGATGCACCGTGTACAAAATGGATAATCTCTTTCAAGTTTGAGGTTTGGACGAAAACTCATATATTAAAAGGAATTTCATTTTTAAACTTATTTTAACTCCAGACTTTTAGTGCGTTCAGTATGCAACATTCAAAGCCACGTCATCAAGTTTCAACCCTTTCCGACTTCATTTGCTATTTTTCATGCATTTACTGTTTTTTGAGCTAAATGACCCGAAATTGAAAAGCACTACAAATGAACTATGAAAAGCTTCAAGGTTGGCATGGTATCATCATTTGACCCACATAGCATGTGCTAAAAAGTTGAGAGGGTTACAGCAAAACAGGATGCACTTCGTCTACAAAATGGACAATCTCTTTCCAAGTATCATGGTTTTGACGAAAACTCATCGATTACAAAGGTATTTTTTTTAAATTTATTTCAACTCCAGACTTTTTGTGCGTTCAATATGCACCATTCAAAGCCACGTCCTCAATCTTCTACCATTTCTGGCTTCATTTGCTATTTTTCCTGCATTTACTGATTTTTATGCTAAATGACCTGAAATTGAAAAGCACTATAAATGAACTCTGAAAAGGTTGAAAGTTGGCATGGTATCATCATTTCACCCACATAACATGTGCTAAAAAGTTGAGAGGGTTATGACAAAAACTGGAGGCACTTCGTCTAAAAAATGGACAATCTCTTTCGAAGTATCAGGGTTTCGGACGAAAAATCATCTATTACAAAAGCATTTCATTTTTTCAACCTTATTTCAACTCCAGACTTTTTGTGTGTTCAGTATGCACCATTAAAAGCCACGTCATCAATTTTCAACCCTTTCTCACTTCATCAGCTATTTTTCATGCATTTTCTGATTTTTTTGAGCTAAATGACCCTGAGATTGAAAAGCACTACAAATGAACTATGAAAAGGTTGAAAGTTGGCATGGTATCATTATTTCACCCACATAGCATGTGCTAAAAAGTTGAGAGGGTTACGGCAAAAACTTGATGCACTTCATCTACAAAATGGACAATCTCTTTCCAAATATCAGGGTTTCGGACGAAAACTCATCTGTTACAAAGGCATTTCATTTTTTAAACTTATTTTAACTCCAGACTTTTTATGCGTTCAGTATGCACCATTCAAAGCCACGTCATCAATCTTCATCCCTTTCTGACTTCATTTGCTATTTTTCATGGATTCATTAATTTTTTTTAGCTAAATGACCCTGAAATTGAAAGCACAACAAATGGACTATGAAAAGGTTGAAGGTTGGCATGGTATCATCATTTCACTCACATAGCATGTGCTAAAAATTTGAGATGGTTACGGCAAACACTAGATGCATTTCGTCTACAAAATGGTCAATCTCTTTCGAAGTATCAGGGTTTCAGACGAAAACTCATGTGTTACAAAGGCCTTTCATTTTTTAAACTTATTTTGACTCCAGACTTTTTGTGCCTTCAGTATGCACCATTCAAAGCCACATCATCAATTTTCAACCCTTTCTGACTTCATTCGCTATTTTTCATGCATTTACTGATTTTTCGAGCTAAATGACCCTGAAATTGAAAAGCACAACAAATGACCTATGAAAAGTTTCAAGGTTGGCATGGTATCATTATTTCACCCACATAGCATGTGCTAAAAAGTTGAGAGTGTTACGACAAAACTGGATGCACTTCGTGTACAAAATGGACATCTCTTTCAAAGTATCATGGTTTCCGCCGAAAATTCATCTGTTAACAAGGCATTTCATTTGTTTAAACTTATTTCGACTCTAGACTTCTTGTGCATTCAGTATGCACCATTCCAAGCCACGTCATCAATTTTTAACCCTTTCTGAGTTCATTTGCTATTTTTCATGCATTTACTGATAGCTAAATGACCCAGAAATTGAAAAGCACTACAAATGACCTATGAAAAGGTTCAATGTTGGCATGGTATCATCATTTCGCCCACATAGCATGTGCCAAAATGTGACAGGGTTACTGCAAAAACTGGATGCACTTCGTCTACAAAATGGACAATCTCTTTCGAAGTATCAGGGTTTCGGACAAAAACTCATATGTTACAAAGTCATTTCATTTTTAAACTTAATTCGACTCGAAACTTTTAGTGCGCTTTGTATGCACCATTCAAAGCCATGTCATAAGTTTTCAACCCTTTCTGACTTCATTTGTTTTTTTTCATGCATTTACTGATTTTTTTGCGCTAAATGACCCTGAAATTGAAAAACACTCATATGAACTATGAAAAGGTTGAAAGTTGGCACGGTATCTTCATTTCACCCAGATAGCATGTGCTAAAAAGTTGAGAGGGTTACGACAAAAACTGGATGCACTTCGTGTACAAAATGGACAATCTCTTTCGAAGTATCAGGGTATCGGACGAAAACTCATCTGTTACAAAGGCATTTCATTTTTTAAACTTATTTCAACTCCAGACTTTTTGTGGGTTCAGTATGCACCATTCAAAGCAACGTCATCAATTGTCAACCCTTTTCCGACTTCATTTGCTATTTTTCATGCATTTACTGATTATTTTGAGCTAAATGACCGTAAAATTGAAAAGGACTACAAATGAACTATGAAAAGGTTCAAGGTTGGCATGGTATCATCATTTCACCCACATAGCATGTGCTAAAAAGTTGAGAGGGTTACGGCAAAAACTGGATGCACTTCATCTACAAAATGGACAATCTCTTTCGAAGTACCAGGGTTTCGGACGAAACTCATCTGTTACAAAGGCATTTCATTTTTTAAACTTATTTCAACTCCAGACTTTTTGTGCATTCAGTATGCACCATTCAAAGCCACGTCATAAATTTTCAACCCTTTCTCACTTCATTCGCTATTTTTCATGCATTTACTGAATTTTTGAGCTAAATAACCCTGAGATTGAAAAGCACTACAAATGAACTATGAAAAGGTTGAAAGTTGGCATGGTACCATTATTTCACCCACATAGCATGTGCTAAAAAGTTGAGAGGCTTACGGAAAAAACTGGATGCACTTCGTGTACAAAATGGACAATCTCTTTCGAAGATTCAGGGTTTCAGACGAAAACTCATATATTACAAAGGAATTTCATTTTTTAAACTTATTTTAACTCCAGAATTTTTGTGCGTTAAAGCCACATCATCAAGTTTCAACCCTTTCCAACTTCATTTGCTATTTTCATGCATTTACTGATTTTTTGAGCTAAATGACCCTAAAATTAAAAAGCACCACAAATGAACTATAACAATGTTTAAGGTTGGCATGGTATCATCATTTCACCCACATAGCATGTGCTAAAAAGTTGAGAGGGTTACGGCAAAAACTGGAGGTACTTCGTCTACAAAATGGATAATCTCTTTCGAAGTATCAGGGTTTCGGACGAAATCTCATCTATTACAAAGGCATTTCATTTTTAACCTTATTTCAACTCCAGACTTTTTGGGCGATCAATATGCACCATTGAAAGCCACGTCATCAATTTTCAACCCTTTCTCACTTCATCCGCTATTTTTCATGCATTTACTGATTTTTTGAGCTAAATGACCCTGATATTGAAAAACACTACAAATGAACTATGAAAAGGTTGAAAGTTGGCATGGTATCATTATTTCACCCACATAGCATGTGCTAAAAATTTGAGAGGGTTACGGCCAAAACTGGATACACTTCGTGTACAAAATGGACAATGTATTTCGAAGTTTCAGGGTTTCGGACGAAAACTCATATATTACAAAGGCATTTCATTTTTTAAACTTATTTTAACTCCAGACTATTTGTGCGTACAGTATGCACCATTCAAAGCAACGTCATCAATTGTCAACCCTTTCCGACTTCATTTGCTATTTTTCATGCATTTACTGATTATTTTGAGCTAAATGACCCTAAAATTGAAAAGTACTACAAATGAACTATGAAAAGGTTCAAGGTTGGCATGGTATCATCATTTCACCCGCATAGCATGTGCTAAAAAGTTGAGAGGGTTACGGCAAAAACTGGATGCACTCCGTCTACAAAATGGACAATCTCTTTCGAAGTATCAGGGTTTCGGACGAAAACTCATCTGTTACAAAGGCATTTCATTTTTTAAACTTATTTGAAGTCTAGACTTTTAGTGCGTTCAGTATGCACCATTCAAAGCCACGTCATCAATTTTCAACCCTTTCCGAGTTCATTTGCTATTTTTCATGCATTTACTGATTATTTTGAGCTAAATGACCCTAAAATTAAAAAGCACTACAAATGAACTATGAAAAGGTTCAAGGTTGGCATGGTATCGTCATTTCACCCACATAGCATGTGCTAAAAAGTTGAGAGGGTTACGGCAAAAACTGGATACACTTCGTCTACAAAATGGACAATCTGCTTCAAGTATCGTGGTTTTGACGAAAACTCATCTGTTACAAAGGCATTACATTTTTTAAACTTATTTCAACTCCAGACTTTTAGTGCGTTTAGTATGCACCTTTCAAAGCCACGTCATCAATTTTCAACCCTTTCTGACTTCATGTGCTATTTTTCATGCATATACTGATTTTTGAGCTAAATGACCCTGAAATTGAAAAGCACTACAAATGAACTATGAAAAGGTTCAAGGGTGGCATGGTATCATCATTTCACCCACATAACATGTGCTAAACAGTTGAGAGGGTTACGACAAAACTGGATGCACTTCGTCTACAAATGGACAATCTCTTTCAAGTATCCGGGTTTGGATGAAAACTCATCATTACAAAGGCATTTCATTTTTTAAACATATTTCAACTCCAGACTTTTTGTGCGTTCAAGATGCACCATTCAAAGCCACGTCATCAATTTTCAACCCTTTCTCACTTTGTTCGCTATTTTCATGCATTTATTGATTTTTGAGCTAAATGACCCGTAATTGAAAAGCACTACAAATGAACTATGCAAAGGTTGAAAGTTGGCATGATATCAATATTTCACCCAAATAGCATGTGATCAAAAGTGGAGAGGGTTACGGCAGAAATTGGATGCACTTCATGTACAAAATGAACAATCTCTTTCGAAGTATTAGGGTTTCGGACGAAAACTCATCTATTTGAAAGGCATTTAATTGTTTAAACTTATTTTAACTCCAGACATTTTGTGCGTTCAGTATGCACAATTCGAAGCCACATCATCAATTTACAACCTTTTCTGACATCATTTGCTATTTTTCATGCATTTATTGATTTTTTGAGCTAAATGACCCTGAAATTGAAAAGCACTACAAATGAACTATGAAAAGGTTCAAGGTTGGCATGGTATTATCATTTCACCCACATAGCATGTGCTAAAAAGTTGAGAGGGTTACAGCAAAAACTGGGTGCACTTCATCTACAAAATGGACAATCTCTTTCGAAGCATCAGAGTTTCGGACGAAAACTCATCTGTTACAAAGGCATTTCATTTTTTAAACTTATTTCAACTCCAGACTTTTTGTGCGTTCAGTATGCACCATTCAAAGCCACATCATCAATTTTCAACCCTTTCTTACTTCATTTCCTATTTTTCATGCATCTACTGATTTTTTTGAGCTAAATGACCCTGAAATTGAAAACCGCTATAACTGAACTACAAAAAGGTTGAAGGTTGGCATGATATCATCATTTCACCTACATAGCATGTGCTAACAAGTTGAGAGCGTGACGGCAAAAACTGGATGCACTTCGTCTACAAAATGGACAATCTCTTTCTAAGTATCAAGGTTTCGGACGAAACCTCATCTGTTACAAAGGCATTTCATTTTTAAACTTATTTCAACTCCAGAATTTTTGTGCGTTCGGTATGCACCATTCAAAGCCACGTCATCAAATTTCAACCCTTTCTCACTTCATTTGCTATTTTTCATGCATTTACTGTTTTTTTGAGCTAAATGACCCTGAAATTGAAAAGCACTACAAATGAACTGTGAAAAGGTTGAAAGTTGGCATGGTATCATCATTTCACCCACATAGCATGTGCTAAAAAGTAGAGAGGGTTACGGCAAAAACTGGATGCACTTCATGTACAAAATGGACAATCTCTTTTGAAGTATCATGGTTTCGGACGAAAACTCATCTGTTACAAAGGAATTTCATTTTTTTAACTTATTACAACTTCAGACTTTTTGTGCGTTCATTATGCACCATTCAAAGCCACATCATCAATTTTCTACCCTTTCTAACTTCATTTGCTATTTTTCATCCATTTACATATTTTTTGAGCTAAATGACCCTGAAATTGAATAGCACTACAAATGAACCTTGAGAAGGTTCAAGGTTGGCATTGTATCATCATTGCACCCACATAGCATGTGCTAAAAAGTTGAGAGGGTCACAACAAAAACTGGATGCACTTCGTCTAGAAATTGGACAATCTCTTTCAAGTATCGTGGTTTTGACGAAAACTCATCTGTTACAAAGGCATTTCATTTTTTAAACTTATTTCAACTCCAGAATTTTAGTGCTTTCAGTATGCACCATTCAAAACCAAGTCATCAATTTTCAACCCTTTCTGACTTCATTCGCTATTTTCTATGCATTTACTGATTTTTTAAGCTAAATGACCCTGAAATTGAAAAGCACTACAAATAAACTATCAAAAGGTTCAAGGTTGGCATGGTATCATCATTTTACCCACATAACATGTGCTAAAAAGTTGAGAGGGTTACGACAAAAACTAGATGCACTTCGTCTACAAAATGGACAATCTCTTTCGAAGTATCAGGGTTTCGGACGAAAACTCATCTATTACAAAGGCATTTCCTTTTTCAAACTTATTTCAACTACAGACTTTTTGTGTGTTCAGTATGCACCATTCAAAGCCACGTCATCAATATTCAACCCTTCCTCAGTTCATTCGCTATTTTTCATGCATTTACTGAATTTTTGAGCTAAATGACTCTGAGCTTGAAAAGCACTACAATTGAACTATGAAAAGGTTGAAAGTTGGCATGGTTCCATTATTTCACCCACATAGCATGTGATAAAAAGTTGAGAGGGTTATGGCAAAAACTGGATGCACTTCGTGTACAAAATGGATAATCTCTTTCGAAGTTTCAGGGTTTCGGACGAAAACTCATATATTAAAAGGAATTTCATTTTTAAACTTATTTTAACTCCAGACTTTTAGTGCGTTCAGTATGCAACATTCAAAGCCACGTCATCAAGTTTCAACCCTTTCCGACTTCATTTGCTATTTTTCATGCATTTACTGTTTTTTTGAGCTAAATGACCCATAAATTGAAAAGCACTACAAATGAACTATGAAAAGCTTCAAGGTTGGCATGGTATCATCATTTGACCCACATAGCATGTGCTAAAAAGTTGAGAGGGTTACAGCAAAAACAGGATGCACTTCGTCTACAAAATGGACAATCTCTTTCCAAGTATCATGGTTTCGGACGAAAACTCATCAGTTACAAAGGTATTTTTTTTAAATTTATTTCAACTCCAGACTTTTTGTGCGTTCAATATGCACCATTCAAAGCCACGTCCTCAATCTTCTACCATTTCTGGCTTCATTTGCTATTTTTCCTGCATTTACAGATTTTTATGCTAAATGACCCTGAAATTGAAAAGCACTATAAATGAACTCTGAAAAGGTTGAAAGTTGGCATGGTATCATCATTTCACCCACATAACATGTGCTAAAAAGTTGAGAGGGTTATGACAAAAACTGGAGGCACTTCGTCTAAAAAATGGACAATCTCTTTCGAAGTATCAGGGTTTCGGACGAAAAATCATCTATTACAAAAGCATTTCATTTTTTCAACCTTATTTCAACTCCAGACTTTTTGTGTGTTCAGTATGCACCATTAAAAGCCACGTCATCAATTTTCAACCCTTTCTCACTTCATCAGCTATTTCACGTCCACATAACTCCATCGAACATCGACCGCGACATTGACGCTACCTGATATCTTACCGGACATACTTATCCGTCTTACGATACTATCAGAACTACGCCTTGTCGTTTCACTATGTTGCACGATCCTTCTCTCATCGTATTGATGTTTCCCTCGGTTCCATGACCTGATTCGACGCTGTTCTACACTGACGAGACTATCGCTCCCGAACTCCTATCCGTTTGTCCTTAGCCTTCTGCTATGTATTCTTTAGCTTCGTATCCTATTCTCCTATCGTTCATCGACCTCCTTCGCTTACCGCAGCCATTATCCGTACTCGTATCTTACGGTACCTACGCTAACTTGATGCTAGTTATGCTTAGCTTATCTGGTCACGGTGCTACTGCCATGCTCATTACTTAGTGATCACTCATGTATACGCTTCTAATGAACTGTATTCCGGATCTAGGTGAGTGGCTCCTCGGCAGGTGTCTGTTCGAGGACGTTACGCTATCTCGATAGAGTGGCATGCGTACATACAGTGATACCTCTACGTAGACATGTGGTCCTGAAGTGCGGCTTCGGATTTACGCAGTCAACGCTAACGCACTGAGCGATGCTCCGATCGCGATATGCCGCTCTTGATAAGCACGTATCGCGCGCGCTAACAGTTGCAGTGGTACTTAGCTACGGGATCATGGGCGCTTACGTCCGCTTCGGTTAGGCTACGTGGTCGACGACGTGCGTCACTGATGGAACGCGTCGTGGCTTGCCACTGCGCGGTTGCGTGAGCGCGCTTACTGCTGGGTTGGCACCTGGTAGCCAGATGCTGGAGCCTGGCTTCGCGCATGGATCAAGCTGTTGAACTATGTCGGGCTGACATCACAAGTGGCCATTCTGTTAGATGCTTGATACCGGACTTAGGTAGTACCTGACTTGGAGATTGACACTGATTATCAACGTAAGTACAAACCCGTTGAAGTCGTTACACGTGGACGCTACTTCGTTCGGAGACTCGTAGTTGAGGCTTACTTACGGTATTGTCATCCTTGACGTAAGAGATGGCTCCTGTCTAGTCATGCTGGTTGCTTCCATGTTGGCTATCTCATTGCTGGCTCTAGCTATGCCACATCGATTATCCCTGTGCTACTATATACTGCCATCGATATGCTTGTTTTATCCTGATCATGAGTGTGTGCTCAGTGCCGTTGCTGCCACGCGATTTCTATCTAATGGTCCTTGCTCGTAGCTGGACGATTGATCTGCTGACAGATTATCAGTAGCTGAGTCACACCACTGCTACTTCGAGTTGATCAGCTCGTTATCTAGATGTTTTGACTCACTACTGTTGTAGACTTTATTTGTCTGTTAGAGCCGATCTGTATATGACTTGTAGCCTGTTGTTTATGACTTGATGATTACGCTCTTATGCTTGTAGATCTCTTATCGAATTGCTTGAATCTAGTGATGAATCCTATCCTTTCTTATTCCTGCATACTTTCGCCTCTCCCATTCCCGCGAGGCCCTCCTATTCGATTAGTAATCCCTGGCTTAGGCTCGGCCTCTAGCTCCTTTAACACCGTAGGCGGGCTCACCTTCCCTATCTCAGCCTAGATCACTCTTTGCCTGCATGTCATCATCGTAGATCTAGTCACCTGCATGGGAGACTACTCCTCGACCCTCTGATCAAGAGTTCTGGACCTCTACTGACCTCGCTGGCGACGCTCGAGTGGATAGCGTCGAGTAAGGTGATCGCTAGGCAGTAGCCTGCTCTATGAGCTATCGCTCAGCTAGAGCTCACTCTCATTGCAGCTGCATCTACGCTAGATTGGTCAGTGCCTGAATTTTAATCATTGTACAATCTCGAAACTTAAATTTGATGTTTCGACTACTGCATGCTTATCTCTGTATTCTAAGAATGCATTCCATTATCATAGCATTATTAAATATTGTGACTTCTCAATGAACCTTCAAAGATCTGTGGCATTCAACTCATTCTATACAACTCTGACTTTATCATAAGGCATTTCATTTTTAAACTTATTTCAACTACAGACTTTTGTGCATTCGGTATGCACCATTCAAAGCCACGTCATAAATTTTCAACCCTTTCTGACTTCATTTGCTATTTTTCATGCATTTACTGATTTTTTTGAGCTAAATGACACCGACATTGAAAAGCACTACAAATGAACTATGAAAAGGTTCAACGTTGGCATGGTATCATCGCTGCACCCACATAGCATGTGCTAAAAAGTTGAGAGGGTTTTGGATGTCTACAAAATGGACAATCTCGTCGAGGGGTTGGAGTATACAAAGGCATTTCACTTTTTAAACTTATTTCAACTCCAGACTTTTTGTGCGTTTAGTATGCACCATTCAAAGGCACGTCATCATTTTTTAACCCTTTCTGACTTCATTTGCTATTTTTCATGCATTTACACATTTTTTTGAGCTAAATGACACTGAAATTGAAAAGCACTACAAACGAACTATGAAAAGGTTCAAGGTTGGCATGGTATCATCGTTTCACCCACATAGCATATGCTAAAAATTTGAGAGGGTTACGACAAAAACTGGATGCACTTCGGCTACAAAATGGACAATCTCTTTCGATGTATCAGGGTTTCGGACGAAAACTCATGTGTTACATAGGCATTTCATTTTTTAATCTTATTTCAACTCCAGACTTTTTGTGCGTTCAATATGCACCATTCAAAGCCACATCATAAATTTTAAACCCTTTCCGACTTCATTCGCTATTTTTCATGCATTTACTGATTTTTCGAGCTAAATGACCCTGAAATTGAAAAGCACAACAAATGAACTATGAAAAGGTTCAAGGTTGGCATGGTATCATTATTTCACCCACATAACATGTGCTAAAAAGTTGAGAGTGTTACGGCAAAAACTGGATGCACTTCATGTACAAAATGGACATCTCTTTCGAAGAATCATGGTTTCCGCCGAAAACTCATCTGTTACAAAGGCATTTCATTTGTTTAAACTTATTTCGACTCTAGACTTCTAGTGCATTCTGTATGCACCATTCCAAGCCACGTCATCAATTTTAAACACTTTCTGACTTCATTTGCTGTTTTTCATGCATTTACTGATTTTTGGAGCCAAATGACCCTGAAATTGAAAAGCACTACAAATGACCTATGAAAAGGTTCAAGGTTGGCATTGTATCAAAATTTCACCCACATATCATGTGCCAAAATGTTGAGAGGGTTACGACAAAAACTGGATGCACTTCGTCTACAAAATGGACAATCTCTTTCGAAGTATCAGGGTTTTGGACGAAAACTCATCTGTTACAAAGTCATTTCATTTTTTAAACTTATTTCGACTCGAAACTTTTTGTGCGCTTAGTATGCACCATTCAAAGCGATGTCATAATTTTTCATCCTTTTCTGACTTCATTTGCTATTTTTCATGCATTTACTGATTTTTTTGAGCTAAATGACACTGAAATTGAAAAGCACTACATACGAACTATGAAAAGGTACAAGGTTGGTATGGTATCGTCGTTTCACCCACATAGCATGTGCTAAAAAGTTGAGAGGGTTACTATCGTGGGATTGTCACGACAGATGTCCTCTTGCAAGGACTTAGTCGTGGAGCCATCGCAACTAGGAATCTTAAAGGGGTTAACTGGGACAAAGGACACGAGAGGTTTATACTAGTTCGGCCCCTTACGGTGAAGGTAAGGCCTACGTCTAGTTGGGTTGGTATTGCTTGATGTTTCGATGACCAGGGAGCGAGATACGCTATGCCCGGTTCTCGATGAGTTGTTTCTTGTCTCTAAGCCGCCAGCGGATCGTCCCCTTATATACACAGGTTGACGCCCTGTGGCCTACAGAGTCCCTGCCGGCTCATAGACAGTGTCCGGCTTGGTGACTAGTTAATTCTACCTTATGTTACAAGTCATGTCATCATGGCGGTTTACCACAATGGGCCTTAAGCCGCCTGTGGGCCTTAGACCCTTTATTGAACCGCCATCTTCATGATTGGTCTTGGGCTTCTTTCTGATGAGTCTTCTTTGCGTAACCCGGCCCCTCCTGGGAGGCTTACACAAATAGTTATATCCCCAACATTAGGCCCCAGATTGATTTGAACCGGTTCATGTCAATCTTAAAATACCTTAAGAAATAGACATTCAACCTTCTGCCTATGCAAAGAGTTTTAACCCGCAATGACGTCATCTTTACTTAAATTCATATTTTACTCCGCCATATCCTCCAACGGATATTTGCTTTTACTAAACGTTCCGAAAACCGAGGCGTCGGGGCCGCTGGATAATGATGTTTAGTCTCCTCGTTTCTCGCGCCGTCTCAGTCGGTCTTCCCTTATAAATAGGCATGACCTAGGTCTTCCGTTCTCCCCCCTTTCGGTCATCCTCTTCCTCTTGTTGTGTCTCTGCCGCCCGAGCTCGGCCACCGCCGCCGTCGAGCTCCTCGTCTTCACCGACTCAGGCCGCTGCATGAACCTGAATCTGACCAGAAATCAATGGTGAACTTCCGCAGCCTGTCCACATCCGTAAGTTCCCTTCTTCCCTTTCTTAGATCTGCATTGGAGCTTCTTCGAGTTCGTCGGTGTTCATCGCCGCCCGTGGCAAACCCTTTCTGTTCTTCACCTTCGATGCCCTGTTCAGATCGTTGAATAACATAAAACTGCTGCGGTGACTGTTTTACATTTATCTCGAACATAGACAGATCTCTTTTCTTTTGTTCAGAGGCTTCCTCCAAGTGGATGAACTTCTCTGCACTGATTTTAGGTCTAGAAATTTTTCTTTTTGGAACGACCGTTTGATCCAAAATAATAATTGCAGCTTTGTGAAATCTATTTTTTCCACACTTAGTCAAAAACTGCCTCTGTTGAATTTGTTTAACCAGGGTAATCTATGTAGCCGGTTTATGACAACACCAATTGTCAGTCATGCTTGCTTCCGGCGACTTTAAGAAAATTTAACTGCCCCTGATACCTGTAGCGGCTTAAATATTATTGCGTAGTTACCTATATATCATTAGGCCCCGTCTTAAGCCGCCATTTTGAATAGACTTAAAAAATACTTTTCTTCCGGGTTAAAATTTAACCGGAGCTTCTTATTTTGTCATAGGCTTCCACTTACACCATGGCACCTAAGGCTCCCAAGGCTCCTGTGACCTGTAATTGGGTCCAATCCATTGTCACAGAAAGCAAATTGTCTGAATTTGTTAAGTCTGGCCACCTGCCCAAGAAGGAGGTCATGTTTTATCGTGCCCCTGACCCGTCCGAGGAGAAACCTCAGCCCAAAGAAGGGGAGGTGATAGTTTTTACGGATCATATGAGCCGGGGATTTGCTCCACCCGGTTCAAAATTCTTCAGGGATGTTTTGCATTTCTTTAACCTCAGACCTCAAGACATTGGACCCAATTCCGTGTCAAATATCTGCAACTTCCAAGTTTTCTGCGAAGTGTACCTGGGAGAAGAGCCCAATCTACTTTTGTTCAGAGAGCTATTCTATTTAAACCGGCAGAATGAACGTGCCAACGGGCCCAGTCTAGAACTCGGCGGCATCTCAATTCAGCGGCGGAGAGACTGCCTCTTTCCTTATGCCGAACTGCCCAGCCACCCAAAGGACTGGAACCAGACGTGGTTTTATTGCCAGGACACTTCTCCGGCTGACGAGAACCCTCTGCCCGGCTTCCGTGCTCTGCGCCTTGAATCAAATCACCCGCTGCCGGATAAGCTAACCGCTATTGAACATCTATCACTTGCCCCTACCATCAAGAAGATCAAAGCCCTCTTAGGCAATGTCTTGAGCGGTATTGATTGGGTGTGAGTCTGGATCTCCTGGCGGGTGATCCCGTGCTCTTACACTGGCGAGAAGGATGACTCGCTGCGCCACAGTTCTGATGACTTACCGATGATATGGTTGAAGTTACGACCCAGACCTTGTTCAAAGAAGGCACAATGACTAGTAATGCCTTTGGCTTACTTCCCTTCTGCAAGAAGAAACCGGCCCCCACAGTGAGTCATCAACCTCAATGAATATTCTTTACTATATTACACCTTGCTTTTACTCATAACCCCTTATCATTTTTCATAGGCCGATGAAAACTTCTGGAAGGTCAAGTATGACCATGAGGCGGCCAAACAAGCCAGAGCAGCAAAAAGAGTCGAAAGAAAAGCCGCCAGGACTGGAACTTCGAAGAAGAGGAAGCCAAGCGCTTCAGATATGTTTAAACTTGACAATACTGATGATGATGAAGAAGAGGTAACTTCTAACTCCCTTGACTCTTTATCATCACCTTACTGACATTAAATCTTTCCAGGAAGACACAGGGAACAACCAAGCCGTCGAGGAAGAGGTAACTATAATCTCCTCCGACTCCGAGCCCCTGTCGCGTCAGAAAATTCAAAGAGTAACCCAGAAAGTAAGATTTTCACATCCTTTGGCTTACCAAGATCCTCAATTTCTTTTGAAGCAACAGCAATTTGAAAGCCGGTGGCAGACCCGGACCAACAAGGATGTAGAGCTCTCCTCCAAACACGACTTAACCGAAGCGTCGGATGAGGTTATTTCCGATTTATGTTCTGTTTTACCTTTGGCGGGTTTAATTCGTCAACCTCTCAATTCATCGACTCAATTATCGGGATACCTCTCCTTCCTCCGTGAGTCTATGCAATCTAACATGCCGCTTTCAAGACTGCTTACAGGTAATGTAATTCTGTTTACCTTATGCTTTACCTTACTCATGCTTTTGTACTCATCCTTCTGCCTTTGTCCACAGCGTGCAAGTGAAACCCAGTAAGAGGGCAAAAAAGAGTAAGCCGTCCCAAGACCCGGTCCCGACTGAACCGGAGCTTGGCACGGCTGCTCCTGACAGTTCTACCCATCAGCCGCCGCATGAACCAGCCTATGACATTCCAGCACCAACCTCTGATCCACCCGCCGAAGATACTCTCAACAGCTCTGACAACCCGGAAGTTCCTAGCCCGGCCAAGATAATTGATCCGGAAGTTGAGATCCTGAAGACTCAGTTTGTTGAGCCGGGGCAGCCCACTGTCCTTGCCAAGTGCTCTGCCAAGGAGGAGCTTCTGGAATGCCGAAAGGCCAAGCTAGACATTGCTGACTATATTCATTTGAGCATTGGAGAGATATTCTCTGGCTATCTCAATCAAGTACATAGCAGCCGTGACCTGGAAATTGACATGGTGAAGCAAATACAACAAAAATCTGAGGTATAACTTATGCTACTTTTCTTAATCGTACTTACTGTATCAGCCCCCAAGTCTATTGCTTATGAATAAATATGCTGTAGACTTAGAAAACTGCTTAGCACACTGCTTTGTCCGGTTTAGAAAGAAGATATTTAACTTGGTTGTAACATGATACATTGAACTTGCGATACACACTAGCCCCCAAGTGTCAAGTATCTTTGCTTGCAAAGTGCTTGGGACTTAATTTCCATGAACTGGCATTGTAAGTTAAAATTCTTCAGCATACATTAGCCCCCAAGTGTCAAGTATCTTTGCTTGCAAAGTGCTTTGGACTTAATGTTATCTTACCATGGTTCTGACTATAACCCGGCATCAATGCAGGCCACCATAAGTCAATTTGAGTCGGAGATTGCTGACCTGAAGTGCCGCCTGGCCGCTCAAGAACTTGAAATTCAAAAGGCCAACTCCAAATTTGAATTCAGCGTCTCTGAACAAGAGAAGTTGAAGAAGAATTTTGAGGCGGAGAAGAAAATCTGGGCTGATGAGAAGGCCTCACTAGTAACCCGGGTCGAGACAGCAGAAACATCACTTGCAGAAGCAACAACCGAGCAGTCCGGCTTAAAGCGCCAGATATCTCAAATGGTCTCAGCAATCTTCGGTAAGTTACTGTATATAACCTCAAATATTGTAATCCTTCCTTTGATGACTATTTTAATTGCTATCTCTGGCTCACCTTATGTTTATGAACGCAGGCCCCAGGAGCACAAACCTCAAGCAGAACATGTTGATCAAACTGAAAGCGGTTTACACTCTAGTGGAGCAACTGTACACCGGGTCACAACGTGCTTTGGCCATTGTAACTTTATCAAATGACGTTCCTCATCTCCTGCAAGATGTGCTAAAGCGGCTTACCGTGCTACCCCAGCGGGTCCAAGAGCTAAGACGGGCATCTGCCAGAGCCGGGGCTATAGCCGCATTGAGCCGGGCCAAGGCGTGGCTTCTAGAGTTAGACCCGGCAGACATTGCTCTTGGGTATCCCAGCTTGAAGGAAGACGACTCTTTATTCAACGGGACAGACTTCACCGCCTGTGTGAAAGACATACGTCCTGTGGGTACTCTCATTGGGAATGATACTGACCTTACCAAACATCAGCCGGGCTATGACAGTGAGAACCTGAGAATTCCAACACCTCACTATGATGAAGTCAACCTAATCCCTCCAACTCGTAAGCATACCTTTGCCCCTGAAGTCGACCCAGCCGGTTTAATAGATGACGAAGCTGAGTTTGAAGCCTTGAGTGGCATTGACTGGGCCTCGTCAACCTTCCAAAACCGGGCAGCCGACGGAGAGGCGGAGAAGGATAACTCGGAATCTTGAAGCCAACCAAAGGAGTGAACCGCCAGATGTTTATGACTTTGCGAAAACAATGCTTCATTATTCGGACTCAGGGAGTCTTGTAATAGGGTAGAAAAAACCTCTCGATTTTTGTCATGCCTTCGCGCATGTTTACGGCGCTTAATACTTTCGTAAGCCGCCATCGCTATATATTTCCATCTTATGTTGATCTTTTATTTCCTTGATGTTAAAAATTTGCTTGCCTTATCCTGCATATTAAACAAGCAGAATTCCCTTGGCGACTTATCGCATCGGGGGTCACATAAGGTATTGATAACCCAGAGTGCGAACCAAAACATCATATAAAGGCCGGTTTATGATTATATTTGTTAAACATAATCACAATAGCATACCTGCGATCCTTTTGGTAATCTCGCCGGTTTATGTGACCTAAATCATGAGGGTAAATTTAACTCCTGAAAGTTGGCACATATGATGTTTCACCTGGCCCTTAAACAACTGAAATGACCAATATTAAACCGGTGGAACGAGAACCCCATAGTACTTTTCGAGAAAGGCCTCCCGATTGTCAAACATTTACACTTACAAAGGATGATAAATAATAAACAAAATTTAAAAGGCCTCTGATTCAAATACGATCAGTGAACCGTTCCAAAGGGGTTAAGCTAAGATTCGAATACGATCATATAGCCCCCAGTGGCTTTGGCGATGCCGATCAAGTGGGTATCGACAGCTATGTTCTCTTTGGTTCGAATACGACCTATGTTTGAACAGGAAGCCCTCAAGTGACCATAAGAGTTGTTTAATGACGCTGATTCGAATACGATCCACGTCAGACCCAAAGGGGTTAAGCTATGATTCAAATATGATCAAGAAGCCCCCAAGTGGGTTTGGCAGTATGCCGATCAAGTGGGTATCAACAACTATGTTCTCTTTGGTTCGAATACGACCTATGTTTGAACAGGAAGCCCCCAAGTGACCATGGCTAGATTCAGATATGATCATAAGCCGGACCAAAGGGAAAGCCGGATTCAGATATGATCCGCTCCCTGTTGGTTGTTTCCACCACCTGATAAAGAAGACATGTAAACCTTTGAGGGTGAAAAGAAACAGAGGTCCTGCTTTATTACTTCATATAACATATATATGTTCAAAAAAATATATACATCTTGAGAGCCGGTGGCTCAAGTATAGTAAGGCCGAAGATGGCCGATATTCCACGGCCGGCGGGTCTCCTCCTCCAACTTACGTGAATCTTTGTGCTCTCGAACATCGATAAGGTAGTATGACCCGTTGTTCGAATTCTTGCTGACCACAAAGGGTCCTTCCCAAGGAGGGGATAGCTTGTGCATATCAGACTGATCCTGGATGAGCTGGAGTACTAAGTCGCCTTCCTGAAAGGTTCTGCTTCTAACCCGGCGGCTGTGATAGCAGTGCAGGTCTTGCTGGTAAATCGCCGAGCGGGCTATTGCCAAGTCTCGCTTCTCATCCAACAAGTCTAGTGCATCCTGATGAGCTTTTTTGTTATCAGCCTGAACATAAGCCGCCACGCGGGGTGAATCGTGCCGGATGTCACTTGGCAGGACTGCCTCTGCTCCGTATACCATGAAGAAAGGTGTGTAACCTGTAGATCTGTTAGGCGTAGTGTTGATGCTCCACAGTACAGAGGGTAACTCCTCCACCCAACAACCCAGAGTCCGCTATAAGGGGACCAAGAGCCGTGGATTGATACCCTTCAGGATCTCCTGATTAGCCCTTTCTGCTTGACCATTGGATTGAGGATGAGCAACAGCCGAAACAGCAAGCCGGATATGTTCTCGTTGACAGAACTCTTCCATGGCACCTTGGAGAGATTAGTGCCATTATCAGTTATGATGGTGTGTGGAAAACCAAAACGAAAGATTACCTTTTTCATGAACTGAACCGCCGTGGCTGCATCACACTTACTGACCGGCTCTGCCTCAACCCACTTTGTAAACTTATACACTGACACCAGGAGGTGTGTCTTTTTATCCTGAGACCTCTTGAAAGGTCCAACCATGTCAAGCCCCCAAACTGCAAACGGCCAAGTAATTGGAATCATCCTCAACTCTTTAGCCGGCACATGAGCTCGTCGTGAGAATTTTTGACATCCGTCACATTTGCTGACTAGATCCTCCGCATCAGCATGAGCCGTCAGCCAATAGAAACCATGACGGAAAGCCTTGGCCACAAGAGATTTTGAACCGGCTTGATGACCACAATCTCCTTCATGGATCTCACGAAGTATGTCTTGACCCTCCGCAGGCACACACAACGTTGAAACGCCCCAGTGACACTGCGGTGATGTAACTCGCCATGAACAATCGTCATAGATTTGGACCACCTGACGATTTGTCTCGCCAAGGTCTCATCCTCAGGCAACTCTCCCCGGGTCATATAGGCCAAATATGGCACTGTCCAATCCGGGATGACGTGAAGAGCTGCCACCAGCTGTGCCTCCGGGGCTGGCACTGCTAGTTCTTCCTCTGTAGGTACCTTGACAGAAGGATTATTATCACGCCCAATATGCGACCCTATCCAAAAGGAACTCAACGGTCCCACCAAGGATAGACCCGCATATTGAAACGCTTTTGCAAGGTGGATATCATTACATCAACATTACATAATAGATGGGGATACATACATAAGGAACAAATGCCACAAGAATACATCAACATCATATACAAGATCAACATCCGACTACGAATGAAACATAAACAGAAACTCATACGACATCCACCCTGCTAGCCCAAGCTGCCGACCTGGAACCTATCCCCTGATCGAAGAAGAAGCAGAAGAAGAACTCCAAAACAAGCAAACATCGCTCTCACGTCATGATCATAACAAACCTGTACCTGCAACTGTTGGTGTAGTAATCTGTGAGCCAGGAGGACTCAGCAATCCCATTACCATGGGTATCAAGACTAGCAAAGCTTAATGGGAAAAGGAAGGGGTAAAGTGGTGAGGTTGCAGCAGCGGCTAAGCATATATGGTGGCTAACATACGCAAATGAGAGCGAGAAGAGAAACAAAGGAACGGTCGTCAACTAGTAATGATCAAGAAGTGATCCTGAACTCCTACTTATGTCAGACATAACCCAGAAACCGTGTTCTCCTCTCGATCAACCCCGAAAAGAGACCATCACGGTTACGCACACGGTTGGTGTATTTTAGAAGGGTTTGCTACAAGTTTACTACAACCGGATATTAACAAATTCCCATCTGCCACATAACCGCTGGCACGGCTCTCGAAAGTTTATACCTGCGGGGTGTCCCAACTTAGCCCATGATAAGCTCTCGCGATCAACGAAGGATATTCCTTCTCCCGGAAGACACGATCAGTCTCGGAATCCGGCTACAAGACATTTCGACAGCAATAAAACAAGACCAGCAAGACCTCCCGGCGTGCCGACACCCTGATAGTAGCCGCGCGTATCTCGTCTCAGGCCACGACCGGATGAGCAGTCCGTACAACTAAAACCAGCCCTCAAGTTTTCCCGAGGTGGCGCTGCAAAGGGCTCTAGTTTGGACCAACACTTAGACAAGCATTGGCTCGGGGGGCTAAAATGAAGATGAACCTTGAGAGCGCGACTCCCAAGGGAAAAAGGTAATAGGTCGAGGCAAATGGTAAAACCAATGTTGGGCCTTTTTGGAAAAGTCTTATTCAAAGCGAACTGTCAAGGGGTCCCATAAATCACCCGACCGCGTTAGGGACGCAAAATCCGGGAACATAATACCGATATGACGGAAACTAGGCGGCAAGAGTGGAACAAAACACCAGGCATAAGGCCGAGCCTTCCACCCTTTACCAAGTATATAGATGCATTAATTAAATAAGATATATTGTGATATCCCAACAAGTAAACATGTTCCAACAAGGAACAACATCTCCATGTTCCAACAAGGAACAAACTTCATCTTCACCTGCAACTAACAACGCTATAAGAGGGGCTGAGCAAAGCGGTAACATAGCCAAACAACGGTTTGCTAGGAAGGGTGCAAAAGGTTAGAGGCTGACATGGCAATTTGGGAGGCTTGAGGAACAAGTGATAGGTAGCGCAGCATGGCGATAGAATGAAACAACTAGCATAGCAATGATAGTAGTGAGATCCAGGGTAGCGGTCATCTTGCCTGAAATCCCGCAAGGAAGAAGAACGAGTCCATGAAGGAGATGAAGCCACGAAGATGAACCAAGCGTAGACGAACGAATCCTCACGATCGCAACGAAACAGGAACTAACAAGAAGAAGCACACAACATAGTAAACACACCACACATGAACATGACAAGATGCACAACAAACATGATGCATGACAAATCTAGATGAGGCTACTCATGGCAAGAGATGATGCAAACAAGAGCAACACATCAAGGCAAGTTTAAATGAGGCCGAAAACAACATATAACCATTCCGGTAAGTCCTCATATGCAAATTTCGAAATTGGTCCAGATCTGAATAAACCTTATGTTCAAGTTGTTAAACAGCAAGTTAAGATGCACCACGATGATCTACACGAAATTCTAGTCAAGTTACATATAAAGTTCATTTAATTCGGAGCTACGGCCTAGAAGATATGAGCAAAACAAGTTAAACATGGCATTGATGCAAAATGCATACAAACATCAAGCAAGTACCTCAAAACAAGGATGCAACATGATAATATGAAACTACATGCAAAATCAAGCAAGTTTCATATAGAGCACACTCAAAACGGAGCAACGGTTCAACACATACACACAATACAAGACATAACAACAATCTGTGCACAACAGCAACTAGGCATAATGCAAGCATCAAAACACTATGCTACAGCACCTCAACATAATAACAAAAGGCATGGGCATGATGTACAGGTAAAGCATAACAAAACATGAACACTGAGCTATCTCCAGAAATCACTAGAACATGCTCAAACACACATGGAAAGATTGCAAATAATAACAGTTTCAGACTTTAGCAGAAATAACATCAGGTTGCAATGTTGAGAGCTATCAAACAACATGTTAAAACAAGATATCAAGTCAAACTAGAGCAAGGCATGAATCTACTCAAAGCATAGAACAAAAGTCGCTTACTGACCATGAGCCAAAAGGGCACAGAAAATATGATGGCACCCATGTAAACATGGCAAGTTATATTACAGATTTAAAAATGGCAGGAACAACAATACGTAGGCATGTTGGTGAGCTTGAACCACTCACCACAGAGCAATACATGGCATGGAAAGGAAACCAACAGTAAGAAGACATGGCATAGAAGCTAAACATGGCAAGAGCAAGTTCATAGAGAGCATGGATCAACTACAACAACCTTGGCAAAATTGAATAACTTGTAAACAACCGGCCAGGAAACATTTTATAGCAAAAGTAGAGCTCGATTGACTCAAGCTATGGCACTCCATAATTGAAACAAAGGGCATGGATGGATAGAGAATAACCATATGTTCAAAACATCCTTACTGAAGTATCTCAAAATAAGCATGGATCTCTCTGTAGTATCAAGTTTACATGGCATAAAAATATCAGCAGAACAGGGGCTGAAATCAGCAACATCATGAAGCCTAGTTTGCATGCTTGTGCTAGTCACCACAGAGATCACCGAAATACATAGCATACACCCCTGTAAAGATGGCATGGCATATTACAAAACACATGTAGGACTCAAGTTCATAGGGTGCACACATCAATCATGGCAAAAATGACAAAAGTGCATGTACTGATAAGAATCTGAAACTAACATCACATAGCCCTCTTCCAACAGCATTTCGGGCACCAAGATGAGCTCAAATGTAAATGATGCAATGGGATGGAATGATGTACTCGTCGACGCGAACAATTTGACATATTATACGCACGAAACGGAGCTACGGATGCAGAGTTATGGCATGATGAAATTGCATAAAAAATATCAGAAATCTGGGACTTGGAGGATTTCTCACCCCGGGAGAAAGTCAACGGGCACAGGTTTCGAGGTTCGCCAGGGCTGCGGGCTGCGGCGGCCGGAGATGGCGTGGAGGAGGTCGCCGGAGGGCACGGGCTCGCCGGAGCTTGGGGAGGAGGCGCGCCGGCGACGGGAGCAGAGGAGGCGGCGGGCGGCGTCCGACGGCCGGGTTCTTGGGCGGCGGCCGGGTCGCGCCGGGCGACGAGGAGGCCGAAAGACCGGGCGGTGGGGCGGATCGGGAGGCGGCCGGGCGCGGGAGCCATGGCGGCCTCGGGAGAGCGCGGGCGAAGCCCAGCGGCGAGGGAGAGGCGGCGGCCGGGCGGACGGGCGCGGCCGCAGGCGGCGGCGGGAGCGCGCGGGCGAGACGGACGGCGGCGGGCGGCGCGGCTGGGCCTCGCTGGCAAACTGGCCGCTGCGGCCTGGCAGCGGAGACGGCGGCGACGGGCGACGTGGCGCGCGCCGGTTGGATGAGGGGGCGGCGGCGGACATGTCCGGCCGGGGACGGACATGTCCGGCGTGGCGCAGATGAGAAAAACTAGTGTTAGGGGGGATTTGACCGCGAATATCGGAGGAGAGCACCTATTTATAGGTAGAGGGAGCTAGGAGACTCCAAATGAGGTGCGGTTTTTGGCCACGCGATCGTGATCGAACGACCGAGAGCATGGAGGGGAGTTAGATGGGTTTTGGGCCACTTTGAAAGGGGTGTTGGGCTGCAAAGAGAAGGGGGCTTTTGCGGTTGCCCGGTTAACCGTTGGAGTACCAAACGACCTCCAAATGGCACGAAACTTGACAGGCGGTCTACCGGTGCTATACCAAGGCCGCTTGACAAACCTCGGGCCATTCCAAGAAAGTTTAATACCCGCACATGAAAAGAGGTGAAAGAGGGCGCCGGGAGACATAGGAGTGCCGGATTGGAAAACGGACAACGGGGAAAATGCTCGGATGCATGAGACGAACACGTATGCCAATGCGATGCACATGATGACATGATATAAAAATGCAGATGATGACATGGCAAAGTGCAACACGCAAGCACATGACATGGCAAAGACGGCGAATAACTGGCGGACACCTGGCGCATCGAATCCGGGGCGTTACAACATTCCTCCACTAACAAGAGATCTCGTCCCGAGATCTTAGGACCGAGACAGAAGGGAAAATGGATGAGGTGAACCAAGAACTCAAGAGAAGAAGCAAAGAATCGAGAGCACTCGAGAAGAAGAGAGGAACGGCGAGAATGGCGAGAATCGAAAGCTCACGAAACACGATAGACTCTGAAGGCACTCCGGCTAAAACATGGAGGAATAGAACACGAGCTTCAGAGGATGGAATGATACTTGATGAAGACATGACACAAAACCTCCGGAAAGAATTGAAAGAGTTGAATGAAAAGAAGGAGAAGAAAATGACAACTTGTGCCACGAATGAAACTGAAAGCATCTTTAGAAGGAAGGTTTAAACGGAGTTGTTGAGAAAATCAACAATGAAAAGAATAAGCTAGTTGTGGTCCTATGGTAACATCTCAAAATCATAAGGTGATAACCGGCCACAAACGGAAATAATTGGATAGCTGAGAAGAACAAAGAAATGCAAACCTCCATTTCAAAAGAAATACGGAGAATTAATTGCACTACGAAACGCGAGAAGAAGAGATACTTGAACTCCACCAACAAAATCTTGATGAACTCTTGAAGAATGAATTAAATCATAAAGAACCACCATGAAGAACTCCGGTGACAAAAGGATGATGAGATAGAATGAAGGATGAAAGAATAAGACTAAAGCTTGCGATGATTTAGATGGAGGTTCCGACGAAATGGCGGAGGAAATTTGAACTCGGGAAAAGAAAAGATGAAAACACTTGGAAGTAGAATTTATTCATCAAGAACAAACTCCGAAGGAAAAGATTAATCACTTTGATGAAATAAGAATAATATTTATTGTATGCTTATCCTTCATCAAATTAAATTGATGACAAGCAATGGATTTTGCATACTACTTATCCTTCTTGAAAAGGATTAAAGGGGATATGGCACAAAACTTGAGAAAGTCTTCATGAACCACCGGTAGGATTGGAAGGAACGAATGAATTAATATGATAAACAAGGAAAAAGAATTTTGAACGAACCACCATAAGAATTCGGAAATGACTGATGGAAGAATCGCCGGGAAAAATTAGAAGAACAAATAAACTAGAGGGGATTTAGATGTAAAAGAACAAAGAGATCATGAGCTGATTAAAGAACACTTGAACGAAGCACCGGGATAACTGGATAACTGTAGCTGAGATGTGAGGACGAAGAATTCTTCTGGAACGATGGCCTCCGAAAAACAACTCCTGACATACTCCGGATGGATGAAAAGAATATCTAACAAATAGAATAATTCGATAGGATAACAAGAAGCTAGAACCGCGAATCTTCGAGAGAATGGACAAGATTTAAAGGGAAAACTCTTCTGCGATCTTCAAATGACGATGAGAAACACCACCAAAATTGTTGAGATGCTCCGGTAGAATGAAAAGCAGAGAGGTTGAGCCAAAAATGAAAAGAATATGAACGAGATCTTGGAGAGAGCATGTGACGGATGGAATCCATTCTTACGTCACGCTTGAAAAGAATTGAGAATAACTCCGGGGAATTAAAAGAGTCAGGTAAGATCCTAGGAAAAGACCTGTGGGTTAGGGCCCACTGAAGAGATAACACCGTTGAAAAAGGATGTTGAATAGATAGATGATGCACCAGAACAATTGAAATATTTGAATGAGGTGACAACCTCGAATTAATTAGAACACAGACGAATCTCCTGATATGTCTTCCGAACTCCGGAACGATGAACTGGCGAGAGGCGAACGAGCAAAGAGAACACTTCGAAGGAAAAAAATATGATTAACCCAAAAAACTTGAATTGAGTCCACCGGAGAAGAAATGAAGATTGTCGAACAAAAGAGAAATTCACCGGTTGAAACAATTGACGAAAGACTGAAGAGACTCCACACGAATGAAATAGATGGTCGGGAAAGAGGCAAACTCCGGGAAGAAAAAGGGTGGGTGGGTGGGAAAACAAAGGCAACTCGGGAGGGGAAACGACGAATATCTTGAAGAGACAACACCGGTTGAAATCATTGAGGAAAGAAAGCAAAGACTTCGCACGAGTAGGATGGATACTCAATTACGGACTCCGGTTTCGAGAAGAAGAAGGGTGGGCGGGCGGGAAATGAAAACAAACTGAGGATTGGACTTGACAACGATGAAGAGGCTCGAGTCAACTTGACGAGAAATGCACCGGATCAAAAGAGCTGAGACCCAACGAATGAAAAACTAACCACGTGATCCTAAAGAAAAATTGGAAGGGGAAGAGGAGTAATTCAAAACACCTACGTCAAGATTCCTCACCAGAGTGACGAAGGGACTGAGGAGTAAAAAGAATTCCTACTCTCCGATATAACTAGACTCTGAAAATAGTTTTCTTTCTAGACTCGACATCGGACAAACTACACGATCAATCAAGGGGGCTCCTAAGGTCGGTCGAGGCTCTGATACCAACTTATCACGCCCAATATGCGACCCTATCCAAAAGGAACTTGACGGTCCCACCAAGGATAGACCCGCATATTGAAACGCTTTTGCAAGGTGGATATCATTACATCAACATTACATAATAGATGGGGATACATACATAAGGCACAAATGCCACAAGAATACATACGGATGAAACATAAACATAAACTCATACGACATCCAACCTGCTAGCCCAGGCTGCCGACCTGGAACCTATCCCCTGATCGAAGAAGAAGCAAAAGAAGAACTCCAAAACAAGCAAACATCGCTCTCACGTCATGATCATCGCAAACCTGTACCTGCAACTATTGGTGTAGTAATCTGTGAGCCACGAGGACTCAGCAATCCCATTACCATGGGTATCAAGACTAGCAAAGCTTAATGGGAAAAGGAAGTGGTAAAGTGGTGAGGTTGCAGCAGCGGCTAAGCATATATGGTGGCTAACATACGCAAATGAGAGCGAGAAGAGATACAAAGGAACGGTCGTCAACTAGTAATGATCAAGAAGTGATCCTGAACTCCTACTTACGTCAGACATAACCCAGAAACCGTGTTCTCCTCCCGATCAACCCCGAAAAGAGACCATCACGGTTACGCACATGGTTGGTGTATTTTAGAAGGGTTTGCTACAAGTTTACTACAACCGGATATTAACAAATTCCCATCTGCCACATAACCGCGGGCACGGCTCTCGAAAGTTTATACCCTGCAGGGGTGTCCCAACTTAGCCCATGATAAGCTCTCGCGATCAACGAAGGATATTCCTTCTCCCCGGGAAGACCCGATCAGTCTCGGAATCCCGGCTACAAGACATTTCGACAACAATAAAACAAGACCAGCAAGACCTGCCGGCGCGCCGACACCCTGATAGTAGCCGTGCGTATCTCGTCTCAGGCCACGACCGGATGAGCAGTCCGTACAACTAAAACCAGCCCTCAAGTTTCCCCGAGGTGGCGCTGCAAAGGGCTCTAGTTTGGACCAACACTTAGACAAGCATTGGCCCGGGGGGGCTAAAATGAAGATGACCCTTGAGAGCGCGACTCCCAAGGGAAAAACGTAATAGGTCAGGCAAATGGTAAAACCAATGTTGGGCCTTGCTGGAAAAGTCTTATTCAAAGCGAACTGTCAAGGGGGTCCCATAAATCACCCGACCGCGTTAGGGACGCAAAATCCGGGAACATAATACCGATATGACGGAAACTAGGCGGCAAGAGTGGAACAAAACACAGGCATAAGGCCGAGCCTTCCACCCTTTACCAAGTATATAGATGCATTAATTAAATAAGATATATTGTGATATCCCAACAAGTAAACATGTTCCAACAAGGAACAAACTTCATCTTCACCTGCAACTAACAACGCTATAAGAGGGGCTGAGCAAAGAGGTAACATAGCCAAACAACGGTTTGCTAGGAAGGGTGCAAAAGGTTAGAGGCTGACATGGCAATTTGGGAGGCTTGAGGAACAAGTGATAGGTAGCGCAGCATGGCGATAGAACGAAACAACTAGCATAGCAATGATAGTAGTGAGATCCAGGGTAGCGGTCATCTTGCCTGAAATCCCGCAAGGAAGAAGTACGAGTCCATGAAGAAGATGAAGCCACGAAGATGAACCAAGCGTAGACGAACGAATCCTCACGATCGCAACGAAACAGGAACTAACAAGAAGAAGCACACAACATAGTAAACACACCACACATGAACATGACAAGATGCACAACAAACATGATGCATGACAAATCTAGATGAGGCTACTCATGGCAAGAGATGATGCGAACAAGAGCAACACATCAAGGCAAGTTTAAATGAGGCCGGAAACAACATATAACCATTCCGGTAAGTCCTCATATGCAAATTTCGAAATTGGTCCAGATCTGAATAAACCTTATGTTCAAGTTGTTAAACAGCAAGTTAAGATGCACCACGATGATCTACACGAGATTCTAGTCAATTTACATATGAAGTTCATTTAATTCGGAGCTACGGCCTAGAAGATATGAGCAAAACAAGTTAAACATGGCATTGATGCAAAATGCATACAAACATCAAGCAATCACCTCAAAACAAGGATGCAACATGATAATATGAAACTACATGCAAAATCAAGCAAGTTTTCATATAGAGCACACTCAAAATTGAGCAACGGTTCAACACATACACACAATACAAGACATAACAACAATCTGTCCACAACAGCAACTAGGCATAATGCAAGCATCAAAACACTATGCTACAGCACCTCAACTTAATAACAAAAGGCATGGGCATGATGTACAGGTAAAGCATGACAAACCATGAACACTGAGCTATCTCCAGAAATCACTAGAACATGCTCAAACACACATGGCAAGATTGCAAATAATAACAGTTTCAGACTTTAGCAGAAATAACATCAGGTTGCAATGTTGAGAGCTATCAAACAACATGTTACAGGAAGCTATCAAGTCAAACTAGAGCATGGCATGAATCTACATAAAGCATAGAACAAAAGTCCCTTACTGACCATGAGCCAAAAGGGCACATAAAATATGATGGCACCCATGTAAACATGGCAAGTTATATTACAGATTTAAACATGGCAGGAACAACAATAAGTAGGCATGTTGGTGAGCTTGAACCACTCACCACAGAGCAATACATGGCATGGCAAGGAAACCAACAGTAAGAAGACATGGCATAGAAGCTAAACATGGCAAGAGAAAGTTCATAGAGTGCATGGATCAACTACAACGACCTTGGCAAAATTGAATAACATGTAAACAACCTGCCAGGAAACATTTTATAGCAAAAGTAGAGCTCGATTGACTCAAGCTATGGCACTCCATAATTGCAAACAAGGGCATCGATGGATAGAGAATAACCATATGTTCAAAACATCCTTACTGAAGTATCTCAAAATAAGCATGGATCTCTCTGTAGCATCAAGTTTACATGGCATAAAAATATCAGCAGAACAGGGTCTGAAATAAGCAACATCATGAAGCCTAGTTTGCATGCTTGTGCTAGTCACCACAGAGATCAAAAAAATACATGGCATACACCCCTGTAAAGATGGCATGGCATATTACAAAACACATGTAGGACTCAAGTTCATAGGGTGCACACATCAATCATGGCAAAAATGACAAAAGTGCATGTACTGATAAGAATCTGAAACTAACATCACATAGCCCTCTTCCAACTGCATTTCGGGAATCAAGATGAGCTCAAATGTAAATTATGCAATGGGATGAAATGATGTACTCGTCGAGGCGAACAATTTGACATACTATACGCACGAAACGGAGCTACGGATGCAGAGTTATGTCATGATGAAAATGCATAAAAAAGGTCAGAAATCTGGGACTTGGAGGATTTCTCACCCCGGGAGAAAGTCAACGGGCACGGGTTTCGAGGTTCGCCGGGGCTGCGGGCTGCGGCGGCCGGAGATGGCGTGGAGGAGGACGCCGGAGGGCACGGGCTCGCCGGAACTTGGGGAGGAGGGCGCCGCGACGGGAGCAGAGGAGGCGGCGGGCGGCGTCCGGCGGCCGGGTTCTGGGCGGTGGGCTGGTCGCGACCGGCGACGAGGAGGCCGAGCGCACCGGCGGCAGGGCGGATCGGGAGGCTGCGGGCGCGGGAGCCGCGGGGCGTTTAGGAGGAGCGCAGGCGAAGCTCCGGCGGCGAGGAGCGGGCAGCGGCGGCCGGGCGGACGGGCGGGGGGGGACGGGCGGGCGGCGCTGGGGCGGACGAAGGCGGCGCGTGCTCGCTGGCTGCCGGCTCCGGCTGCATGAACCTGGCGGCGGAGACGGCGGGCGGCGGGCGACGTGACGTGTCGGTTGGATGAGGGGCGGTGGCGGACATGTCCGGCGGCGACGGACATGTCCGTCGCGGCGCAGAGGAGAAAAACTAGGGTTAGGGGGGATTTGACCGCGAATTTCGGAGGAGAGCACCTATTTATAGGTAGAGGGAGCTAGGAGACTCCAAATGAGGTGCGGTTTTTGGCCACTCGATCGTGATCGAACGACCGAGAGCATGGAGGGGAGTTAGATGGGTTTTGGGCCACTTTGAAAGGGGTGTTGGGCTGCAAAGAGTAGGGGGCTTTTGCGGTTACCCGGTTAACCGTTGGAGTACCAAACGACCTCCAAATGGCACGAAACTTGACAGGCGGTCTACCGGTGCTATACCAAGGCCGCTTGACAAACCTCGGGCCATTCCGAGAAAGTTTAATACCCGCATATGAAAAGAGGTAAAAGAGGGCGCCGGGAGACATAGGAGTGCCGGATTGGAAAACGGACAACGGGGAAAATGCTCGGATGCATGAGACGAACACGTATGCCAATGCAATGCACATGATGACATGATATAAAAATGCAGATGATGACATGGCAAAGTGCAACAAGCAAGCACATGACATGGAAAAGACGGCGAATAACTGGCGGACACCTGGCGCAACGAATCCGGGGCGTTACAATTCTGCAAAACGTCGAGAAAGGTGTTAGGCGGCACCGGCTTACGCTGAGATCCCAACCGGCTTAAAGCATCAGCCGCCTCATTCTTCCTTCGATCAATGTGCTCCACTTGATAACCCTTTAAATGCCCAGCCACAACATCAACTTCACGACGATAAGCCGCCATTAAGGGATCCTTGGAGTCCCACTTGCCTGATACTTGTTGTGCCACGAGATCTGAGTCACCCAAACACCTTACCCGGCTAAAATTCATCTCTTTGGCCATCCTGAGACCATGGAGTAAGGCCTCATACTCAGCTGCATTGTTAGTACAAGGAAACATAAGCCGGAGCACATAATAAAATTTGTCACCTTGGGGGGAAGTTAAAACGACTCCAGCCCCCGAGCCTTCCAACTGCCTGGACCCATCAAAGTTAATAGTCCAATATGTGTTATCTGGCTTCTCCTAAGGTGCCTGCAACTCTGTCCAATCATTGATAAAGTCCACCAAGGCTTGAGACTTAATAGCGGTACGTGGCATGTACTTAAAACCATGAGGCCCAAGCTCAATAGCCCACTTGGCGACTCGTCCTGTGGCCTCCCTGTTTTGGATGATGTCTCCCAAGGGGGCAGAACTTACCACAGTTATAGGATGACTTTGGAAGTACTGCTTCAGCTTCCGGCTTGCCATAAACACTCCGTAAACAAGTTTCTGCCAATGTGGATATCTTTGTTTAGACTCAATGAGCACCTCACTGATGTAGTAAACCGGCCGTTGGACCGGATGCTCCTTGCCAGCCTCCTTACGCTCCACCACGATGGCAACACTGACGGTTCGTGAATTAGCAACCACATATAATAGCAACGGCTCTTTATCAATGGGAGCCGCAAGGACCGGTGGCTCAGACAATTGTCTCTTTAAATCTTCAAATGCAGTATCAGCAGCATCACTCCAGACAAAAGTGTCCGTTTTCTTCATCATATGATACAGCGGTAGGGCCTTCTCACCTAACCGGCTTATGAACCAGCTTAAAGCAGCAACACGACCCGCCAGTCGCTGAACATAATTGTTGCACGCCGGTTTAGCCAGAGAGGTAATTGCCTTGATCTTCTCTGGATTAGCTTCAATGCCTCCGTTTGAGACCAGAAAGCCCAAGAGCTTGCCTGCAGGTACACCAAATACACACTTGGCCGGGTTAAGCATCATCTTATAAACCCGGAGATTATCAAAGGTCTCTTTCAAATTAGATTTCAAGGTTTCCCTCTCTCTTGATTTCACCATGATGTCATCCACATACGCATGAACATTGCGCCCAATTTGATCGTGGAGACAGTTCTGTACACATCGCTGATAAGTTGCCTGAGCACTCTTGAGCCCAAATGGCATAGATACATAATAGAAGGCTCCAAACGGAGTGATGAAAGCCGTCTTCTCCTGGTCCTTAACTGCCATTTTGATCTGATGATAACCAGAGTAAGCATCCAGAAAGCTCAAACGCTCGCAACCGACCGTAGCATCAATGATTTGATCAATACGGGGGAGAGCAAAGGGATCAGCCGGACAAGCCTTAAGTCCGTGTAATCCACACACATCCGCCAGGTGCCGTTCTTCTTGAGCACGAGCACCGGATTAGCCAACCACTCCGGGTGAAAAACTTCAACAATAAACCCAACCGCTAAGAGCCGGGCAACTTCCTCTCCAATAGCTTTCTGTCTCTCTTCGTTGAACCGTTGAAGAAACTGCCTAACCGGCTTATACTTCGGATCAATATTGAGAGTGTGCTCAGCGAGTTCACTCGATACACCCGACATGTCAGAAGGTTTCCATGCAAAGATGTCTCGGTTCTCACGGATGAACTCAATGAGTGTGCTTTCCTATTTAGGATCCAAATTGGCACTGATACTGAACTGCTTAGATGAATCGCCTGGATTGAAATCAACAAGCTTGGTTTCAGCAGCCGAATTAACTTCATTGCCGGGTCATGCTCGGTGGTTGGCTTCTTTAGAGAGGTCATATCCGCCAGGTCAACATTGTCTTGATAAAACTTCAGCTCCTCTGCTGCACAAACAGACTCAGCATAAGCCGCGTCGCCCTCCTCACATTCCAGGGCTACCTTTCGACTTCCATGCATGGTGATGGTGCCCTTGTGACCCGACATCTTAAGCTGCAGATAAACATAACACTGCCGTGCCATGAACTTGGCATAAGCCGGCCTTCCAAACAGAGCATGATATGGACTCCTAATTTTGACCACCTCAAAGGTTAATTTCTCAGCTCTAGAATCATACTCATCTCCAAAGGCCACTTCCAGTTCAATCTTGCCAACTGGGTAAGCCGACTTACCAGGAACCACTCCATGAAAAACAGTGTTGGAAGTCTTCAAATTCTTATCAGTTAATCCCATGTGTCGAAAGGTCTCATAATAGAGGATATTGATGCTGCTACCCCCGTCCATGAGTACCTTAGTGAATTTATATCCACCAACCTGAGGTGCTACTACCAAGGCTAACTGACCCGGATTATCAACCCGGAGGGGGTGATCTTCCCTGCTCCATACAATGGGCTGTTCTGACCACCTCAAATAATGGGGAACCGCCGGCTTAACAGAATTCACGGCCCTCTTATGAACCTTCTGGTCACGTTTGCACAAGCTAGTGGTGAACACGTGATACTGCCCACTATTCAGCTGCTTCGGATGGCTTTGATAACCCGACTGCTGCTGCTGTTGTTCTCCTTGACCAGACTGCTGTTGATTATAGCTGCCTTGATGTCCCTGAAAGCCGGAACTTGAATCGCCGCCCGGGCCATGAAAGCCGCCAGCTCCTGAACCGCCACCCGACCCATGATTGCATCAAACGTGTTGGAATTCTTAAAAGCCTTCATGATCGTGCAATCTTTCCATAAGAGGGTGGCGGGTCGTTCTCGGGTGCCGTGTCTCAGGCAAGGCTCATTGAGTAGCTGCTCAAGAGATGGGCCTGACCCGCCAGATCAAGGGGGCGGTTTGCCCTTACGTCTCTGATTGTTACCCTGTGCATTGGCATTGGCTAAAAACTCCGGGTTACCCTCCGCCTTATGCTTATTGCCTCCTTGGTTCATCGGGTTATGTTGCTGACCCTTTCCATTGCCATTCTTCTTTCCCTTCCCTGTCTTTTCCTCATCATACGCGGGATCCATGGTACTATCAGAGTCGGCGTATTTGACTAAAGCTGCCATCAGCGTACCCATATCGTTGCAATCACGCTTAAGGCGCCCCAGTTTCTGTCTGAACGGCTCAAAGCGGCAGTTTTTCTCCAACATGAGGACTGCAGAGCCGGCATCCATCTTGTCAGACGAATGTATTATCTCCTTGACCCGGCGTACCCAATGAGTCATGGATTCACCCTCCTCCTGCTTACAATTTGTCAAGTCCACAATCGACATAGATTGCTTGCAAGTGTCCTTGAAGTTCTGGATGAAACGGGCCTTTAGCTCTGCCCACGAACTAATGGAATTGGGTGGTAAGCCCTTTAACCAAGACCGGGCCGTTCCATCTAACATCATGGTGAAGTACTTAGCCATTGCTGCATCGCTGACCTCCAACAGCTCCATGGCCATCTCATAACTTTCGATCCATGCTCCGGGCTGTAAGTCGGCCGTGTAATTCGGCACCTTCCGAGGTCCCTTGAAGTCCTTGGGTAAACGTACATTACGTAGAGCCGACACTAAACAAGGAACACCGCCGGTTCTGGTAGCCACTCCCGCCTCAACGGAAGTCGTCGGATAAGCTGGAAAGTCCTGATGAGCCGTTTGTTGAGCCGCTAGCTGAGCCGCCTGCTCGTCCTCCTGACGTATTCGGTCCTGCACCGGGTTATAACCACCGGGCTGGTTACGACGCTGGGCATTGCTTGACAAAGCTTCTGACTCCATATGCCTGCTGTAACTTGGACTCCGGTTTGGACGAGCCGGAGCTAACCAAGGCGGGGGAGTTGAATGAATCCTGTCCCGGCTATAGGAATAAGTCTCCTGCTGAGCCAGGGCTGTCTGGACGAGGTCTCTGATCCTTCGGGTCTCCACTGCTGTTGGATCGTCACCGTCCACCGGGAGAGCCGCCAAACGTGCTGATGCTGCGATCAAGTTCTGCATGGGGTTGGAAAAGTGACCCGGCGGTATCGGCACGTAACGGGGTGGTGCCATGTTCCCATGAGGAGGAGCCATCTCCCGAGGCTGAGCCGGTCCTCCTGTTCCGACTGTCATAAACTGATTTGCATCTGGCGGGTTACTTGGGCCGGCTCTGGGTGTAGCGAAAAGATTCCGAGGATGATAAATCGGAGGTAAACGGGACTGGGTTTTCTGATGTCTCCTCCTCATTACCTCATTAGATGCATTCAGGCTGATCGTAAGCTGGAAGGCATCTGACTGTAGCTGTTGTGCCCGTGCATCCAAAGCTGCCCGTTCTATGGCTAACCTGGTGTCCTCAGCTGCCAAGGCCTCCTTGGCCCGAGCTATCTCCTCACGCACCTGTGCCACCTCCGCGTTATGCTCATCTTGATTCGCAGGGATGACTGTGGTGGTTAATAGGGCCGTCAGCTTATCCATGAGATCCATCAGCACCTGAGCCGGCGGGCACACAGGGCCTCCTACCCCGGCCGCTCCAGACCCGGACGTTATTGCTGCTGCAGCCGTTGAGTTTTGACCGGGTTGAGTACCAGCCATGAAGGCTCCTACCCAGCTTGGCGGCTCATAGGGGTCCGGAATACTAGAGTCGTCGGAACAGCCCCCAAGCCCGCCATCCTGTAATAGATATAACGAATCTGTTGAACCGGTGGACGAATCACCGTCGGAGAGGGCGTCCGTCTTACCACCATCTATAGATCCTTCAGAAAATTCTCCTCCGTGGATGCAGCCCACGAAGGCATGCTTCACGACGGGTTGAGCTCGGGCGGGTCTCGCACGCTGAGCTGTTTCGACGAGGTCGATGCAGCAATCCGGCTCAGGGCCTGGCTCACCAATCCGGCCGATGAAGACGTGGATTCCGCCAAAGGGGACACGGTACCCGTACTCAATTGAGTCGGCGTCGTGGCCCCAGCCTTCATCGTTGATGTAGATCTTGCCGCGATGACTCTTGGTCATCCGGCCCACTGCGTATCCCTTGAGCCCTTCGAAGTTGCCCTTCAAGAACTCAAATCCACCGTGCGCGGGCCCCGCGGTGGGCGCCAACTGTCGTGGGATTGTCACGGCAGATGTCCTCTTGCAAGGACTTAGTCGTGGAGCCATCGCAACTAGGAAACTTAAAGGGGTTAATTGGGACAAATGACACGAGAGGTTTATACTAGTTCGGCCCCTTACGGTGAAGGTAAGGCCTACGTCTAGTTGGGTTGGTATTGCTTGATGTTTCGATGATCAAGGAGCGAGATACGCTATTCCCGGTTCTCGATGAGTTGTTTCTTGTCCCTAAGCCGCCGGCGGGTCATCCCCTTATATACACGGGTTGACGCCCTGCGGCCTACAGAGTCCCTGCCGGCTCATAGACAGTGTCCGACTCGGTGACTAGTTAATTCTACCTTATGTTACCAGTCATGTCATCATGGCGGTTTACCACTATGGGCCATATGCCACCTGTGGGCTTTAGACCCTTTATTGAACCGCCATCTTCATGCTTGGTCTTGGGCTTCTTTCTGACGAGTCTTCTTTGCGTAACCCGGCCCCTCCTGGGCGGCTTACACAAATAGTTATATCCCCAACAGTTACGGCAAAAACTGGATGCACTTCGTCTACAAAATGGACAATCTCTTTCGAAGTATCAGGGTTTCAGACGAAAACTCATATGTTACAAAGGCATTTCATTTTTTAAACTTATATCAACTCCAGACTTTTTGTGCGTTCAGTATGCACCTTTCAAAGCCATGTCATAAATTTTTAACCCTTTCCGACTTCATTTGTTATTTTTCATGCATTTCTAATTTTTTTGAGCTAAATGACACTGAAATCGAAAAGCACTACAAATGAACTATGCAAAGGTTCAAGGTTGGCATGGTATCATCGTTTCACCCACATAGCATGTGCTAAAAAGTCGAGAGGGTTACGGCAAAAACTGGATGCACTTCGTCTACAAAATGGACAATCTCTTTCGAAGTATCAGGGTTTCGGATGAAAACTCATCTGTTAAAAAGGCATTTCATTTTTTAAACTTTTTTCAACTCCATAATTTTTGTGCATTCAGTATGCACCATTCAAAGCACGTCATCAAATTTCAACCCTTTCTGACTTTATTTGCTATTTTTCATGCATTTACTGATTTTTTTCAGCTAAATGACCCTGAAATTGAAAAGCACAACAAATGAACTATGAAAAGGTTGAAGGTTGGCATGGTATCATCATTTCACCCACATAGCATGTACTAAAAATTTGAGAGGGTTACGACAAAAACTGGATGCACTTCGTTTACAAAATGGACAATCTCTTCCGAAGTATAAGGGTTTCAGACGAAAACTCATGTGTTACAAAGGCCTTTCATTTTTTTAAACTTATTTCAACTCCAGACATTTTGTGCGTTCAGTATGCACCATTCAAAGCCACGTAATCAATTTTCAACCCTTTCTGACTTCATTCACTATTTTTCATGCATTTACTGATTTTTCGAGCTAAATGACCCTGAAATTGAAAACCACAACAAATGACCTATGAAAAGGTTCAAGGTTGGAATGGTATCATTATTTCACCCACAAAGCATGTACTTCGTGTACAAAATGGACATCTCTTTCAAAGTATCATGGTTTCCGCCGAAAACTCATCTGTTACAAAGGAATTTCATTTGTTTAAACTTATTTCGACTCTAGACTTCTTGTGCATTCAGTATGCACCATTCCAAGCCACGTCATCAATTTTTAACCCTTTCTGACTTCATTTGCTATTTTTCATGAATTTACTGATTTTTTTGAGCTAAATGACCCTGAAATTGAAAAGCACTACAAATGACCTATGAAAAGGTTCAATGTTGGCATTGTATCATCATTTCGCCCACATAGCATGTGCCAAAATGTTGAGAGGGTTACGGCAAAAACTCGACGCACTTCGTCTACAAAATGGACAATCTCTTTCGAAGTATCAGTGTTTCGAACGAAAACTCATTTGTTACAAAGTCATTTGATTTTTTAAACTTAATTCGACTCGAAGCTTTTTGTGCGCTTAGTATGCACCATTCAAAGCCATGTCATCAATTTTCAACCCTTTCTGACTTCAGTTGCTTTTTTTCATGCATTTATTGATTTTTTTTGAGCTAAATGACCCAGAAATTGAAAAACACTCATATGAACTATGAAAAGGTTGAAAGTTGGCACGGTATCAAAGTTTCACCCAGATAGCATGTGCTAAAAAGTTGAGAGGGTTACGACAAAAACTGGATGCACTTCGTGTACAAAATGGACAATCTCTTTCGAAGTATCAGGGTTTTGGATTAAAACTCATCTGTTACAAAGGCATATCATTTTTTAAACTTATTTCAACTCCAGACTTTTTGTGCGTTCAGTATGCATCATTCAAAGCCACGTCATTAATTTTGAACCCTTTCTGACTTCATTAGCTTATTTTCATGCATTTACCGATTTTTTGCAGCTAAATGGCCCTGAAATTGAAAAGCACTACAAATGAACTCTGAAAAGGTTGAAAGTTGGCATGGTATCATCATTTCACCCACATAGCACGTGCTAAAAAGTTGGGAGGGTTACGACAAAAACTGGATGCACTTCGTGTACAAAATGGACAATCTCTTTCGAAGTATCATGGTTTCCGGCGAAAACTCAACTGTTACAAAGGCTTTTCATTTTCTAAAATTATTTCAACTCCAGATTTTTTGTGCGTTTAGTATGCACCATTCAAAGCCACGTCATGAATTTTCGACCCTTTCTAACTTCATTTGCTATTTTTCATGCATTACATATTTTTTTTGCTAAATGACCCTGAAATTGAAAAGCACTACAAATGAACTTTGAGAAGGTTCAAGGTTGGCATGGCATCATCATTTCACGCACATAGCATGTGCTAGAAAGTTGAGAGGGTTACGGAAAAAACTAGATACACTTCGTCTACAAAATCGACAATCTCTTTCAAAGTATCAGGGTTTTCGACGAAAACTCATCTGTTACAAAGGCATTTCATTTTTTAGACTTATTTCAACTCCAGACTTTTAGTGCCTTCAGTATGCACCATTCAAAGCCATGTCATCAATTTTCAACCTTTTCTGACTTCATTCGCTATTTTTCATACATTTACTGATTTTTTGAGCTAAATGGCCCTCAAATTGAAAAGCACTACAAATGAACTATGAAAAGGATCAAGGTTGGCATGGTATCATCATTTCACCCACATAACACGTGCTAAAAAGTTGAGAGGGTTACGACAAAAACTGGATGCACTTCGTGTACAAAATGGACAATCTCTTTCGAAGTATCAGGGTTTCGGACGAAAACTCATGTGTTACAAAGGAATTTCATTTTTTTGAACTTATTTCAACTCCAGACTTTTTGTGCATTCAGTATGCACCATTCAAAGTCAAGTCATTAATTTTGAACCCTTTCTGACTTCATTTGCTATTTTTTCATGCATTTACTGACTTTTTGGAGCTAAATGGCCCTGAAATTGAAAAGCACTACAAATGAACTTTGAAATGGTGGAAAGTTGGCATGGTATCATCATTTCACGCATGTAGCATGTGCTAAAAAGTTGAGAAGGTTACGGAAAAAACTGGATACATTTCGTGTACAAAATGGACAATCTCTTTCAAAGTATCAGGGTTTCGGACAAAAACTCATCTGTTACAAAGGCATTTCATTTTGTTAAACTTATTTCAACTCCAGACTTTTTGTGCATTCAGTATGCACCATACAAAGCCACGTCATTAATTTTGAATCCTTTCTGACTTCCTTTGCTATTTTTCATGCATTTACTGAGTTTTCGGAGCTAAATGACCCTGAACTTGAAAAGCACTACAAATGAACTCTAAAAAGGTTGAAAGTTGGCATGGTATCATCATTTCACCCACATAGCATGTGCTAAAAAGTTTAGAAGGTTACGGAAAAAACTCGATGCACTTCGTGTACAAAATGGACAATCTCTTTCGAAGTATCATGGTTTCCGACGAAAACTCATCTGTTACAAAGGCATTTCATTTTTTAAACTTATTTCAACTCCAGACTTTTTGTGCGTTCAGTATGCACCATTCAAAGCCACGTCATCAATTTTCAACCCATTCTAACTTCATTTGCTATTTTTCATGCATTTACATATTTTTTGAGTTAAATGACCCTGAAATTGAAAAGCACTACAAATGAACTTTGACAAGGTTCAAGGTTGGCATGGTATCATCATTTCAGCCACATAGCATGTGGTAAAAAGTTTAGAGGGTTACGGCAAAAACTGGAGGCACTTCGTCTAAAAAATGGATAATCTCTTTCGAAGTTTCAGGGTTTTGGTCGAAAACTCATATATTTCAAAGGCATTTCATTTTTTAAACTTATTTCAACTCCATACTTTTTTTGCGTTCAGTATGCACCATTCAAAGCCACGCCATCAATCTTCTACCATTTTCGATTTCATTTGCTATTTTTCATGCATTTACTGATTTTTTTAGCTAAATGACCCTAAGATTGAAAAGCACTACAAATGAACTATGAAAAGGTTCAAGGTTGGCATGGTATCATCATTTCACCCATATAGCATGTGCTAAAAAGTTGAGAGGGTTACGACAAAAACTGGATGCACTTCGTCTACAAAATGGACAATCTCTTTCGAAGTATCAGGGTTTCGGACGAAAACTCATCTGTTACAAAGGCATTTGATTTTTATAACTTACTTCAACTCCAGACTTGTTATGCCTTCAATATGCACCATTCAAAGCCTCGTCATCAATTTTCAACCCTTTCTCACTTCACTCGCTAGTTTTCATGCATTTATTGATTTTTGAGCTAAATGACCCTGAGATTGAAAAGCACTACAAATGTATTATGAAAAGGTTCAAGGTTGGCATGGTATCATAATTTCACCCACATAGCATGTGCTAAAAAGTTGAGATGGTTACGGAAAAAACTGGATGCACTTCGTCTACAAAATTGACAATCTCTTTCGAAGTATCAGAGTTTTGGACGAAAACTCATCTGTTACTAAGGCATTTCATTTTTTAAACTTATTTCAACTCCAGACTTTTTGTGCGTTTAGTATGCACCATTCAAAGCCATGTCATCAATTTTCAACCCTTTCTGACTTCATTTGCTATTTTTCATGCATTTACTGATTTTTTTGAGCTAAATGACAGTAAAATTGAAAAGTTCTCATATGAACTAGGAAAAGGTTGAAAGTTGGCACGGTATCATCGTTGACAGGGTTACGGCAAAAACTGGATGCACTTTGTCTACAAAATGGACAATCTCTTTTGAAGTATCAAGGTTTCGGACGAAAACTCATCTGTTACAAAGGCATTTCATTTTTTAAACTTATTTCAACTCCAGCCTTTTTGTGCGTTCAGTATGCACCATTCAAAGCCACATCAATAATTTTGAACCCTTTCTGACTTCATTTGCTATTTTTCATGCATTTAATGATTTGTTGGAGCTAAATGGCCCTGAAATTGGCATGGTATCATCATTTCACCCACATAGCATGTGCTAAAAAGTTGAGAGGGTTACGACAAAAACTGGATGCACTTCGTGTACAAAATGGACAATCTCTTACGAAGTATCAGGGTTTCGGACGAAAACTCATCTGTTACAAACGCATTTCATTTTTTTAAATTATTTCAACTCCAGACTTTTTGTGCGTTCAGTATCCACCATTCAAATACACGTCATTAATTTTGAACCCTTTCTGACTTCATTTGCTATTTTTCATGCATTTACTGATTATTTGGAGCTAAATGGTCTTGAAATTGAAATGCACTACAAATGAACTCTGAAAAGGTTGAAAGTTGGCATGGTATCATCATTTCACGCACATAGCATGTGCTAAAAAGTTGAGCGGGTTACGGCAAAAACTTGATACACTTCGTGTACAAAATGGACAATCTCTTTCGAAGTATCAGGGTTTCGGACGAAAACTCATCTGTTACAAAGGTATTTCATTTTTTTAAACTTATTTGAACTCTAGACTTTTTGTGCATTCAGTATGCACCATTCAAAGCGACATCATAAATTTTCAACCCTTTCTGACTTCATTTGTTATTTTTCATGCATTTACTAATTTTTTTGAGCTAAATGACCCTGAAATTGAAAAGCACTACAAATGAACTATGAAAAGGTTCAAGGTTGGCATGGTATCATCATTTCACCCACATAGCATGTGCTAAAAAGTTGAGAGGGTTACGGCAAAAACTGGAGGCACTTCGTCTAAAAAATGGATAATCTCTTTCGAAGTTTCAGGGTTTTGGACGAAAACTTATATATTTCAAAGGCATTTCATTTTTTAAACTTATTTCAACTCCATACTTTTTTTGCGTTCAGTATGCACCATTCAAAGCCACGCCATCAATCTTCTACCATTTCCGATTTCATTTGCTATTTTTCATGCATTTACTGATTTTTTGAGCTAAATGACCCTAAGATTGAAAAGCACTACAAATGAACTATGAAAAGGTTCAAGGTTGGCATGGTATCATCATTTCACCCACATAGCATGTGCTAAAAAGTTGAGAGGGTTACGACAAAAACTGGATGCACTTCGTCTACAAAATGGACAATCTCTTTCGAAGTATCAGGGTTTCGGACGAAAACTCATCTGTTACAAAGGCATTTAATTTTTATAACTTTCTTCAACTCCAGACTTGTTATGCCTTCAATATGCACCATTCAAAGCCTCGTCATCAATTTTCAACCCTTTCTCACTTCACTCGCTAGTTTTCATGCATTTACTGATTTTTGAGCTAAATGACCCTGAGATTGAAAAGCACTAAAAATGAATTATGAAAAGGTTCAAGGTTGGCATGGTATCATCATTTCACCCACATAGCATGTGCTAAAAAGTTGAGATGGTTACGGAAAAAATTGGATGCACTTCGTCTACAAAATTGACAATCTCTTTCGAAGTATCAGAGTTTTGGATGAAAACTCATCTGTTACTAAGGCATTTCATTTTTTAAACTTATTTCAACTCCAGACTTTTTGTGCGTTTAGTATGCACCATTCAAAGCCATGTCATCAATTTTCAACCCTTTCTGACTTCATTTGCTATTTTTCATGCATTTACTGATTTTTTTGAGCTAAATGACAGTAAAATTGAAAAGTACTCATATGAACTAGGAAAAGGTTGAAAGTTGGCACGGTATCATCGTTGAGAGGGTTACGGCAAAAACTGGATGCACTTTGTCTACAAAATGGACAATCTCTTTTGAAGTATCAAGGTTTCGGACGAAAACTCATCTGTTACAAAGGCATTTCATTTTTTAAACTTATTTCAACTCCAGACTTTTTGTGCGTTCAGTATGCACCATTCAAAGCCACATCAATAATTTTGAACCCTTTCTGACTTCATTTGCTATTTTTCATGCATTTAATGATTTGTTGGAGCTAAATGGCCCTGAAATTGGCATGGTATCATCATTTCACCCACATAGAATGTGCTAAAAAGTTGAGAGGGTTACGACAAAAACTGGATGCACTTCGTGTACAAAATGGACAATCTCTTACGAAGTATCCGGGTTTCGGACGAAAACTCATCTGTTACAAAGGCATTTCATTTTTTTTAATTATTTCAACTCCAGACTTTTTGTGCGTTCAGTATGCACCATTCAAATACACGTCATTAATTTTGAACCCTTTCTGACTTCATTTGCTATTTTTCATGCATTTACTGATTATTTGGAGCTAAATGGTCTTGAAATTGAAATGCACTACAATTGAACTATGAAAAGGTTGAAAGTTGGCATGGTATCATCATTTCACGCACATAGCATGTGCTAAAAAGTTGAGCGGGTTACGGCAAAAACTTGATACACTTCGTGTACAAAATGGACAATCTCTTTCGAAGTATCAGGGTTTCGGACGAAAACTCATCTGTTACAAAGGTATTTCATTTTTTAAACTTATTTGAACTCTAGACTTTTTATGCATTCAGTATGCACCATTCAAAGCGACATCATAAATTTTCAACCCTTTCTGACTTCATTTGTTATTTTTCATGCATTTACTAATTTTTTTGAGCTAAATGACCCTGAAATTGAAAAGCACTACAAATGAACTATGAAAAGGTTCAAGGTTGGCATGGTATCATCATTTCACCCACATAGCATGTGCTAAAAAGTTGAGAGGGTTACTGTCGTGGAATTGTCACGTCAGATGTCCTCGTGAAAGGACTTAGTTGTGGAGCCATCGTAACTAGGATGCTTGAAGGGGTTAATCGGGACAAGGGACACGAGAGGTTTATACTAGTTCGGCCCCTTACTGTGAAGGTAAAGCCTACGTCTAGTTGGGTTGGTATTGATGTTTCGATGACCAGGGAGTGAGATACGCTATGCCCGGCTCTCGATGAGTTGTTTCTTACCCTAAGCCGCCGGTGGGTCGTCCCCTTATATACACGGGTTGACGCCCTGCTGCTTTCAGAGTCCCGGCCGGCTTATAAACAGTGTCCGTCTCAGTGACTAGTTAAATCTACCTTATGATACAAGTCATGCCATTATGGCGGTTTACTGCGACGGGCCTTAAGTCACCTGTGGGCCTTAGACCCTGTATTCAACCGCCATCTTCACGCTTGATCTTGCGATTCTTTCCGGTGAGTCTTCTTTGCGTAACCCGGCCCCTCCTGAGCGGCTTACACAAATAGTTATATTCCCAACATTAGGCCCCAGATTGATTTGAGCCGGTTCATGTCAATCTTAAAATACTTTAAGGAATAAATCTTCAGCCTTCTGCCTGTGCAAAGGGTTTTCCTTAACCCGCCATGAAGTCATTCTTTGGATCCGCGTTAACCCGCCGTGACGTCATCTTTACTTAAATTCATTTTTTTATTCCACAGTATCCTCCAACAGATCTTTGCTTTTATTGACCGTTTCGAAAACCGAAGTGTAGGACCTTGAGAAGAGGTGTCTAGAGGGGGGGGGGTGATTAGACACTAAGTGCCAAAGTTGTAGTTTTTCAATTTCTTTGAGTTTAGGTGGAGTTTAGGCAGAATTTCAACATTCATAATATATATCAACCAAGCATGCAAAGAGTATATGAGCAGTGGAAAGTAAAGCATGCAACTTGCAAGAAAGTAAAGGGAAGGGTTTGGAGGATTCAAACGCAATTGGAGACACGGATGTTTTTGGCGTGGTTCCAATAGGTGGTGCTATCGTACATCCACATTGATGGAGACTTCAACCCACGAAGGGTAACGGTTGCGCGAGTCCACGGAGGGCTCCACCCACGAAGGGTCCACGAAGAAGCAACCTTGTCTATCCCACCATGGCCGTCGCCCACGAAGGACTTGCCTCACTAGCGGTAGATCTTCACGAAGTAGGAGATCTCCTTGCCCTTACAAACTCCTTGGTTCAACTCCACAATCTTGTCAGAGGCTCCCAAGTAACACCTAGCCAATCTAGGAGACACCACTCTCCAAGAAGTAACAAATGGTGCATTGATGATGAACTCCTTGCTCTTGTGCTTCAAATGATAGTCTCCCCAACACTCAACTCTCTCTCATAGGTTTTGGATCTGGTGGAAAGAAGATTTGAGTGGAAAGCAACTTGGGGAAGGCTAGAGATCAAGATTCATATGGTAGGAATGGAATATCTTGGCCACAACACATGGGTAGGTAGTTCTCTCTCCGAAATGGTAAGTTGGAAGCGTAGATTCATTCTGAAGGCTCTCTCCATGAATGAAGAGGAGGTGGAGGGGTATATATAGCCTCCACACAAAATCTAACCGTTACACACAATTTACCAAACTCGGTGGGACCGAATCGTTAAACTCGGTCGGACCGATTTAGCAAATAATGTGACCGTTAGGGTTTTCGGTGGGACCGAAATGCAACTCGGTGAGACCGATACGGTTAGGGTTAGGGCATAACGTAATTTAGGTAAGACCAATTACACAAACTCGGTATGACCGATTTTGGTAATAAGCTTTTCAAAGAGTTGGTCAGGCAAACTCGGTGGGACCGATTACTCAAACTCGGTGGGACCGATTTTGGTAATAAGTTATCCAGAGAGTTTGCATTGTAATATCGGTAGTACCGATTGCTCAAACTCGGTGAGACCGATTTTGATAATGGACATACACAGAGAGATTACAATCCCATCTCGGTGAGACCGAGATCCCTATCGGTAAGACCGATTTGCTTTAGGGTTTGTGGCAGTGGCTATGACTTTTGGAATCGGTGGCGCCGGATAGGAAGAATCGGTGTGACCGATTTTGGCTTTAGGTTTTAGGTCATTTGTGGAAGTGGGAAAGTAGCTGAGGGTTTTGGAGCATATCACAAAGCACACGAAGCAAGAGGCTCATTAAGGAACACCTCATCCCTCCTTGATAGTATTGGCTTTTCCTATAGATTCAATGTGATCTTGGATCACTAAAATGTCAAATGAAGAGTCTTGAGCTTGAAGCTTGAGCCAATCCTTTGTCCTTAGCATCTTGAAGGAGTTCCCACATCCTTTAGTCCATGCCACTCCATTGTTGAACTTATCTGAAACATGCTAGATAAAAGTGTTAGTCCAACAAGAGATATGTTGACATTAATTACCAAAACCACTTAGGGAGCACTTGTGCTTTCAATCTTCCCCTTTTTGGTAATTGATGGCAACATACATCAAAGCTTTACATAAAGATATAAAGAGTAGCAAGTAAAGCTTTGAAAAGACATGTAACAAACATAGACTCCCCCTACATGTATGCAATCATGTGAATATGGGATGTAAGAGCATGTGAGAGCATAAACATGATAGAGCAGGCGATGTGTTACATGTATATTGGCCATATGCATCAGAGAAAAGAATGTTGAAGAAAATACCTTCATGCTCATGAGTCCTTCTTGCAAACAATATGTACATCAACAAGAATTCATCATACACATGATTGTGATTCATATACTTACCTTGTAGTCTTGAGTTGTCTTAGGATGAAATGAACCTGTGTAAACAAGGTTAGATAACACAGATACATCTACTAGCCAGAGCAAACAGAAGAAACCACAAGAATACCAAGACTGGGATGACATGTAGAGAGTGAGTACTAAGTACCACATTGGATTAGACATGTCCCCAAGAGTAAAGATATGCAATGAATTTAAATGATCTCTTTCCCTTAGATGTCTTGCTCCCCCTGAATCTAACATGGGATACTGGGAGAAGATAGGGAACAGAAAATCAGAGCTGAAAGAAAACAGAGCTGAAAGATATGAATGATGATCAAAGCTGATGCATGCTAATGCAAATAGGCACATCAGAACATATGAACATGTCTCTCCCCTCAAGAAGACATGTGGACATCTCTCCTCTTGAACACCAAGCATCTGGGATCCTTGAGAAATACTTTCTACTTAAGTATTCTCTCCCCCTGGAGATCTCTCTCTTCCCTTTGAGGGTCTCTCCCCCTAGAAGGTCTCTCTCCCCCTTTAGGAGATGATATCTCCATCCCTCAAGAAGGTGATAAGCTTTGATGCTCTCTCTCTCTCTTCAAATGATAAGCTTTGGTGTTCTCTCTCTCCCCCTTTGACATCAATTTCCAAGAAGGGTCTTCTGGAATCTGTCGAATGGGTTTGGTCCTTGAGACACAGAACAAAGCAATGATAAAAATGTGATGCTTGTAGAGGACAAGATTCATTGAGTGGAGCTGGATCAGAAGAAACACATAATTATGTGGCAAACTGTTTTTCCTGTTATGAAATCGGTGGCACCGAGTGAGTTGCTTCGGTTGAGCCGAAAGGATTCGGTTGGGCCGAAAATAACAAATTGGTGAAACCGAGTTCATCATAGAGAAAACACTTGTCACCTCAGCTCACTAGACTAGTAAGATCTCACAAAGATTTTCAAGGAATTTACTGAAAGATGTGCAATGAATTGGAATGCAGAAAATGCAGAGCAAACAAAAAGAAATCTAGATGAAGTTTTTTTTGAAAGGGGAAACAAATATGCATGAGACAAATACAGAAACACAGAAAAGAACACAAGAGAACTTCATCTAGAGATGGTCGGCGACAAAGTCACCTATGTTAGAGTATATTGAATCAGGAGTCGAGTGAGATCACTTGATCATAGGTCATACTCATTGTTTAAGCTCAAAATGGGGTTGCCATTTTTCTTCTAAGCATCTTGATGTATTCACATCTTGTCGAGTTGCTTTAGCTCATGACTTGGAGTAAAGCTTCTCTAAGATGGAATAACATACCTTGGTTGGTGGTGTTGTCCATGTAGTTGAACTTGTGTGGGTTGCTCAAGGTTGATGTAGCTCATCAAGAATTTGGAGCACCACTTGGAATTTTAGTCCATCTACCTACATGGGTTAGTTGTTGCAAGGAAGAGCACTTGTGTATCCAAAAATGACAATCATGAAGCTCAATAGAGAATTTGTCAAATGATATGTTTTGAGTGGTTCCGTGCTTCCTTGTCTTCAACCACCATAGTGTAGAGTCTTGGTGATGTAGAGATTGCTCAAGATATGAGTAGATTACAATCTCATGCAATTTGATTCCACCAAGTACCTACATGGGTTAGATAACATGCAAGATACACATATATCCAAGACATAAGATTTTCATCATAAGAGAAGTATCAAGGATTAGTCATAAGCTCATGCCTTGCATGTATCCAATGGAGTTTCTACTCCATGTTTGAAGCATCAATGATGTTCAATTCTCCTCTTAACCTGCAAAACACTTTCTCATCAAGAGGTTTAGTGAATATATCCGCTAATTGCTTTTCGGTGCAAACATACTTAAGATCAATGTCACCCTTAACAACATGATCTCGAATGAAATGATGACGAACTTCAATATGCTTAGTTCGAGAATGTTGCACATGATTATGACCAATTTTGATAGCACTTTCATTGTCACAAAGCAATGGAACATGTCTCAAATATATCCCATAATCTTTAAGAGTTTGGGTCATCCAAAGTAATTGAGCACAACATGAACCAGCGGCAATATATTCAGCTTCGGCGGTGGATAAGGATACCGAGTTTTGTTTCTTGGAGGACCAAGACACAAGAGATCTACCAAGAAATTGACAAGTACCCGAAGTGGACTTTCTATCAACCTTGTTTCCGGCATAGTCCGAGTCGGAATAGCCAACAAGATCGAAAGAGGCCCTCTTAGGATACCAAATGCCAAATTTTGGTGTATGGATTAAGTATCTCACTATCCTTTTCACGGCCTTAAGATGACATTCCTTAGGAGAAGCTTGATATCGTGCACACATGCACACACTTAGCATGATATCGGGATGTGAAGCACATAGATATAACAATGAACCGATCATAGAGCGATAAACCTTTTGATCAACCGGTTCACAATCTTTGGTCAAGTCATTATGTCCACTAGTAGGCATGGGTGTAGACATACCTTTGCATTCCTTCATATTGAACTTCTTGAATAAGTCCTTGGTGTACTTCATTTGAGAAACAAAGGTAACTTCCTTAGTTTGCTTGATTTGCAACCCAAGAAAGAATTTGAGTTCACTCATCATAGACATCTCAAACTTCTCCGACATTAGCTTCCCAAACTTTTTACTAAAATGAGGGTTAGTTGAACCAAATATAATATCATCAACATAAATTTGGCACACAAATAGTTCTCCATTAACCCTTTTAGTAAAAAGAGTAGAATAAATTTTCCCAATTTCAAAGCCTTTTTCAATAAGGAACTTTTGGTCAAGCAATTATACGAAGCTCTAGGAGCTTGTTTAAGACCATAAAGAGCTTTGTGAAGTTTTTAAACATGATTGGGTTTCTTAGGATTGACAAAGCCGGGAGGTTGCTTAACATAAACTTCCTCCTCTATTTCACCATTTAGAAAAGCACTTTTAATGTCCATTTGGTACAAGGTGATATCATGATGATTAGCATAGGCAAGTAAGATGCAAATGGACTCAAGTCTAGCAATGGGGGCGTAAGTCCCACCATAGTCCATACCTTCGAATTGTGTGTAGCCTTGGGCGACGAGACGTGCTTTGTTGCGAACTACTTGTCCATATTCATCTTGCTTGTTGCGAAACACCCATTTGGTACCGATGACGTTGTGGTTGTTGTCGGGCTTCTCAACCAATGTCCAAACTTGATTCCTCTCAAAGTTATGTAGCTCTTCATGCATAGCATTTATCCAATCCGGATCTTCCAATGCTTCTTCAACATTCATAGGTTCAATGCTAGAGATGAAAGAATAGTTTTCACAAAAGTTAGCTAAACGAGTTTTACAGCGAGTGATTCTCCCGGTTTGAATGTCATTGTAGATTTGCTCGACGGGATGATCTTTAGCAATTCTTGCTCGAACTCGTGAAAGCTTTTGCTTGGGTCTTCATTGAACATCTTCTTCATGTTGTTCTTCTTCTTGGCCTTCTTCATTGTTGGTATTGTCGTTCTCTTGTCGTGGTGGATAAGGAGGTTGTTGACGTTCATCTTGATGCACTTCCTTGTTTTCTTCATCTTGGTGTGTCCCACTTGTGGATGCTTCCGTATCAACTCTTGGTTCACCTTGTCGTGAAGTAGAAGCTTCCACTTGGACGGACGAGGTACTCTCCTTCACCTCCGTTGGACGAACCTTGCCAATAGCTAAGTCTTGAATTGCTTCCGAAGGATCTTTGTCACCTACATCAATTGGCAATTGCTCTACTTGCGAGCCGTTAGATTCATCAAACTTCACATCTACTGTCTCTTCAACCTTCCGGGTGAAATTGTGGTAGACACGGTAAGTGTGAGAGTTTGAGCCATAACCTAGTAGGAAACCTTCATGAGACTTAGGAGCAAATTTAGAGCGACGATGCTTATCAAGAATGTAGCACTTTGAGCCGAATACTCGAAAGTATCCAACTTGGGGTTTGTTACCGGTGAGGAGCTCGTATGCCGTCTTGCCGAGTAGCTTGTGAAGATACAAGAGATTTGTTTCATGACAAGCTGTCTCAACCGCTTCTGCCCAAAAGTGCTTCGGCGTCTTGTACTCATCAAGCATCGTTCTCGCCATTTCGATGAGCGTCCGGTTCTTCCTCTCAACAACTCCGTTTTGTTGAGGTGTGTACGTAGCCTAGAACTCGTGTGAAATACCTTCTTCGTCAAGAAAGGTGTCCACATTTGCGTTCTTGAACTCCGTTCCGTTGTCGCTGCGAACCTTCTTGATCTTCACTTCAAATTGATTTTGAGCCTTCCTTGCGAAGTTTTTTAAGATCTTTTGGACCTGTGATTTATCATCGAGAAAGAACACCCACGTAAATCTTGAAAAATCATCAACTATAACTAGACCAAAAGAATTTCCACCGAGACTCTTGTAAGAGTTGGGACCAAAGAGATCCATGTGTAGTAGCTCGAGTGGCCTCCTTGTAGTCATGATGTTCTTCACGGGATGCCTTCCTCCAACCTGTTTACCTGCCTAACAAGCGCTGCAAAGTCTATCCTTATCAAATATGACATCGTTAACTCCAAGGATATGATTTCCTTTAATAAGCTTGTCAAGGTTTCGCATACCAACATGACCTAATCGTCTATGCCATAACCAACCTTTTGAGGATTTAGCAATGAAGCAAGTTTTAGGTTGAGCCTTTTTAGTGAAATCAACAATGTATAGATCACCTCTACGCACACCGGTAAAGACCATTTTATGATTATCTCGACGAAACACTTGGCAATCTACTTCAGTAAATAGAAAATTGAAACCGAAATCAGCAAGTCTAGATTCTGAAAGTAAGTTGTAACCAAGAGATTCAACGAGCATGACATTTTGTATGGAGCTATCATGTGATATGGCCACCTTACCGAGGCCAACCACCTTACCCTTTGAGTTGTCACCGAAAGTGACATACTTTCGAGGACTATCATTATCAGCAAGCTCACGGAACATGTCTTTATCTCCGGTCATGTGATCGGTACATCCACTATCAAGAACCCATTCCTTTCCTCCTGACATATATCCCCGAAGATTTGCCATAAGACCAAAATGTCTCATTGCATCATCAAGATCGAAGTCACTATCATCATCCTCATCATAGTATCCATGTTCAACATCGTCATCTGGTGGATCAAGTCCTAGAGAGGGTGATTCATTAGAATGAGTTTGACAATGATCTTGCTTATGAATTTTTATAGCTTCGGAAATAATATCACTAATAATACCAACATTTCCTTTGGCACGCATAAGGTTTGTAAGCTCAAATAGACGATCACCAAACATAGGATCACTAGTATTCATCTTACTCAAAGCAATAGACTTATGGAGAATTTCATCAAGATTTTTCAAGGAATAATCTGGAAATCATTCCTCAAGAAATTTCCATATGGTGTAGGCACACTTAAAAGTAGGCAAGCATCCAATCAAGTTTCTAGGCAATCTTCTAATGATAAGTTCGGCAGTTCTAAGATTCCTAATCATGTCAATTGACTCATCATGGGTAGGATGCATAGGATCAACATAAGGTGCACAAGGGCTAGCAATGTACTTGTTAAAATGATATTGATTGAAAATAGCAAGCATCTCATTTTTCCACTCATGAAAATACTCTCCATCAAGAATAGGCACTCTATGTCTAAGACTCCCAATAGTAGACTCATCCATCTTCCTCCAATGGTGATTAAACCAAAGCAATGGGGAATAAAGCTCTGATACCACTTGTAGGACCTTGAGAAGAGGTGTCTAGAGGGGGGGGGGTGATTAGACACTAAGTGCCAAAGTTGCAGTTTTTAAGTTTCTTTGAGTTTAAGTGGAGTTTAGGCACAATTTCAACATTCACAATATATATCAAGCAAGCTTGCAAAGAGTATATGAGCAGCGGAAAGTAAAGCATGCAACTTGCAAGAAAGTAAAGGGAAGGGTTTGGAGGATTCAAACGAAATTGGAGACACGGATGTTTTTGGCATGGTTCCGATAGGTGGTGCTATCGTACATCCACGTTGATGGAGACTTCAACCCACGAAGGGTAACGGTTCCGCGAGTCCACGGAGGGCTCCACCCACGAAGGGTCCACGAAGAAGCAACCTTGTCTATCCCACCATGGCCGTCGCCCACGAAGGACTTGCCTCACTAGCGGTAGATCTTCACGAAGTAGGCGATCTCCTTGCCCTTACAAACTCCTTGGTTCAACTCCAGAATCTTGTCGGAGGCTCCCAAGTGACACCTAGCCGATCTAGGAGACACCACTCTCCAAGAAGTAACAAATGGTGCGTTGATGATGAACTCCTTGCTCTTGTGCTTCAAATGATAGTCTCCCCAACACTCAACTCTCTCTCATAGGTTTTGGATCTGGTGGAAAGAAGATTTGAGTGGAAAGCAACTTGGGGAAGGCTAGAGATCAAGATTCATATGGTAGGAATGGAATATCTTGGCCTCAACACATGAGTAGGTAGTTCTCTCTCAGAAATGGTAAGTTGGAAGTGTAGGTTCGTACTGATGGCTCTCTCCACGAATGAAGAGGAGGTGGAGGGGTATATATAGCCTCGACACAAAATCTAACCGTTACACACAATTTACCAAATTCGGTGGTCCGAATCGTTAAACTCGATCGGACCGATTTAGCAAACAATGTGACCGTTAGAGTTTTCGGTGGGACCGAAGTGCAACTCGATGAGACCGATACGGTTAGGGTTAGGGCATAACGTAATCTCGGTAAGACCGATTACACAAACTCAGTATGACCGATTTTGGTAATAAGCTTTCCATAGAGTTGGTCAGGCAAACTCGGTGGGACCGATTACTCAAACTCGGTGGGACCGATTTTGGTAATAAGTTATCCAGAGAGTTTGCATTGTAATCTTGGTAGTACCGATTGCTCAAACTCGGTGAGACCGATTTTGATAATGGACATACACAGAGAGATTACAATCCCATCTCGGTGAGACCGAGATCCCTATCGGTAAGACCGATTTGCTTTAGGGTTTGTGGCAGTGGCTATGACTTTTGGAATTGGTGGCGCCGGATAGGAAGAATCGGTGTGACCGATTTTGGCTTTAGGTTTTAGGTCATTTGTGGAAGTGGGAAAGTAGCTGAGGGTTTTGGAGCATATCACAAAGCACACGAAGCAAGAGGCTCATTAAGCAACACCCCATCCCTCCTTGATAGTATTGGCTTTTCCTATAGACTCAATGTGATCTTGGATCACTAAAATGTAAAATGAAGAGTCTTGAGGTTGAAGCTTGAGCCAATCCTTTGTCCTTAGCATCTTGAAGGAGTTCCCACATCCTTTAGTCCATGCCACTCCATTGTTGAACTTATCTGAAACATGCTAGATAAAATTGTTAGTCCAATAAGAGATATGTTGACATTAATTACCAAATCACCTAGGGAGCACTTGTGCTTTCACGAGGCGTCAGGGCCGCTGGATAAAAATTCTTATCTCCTCGTTTCTCGCGCCGTCTCAGTCAGCCCTTTCCTTATAAATAGGCACGACCTAGGTCTTCTCCATTCTCCCCCTTCGGTCATCTTCTTCCTCTCACTGTCCCTCTGCCGTTCGAGCTCCGACGCCGCCGCCGTCGCAGATCTCCTCGTCCTCTCCAACTCAGGCTGCTGCATCAACCTGATTTGACCAGAGAAACACGTCGAACCTCCACAGCAGACTGCATCTGTAAGTTTCCTCTTGTTCCTCAGGTCCGCATTAGGACCCTCAAGTTCCTTGGTGTTCTTCGTGGTTCGTCAGGCCCCCTCGTAGATTTCATCACCACCGCCGTTGTTTTTGATCTTGAAGATGGTATAAACCTGATGCGGTAGTTATTTCGCACCTATTTCGAACACAAATATATCCCTTTCCATCGCACAAAGGCCCCGTTCGAACCCTTGAGCTTCATCTGTGCCAGTTCTAGGTCTAGAAATTTTTCTTTTCAGAACAGTTGTTTGATCTAGAATAATAGCGGCAACTTGTGAAACCTGTTTGTTTCACCCGGAAATAAAAAACTGCCTCTGTCGAATATGTTTAACCATGATTGTCCATGTGGCCGGTTTAAGTAAATAACACTGATCTGTCAACCTTACTTGCTTCTCTCAGATTTAAGAATATCCAATTGCTCTTGATATCCGTAGCGGCTTAAATATCACTGCGTAGTTGCCCATATATCATTAGGCCCCTTCTTAAGCCGCCATCTTGAATAGATTTCAAATGTTTTCCTCCGGGTTAAATTTGAACCAGAACTTCTTATTTTGACATAGGCTTCAATCTACGTCATGGCACCTAAGGCAACCAAAACTCCTGTGACCTGTAACTGGGTCCCATCCACAGTCACAAGAAGTAAACTGTCTGAATTTGTGAAGTCTGGTCATCTGCCTAAGAAGGAGGTCATGTCTTATCGTGCCCCTGACCCGTCCGAGGAGAGACCTCAACCCAAATAAGGGGAGGTGATAGTCTTTACAGATCATATGAGCCGGGGATTTGCTCCACCCGGTTCAAAATTCTTTAGGGATGTTTTGAATTTCTTTGACCTTAGACCTCAAGACATCGGGCCCAATTTCGTGTCAAATATTTGCAACTTCCAAGTCTTCTGCAAGGTGTACCTGGGAGAAGAGCCCAATCTGCTTCTGTTCAGAGAACTATTCTACTTAAACCGCCAGAATAAACGTGCCAACGGGCCCAGTCTAGAACTTGGCGGCATCTTGATTCAGCGGCGGAGAGACTGCCTTTTTCCTTACGCTGAACTTCCAAGTCATCCGAAGGATTGGAATCAGACATGGTTCTACTGCCAGGACACTTCTCCGGCTGGTGAGAACCCTCTGCCCGGCTTCCTCGCTCTGCGCCTTGAATCAAATCACCCGCTGTCGGATAAGTTAACCGTTGTTGAACGCCTACCACTCGCTCCTACCATCAAGAAGATGAAAGCCCTTTTAGGCAATGGCTTGAATGGTATTGACTTGGTCCGAGTCTGGGTCGCTTGGCGAGTGCTTCCATTAAGCCGCCGCCCCGGCTTAATGTGCACTTACTCAGGCGAGATGGATGACCCACTGCATCATAGTTCCGACGACTTTCCAGATGATGTGGTGGAGGATACGACCCAAACTTTGCTGAAAGAGGGCACCGTGACTAGTAACGCCTTTGGCTTACTTCCTTTCTGCAAGAAGAACCCGGCCCCCGCAGTAAGTTATTAATCCTTCATGAATACTCTTTTAGTGCTTTACACCTTACTTTTACTCATAACCCCTTTATCTTTTCCACAGGCCGATGACAACTTCTAGAAGGTCAAGTATGACCATGAGGCCGCCAAACAAGCCAGAGCGGCCAAGAGAACCGAGAAGAAAACCACAAAAAAAAAGAACTTCAAAGAAGAAGAAGCCAAGTGCTTCAGATTTATTCAAATTGGACGACTCCTCTGATGACGAAGAAGAGGTAATTTCTAACTCCCTTGATTCTTTATCATTACCTTACTGACTTTAAATCTTTCCAAGAAGACATAGGGAACAGCCGAGCTGCCGAGGAAGAGGTAACTATAATTTCCTCCGACTCCGAGCCTCTGCCGCGTCAGAAAATTCGAAGAGTAACCCCGGAAAGTAAGATTTTCACATCCTTTGGCTTACCAAGATCCTCAATTTCTTTTGAAGCAACAACAATTAGAAAGCCGGAGGCAGACCCGGACCAGCAAGGACATTGAACTCTCCTCCGGCTTACCTGATGTAACTAGGAAGCGTCGGACTGAGGTTATCTCCGATTTACGTTCTGTTTTACCTTTGGAGGGTTTAATTCAACAACCTCTCAATTCATCTGACTCCAATTATCAGGATACTTCTCCTTCCTCCAGCGAATCTATGCAGTCTAACATGCCGGCTTTCAAAACTGCCCCCGGGTAATGTAACTTTGTTTACCTTAGGCTTTACCTTACTCATGCTTTTGTATTCATCCTTCTACCTTTATTGGCAGCATGCAAGTGAAGCCCAGTAAGAGGGCAAAGAAGAATAAGCCGTCCCAAGACCCGGTCGTGGCTGAACCGGAGCTTGGCACAGCTGCTCCTGACAGTTCCACCCATCAGTAGCCGCCTGAACCGGCCTCTGACATTCCGGTGCCAACATCTGACCCACCCGCCGAAGATACTCTCAACATCTCTGATAACCCGGAAGCTCCTAGCCCGGTCAAGACAAATGACCCGGAAGTTGAGATTCTGAGGTCTCAGTTTGTTGAGCCAGGGCAGCCCACTGTCCTTGCCAAATGCTCTGCTAAGGAGGAACTTACCGAACGCCGAAAGGCCAAGCTGGACATTTCTGATTATACTCACTTAAGCATTAGAGATATAGTCTCAGGCTATCTGAATCAAGTGCATAACAGTCGTGACCTGGAAATTGACATGGTGAAGCAAATACAGCAAAAATCTGAGGTATACCTTTATGCCCCTTTTCTGAATCATACTTCCTGTATCAGCCCCCAAGTCTATTGCTTATGAATAAATATGCTGTAGACTTAGAACTGCTTACCACTGTTTTCCCGGATTAGCAAAGAAGATATTTAACCCGGTTGTAACATGATACCTTGTACTCCCGATACACATTAGCCCCCAAGTGCCAAGTATCTTTGCTTGCAAAGCACTTGGGACTTAATATGCATGACCCGGCATTGTAGGTTTAAAAATTCTTCAGCATACATTAGCCCCCAAGTGTCAAATATCTTTGCTTGCAAAGTGATTGAGACTTAATATTATCTTACCATGATTTTAATTATAACCCGACGTCATTGCAGACTACCATAAGCCAATTTGAGTCGGAGATTGCTGACCTGAAGAGCCGTCTGATAGCTCAAGAACTTGAAACCCAAAAGGCCAACTCCAAATTTGAATTCAGCATCTCTGAACAAGAGAAGTTGAAGAAGAATTTTGAGTCAGAGGAGAAAATCTGGGCTGATGAGAAGGCTTCACTGGTGACCCGGGCCGAGACGGCAGAGGTATCACTTGCAGAAGCAACAACCGAGCTATCCGACTTAAAGCGCCAGATATCTCAAATGGTCTCAGCCATCTTCGGTAAGTTACTATACATAACCTCAAACATTGTAATCCTTCCTTTGATGACTATTGTAATCGTTATCTCCGGCTCACTTTATGTTTGTGAACACAGGCCCCAGGAGCACCAACCTTAAGCAGAACATGCTGATCAAACTTAAGGCGGTTTACACTCTAGTGGAGCAACTATACTGTAACACCCGGATAATTAAGCTACAGTAATCACCCCGGTTACTGTGACTAAACTCACGTTGATTCGAACCCGGTCTAAAACAAATTCAAAACAAAAGTAAACGATAAAAGTTTTCAAAAACTAAAACTAAAATGTTCGGGGGTTGTCAAAAATAACAAACCTAATTATGGTGGGGTGCACAAAATTTTGTAAAGTGTTTTGGTATTTTAAATAAACTAAAACAGAAAAGAAGAAAATAAGAAAAGGAAAAGATAAAACAAAAGAGAGGTGGGGAAGGAAACCCCACTGGCTCAACTGGGCCAGCCCTTCCCACCTGGCCCAGCCCTCCCACGGCCCGCCCAACCGGCCCCCATAACCCCCTCCCGGCGGTGGGAACCCTAGCTCCCCACTCGCCCCCTCCCCAAGATCCCTTTCCCCCCTCCCTCGATCTGGATCGGGCCGATCCCCCTCGCCCCCCGCCGCTTGACGACCCCGCTGCCCGACACGGTCGCCTCCGCCCCTGCGCCCTCGCCGCCGTCTGGACCCCCCCCACTGTCGCCCCCGCTGGCGCGCCGCCGCGGGGTCGTCCCGAACCCCCGCCTCACCGGAGCTCCCCCGACGCCGTTCGGCCGCCTCCCCGACTCCCTCCTCGCCGGTCGCCTCCGAGCTCCACCAAGCCGCCGTCATAGACCCCACGGCCCCTGTGAGCTTCGCCCTCGCCCCCTCGCTCCTCTCTCCCCTCCCGAACGACGCCGTCGCCCCGAGCCCCGTCGCCCGGCTCGGCCGTCCCCCGCCCCCTCGCGGTCACGCAGGCCACGCAGCCAGCGCAAGCCGTCCCCGCCTCCCTCTCCCTCTTCCTCGCCCGAAGCGGCGCCTCTCCCCATCCGCCGCACCAAAGCCCTCCGCCGTGGATCCGTGCCGCTGCCCCCAGTGACGAGCAGTCACGGGCCGAGCCTGTGTGGCTCGGCCTGTGACCCCCCCCGCCCAGTAGCACCCCGAACGGAGGTCGAACCCCTCGCCGCCTCCGCCGCTCGCCTGACGCCGCTCCGGCCGAGTCCGCCGACCCCATGCCCCCATCGGACGCGCCGCCCTCTCCCTTCCTAACAGGCCAGCCCGCGCCCCGATGGGCCACTGGAGAGCAAGTCCGGCGATGCTCCGGCGCCCCTCCGCCGCGGTAGCCACCGGGCCAACCCTGCCCCCCTGCCGACGTGGCCACAGGGCCCTTTGGCCACCGGTGATGGGATGGGCCCCCCCTCGCTCTGTTGACTCGGTCACAGAGTGACAATCCACCCCCACTGACACTGACATGGGGGCCTCGTCCCACAGGACGTTTTAAAAAATAAAAAGGAAAATGAAAAATTAAATAAAATTAAATAAAATGAATAAAACTAATTAATTAATTAATTAATTAATTAATTAAGTAATTAATTAATTTAATTAATCTGATTAATTAACCTAATGACTAATTAACCTAATTAACTACATTAATTAAACTTAATTAGGTTAATTAGTTAACACAGGATGACTAACAGGACCCACATGTCGGGTTGACTTAGTCAACCTGTTGAGTTCTCGACGTCAAGCATGACATCATCTTGACGTCATAAATACATTTTCAATTAATTAATTAATTAATTAAATTCCGAAATTATTTAAATCTTTTAAAATCATATCTTTTAATCCGTAACTTCGGATTAAAATATTTTCAACTTGAAAGTTGCTCGAGCGACGAGACGAATCCGGATCACGCAGATCCGTTCGTCCGCCACACACCCCTAACCTATCGAACCTGCAACTTTTCCCCTCGGCCCTCGCTGAAAACCCAAAACACCGGATTACTTTCCCGGATGTTTTCCCTTAACCAATACCCCCCTACCACGTTAGGGCATGCCTAGCATCGTTACTTGACATGTCATGCATCAATGTGCATCTGTTTACATGGTATTCATTGTTTCTTCCCCCTCTTCTCTCTAGTAGACTACGAGACCGACGCTGCTGCTGCTGCCCGGTTCGACTACGGAGTTGGCGACCCCTCTCTCTTGCCGAGCAACCAGCAAGCCCCCTTGATCACCAGATATCGCCTACTCTTCTCTATACTGCTTGCATTAGAGTAGTATAGCATGTTACTGTTTTCAGATACTCCTATACTGCTGCATAGCCTATCCTTGTAACTTCTGTTGTTACCTTACCTGCAATCCTATATGCTTAGTATAGGATGCTAGTACTTTCATCTGTGGCCCTACTTTCTTGTCCGTCTGCCGTGCTATACTATCGGGCCGTGATCACACGGGAGGTGATCACGGGTATATACTATATACTTATACATGATACATGTGGAGACTAAAGTCGGGTCGGCAGATGGAGCACCCCACTGGTGAAAAAACAGGCTTCCGTCCAGCCCCATAAGTCGCGAAGCTGTCGGAACCGCGACTAATGGGACCTTTAGTCGCGGTTCTGGAGGTGAACCGCGACCAAAGGCCTGGGCCCAGGGCGCTCGGTGGCCAGCTGGCGCATGTGAGGTCTTTAGTCGCGGTTGGCGGGACAACCGCGACTAAAGGTTTTCGGCACTTTTAGTCACGGTTTGCCGTGCCAACCGCAACTAAAGCCCTCCCTATATATACCCATCCAGCAGCCAACACTTGGCCATTTGGAGCCATTCTCTTCACAAGTGGGTGTAGGTTTGCTTTTGGTTCCTCTTATGCACATAAGGTGTTTGATGAAATGCCCCAAGAGCATGAAACAAACATGACATGAAGTGTTGGAGCCACACTCCTCGATCGCGGTTAGCAACTTGATGAACCTTTGATGTGTCATTGATAAAATATGCATGTGTGTAGTTCATTGTTTAATTTATATTGTTTGTAGCTAGTTAGTTTAACAAATGCATGATGGTTAATTATATATTTTATATTATAATAATGCAGATGAATCGGCAATGGATGTACGGTAACCGACTCTCCGCGAGTTCACTACGGGTTTGAAAGATTTCCTCGTAGTGGCTAATGCGAACAAGCGGGGGTTTTGTTATCTGTCCATGTGTTATCTGTAAGAATCGGAAGGTTACTCTTCCTCAAGAGATGTTCACATGCATCTGCTTCGCACGGTTTCATGCCAAGCTATAATTGTTGGACCAAGCATGGAGAAAGAGGGTTATAATGGAAGAAGATGAAGAAGGGATGATTTCATCGATGAAAGCTATCTTGCTCATTTCGTGATACTTTCATGGAGGATGCTGAAGGTGAAGGGAAGGTGAAGAAGAGGCACGTGATGATCCCGTTGATGATCTTGGTCGGACCATTGCTGATGCACGGAGACGCCGCGAAACTGAAAAGGAGAGGAGAATTTGGATCGCATGTTAGAGAATCACAGAAAGGCACTGTACCCGGATGCGATGATGGTCTGAAAAAGCTGGGCTGCACTGCTGGATTTGCTGAAATGGAAGGCAGAGGCAGGTGTAGCTGACTCGGCATTTGAAAACTTGCTGAAAATGTTGAAGAATATGTTTCCAAAGGATAACGAGTTGCCCTTGAGACGTCTGAAGCAAAGAAGGTTGTCGCCCTCTAGGTTTAGAGGTTCGAAGATACATGCATGCATCAACGATCGCATCCTCTACCATGTGAATACGAGAATTTGAATGAATGCCGGTATGCCTTGCATTGCGTTATAAGATCGAGGCGATGACCCGGTGGCGATGTTGAGGGCCGAACCCCGGAAGAGGGTTCCGCCAAGGTGATGTGGTATGCTCCTATAATACCACGGTTGAAACGTCTGTTCAGGAACAAAGAGCATGCCAAGTTGTTGCGATGGCACAAAGAGGACCGTAAGTCGGACGGGAGTTGAGACACACCGCAGATGGAACATAATGGAGAAAGATCGACAGATGGTTCAAAGATTTTGCAGCTGACGCAAGGAACATAAGATTTGCTCTAAATACGGATGGCATGAATCCTTTTGGCGAGCGAGCTCCAGCCATAGCACTGCCCGTGACTCTATGCATCTACAACCTTCCTCCTTGGTTGTGCATGAAGCGGAAGTTCATTATGATGCCAGTGCTCATCCAAGGTCCGAAGCAACCCGACAACGACATCGATGTGTACCTAAGGCCATTAGTTGATGAACTTTTACAGCTGTGGGGTGGTGTCCGTGTGTGGGATGAGCACAAACAAGAGGAATTTGACCTACAAGCGTTGCTTTTCGTAACCATCAACGATTGGCCTGCTCTTAGTAACCTTTCGGGACTGTCAAATAAGGGATACAATGCATGCACGCACTGCTTACATGAGACTGAAAGTGTACATTTGCCAAATTGTAAGAAGAACGTGTACCTTGGGCATCGTCGATTTCTTCCGAAAATTCATCCAGTAAGAAAGAAAGGCAAGCATTACAACGGCAAGGCAGATCACCGGCGAAGCTGCGGAACGACCGGTGCTGAGGTATTTGATATGGTCAAGGATTTGAAAGTCATCTTTGGAAAGGGTCTGGCGGACAATCAGTTCGAAGGGAGCCGACGGGCATGCAGCCATGTGGAAGAAGAAATCTATATTCGGGAGCTAGAATATTGGAAAGTCCTAGATGTCCGCTCTGCAATCGACGTGATGCACGTTACGAAGAATATTTGCGTGAACCTCCTAAGCTTCTTGGGCGTGTATGGGAAGACAAATGATACAAAGGAAGCACGGCAGGACCAGCAACGTTTGAAAGACCCTGATGACCGGCATCCGGAATGGTTTCAAGGTCGTGCCAGCCTACGCTCGACCAAAGAAGAGAAGGTCATCTTTTTGAATGCCCGAGCAGTATGAAGGTCCCGTCTGGATTCTCGCCCAATATAAAGGGAATAATAAACATGGCGGAGAAAAAGTTCCAAAACCTGAAGTCTCACGACGCCACATGATTATGACGCAATTGCTTCCGATTGCTTTGAGGGGCTCTGCCGGAAAATGTTCGAGTAGCCATTGTGAAGCTATGTGCATTCCTCAATGCAATCTCTCGAAGGTAATCAATCCAGAAGTTCTACCACGGTTCTGAGCGATGTGACCCAATGTCTTGTCGGTTTCGAGTTGGTGTTCCGCCATCCTTCTTCAATATTATGACGCACCTCCTGGTTCACCTAGTCGAAGGATTTTCGTTCTCGGTCCTGTATTTCTACACAATATGTTCCCCTTGAGAGGTTCATGGGAGTATTAAAGAAATATGTTAAGTAACCGTGCTAGGCCAGAAGGAAGCATCGCCAAGGGCTATGGAAATGAGGAGGTAATTGAGTTTTGTGTTGACTTTGTTCCGACCTTAAGCCGATTGGTCTTCCTCGATCGCGCACGAGGGGAGACTAAGTGGAAAAGGCACGATCGGAAGGAAATCAACGATATGTATGGACGGCCATTCTCGATGAAGCACACCACCTGATCTTGACCAATTCCAGCTTGGTGGGTCCGTACTTTGAGAAACACAAGAATATTTTACGTTCTGACAACCCGGGGAAGCCTGAATCCTGGATTAGGAAGGCCCACATGGAGACTTTCGGCAGTTGGTTGAGAAAACATTTAATGAATGACGATGATGTTGTAGATCAGCTGTACATGTTGGCCAAGACACCATCTTCGACTATAACGACTTTCCAAAGTGCGAGATAAATGGGAATACATTTTACACGATCGCCCAAGATAAAAGAGCACCAACCAAAACAGTGGTGTCCGCTTTGATGCAGCAACCGAGAATGGGCAAGAGGTCACATATTATGGTTACATAGAGGAGATATGGGAACTTGACTATGGACCCTCCTTTAAGGTCCCTTTGTTCGGTGCAAATGGTTCAAGCTAACAGGAGGTGGGGTAAAGGTGGACCAGCAATACGGAATGACAATGGTGGATTTCAACAATCTTGGTTACCTTGACGAACCATTCGTCCTAGCGAAAGATGTCGCTCAGGTTTTCTATGTGAAGGACATGAGTAGCAAACCGAGGAAGCGGAAAGATAAGATAACGATCAGTACATCATGCGATGATTCAAAGCGCCACATTGTTCTTTCAGGGAAAAGAAACATCGTGGGAGTGGAGGACAAAGATGACATGTCGGAAGATTATAATATGTTTGCTGAAATTCCGCCCTTCAAAGTGAACACCGACCCAAGCATTAAGTTAAATGATGAGGATGCTCCATGGATACGGCACAATCGTAAGCAAGCAGGGACACAAGGGAAGAAATGATGTGTAATAATTTATTGTACCAAACTTTGTTGAATGGATCATGTGAATTATATTACCCGTGATGTGTTTGGTGTCCATTTTGAATGATTCGAGATACCACCGATGATACATGAAATTTGGAGTGATTTAGTCATACTCCTGCCTAGGCGTATAATATGCATACCGTAGTCTTCATAGCCGCCGTCGTCGTTGTCTTGGTAGTAAATCGCCTTCTAAGTTGCCGCCGCCGTCGTCGCCGCTTTGTCGTCGCTGTCGTCGTCGGGCGGCGCCGTGGCTCGAATCGAGGGTAGCGCAGCGGGGATATCGCCGCCGTGATGTAGTCCATGGCGCTCTGCAGAGTCCGCCATACCACCATAGCCGACGGCCGGCCTCGTGGAAGTTCCCAGGAGGCAGACCGTCCTCCTCATACTGGCGAGCGCCTCTCACGCCGATTGATGAAGAAGGCATCCCAAGTATGCTGGTTATCGGGATGCCGGCGAGATTCATCCGCTGCTCCGGCGTGAGGTCGAGGTAGTAGTGGTTCGTGATGGCCGCCCGGTATGCAGTACCACGAGGGACGGAGGGACTGCACGCCCGGCGGCGCTTAGGCTCCAGCCGGTGGGGACGCTTGTAGCCCGGTGGACAAGGGTAGTTCGGCGCAAAGCTCCTCCACCTGCTGGTAGGTTAGAGTGGGTGCGGTGGAAGCCATGAGAGAGTGATGAGAGATTGTAGAGATGTGATAATGCTGGCCAAGCCGGGCTACATATATGTAGTGAGAAATGGCGGGAAAAATGGGAGCGGGAAGACAGGAGGCGGGAAGAAAGTGGCGGGAAGAAAGAGGCGGGAAGACAGGGAAGAAATGGCGGGAAGAAGAGGAATCTAACCTTTAGTCCCGGCTGGTTGGTGCAACCGGGACTAAAGGTTAGACAGACGCTGCGTGGGTAGCGCCACGCACGCCTGTCGGAGGAACAAGACAAAGCAGAAGCGGCGCCGTGCCTATAAAAGGAGCATCGTCTGTGCCAAGATAGAGGCGTGAAGAAATGGCGGGAAGACATAGGCGGAAAGAATGGCGGGAAGACTGGCGGGAAGAACTTGTGGGAAGACAGAGGCGGCGGGAAGAACTTGTGGGAATTCTTTTGGTTCTAATTTATAATTTGTTTGAAATTGTACATTCATATGCATGTATGTAGTACCGTAGAATATGTGAAACTCCTTCAAAATTAAAATAAAGCACAAAAGAAATAAAACAATACAAATTAAACAGAAAACAATACAAATTAAAAAGAAAACAATACAAATTAAGCAGAAAACAGGTTTGGGGGGGCTAAAACCCTAAACCTGGCGGCCTTTAGTCGCGGTTGGCCGACCAACCGCGACTAAAGGTTACCTACTAATCATGGTCGCCTCCCCAACCGCGACGACTAAAGGGGGCGGGAACGCATAAAAACCGCTAAAAACCCTTTAGTCGCGGATGGGCAGGCGACCAGCGACTAAAGGGTACCTTTAATCATGGTCGCGTCGCCAACCGCGACTAAAGGGGGCTATAAATACAAGGCTCGATTCTCGTCTTCTCGATTCGATTCTCGCCTCGTCTCTGCCGCGCCCTCGGCGCCGCCCGCCGTCGCCCTCGCCCTCGGCGCCGCCCGCCGCCGCGTCGCCCCTCGCCCTCTCGCCGCCCGCCGCCTCGCCCTCGCGCCGCCGCCCGTCGCCCTCGCCCTCAGCCAACAGCGTGCCGCCGGCCTCGGTATCTGCCGCCTCGCTCGCCCGCCCTCACGCCGCCGACCGGCCTCCTCGCCGCCCCAAGACGTGAGGGGCCTCCTCGCCCCCCTCAACGCCGCCGACCGGCCTCGGTTCATCAATTTTTAAAAGTTCACAGAATGAACAATTCTTCAATTTTTAAAATGGTTCAGGAATTACAAAAAGTTCTTCAATTTTAAAATGTTCACAAATTTGAAAAGTTGATCAGCCATGAAAAAAGATCATAAATTTTGGAAATAAAAGTTCATCAAGTTTGACATAAATTTGATTTTCTTTCGAAATGTACATCGATTTTTTAAAAAAAGTTCAGGATTTTGAAAAAAAGTTCACGTGTTTTGGAAAAAGAAGTGTCTGGAATCGGAAAAAGTTCACAGCTTGAAATAGTTTGTCAATTTAAGGGAAGTTCAAAAAATTTAGAATTTTATAAGAAAATTTGACGAAATTTGAAAGAGAAATAAAATCAAAAAATACATATAAAGTGAAAAAACAAAAAACAACAGAAAACCGGCCAAAGAAAAACAAAAAAATAAAATGGAGGGGGCGGCGAGGGGGCGGCGAGGGGGCGGCGATGCGCGCGGTGTTTTTTTTGGGATCGAGAGGGGGCGGCGAGGGTTATACATGTGTGTTGTCCTCGCCTCCCTCTCCGTGACGCCGTCGTCTGCCGCCCCGTCTCGCGCTCTACCGCGACACCCTCTCCCACCCCTTCCTCGCCCCCTCCTTTTGCCACCGCCCTTTCGCCACCGCCACCGCCACCGCCCCCCTTCTTCACTTAATTAATTTGTTTTTACTACATGTTTTCAGGACTGACATAATGGCGGACGATAGAGCTGACCCGATTATGGACAACTATGATCCGGACGGTGAAGCACATATGTTCGGCATCATAAACGGCGATATTCTATATGTGCCGACCGGAGAAGAAGAAGATGATATCTCTTCTTATCTGAACCTTGACGGTGAAGATGAAGGCGCCGTCGACAAGATGATGCCGAACAAGCGTCGATAAACGCGATCTTCAAATGGAAGTAGCAACCACCTCCGGCGCCGAGGTATATATATACATTGAGCCTCTGGTGATACAAACTAACTGATTTGAATAAATATGTGTGTACTAACGCGCGCGACTCTCTTTCTTATTTTAGCCCTCGGCCGGATCGTCGAAACAATCGAGTACGTCATCAAAGCGTGGCGCAACCAAGACGATGAAACAAGGAGAAACATGCACCATCGAGGTTGTCGGCGATTGCAACCGCAGGCAGCTGGAGCCCCACAAGAACGCCACCATGTTTGTCAGCCAATGCGGAGCCATTGTTAGAGACAACGTCTCGATCACCGTCCAGAGTGGAATGAGCCAAAGAAGGCACGAATTGATGGTTTCACTTTTGTCGATAAGAGAACAAAAAAAGATTGCTTCAAGAAGCTTATGGAACATTTCGTTCTACCTCCGGAATACAACAAATTCGATGAGGAGGGTAACAAGATTGAGGAAAACAAGGAGAGGAGGAGGCTAGTCAAACAGTTCGCTCTTCATAAGATGGCCGCGCATTCGGAAATTCAAGCAAAATCTAGCCCATGACTTTGTCAAGCAGAACAAGACTCGGATTTCAAAGGACAATATGAGAAACTGAAACATGATTGGCCAGAATTTGTGAAGCAAAAGAAATCGGAGCAGTTCATTCAAATATCGAAAAAAAATAAGGAAAATGCGGCTAAGAAGGAGTACAATCATGTTATGGGGCCAGGAGCGTATTGCATTTGGGTGCCTAGGTTGGAGAAGATGGAGAACGAGCTGAGGGCGCGAGAATCCATCCAGTGCGGAGGATGGGACCCAAGGGCCAAAAGCTGGTGGTACGGGCATGGGGAACGCTGAACCCGGAGGCGGGGAGTGTGTTTACCGGGCAAATTAATTAAACCCACCCAAGCCCTTATTGGCGCAATGAAGGATGCTCAACAGGGAAGATCAAGTTCAACAGAGAGAACGACGCTACCGACAAAGCCCTCGGGAATCCTGAACACGGAGGGCGTGTACGAGGCATGGGGCACATTCCGTGGAAAATAGGGTTCCCCGAGCGATGACCCGTATGGTTCTGAAGCCGTAAGAGAAAGATGGATCGGGAAGCAGATGTTGTGGCGCGGTTGGCATCGGAAATGGATGTGATGAAGAAAACCATGAGTGTACTAGTAGCGAAAGAGATGCAGCTCGGTGCAGCATGAAGATCATCCGGCGGATCTCGGAAGCCAGCAGCGGAGAAGCAGCGTGGCTTCCACGGAGGCCCACCGGCTGGTGCAGATGCACCGACGATCGAAATTACTGCACCGGAGCCTCGGTGGTCGAAATTACTGCACGGAGCCTCGGTGGTCGAAATTACTGCACCGGAGCCTCCTCGCTACCCGTGGGCGATATAAAGGAGATGAAAGAATGTCATCTGTATTATCCTATCGGGAACATGTCCATGAAGGTAGCCATCGGCAGTGCTTTACCATGTTTACAGGAGCACTCCACCACAACAACCCCATTCAAGATGGCTATGCTCGTGTCACGGTGGAGGACATAGTCCAAGGGTTTGAGGACCTGGAGATTGACATTGCTACACGAAGGGGAGAAAAGACTTGGAGATGTCAAGCGCCATTTCATTCTATGGCAAAAGAAGTTTATCAAGTTTCAGCGAGGCGCCAAGGACAACAAGTCCACCCCCTACGGTGGTGGTGGTGGCGGTGGCGGCGGTGGTGGTGGTGGTGGTGGTGGCGGTTCACCTACACCTCCGTCACGTCACGACGCCGCCCCCGATCCACAACGTCCGGCGGGTGATCAACCGCCGCCCCGATCCTCGTCCGGCGGGTGATCGACGCCGCCCCAATCCACCTCCGGCAAAGAAGCGAAGCAGTCTGGATTATTAACCCGGACCCTTATGTACCTAAGACCACAAAGGTACGGAGCCATCATCAAGCCTCTCCCCACAAGGCCTTGGGAGCGTAGTGCCGAGGAAGTCGACGCTGACATGCTGCTGATTTGGAGAAATGGAAGGCGGACTGCAAGAAGAAAAGAGAGCCCGAGCCCAAGCCAGTATTTTCGATGAGCAAAAGAAGTGGGCTAAGTCATTTTGAGCACACCGTCCCAAGCGCGAAGAATCTGCCTAACGACTATGCACGTGAACTTGTGGCAGGCACTCATGTTCAAGGAGAACAAAGAGCGGAGAAGGCGAAAGTAAAAAAGCGGAAACAAGTTGCCCAGCTCGGGAACAAAGTAAACAATCGATTGCCCGCTTATAGTGGAAGCCTTCGTCCGGATGCCCCGAGATCATACAAGCTGCGGCAGCACAGGATTAGTATGAAAGTGCGAGAACAAGCGGCCAACTTAGGTATTACTCTTCGTCAACTGTTAGGCCTTGATGAGGCGCCGGTGAAGGAGGTAGTAATTACATATGTCAAGAATGGGCCTCTCGTCGAGCCTGCGAGAGAAAAGGATCTACCTCCACAAATGAAAGGTCTGCTGAAATGGTACAAGGGTTACATAAAAATAAAACGCCAAAGAATATATTTATGCGGAAGTTAGACATGAGCATCACTTCAAACATTACTATGTACAAATTGAACTGAGTGAATTGTTCCAGCTTTTCAATCTGCTTGAGCTCGACAAATCTATCATCGGTTGCTACGTTACGTAAGTGATTTATTAATTTCTACCCCATCTCGTTCATATTGCCTGCACTATATATATGTCCTAACTATATTGTTGTGTCCGCTATTATACATGCAGAATGAAGATTAAGGAATGCAGAGTAAGGAACATCCATGATGTTGGGTTCATTGACCCACACATCGTTAATGGACATGTGTTGGGCGTCACCCCGCCGACGTGGAGGCAGCACACTGTGGCAGTTTCTTACAAAGCAGGAACTCAAAAGTGATATTCTATTTCCTTACCATTTTGGGTGAGTGTTTCTGTCTTGAGCACATTCTCTTTTGTTTACTCCATGCATGGTATGTGGCGGCTAATCGATGAGTTATGCATGACGTCTTGTGCATGTATCGTGTCCGCAGTTCCACTGGATTCTGCTAGTAATTAAAGTTAACACCTCGTAATGTCTCGCCCACGACTCTCTGAATATGGATCCAAAGCTTGGGCGGCATGAGAAGAATGCTGCAGAAGTAATTATTTTCATTCATTTGCGCTCTATATCGATCGGCCTATTTCGTTCATTTCCTAATATCAAGTAACTAATAATTCTCTTGTTCATTTAATTTTCTTTGCCTCGTAGGGTTTGGAGACGGTTCGTAGATACAAAGGTCGGTGAATTCAAAAAGAGCTAGAATTCAAAAGGTCAAAGGCTAAGAATCTGGGGATATTCAGCCACCGGAGACCAATCTATGTGGATACTATGTTCGTGAGATGATCAGGAGATACACCTCGGCGGGTTCCGAGTGATACCGATGCTCGAGGAATAACCTCCGGATGATGCTTAGTCCGAAGCTCGCTTCCGACCACTTCAAGAGGAACTAGCTGGATGGTTCAGCAGGAAGTCCTCCATCCTAAAGGAGAACACTATTACGAGGACGTAGAACTTTATATGCATTAAATCATGTATGGAAACTTGTTCAAAATTGTATATGGTCATCCAATGATATTGAATATATATTGTATATTCCTCTTGAATTCTTTTGGTTCTAATTTCAAATTTATTTGAAATTGTACATTCATATGCATGTATGTAGTACCGTAGAATATATGAAACTCCTTCAAAATTAAAATAAAGCACAAAAGAAATAAAACAATACAAATTAAACAGAAAACAGGTTTAGGGGGGCTAAAACCCTAAACCTGTGGCGGCCTTTAATCGCGGTTGGCGGAAGAACCGCGACTAAAGGTCCTCCGCTCTGACGGCCGCTGGCGCCCGTGGGCGGGCCGTTAGTCGCGGTTCTTAAGCAGCCGCGACTAAAGGTGGGGGCTTTAGTCGCTTATTTGGTCGCGGTTGCCCAACCGCGACTAATGGCAGTTGCGAACCGCGACCAAAGGCCTTTTTTCCACCAGTGCCCGCGAGTGGATCTTTGAGGCGGAGCGACAGGGCAGGTTGAGACCGCCTAGGAGAGAGGTGGGCCTGGCCTGTTCGGCGTTCGAGGTTACTTAACACGCTTAACGAGGTCTTGGTATTTGATCTGAGTTGGCTACGAGCTTATACGCACTAACCATCTACGCGGGAGTAGTTATGGGTATCCCGGCGTCGTGGTATCAGCCGAAGTACTTCAGACGTCAGCGACGGAGCGGCGCGCGCCGGATTGGACTGGAACGCCTGATGGGCTAGGTCTGCTTCCGGCCGCGTACGCAACGTGCAGGTGTGCTCAGGGCGATGGGCCCAGACCCCTGCGCGCTTAGGTTTAGACCGGCGTGTTGGCCTCTCTGTTGTGCCTAGGTGGGGCTGCGACGTGTTGATCTTCCGCGGCCGGGCATGACCCAGGAAAGTGTGTTCGGCCAAATGGGATCAAGCGTGCTGGGTAAGATGGTGCACCCCTGCAGGGAAGTTAATCTATTCGGATAGCCGTGATCTTCGGTAACAGGACGACTTGGAGTTGTACCTTGAGCTTATGACAACTAGAACCGGATACTTGATAAAACACACCCTTCCAAGTGCCAGATACAACCGGTGGTCGCTCTCGCTCAGGGATATGAGCAGGGGATCGCCGGGTAGGATTATTGCTATATGATGTTACTTGGAGGACTTCCGTTGTCCTCTTCTGTCTGTTGCAAGACCGGTGTCCAGAAGTGTAGTCTTCGTTAAGACTAGCTATCCCCCTCTTATTCTGGCATTCTGCAGTTCAGTCCACTGATATGGCCTTTACACATATATCCATGCATATGTAGTGTAGCTCCTTGCTTGCGAGTACTTTGGATGAGTACTCACGGTTGCCTTGTTCCCCCTTTTTCCCTACCTCTACTCGATTGCTGCAACAGACGATGGAGCCAGGAGCAGCACGCCACCGCCTATGGCGACTACTACTCGGAGGTGCCTACTACTATGTGCAGCCCGCTTCGGCGACCGGGAGTAACCTAGGAGGATCGAGGCGGGAGGCCTGCTCCTCTTCGATCTGTATCCGGTTTGTGCTAGCCATCTTATGGCAACTTGTTTAACTTATGTCGTACTCAGATATTGTTGCTTCCGCTGACTTCGTCTATGATCGAGCACTTGTATTCGAGCCCTCGAGGACCCTGGCTTGTATTATGATGCTTGTATGACTTATTTTATTTATAGAGTTGTGTTGTGATATCTTCCGTGAGTCCTCGATCTTGATCGTACACATTTGCGTGCATGATTAGTGTACGATTAAATCGGGGGCGTCACAAGTTGGTATCAGAGCCGACTGCCTGTAGGAATCCCCCTTCCACACTCCTTGCCCGAAGTCGAGTCTAGACATTGCAAAAACTTTTACTAACTTGGCTGTGTGCCTTACGGGCCCACGTCGCCATCGGGTGGTACTAGGATCTTTTACTCCTCGACCTTTACTCTGGGACTCTGAACTCTCTTCTACTCGGGTTAAACGATTTTGCTAACTGTCACTAGGATCCCGTGACCCCATTCACCCCAAAGTTGGATATAGCCTTAGTTGTTCTTGGAATTGTATTTGAGCAATTTCCACACTGTCATTTGACTCCTTTGAAACGTCTTTGTTTTCAGATGGAACCCACGAGGCAGGTAAATGCGCCACACGACGGCCATTGGTGCCTCGGGATCACCTGCGGTGCTAGCCGAGATGATGACCTATCTGGGTTATCGCTGGCACCCTGAGTACACCGTCTATGAGGAGTACCAGGACTATAAACAGGAGCAGTACCGCGCCATCGTCCACCTATACTCTCGGGAGTACGAGTCCACTACTGTGCTGCACACCGCACATGGTGTTGGAGTGACTATCGATATGGCAGTCCACGATGCTGCTTATGCTATTCTGACACGTCTTCGTGCAGAGTATCGAGAGTTGGACACCTCCCCCTTCAGGCACATTGCTATCGCGTCTGATGTTGGTGAGGAGGGTTACTACACTGCTGCCTACTCCACTGTCACCAGAGAGCCCTTCTACCATCAGAACTTTGTTCTGCATGCTGATGGGCTGGATCGAGCTAACCGAGCTCTTCGCCACGAGTTGTACATCACCCGTCAGCACCTTTACCGTGCTCTGACGCTGATGCACCCCTTTGTCCGATCCGGAGAGCTGCCGCGTTCTGCGATTTACCCAGCCAGGACCGTGATGCCCCAGGGTGTCGGTTGGCCAGACGTGGGAGGCTACTCTCCCGCACTTGGCCATTTTCTGCCACCCGGACGTCGGATTCAGCACCAGAGTATCCGCGGCCCCCAGGTCACTGACGTGGAGGACTACCCGCTGCCGCACTACCAGCTTTCAGGCTACAGCTACCTCCGCAGTACCGCGTGGGACTGATGTAGACTTGTCTGTTAGTGTTATATGCATTCGCCGCGAGCCTGCGTGCCGCCTATGATGTTGTAGTCTATGTACTGGACTATATGTATCGAACTCTATGCATGATTCCTTTTGTAAGATATGCCAACTACTATGTAGTTTCTATCGTGCTGTTTTCGTTATGCATGTTTCATCATGAATGATTCCTGACTCTTGCTTAATTTCTCAAATGCTGAACTACCCCTGTTATATAATACCAGGATGGTTAGGCCAGCTGGTCGTGGTCGTGGTGCGAACTTCCCACCACCGCCTGAGTACATGGCTGGTATGATCCAACAGCTCGAGATGAATCGCCAGTTCATGGAAAACATGATGGCTCAGTTTCCTCGCCCCAATATGAACCAGCACCCAAACCGGAACAACTCTGCAGGATTCAATACGCTGAACCCCAGCGTGTACCGCAGCTCAACTCAGCCGCTGGATGCTGATGACTGGCTCCGTGACATCACCTATGAGATGGAGTCTGCTGATGTAGCCCCTGCCAGCTATGTCACTTTCGCTTCCTTCTACCGAAGGGACCCGCAGCTCAATGGTGGGACAGCCACAGGCGTACTCGCCGATTGGAACAATCATCACTGGCGGACTTCCAAGCTGCCTTCCGTGCCGCTTCATCCCTCAAGGGGTCATGGACGGAAGAAGCGTGAGTTCGCAACCTCACCCAAGGCAACAAGACTGTTGAAGCTTATCGCGAGAGTTCTGGACTTGTCTCGCTATCTCAAGAGGACATTGCAAGCGATGCACGCAGACAGGAGAAGTTCCGTGGCGGTCTTCAAGGTGACATCAAGCTCGCACTTCTAGTGCACGACTTTGCTGATTTCGCCACCTTGGTGAACAAAGCTATCAATGTCGAAACTGGTCTGCAGGAATACCAGAGCTCTAACAGGCATAACCGTGACACGGGCTCATCTTGAGCCCGTCCTCGCGAAGCGCAAGATATGGATTCCCAACGGTATGTACCGGCCGAATGCACCGCTTCAAGGCACAACTATGCTACACCTAAATGCGCCTACAACTAAGCAGCCGAAGCTTCCAGCTCCACCACCCCAAGCTCCTGTTCCCACTCCCAATAATGGCTTGTGCTTCAGGTGCGGACAACCAGGGCACCGTGCTAGAGAATGCAACCAGAACCAGAATCAGCTGGCCCTTCCAGCAGCTGGCCGTGGAAACACCCAGACCCGCAACAACACTGCCAAGTCTTATGGGCAAGCTCAGGCCAACCACGTTGATCTGAACGAAGCTCAAGACCAGCCTGCTACTGTGATGGGTACACTCCTCATAAATTCAGTACCTGCATCTATTTTATTCGATTCAGGAGCATCGCATTCATTCATGTCTGAAGACTTTGCATACAAGCACGACGTTAAGTGTGAGGAGATGAACTCTTCGGTAGTGGTAAAAACCCCATTGGGACAATGTCAAACCTCCATGGTTGGTGTCGACGTCCCCGTGGAAATCGAAGGGTTGGAATTCTATACCTCCCCCATTATCCTGAAGACGTCTAACATCGACCTCATTTTGGGGATGGATTGGTTGAAAGCGCATACTGCGTCAATCGTTTGCGCCACTAAGACCGTCCATCTGGTACACCCTTCTAATGAAATAATAAGCTACAATGCTCGTCTGGTTCAAGATGCCAAGGCAAGGCTCTATGCATTGAATGCATTGAACGCCACACCCCTCGAGGGCATTGAAAACATTCCTGTCGTTTGTGATTTCCAGGACGTCTTTCCTGAAGAACTTCCAGGGATTCCCCCTGCTAGAGCTGTCGAATTCGTCATCGACTTGAAACCAGGCACCACTCCTATAGCCAAGCGACCATACAAGATGCCGCCGCATGAACTCCTTGAACTAAAGGAGGAAATCGACAAATCTCTTCAAAGCGGCTTCATTCGCCCAAGTTGCTCACCTTGGGGAGCACCTTCTCTCTTTGTCAAGAAGAAGGATGGGACAAACCGATTGGTCCAAGACTACCGTCCTATAAATCAAGCTACCATTCAGAATAAGTATCCTCTGCCTCGGATCAATGATCTTTATGATCAACTGGCTGGTTCGTCAGTGTTCTCGAAACTCGACTTGAGGTTGGGTTACCACCAGATCCGTGTTTGTGAGGAGGATATCCCCAAGACCGCATTAAGTGACTTGTTATGGTTCATACGAGTACACCGTCATGTCTTCGGCTTAACCAATGCTCCAGCCACCTTCTCTCGCTTTGATGAACTATAAATTCATGGATTACCTCGACAAGTTTGTCGTGGTTTATCTGGATGATATCTGATCTTTTCAAGAATGAAGAAGAGCATGCTGAACATCTTCGTCTTGTGCTGGAAAAGCTACGAGAGCATCAACTCTATGCCAAGTTCTCCAAATGTGAATTCTGGCTTCCGAAGTAACCTATCTTGGGCATGTCATTTCTAAGGATGGTATTGCCGTCAACCCTGAAAGAGTTCAGGCTATTCTCGATTGGACTCCTCCGAAGAACGTTAAGCAAGTCAGAAGTTTTCTCGGTCTCGCCAGCTATTGCCGTCGATTAAATGAGAACTTCTCCAAGATTGCCAGCCTCGACTAACTTTGTTGCATAAGGCGTCAAATTCAATGGGCGAGATAAGTGTCGGAAAGTTTCCGGGCACTCAAAGACAAGTTGACTTCTGCCCGATGCTAGCTCCTCCTGATGCTAAGAAGGACTTCGTCATTTACTGCGACGCTTCCCGTCAAGGATTAGGCGGTGTCCTAATGCAAGAGCGCAAAGTGGTTGCTTATGCCTCTCGACAGTTGCGCCCTCACGAAGAGAACTACCCAGTTCACGACCTCGAACTTGCTACCGTCATTCATGCACTGAAGCAGTGGCGACATTACCTTCTCGGTAATCGTTGCGAGATCTTCACCGACCACCAAAGTCTGAAGTATGTGTTTACTCAGCCAGACCTGAACCTCCGTCAGCAGAGATGGATGGAGGCTGATTGCAGACTTTGATTTGGGTATTTCCTATCGCCGAGCAAGGCTAATGTAATGGCTGATGCCTTGAGCGCAAGTCTCTTCTGCAACCACCTTGAGTTCACAAAGTTCAGCCCCACTTGTTGAAGAATTCAGAAAGCTGAACCTCCATATTGTTCCTCGGGTGCACTCACTCCCCTCCTCCGGAGTTCCGCAAGATGAATCTCCGTGTTGTTCCCCTGGGTTCCTCTATACCTGGCTGTTGAACCCGATCTCGTGGGCACCATAAAGACAATGCAGGGATTTGACTCTGAAGTCTACAAGATTAAGCAAGACATCAAGAAAGGAAATCCCTCGTCCTTCACTATTGCTGATGATGGCGCCTTGTACTTCAAAGGCCGCCTAGTGGTGCCATGTAAGAAGGAAAACCTGAATATGACTCAGAAGGTTATGAAAGAAGCTCATGATACGCCTCTATGTATCCATCCTGGCAGTACAAAGATGTATCAAGACATTAAATCGAGATTACGGTGGTCTAATATGAAGCAGGACATTGCTCGCTATGTTTCTGAGTGTGAAGTTTGCCGTCGTATCAAAGCAGAACATCAAAGGCCTGCTGGAACTCTGCAGCCTATCTCTATTCCTGAATGGAAATGGGACCATGTTGAAATGGACTTAGTCCTTTGGATTTCCCAAATCGCAGAAAGGTAATGATGCTATTCTTGTCGTCATTGACGGCTTTCTAAAGTTGCTCATTTTACGGCGGTCAAAGAAGCGATCACTGCTAGCCAGCTTGCAACGCTCTATATGTCCAGAATTGTTTCACTTCACGGTATTCCACTGGTTATCAGTTTGGACCGTGGCAGCTTATTCACTTCAAGATTCTGGGCAAGTTTTCAAGAAGCTATGGGTACTCATTTATCTTTCAAGATCTGCATTTCATCCATGATCTCAAGGGCAAGTTGAGCGTGTCAACCAAATTCTCGAAGACATGCTTGAGCTTGTGTCGTTCCTTCGCAAGAAATGGGAGGAATCTCTCCGTATGCTGAGTTCTCTTATAATAATAGCTATCAAGCTAGTCGAAGATGGCCCCTTGAAGTGTTATATGGACGAAAGTGCGAACCCCTCGAACTGGTCGGCGGGAGCGTCCACTCTTCGGTCCGGATATTATCCAACATGCCGAAGAACAAGTTCGCATTATTCGCGAGAATCTCAAGACTGCTCAGTAACGTCAAAAGAGTAATTATGACCGTCATCACAAAGACATGGTCTATCAACCTGGCGAAAAGGCCTATCTTCGCGTTACACCAATGAAGGGTGCTCACCGCTTCGGGATCAAGGGCAAGCTAGCTCCTCGCTATATTGGCCCATTCACTATTCTGGAAAGGCGTGGAAAAGTGGCTTATCAGCTGGAGCTTCCGTCGAACCTTTCTCAGGTTCACGATGTGTTCCACGTGTCACAACTTCGACGCTGCTTCAAGGACCCAATCCGAGCAGTGGACCATGAAGTGCTCGAATTGCAACAGGACCTCTCCTATAAAGAGCATCCGGTCCGCATTCTCGACCAAGCTGAACGCCGCACACGCCAGAAGGCGATCAAGTTCCTCAAAGTCCAGTGGTCGAATCACTCACGAACGAGGCCACACGGGAACACGAGGATCGTCTTCGAGATGAATACCCCGCACTCTTTCCTTCTACCTCCTAAATCTCGGGACGAGATTTCTTGTAGTGGAGGAGATTTGTAACACCCGGATAATTAAGCTACAGTACTCACCCCGGTTACTGTGACTAAACTCACGTTGATTCGAACCCGGTCTAAAACAAATTCAAAACAAAAGTAAACGATAAAAGTTTTCAAAAACTAAAACTAAAATGTTCGGGGGTTGTCAAAAATAACAAACCTAATTATGGTGGGGTGCACAAAATTTTGTAAAGTGTTTTGGTATTTTAAATAAACTAAAACAGAAAAGAAGAAAATAAGAAAAAGGAAAAGATAAAACAAAAGAGAGGTGGGGGAAGGAAACCCCACTGGCTCAACTGGGCCAGCCCTTCCCCACCTGGCCCAGCCCCCTCCCACGGCCCGGCCCAACCGGCCCCCCCACTTAACCCCCCTCCCGAGCGGTGGGAACCCTAGCTCCCCCACTCGCCCCCTCCCCCGATCCCCTTTCCCCCCTCCCCCGCCCGATCTGGATCGGGCCGATCCTCCTCGCCCCCGACTGCCCAGCGACCCCGCCGCCCGACACGGTCGCCTCCGCCCCTGCGCCCCTACGCCGCCGTCGGACCCCCCTCCCCACCGTTGCCCCATGGCAGCGCCTCGCCCGCCTGAGGTCGTCCCGAACCCCGCCTCACGGAGCTCACCCAGCGCCGTTCGGCCGCCTCCCGACTCCCTCCTGCGGTCGCCTCCGAGCTCCACCAAGCCGCCGTCAAAGACCCCACGGCCCCTGTGAGCCGCCCTCGCCCCTCGCTCCTCTCTCCCCTCCCGAGCAGCGCGCCGTCGAGAGCCCCGTCGCCCGGCTCGGCCGTCCCCCGCCCCCTCGCGGTCACAGCAGCCCACGCCGCGCGCCGCCGCCCCCGCCTCCTCTCCCTCCTCCTCGCCCGAAGCGCGCCCTCTCCCCTCCGCGCCAAAGCCCCTCCGCCGTGGATCCGTCGCCGCCCCCCCCCCCGGTGACCGAACGGTCACGGGGCCGAGCCCGTGTGGCTCGGCGGCGCCTGTAACCCCCCCCGGCCCAGAGCACCCCCGAACGGAGGCGAACCCTCGCCGCCTCCGCCGCTCGCCGGCGCCGCTCGGCCGAGTCCGGCCGACCCCATGCCCCCATCGGACGCGCGCCCTCTCCCCTTCCTAACGCGCGGCCCGCGCCCGTTGAGCCACCGGAGAGCAAGTCCGTGATGCTCGGCGCCCTCATGTGTAGCCACGGGCCAACCCAGCCCCCGCCGACGTACACAGGGCCCGCTGGCCACTGGTGATGGGCCAAGGGGCCCCCTCGCTCTGTTGACTCGGTCGTGAGTGACCGATCCACCCCCCACCGACAACGACATGGGGCCCGTCCCTGGGACGTTTTAAAAAATAAAAAGGAAAATGAAAAATTAAATAAAATTAAATAAAATGAATAAAAACTAATTAATTAATTAATTAATTAATTAATTAAGTAATTAATTAATTTAATTAATCCTGATTAATTAACCTAATGACTAATTAACCTAATTAACTACTGTTAATTAAACTTAATTAACTTAATTAGGTTAATTAGTTAACAGAGGATGACGAACGGGACCCACATGTCAGGGTTGACTTAGTCAACCCTGTTGACTGCTGATGTCAGCATGACATCATGCTGACGTCATAAATACATTTTGGAATTAATTAATTAATTAATTAAATTCCAGAAATTATTTAAATCTTTTAAAAATCATATCTTTTAATCGTAACTTCGGTTAAAATATTTTCAACATGAAAGTTGCTCGAGCAGCGAGGCGAATCCGGATCGTAGTCCGTTCGTCCGCCACACACCCTAACCTATCAGACCTGCAACTTTTCCCTCGGCTCCTCTGCTGAAAACCCAAAACAGGATTACTTTCCGGATGTTTCCCATAACCAGTACCCCCTACCACGTTAGGGCACGCCTAGCATCGTTACTTGACATGTCATGCATCAATGTGCATCTGTTTACATGGTATTCATTGTTTCTTCCCCTCTTCTCTCCGGTTGACTCTGAGACCGGCCGCTGCTGCTGCCGGTTCGACTACGGAGTTGGCGACCCTCTCTCTTGCCGAGCAACCAGGCAAGCCCCCCTTGATCACGGATATCGCCTACTCTTCTCTATCTGCTTGCATTAGAGTAGTATAGCATATTCTTGTTTTGAGATACTCCTATCTTTGCTGCATAGCTTTGTCCTTGTAACCATTGTTACCTTACGCAATCCTATATGCTTAGTATAGGATGCTAGTACTTTCATCTGTGGCCCTACTTTCTTGTCCGTCTGCCGTGCTATACTATCGGGCCGTGATCACACGGGAGGTGATCACGGGTATATACTATATACTTATAAGCGATACATGTGGAGACTAAAGTCGGTCGGTGATGGAGCACCCATGAGTGGATCTTTGAGGCGGAGCGGCAGGCAGGTTGAGACCGCCTAGGAGAGAGGTGGGCTGGCCTGTTCGGCGTTATGCGGTTACTTAACACGCTTAACGAGGTCTTGGTATTTGATCTGAGTTGGCTCTGAGCTTATCGCACTAACCATCTACGGGAGTAGTTATGGGTATCCGGCGTCGTGGTATCGGCCAAATACTTGAGACATCGGCGACGGAGCGGCGTCGGATTGGACTGGAACGCTGATGGGCTAGGTGCGCTTCGGCCGCGTCACAGCGTGCAGGTGTGCTTTCAGGCGATGGGCCCGGACCCTGCGCGCTTAGGTTTAGACCGGCGTGTTGGCCTCTCTGTTGTGCCTAGGTGGGGCTGCGGCGTGTTGATCTTCGCGGCGGGCGTGACCGAGAAAGTGTGTCGGCCAAATGGGATCAAGCGTCTTTGGGTAAGATGGTGCACCCTGCAGGTGAGTTAATCTATTCGGATAGCCGTGATCTTGATAACAGGGCGACTTGGAGTTGTACCTTGAGCTTATGACAACTAGAACCGGATACTTGATAAAACACACCCTTGAAGTGCGGATACAACGGTGGTCGCTCTCGCTCGGGATATGAGCGGGGATCGCGGGTAGGATTATTGCTATATGATGTTACTTGGAGGACTTCCGTTGTCCTCTTACATGCATTGCAAGACCGGTGTCGAAGCGTAGTCTTCGTTAAGACTAGCTATCCCCTCTTATTACGGCATTCTGCAGTTCAATCCTTGATATGGCCTTTACACATATATCCATGCATATGTAGTGTAGCTCCTTGCTTGCAGTACTTTGCATGAGTACTCACGGTTGCCTTGTTCCCCTTTTCCCTACCTCTACTCGATTGCTGCAACAGACGATGGAGCCCAGGAGCGACGCCGGCGCCTATGGCGACTACTACTGCGGAGGTGCCTACTACTACGTGCAGCCGGCGGCGACGACCGGGAGTAACCTAGGAGGATCCCAGGCGGGAGGCCTGCTCCTCTTCGATCTGTATCCCGAGTTTGTGCTAGCCATCTTATGGCAACTTGTTTAACTTATGTCTGTACTCAGATATTGTTGCTTCCGCTGACTCGTCTATGATCGAGCACTTGTATTCGAGCCCTCGAGGCTCCTGGCTTGTATTATGATGCTTGTATGACTTATTTTATTTATAGAGTTGTGTTGTGATATCTTCCCGTGAGTCCCTGATCTTGATCGTACACATTTGCGTGCATGATTAGTGTACGATTAAATCGGGGGCGTCACATATACACCGGGTCACAACGTGCTTTGGCCGTGGTAGCTTTATCAAATAACACTCCCCACCTTCTGCAAGACGTGCTGAAGTGCCTCGCTGTGCTACCTCAGCGGATCCAAGATTTAAGGCGGGCGTCCTCAAGAGCCGGGGCCGTAGCCGCGTTGAGCCGGGGAAAGGCATGGATTCCAGAACTAGACCCGACCGACCTCGCCCTTGGATACCCGAGTCTGAAGGAGGATGGTACCGTATTTGATGATCAGGATTTCACCGCCTGCGTCAAAGACATACGTCCCGTGGCTACCCTCATTGGGATCGACACTGACCTTACGAAGTATTCGCCGGGGTATGACAGTGAGAACCGGAGAATTCCAACACCTCCATATGATCAAGTCAGCCTGATCCCTCCAACTCATAAGCATACCTTTGCCCTTGAAGTGGACCCAGCCGGTTTAATAGATGATGAAGCTGAGTTTGAAGCCTTGAGTGGCATTGACTGGGCCTCGTTAACCTTCCAAGACAAAGCAACCGACGGAGAGGCGGAGAAGGATAACCCGGAATCTTCAAGCCCGCCGAAGGAGTGAACCGCCAGGCGTTTTATGACTTTGCAAAAAACAATGCTTCATTTATTCAGACTCGGGGAGTCTTGTAATAGGGTAGAAAAACATCTCAATTTTTGTCATGCCTTCGCGCATGTTTATGGTGCTTAATACTTTTGTAAGCCGCCATCGCTATATATTTCCAGCTTATGTTGATCGTTTATTTCCTTGATGTTAAATTTTGCTTGCCTTATCCTACATATAAAACAATCAAAAATTCCCTTGGCAGTTTATCGCATCGGGGGTTACATAAGGTATTGATAACCCAGAGGGCAAACCCAAAACATCATATATATGCTGGTTTATGACTATATTTATTAAACATAATCACAATAGCATACCTGCGATCCCTTTGGTAATCTCGACTGCTTATATGACCTTCACCATGTGGTTAAATTCAACTCCTAAAAGTCGAACATGTAATATTCACCTCGCATTTAACAACCTGGGGTTATCAATATTAAGCCGGAAAAACAAAAACCCATCTCATAGTGCTTTCAAAAAGGTCTCAAGATAGTCAAATAATTATACTTATGAAATATAATGGATAATAAATATTCAAAGGCTTCTGATTCGAATACGATCAGAAAACCGCTCCAAAGGGGTTAAGCTAAGATTCAGATATGATCACATAGCCCCCAGTGGCATTGGCGATGCCGATCAAGTGGGTATCGACAGCTGTGTTCTCTTTGGTTCGAATACGACCTATGTATGAACAGGAAGCCCCCAAGTGACCATAAGAGTTGTTTAATGACGCTGATTCGAATACGATCCACGTCAGACCCAAAGGGATTAAGCTATGATTCAAATATGATCAAGAAGCCCCCAAGTGGGTTTGGCAGTATGCCGATCAAGTGGGTATCGACAGCTATGTTCTCTTTGGTTCGAATACGACCTATGTTTGAACAGAAAGCCCCCAAGTGATCATGGCTAGATTCAGATATGATCATAAGCCGGACCAAAAGGAAAGCCGGATTCATGTATGATCCGCTCCCTGTTGGTTGTTTTCACCACCTGATAAAGAAGACATATACACTTTTGAGGATAAAAAGGACAGAGGTCCTGCTTTATTGCTTTATATAATATATACACTGTCAAAATATATACATCTTGAGAGCCGGTAGCTTAAGTATAGTAAGGCCGGAGATGAGCAATATTCCATGGCCGGCGGGTCTCCTCCTCCGACTTACGTGAGTCTTTGTGCTCTCGAACATCGATAAGGTAGTATGACCCGTTGTGCAGATTCTTGCTAACCACAAAGGGTCCTTCCCAAGGTGGGGATAGCTTGTGCATGTCAGACTGATCCTGGATGAGCCGGAGCACTAAGTCGCCTTCCTGAAAGGTTCTGCTCCTAACCCGGCGGCTATGATAGCGGCGCAGGTCTTGTTGATAAATCGCCGAGCTGGCTATTGCCAAGTCTCGCTACTCATCCAACAAGTCAAGTGCATCCCGGCGAGCTTTTTCGTTGTCAGCTTCAACGTAAGCCGCCATGCGGGGTGAATCATGCCGGATGTCACTTGGCAGGACTGCCTCTGCACCATACACCATGAAGAAAGGTGTGTAACCTGTAGATCTGTTAGGCGTAGTGTTGATGCTCCATAGTACCAAAGGTAACTCCTCCACCCAACAACCCGGAGTCTGCTGCAAGGGGACAAAGAGCCGGGGTTTGATACCCTTCAGGATCTCTTGATTAGCCCTTTCTCCCTAACCATTGGATTGAGGATGAGAAACAACCGAAACATCAAGCCGGATATGTTCTCATTGACAGAACTCTTCCATGGCACCCTTGGAAAGATTAGTGCCATTATCAGTTATAATGCTGTGTGGAAAACCAAAAGGAAAGATCACCTTTTTCATGAACTGAACCGCCGTGGCTAGATCACACTTACTGACCAGCTCTGCCTCAACCCATTTTGTAAACTTATCCACTGCCACCAGGAGGTGTGTCTTTTTATCCTTAGACCTCTTGAAAGGTCCAACCATGTCAAGCCCCCAGACTGCGAACGGCCAAGTGATTGGGATCATCCTCAACTCTTGAGCCGGCACATGAGCTCGTCGTGAGAATTTTTGACACCCGTCACATTTGCTAACTAGATCCTCCGCATCAGCATGAGCCGTCAGCCAATAGAAACCATGACGAAAAGCCTTGGCCACAAGAGATTTTGACCCGGCATGATGGCCACAATCTCCTTCATGGATCTCACGAAGTATCTCCTGGCCCTCCGCAGGCGACACGCAGCGTTGAAACGCCCCAGTGACACTTCAGGGATGTAACTCGCCATGAACAATCGTCATGGATTTGGACCGCCTGACGATTTGTCTGGCCAAGGTCTCATCCTCAGGCAACTCTCCCCGGGTCATATAGACTAAATAGGGCACTGTCCAATCCGGGATGACGTGAAGAGCTGCCACCAGCTATGCCTCCAGGTCTGGCACTGCTAGTTCTTCCTCTGTACACTACTAGAAAAAGGGCTATAGATGGGATTGACACTAATGGCGCACCGGACAAGCGGTGCACCATTAGTATATACTAATGGCGCACCACCTTACGATCGCCATTAGAGTTGAAACTACTAATGACGCCTTTTGGCCCAAGGTGCGCCATTAGTATCAATTTTGAACTAGTGCGCTTTGTCCAAACATACTAATGGCGCATCCGGACTCGATCGCCATTACTAGTTGTAACTAGTAATGGGCACTGTCGGAAAGTCGCCACTAATGTTGTTTTTTATTATATTTTTATTCCTTTTTTGCAAAACTACTAATGGCGCCTTTGTTCCACCAATGCGCCATTACTAGTTTAAACTAGTAATGGCGCCTTGTGGAACAAAGGCGCCATTCATAATATATATTTTGCAAAACTACTAATGGCGCACCACCGGAAGGTGCGCCATTAGTAACTGGATTACTAATAGGCGCATTTAGAGTTGGTGCGCCATTAGTAAGTGGAAGCAACAAGATATTTTGGACAGCCTCTGGTACCCACACTCACTTTCTCCCCACTTTATTCTCTCCACCTCCTCCTTGTCTCGGGTGCCTCCTCTTTTTCACCTCATTTCCACCATAGATTCATTCAAATTAAGTGGTTAAATTACCTTGTTTTGATAGGTAAGTAAGGGGGAAAGCTATATTTATGTTGTTCTCCCTACAACAATGTGCACATGCACTTTTTATGCCTAGCTAGATCTATGTATGTTCGTGGTGCTGCATATGTTTGTGGTGTTGCATATGTGTTTGTGTTTGGAGGTATACGGTATTTGAAATCGATAGTTGCCAATATTTTGCGGAATGTTGATTCATTTCCGTTTAGTGAGAATTTTAGCATTAAGCATTCTTTTTGTCCTATTTTTAGGAAAGTCATGCCAAATTTTTCTTGGTTCTAAAATATCGTTTTGCTCTACCCATGAGCGACCATGGTCCGCATACGATGACCGAAGGCATCATGAATAGGTTTTGAGGTACGTGCGAAGGCGAGATGCTTCAAAAGAACGAGGCGGAGATAAGATGTCCGTGTCGAAGATGCAAGCTCAAGAGCCTTATTGCGGACCGGATTCGAGCAGTGCGGGACCACCTGCTCTTGCGTGGTTTCATGGATGGCTATCGGTGGCAAGGTGATGAAGATGACTACGAATTCGTCCATGGGGGCGGGCAAGAAATGAGGAAGGGCAGCAAGACAACCACCGCGGCTCGGCGGGCGAGAAGGCGAAGAATCCCGGAGAAGATCATGATGGTGATCTTTGTACACGGTCATCATGTAGAAGATCACGAGGACATGATGATGAGGAAGATGCGGAGCAGACGGCGGGCATGATCATGAAGATGATGATGCGGCGGAGCGACGACGCTGGACCATCGATGGGCTGGGTGCAGGACCCTCATATTCAAGAGCTGCTTCTCAAGCGGACGGATGACGCAAGAGCTGCCGCCGAGAGAAAGCCAAGATGGATCAACTTGAGTTAGGCGCGGTTATCCATTGTATGAAGGATGCAGGCGAGGATACCCGCTGAAAGTAACGCTCATGGCTCGGAGATGAAGGTAAAACACAAAATGACCGGCGCGTGCCGGCGAGAACATGTCATTACGCACGAACGTCTTCCCAAGGGGAACAAGTGCCCGACCAGTTTGGAGGCGAAGAAAATCGTGTGTCCTATGGATTTACCGCGTGAAATACCATGTGTGCATGAACAATTGCATCATTTATCGGGACGAGCACGCGGAGTCTACCATATGTCCGGTGTGCGGCGTCACTCGATACAAGAAGAGGAAGAAAGCTCCTCGAAAAGTGGTGTGGTACTTTCGATCCTCCTCATCTGCAGCGGTATTTCACGGACCCTAAGGTAGCAAAGCTCCTGCGTTGGTACGTGGATAGGGAGAGAAGAAGCGAAGATGACACAAATGATCCGGAGATAGATAAAAAGACAAGATGCTGAGTCACCCTAAGGATGCGAGCGGTGTAGCGTTGAACCAAGACCCAGAATTTGGGAAGGATCCAGGAACATCGTCTTTGAGCACGAGCACCGATGGAGTCAATCCGTTTGGCAGCCAGAGAAGCACACATAGCACCTGGCCTGTGTTTGTCTGGATGTACAACCTTCCCCTGGTTGTGCATGAAGAGGAAGTACATTCACATGAGTATGCTAATTGAAGGGCGAAACAACCAGGGAGCGACACCAATCTGTATCTGGTGCTGCTGAAAGAGGAGCTTGACACGCTGTGGAAAACGCCGTGTCGTACGGGGCGCCGCAGAAAGAATATTTCCCTATGAGAGCCGCACAGCTCACGGCGGTGCACGACTATCTCGGTTACCGATATCTCGCGGGCAGGTAGTCCACGGACTTTACGGATCGTAAGGTGCATGGATGACACAACGTATCGCCAGCTAGATAGAGATCCCGGGTCTTCGAAAACCGTGTTCATGGGATATCGAAGGTGGCTTCGCGACGATGACCCGTGGAGGAAACACAAGGATCTGTTCGATGGTGAAACCAAACCCCGAAAGCGCCCGTGTCACGAGGAGCGGCGAGGAAATAGACAAGCTGTTTAAAAATTGGAAAGACTGCCCACTGCCGGAAAGAAGCAAAAGGCGCGAGCCGGAAAGAAGCGAAAGCGCCCGAGCAGCTGCTGAAGGTATGGAAAGCGAGGTCTGTTTTACGGGACTTGCCGTCTTGGAAGATCCACCGTGTGCCTCACAGCCTTGATGTCATGCATATCATGAAGAGCGTGTGCGAGAGTCTGCTTGGTACCCTGCTCAACATGCCGAGAGGACCAAAGATGGGCGAAAGCAAGGCAGACTTGAAATCAATGGACATCGTGCGGGAGCTTCACGCTAATGATGATGATGATGATGATGATGATGATGATGATGATGATGATGATGATGATGATGATGAGGCAAAGCAGGACCACGATGAAAGTCGTCGCCAAAGGCAAAAGGCCAAGAAGACCGGAAATGACTACCCTCCGCGTGCTTCACTCTAAGTCGGGGAGGAGATCGAGCAGTTTTCACCTGCCTCCTAGGAGTAAAACTTCCTTCTGATTCTGCTGGGAAGATAAGCAAATACCTAGACCCAGCGAAGCGAAGTTCGATGGGATGAAGTCTCACGGTATCGCGTCTGATAGCGCAGATACTTCCGATTGCAATCCATGGGATCATGGGCGCGCACGTCCGTGAAAGCGCTATTTGGCCTATGCAACTTTTTCGACGTCATCTCGGAAGTCGATTGGCGTGAGGCAACTCGAAGGCTACGAGGAAGAGATCGTGGTGATACTATGCGAGCTTGAGATGTACTTCCGCCTGCATTCTTGACGTTATGGTGCATCTGTTGGTCCATATAGTGGAGGATATCATCCAACTCGGGCGGCGTTCCTGCACAGCATGATGCCGTTCGAAAGGATGAATGGTGTCATCAAAGGATACGTTCGCAACATGTCACGTCAGAGGAAGTATAGCGAGGGCTTTCGACCGAAGAGTGCATCTCCCTCGCACGAATTATCTAGGCATCGAGAACCCGTTGGTCTGCCCGTCAGCGAGCACCTCGGCAGGCTCGCTGGATGGGGTCACCGTGAGGGTCGCCGCGAAATGCATGTCGACTTAGAGGGTCGACTCGCCGACTTTGAAAGAGCAAACCTAGTCGCGCTACAACACATAGGCGTGGTCGATCCTTGGGTGGTAGAGCACAAAACCTTTATTAAGAAGGCGTACAATGACCGAGGCCAACAGAGGGCGGACGAGATATAATCAAAGAGCACAACTCATGTTTCACGCGTTGGTTCAAGCGAAGCTTACGTCGTACCCTTTACATGAGGATTCTTCGCGGAAGAACAACTCATATTCGCCTTGTCACAGGCGCCGAGCACAACCTGATGACCTATGAGGCTACGATATCAGCGGCTACACATTCTACACGAGGCCAAGGACATGAAGAGCGATGGTTATCGAACTCCGGGTAACGATGGAATCCTACACGGTAATGACAAGGACAGATACTACGGAAGGATCGAGGAGATCTGGGAGCTGAGCTACTGTTGGAGAGAAGGTCTCGATGTTCCGTGTCGAGATAAGAAGAGCGTCCTAAAGAAGACCGGTATTTCACCACCATGGTTATACCGAAGCCAAATCCAAGATCCGGGGTATAAGCGTCACCGCGAAAAATGAGCCATGGGTACTGGCTTCCCAAGTTGACCAATGCTTCTTCATTACCGACCGTCAAAGCCCGGTCGTGTTGTCGTGAGGAGAGGCAAAAGGAAGATCATCGGAATGGATGGAGTAGCCAATGAGCAAGACTTCAACAAGTCTGACGACCGAGGATCGAACATGGCGGCGATGATGAAGTAGCAGCATACACCACAAGAAGAAGCAGGACCACCCTACCTAAGGGCGTCCGTTCCACGGAAGAACTCCATTTGCGAAAAAGAAGGGCAAGAAGATTGTGAACAGATAGCTAGCTACGATCGATTGTATTTAAATTGTAGCCTTCATTTCTCGATTGTATTTCATGGGCACTTTTTGAACTATCATGAATATTTTTAAATTTCATGGACACTCGATCTCGATCCCCTCCATCTCGATCGCTATCCCACCTCGCCAGATCACGGTCCCCTCGCCGCCGAGCACCCCGGTCCACAGGCCGCCGCGCAACCCCCGCCCTCGATTCCCCTACTCAACCGCCGCCGACCCCCGCACCTCCCTACTCAACCGCCGCCGACCCCCGCACCCGGCACCTCCCGCTCCACCGGCATTACTGTTTGATGATATTTTTAAAAACAATTACTGTCTTATAAAAAAAATTACTGTTATGATTTAAACAAGTTTGAACATATTTAAACACAAATAAGTATCAAACAACATTTTAAATGCATAAAAAATTGTGGAGCCTAGGAATCGAACCCAAGACCTCCTGGTGTGAGAACTGGCCGCTGACCAGTCAAGCTACTAGAGGGAACTTGATGTGGATCAGGTCAGGTGGAAGATAACCTGTTGGCTCGAGCAGAAATAAAAAAAAAATACTAATGGCGCACCAGGGTGAGGTGCGCTATTAGTATGGATGTACTTATGGCGCACCGAGGGGTGGTGCGCCATTAGTATTGTGCCGCCCCCATCCATATTTCCTCCCCGGCCCAAACCTATCCCCTCTCTCTCCCTCGCCCTCGCCCTCGATCCCCTTCACCTCTCCTCTCCTGATGCCGCTGCCCCGCTGCCTCGACGCCGCCCAGCGACGCCTCGGCGCCTCGGCCGACGCCTCGGCGCCCGGCGCCGCCTCGGCGCCGCCGACGCCGCCTCGGCGCCTCGGCGCCGCTGCCCGCCGCCTCGGCGCCGCCTCGGCGCCGCCCAGCGCCACCGAGGAGCACGACCTGGCGCAGGCGCACGTCATGCAGGGCTACCCCACCCACCTCTTCTTCATCGACGGCGTGCCCAGGGACTACTCCGGCGAGAGGACCAAGTGAGCAATTTCGGCAGATCCCCAATTCCCACCCTGTTCCCGCTCCGCAGCTGCTGAGAATTTTGTTTTTGCTTTGCTGCAGGGACGCCATTGTCGCTTGGATCGGCAAGAAGCTGGGCCCTGCGGTGCAGAACCTCACCGCCGTCGACGAGGCCGAGAAGATCGTCACCGGCGACGACGTGGCCGTGCTTGCCTTCCTCGACCACCTCTCGGTATGCAATGCGCCTTCTCCAGTAGCAGCAAAGTCAAACAAACCCAAAATTGGTTCATTTGCAAACCATGTTACCCACATTGACCCAAAATTGGTTGAATTGCAAACCATGTGACCCAGATTGACCCAAGAATACAATGCTTGAATTGTGGCCAAACCGAGAACATGTGGCCATGTTACCCAAAATACAGTGCACCTAGTTTTCCCAATGCCTTTATTCTTCTGCTTGCTCACTACTAGATGAAATGTCAACCTGCATTTTCCATTTCCATGTTCTGAGAACAAATCCGAGATGTGCTAGTTTGTTTAGCTCTCGGTACACAATGCACCTAGGATGATCTTCGCTTTGAGTGGAAGCTTTTGGCTGCAATGTTCTCTGTATGGATCATTACTGCTTGTGTGCTTGGGGCATGTGCATTCATAAGAACCTGGTTTGTTCTTGCACTGTCCCTTGCAAGGGTTGATGTCAAGATGCTCACATTCATTTATATCTGCATTATTTAAGAGCATTAACCATCAGAACATATTATTGAATTGGCCGTGCATTTGGTGTATAGGAAAATGTTTTTCCATCCAAAGTCGTGAGGGCTTGTGTGGTTAGCAGGTTCTAAAAAGGGATGAATAAAAAATATTGATTTCAAATATCATCATATTTCAGCTTTTTCTTAAAAACAATATTTTAGCTACATACACCTATTTTTGTTTCTTGAATTTGTAGATAATTTTCGCGCTGATGTAGTGCTTTTACTGGTTAGAGAACTAGTTTGTTATAGTATAAATTCAAACTCTCATATTTGTCTTGTTTTAGAGATCAGAAAAGAAAAACTAGTAGTAATCAATTCAAAGCAACCAAACATGAAAAGTTCTTTGAATACATTCAAATTTAAACTTGGTTTATTAGTCCTACTTGCACCGCATGAGGGAAAAATAACACTGGATGAGAACAATGGTATGTGTCGAAATATATTGCCCACCTCTCTACATCAGTTTAAACTTTTGAATCAATTGACCGGAGCATGAATTCAATATGGTATCATAGGAAAGAGGTCTTGAATTCAAGACCCTGTCAACATAGTATTAAAAGAAGATTTTGCAGCCTAGACAACCATCCACGTAGGATTGTTATAGGCCACAAAATATTTTCAGATTTAAAATTTTAAGGGCTCTCAGAGTGTGGATTTTCTATCATACTATGTTGCTACCCCTTCTATGTAGGTCATCAACTTTATATCAAGATCCATGTTGTTTTGCATAGAATTTATTTTCTTCCAAACAAGAGAAGATTTGACCTTAAAACTTTGCACGTCAACACCGCACAAGAACCAGTATGTATGTGAATAAAATGTTTCCAATTTTTCGATTCAACAGGAAATTATCAAATTATATATTTCGGAGGGGCTTTATCATATTATATGTTTATGTTTCGCCAAAGAAATCATACTTCTGTGATGCTGATCCACAAGTTAAACACCTCAATCTGTTAGTATTTGTCTGCATTTTCTCACATTCTTCTTGTATCTGATCCAGTATTGCTTGTAGTGGTTTGTCCAAAATGTTGAATGATACTGCTTGGAGATGCATATATTGTTTCACCTCTTCACATGCCAATGTATTTTCCATGTTGTGATGGAGGCCTTTTTGCCTTGTCCACCCGAGAGGCCCTTGAGTTTGCTGGAATGTCGATTAACTTCCGTTCCAGCAAATTCGGGTACTCCATATGTCCTATTTTCAGCAAAGGTCATGCTGAAATTTTCCGTGAATTTTAGCATGACTTTGCTAAAAATAGGACATATGGGGTACTTGTGACTAATGCATGGGCCGGGGTACTGGTGACTAATGATGAAAGCTTAGGCTTTTAGGATGCCTCGGCGTCGAAAAACCCTCAGTGATAAAAGCTTAGCTTTTAGGATGCCTCGGTGTCGACAAACCCTAAATGATGAGACCACGATCTTGTTCCTTGACAATAACCAACTTTTTGACCAAACTTTGTTCCTATTTAGAGAGAAACATGGCCAACAACGATTAGGCCGGGGGTTCTGGCGGCAAGGCATTATGGGAGCTGTCCCAGGAGATGGAGGAACAACCTCACTTGTATGAGGACGCCGCCTTCCCCACCGATCCCGAGACCACTCATGGTACCGCCGAGGATGACCCCACTAATGCCACCACTGATGGTGCCGCCGAGGATGCCACCACTGATGATGGCGGCGCACGCATAGATGGCAGCCAACCGAAGAGGCAACGGAAGGACCGGCGCCCGACCGTGCTCCGCACCCTCAAGGAGGAAGTGTTGGGGAACGTAGTAATTTCAAAAAATTTCCTACGCACACGCAAGACCATGGTGATGGCATAGCAACGAGAGGGGAGAGTGTCGTCCACGTACCCTCGTGAGACCGAAAGCGAGCGTTATAACAACGCGGTTGATGTAGTCATCGTCTTCACGATCCGACCGATCCAAGTACCGAGCGTACAGCACCTCCGAGTTCTGCACACGTTCAGCTCGATGGCGATCCCGGGCTCCGATCCAGCAAAGCGTCGGGGATGAGTTCCGTCAAGACGACGGCGTGGTGGCGATGATGATGCTCCACCGGCGCAGGGCTTGACTAAGCTCGCGACGATATGACTTCACGGCGCAGGGCTTCGCCTAAGCTCATGACGATATGACCGAAGTGGAATATGGTGGAGGGCACCGCACACGGCTAAGGAGCGATCACGTAGATCAACTTGTGTCTTCGGGTGCCCCTGCCCCGTATATAAAGGAGCAAGGGGTGCGGCCAGCCAAGAAGCGGCGCTGGAGGAGTCCTACTCCCACCGGGAGTAGGACTCCCCCTTTCCTAGTTGGATTAGGATTGGAGGAGGGAAGAGGGAAGAGGCGCCGCCCCTCTCCTGTCCTATTCGGACTAGAGGGGAGGGCGCGGCCTGCCCTGGCTGGCCCTTCCTCTTCTCCCTATGGCCCATCAAGGCCCATTGACCCCGGGGTTCCGTAACCCGGTGTTCCGTAACTTCCTGTTTTCATCCGGAACCTTTCGAAGTCAAACATAGGCTTCAATATATCAATCTTTATGTCTCGACCATTTGAGACTCCTTGTCATGTCCGTGATCACATCCGGGCTCGAACAACCTTGGTACATCAAAACTTATAAACTCATAATGAACTGTCATCGAAGCGTTAAGCGTGCGGACCCTACGGGTTCGAGAACTATGTAGACATGACCTAGAACCATTCTCGGTCAATAACCAATACCGGAACCTGGATGCCCATATTGGTTCCTACATATTCTACGAAGATCTTTATCGGTCAAACCGCATAACGATATACGTTGTTCCCTTTGTCATCGGTATGTTACTTACCCGAGATTCGATCGTCGGTATCCAATACCTAGTTCAATCTCGTTACCGGTAAGTCTCTTTACTCGTTCCGTAATACATCATCTCACAACTAACTCATTAGTTGTAATGCTTGCAAGGCTTATGTGATGTGCATTACCGAGAGGGCCCAGAGATACCTCTCCGACAATCGGAGTGACAAAACCTAATCTCGAAATACGCCAACCCAACATGTACCTTTGGAGACACCTGTAGTACTCCTTTATAATCACCCGATTACGTTGTGACGTTTGGTAGCACCAAAGTGTTCCTCCGGTAAGCGGAGTTGCATAATCTCATAGTTACAGGAACATGTATAAGTCATGAAGAAAGCAATAGCAGCATACTAAACGATCAAGTGCTAGGCTAACGGAATGGGTCATGTCAATCAGATCATTCTCCTAATGATGTGATCCTGTTAATCAAATGACAACTCATGTCTATGGTTAGGAAACATAACCATCTTCGATTAACGAGCTAGTCAAGTAGAGGCATACTAGTGACACTCTGTTTGTCTATGTATTCACACATGTATTATGTTTCCGGTTAATACAATTCTAGCATGAATAATAAACATTTATCATGATATAAGGAAATAAATAATAACTTTATTATTGCCTCTAGGGCATATTTCCTTCAGGAAGTTACTGAAGTGGACTCCGACGGGAATCCAACGGCGCCCGAAGGAATAGTCAAGGGGTACTCGCTTCAGCTCGGGTGCATTCTCCGGAGCACCGTCTCGATCAACACCGAGAACCCGAGGCATCTGACCGAGGAATTTGCGTAACCTCCTCTTCATGAAGCTGCACGAGCGATACAAGTTCCCGCTGAATTTGAAAACACAAGCCTCAAAGGGAATAAAGTGAACAATGCTGCTCTCACGAAGATGAGCAAGGCCATGTCTACTTGGAAAAGCAATGTGAAGAGAATGATCGAGAAAGGTGAGAGTTATGAGAAGATCAAGGAGAAAAATCCTTCGATCACGAAGATGACTACAACGACTTCAAGATCAATTGCTCGAGCACCGCAAACTCCGAATCAAGTCGAGTGGGGAAAGAAATGCGGAACTGAACTTAGGGAACACACACTCGGTCTTGGCGGTTCTGAGTGGCGGAGCCTATATGGGACAAGGAGGAGGCGGACCGTCTGAGCAAGGCCTGCCGCCCCTCTTCGATAAATCTGGTGACAAGCAGACCAGGAACTTTGTCGGGGCCGGTACAAGAAGGACCGAAAACAAAGGAGCTTACCACGGATCCGAAGACTAGGGCGCTTGAGCTTGTTCTGGTAAGGAATACACCCCCGCATAATTAGCTCCATATGGTTGCATTCTAATTAATTAAGCCAAATTCCTAAATGGTTCACATTCCTTCCGCAGCGATTGAAAGCGATGGCAGCGGGGTCATCGAGAGCAACCCTTGGGACACCACTCTAAATAGGGCGTTGAATGTAATGAAGAACAAGGATAAGCTCGATGAAGCCGACGTCGGCTGGTCGTGTGGCTGGCAAAGGCTTGTCGACAAAATGGTCGTCATACTATAACACTGGTGGGCGAAAGGAGAAAAAGACCAGTTCGGAAAGCGGTAGCGAGGTTCAAGAACTCAACGCACAGGTGGCGCGGATTCGGAGATTGTCCAAGAGCAAGTGCAACAACAACTCGGGCGGCGATCACCGCCATTGTGCCTACCTTGATCGAGGGTTGAGTCGTGGATTGCGGCGCCAACGAGGGCCGCCCGATTCCTAGCTTCACGGCCAGCAACTTCGCAGAAGCGATGGCGGGGCCATTGGTGTCTCCGGCGGAGGCGGCATTGGTGTCTCCGACGCTGGCACAGGAGCTTAATGCACCCGGTGTCGCCGCCGCCACCTCTGCGTAAGCGGCCCTTAAATCATCTGCACGCCCGCCGTTGGCGGTGCCTCGACATTAGCCGAGCTCGATGCCATCATCACGGTAACTAATTAAGCTCTCTCGGCGAAGACTTCATCTCCTTGCCTTTTACTGGGCATCCTCGGCGCCCTACATGTTTTCGCGGCGCCGCCGACGTTCGGTGCACTCTCGCGCGCCGTGAACAACGAGTTGGTCGATGTCGCCAAGGAAAAATCGTTCAATCGGGCAACCCTTGTTCCACGGTACCAGATGCCACCCAACTTGTTTAGGGTTCAACTGGTTCGGTGCTCCGAGCTGCGACGAGTTGTTACCTCCGATTCGACCCGTCGGGGCGGCGATGATGGCGTGATGACCCTCGGCGCTGCTGAGCTGGCCCTGCTTTGGCGAAGAGCCGATTCATTTGGGGCGGGGCACCACCCCAAAGACAACACCGCCCGGTCGTGCCAGCGCCAAGTCGGCCCGATGGCAAGACCGCCCCGAACGGTGCGGACATCCCTATGCCACTGGATCCAAACATGCATATGGCACGGGATCGAGCGCGGCGACGACGATACATTTGGCAAGCGTCGATCAGTACTTTGCCGATCATGGGTGCGGTGGCGACTTCATGGGGCCTCCTTCTCAAGAACCCAACCCAACAAAAGGCGTCCGCGATCTAGCTGGTACCACGGAGAAGCCAAGTTGCAACAGCGCCGTAAATGCGCGTTCAGCTCTCGGAGAGCGCCTCCAGCTGCCGACTTCACCGAGCCTCGGATAGGCGAGGTGCGAAATATTATCAGCCCCAACACACTCAAGAAGGCGGTCTGTGAGCAGAACTTGGTCCCATTACAGGAGAAGAAGAAGGCACGCAAAAGAAAGACTAACAAGTGTGCGGGCCAGCCGGCACCCAGTACGATCCGTGCTCAGGATGGGCCACCTTCACCTGGGGATATCTCGAGGAGGGTGCATGTGGCGGGTAGGGCGATGCTACCGACAAATATGCTCAATGCTGCAACCGGTGCTATCGGAGTCTGCATGACGGTGTTCTTTCTTGGGAGAAGCGGCGTCTCGAGAGAAGGATGTGGCATACCGGTTTCGCGGCCAAGGTGCGGAGGGCAAGGGCTTTGTGGATAACTCCGCAGGCGTATGATCGTCCTGCGGTTTGATGACATCCACGCTATGTTGAACCTTCATCCGCTGCACTACACCTTCGTTCGGCTATTTTCGCTGAGTATGGAGATGCGGATCATTCACGACAAGACCCGGACATCGTGATAGTCGACCCCTTCTACATGCGTGCCAAGATCTTGGGCAGCGCTGGGGACCGCAAGTCGCGAGTTCTTACCTCGAAGGCGTCATTACGGCAAACCAAGATAAGGATAACTTCCTCGTGCCTTACTTTCCGAGTAAGTCCTCCCTCAACCGCCCGTAACATATGAATTCTTACATTCCGATAGTTTTTCTTTTAACATTCCGTGTTTTCTGCGGTGACACATTGCACGCTCATCCTCCTAAGCCCCAAATATTCCATGGCCACGTATTTCGACCGGACCGTCGATTGAGCGTAGACTACACAAATGTCAAGAAGGTTCTTGATGATGTTCTCCCGGCTCGCCAAATCTGGAGGCACCTTCACCAGGCCTATTCGTAAGTATGGCAAGCACGTGTTCTCCCACAATACGACGTTCTGCTGCGTCAAGCAGCCGCCTGGCGGTGAGAAGGGTGCCTACTACGCCATCCATGACATGCGGGCGATCGTACGGGACCATCATCAACTTCTGCTACTGAGTAAACTCAAAGATTGGGCCGCGAGCGTGTCGGCAATCCAGGACGCGGACATCAGACAAGAATTCTTTCGCATCCAGTCGGAGTTTGCGGAAATCATCCATCAAGATGTCCTTCATACCTCGGGGCAGTTCTACCTCGAAATCAACCGTCCAACGGTGACATCGACACAATGCTACAAATGCAGGCTGACAACGCCGGTTATTTCATGACTCCCACGATGAGCGGTGGCTTCATCACGCTCCGGTCCCTTGAGTCGAGTCAAAAGCAGTGATCTGTGTCTAGTTCTGAAACATCGATTGGCTCATGTTGTAATTAAACTTTAATGAACTTGTAGTATGTCTCTTTGGTTTGAGAGTCGTTCAACTTAGGCGTGTCGATGCTATTAATTTCTTGCTTTTCTCTTCCGATCGTTCTGTTGCATACTTATATATTGCTTATGTATTGTCGTGAATTGGTACTAACGTTTACGTTTGGCTAGTGCATAGCGATGCCGTCGTATGTCGTGTACAAGGGTAAGGTTCCGAGTCTCTGACGATTGGGAGGAGTGTCGGAGACAGGTTCACCGATTCAGCGGTAACAGTTACAAAGGTACACCACTAGGGCGAGGCGAATCTAGATATGCCCGCTATCTAGCGGAGAGGGAGGGCGTTGGAGGAACCGGATGAAGGCGAGTTTCATCGTGATGATGCTCATCGTGATGACCGCAGCTTTCTTCTATGTGATGGTAGTTTAGATGATCGATATCGACTTGTAATGTGAAGACAAACTCGCTACTCGCGGTCTCGAGACTTGTAATATAATGTTCTATCTTTGTTCGGTCTTTTCAATTCAGAGACTAATATGATGAATTGTATTCGGAGACTAATATGATGAATTGTATTTAGAGACTAATCTTCTATTGTATTCGATGAATCTGTTGTTGATGTGTGCTGTCTATATTTTGTCCAATTATACATTTTGTAACCCGTGCAAAAAACAGAAAATAAAAAAATAAAAAAACCTAATATTCATACTAATGGCGCATCACATCACAGTCGCCATTAGTATGCCAAAGGATACTAATGGCGCATCATTAAATAGTGCGCCATTAGTATGCCAGGTTACTAATAGCGCATCTTGTTGTTGTGCGCCATTAGTATGCCAAAGCACTGGTGTACATGGCCCCGGGAGGCATACTAATGGCGCCTTGTTGTATATACTAATGGCGCATCGAGGTCCGCCATTAGTATACCAGATACTAATGGCGCACGGTGGTGCGCCATTAGTAAAATATACTAATGGCGTGGCACTAATGGCGCACCACTAATGCGCCATTAATGGCCAAATTAGGTGCGCCATTAGTAGGCCTTTTCCTAGTAGTGGTAGGTACCTTGACAGAAGGATTATGCAGCACATCGAGGAAGGTGTTAGGCGGCACCGGCTTACATTGTGATCCCAACCGGCTTAAAGCATTAGCCGCCTCATTCTTCCTTCGATCAATGTGCTCCACTTGATAACCTTTGAAATGCCCAGCCACAGCATCTACTTCACGATGATAAGCCACCATAAGGGGATCTTTGGAGTCCCACTTTCCTGACACCTGTTGGGCCACAAGATCTGAATCGCCCAAGCACCTTACCCAGCTCAAGTTCATCTCTTTGGCCATCCGGAGACCATGGAGTAAGGCCTCGTACTCAGCTGCGTTTTTAGTACAAGGAAACATAAGCCGGAGCACATAACAAAATTTGTCACCTCGAGGGGAAGTTAAAAAAACTCCAGCCCCCGAGCCTTCTAACTACCTGGACCCATCAAAGTGGATAGTCCAATACGTGTTATCTGGCTTCTCCTCAGGTGCCTGCAACTCTGTCCAATCATTGATAAAATCCACCAAGGCTTGAGACTTGATAGCTGTACGTGGCATATATTTCAAACCATGAGGCCCAAGCTCAATAGCCCACTTGGTGACTCGTCATGTGGCTTCCCTATTCTGGATGATATCTCCCAAGGGGGCAGAACTTACCACAGTTATAGGATGACTTTGGAAATACTGCTTCAACTTCCGGTTTGCCATAAACACTCCGTAAAAAGTTTCTGCCAATGTGGATACCTTTGTTTAGACTCAATGAGCACCTCGCTAATGTAATAAACCGGCCGTTGAACCGGATGCTCCTTGCCAGCTTCCTTACGTTCTACCACAATAGCAAAACTGACGACTCGTGAGTTAGCAGCCACATATAACAGCAACGGCTCCTTATCAATGGGAGCCGCAAGGACTGGTGGCTCTGACAACTGTCTCTTCAAATCTTCAAAGGCAGCATCAGCAGCATCACTCCAGACAAAGGTGTCTGTTTTCTTCATCATCTGATACAGTGGTAGGGCCTTCTCACCCAACCAGCTTATGAATCGGCTTAAAGCAGCAACATGACCCACCAGTCGCTGAACATCATTGATGCACGCCGGTCTAGCCAGAGAGGTAATCGCCTTGATCTTCTCCGTGTTAGCTTCAATGCCTCTGTTCGAGACCAGAAAACCCAAGAGCTTACCTGCAGGTACACCAAATACACACTTGGCCGGGTTAAGCATCATCTTATAAACCTGGAGACTATCAAAGGTCTCCTTCAAGTCAGATATCAAGGTTTCCTTGTCTCGGGATTTCACCACGATGTCATCCACGTAAGCATGAACATTACGTCCGATTTGATCGTGTAGACAGTTCTGCAAACATCGCTGATAAGTCGCCTGAGCACTCTTGAGCCCAAACAGCATAGATACATAACAGAAGGCTCCAAACGGAGTGATGAAAGACGTCTTCTCCTGGTCCTTAACTGCCATTTTGATCTGATGATAACCAGAGTAAGCATCCAAAAAACTCAAACGTTCACAACCCGCCGTAGCATCAATGATTTGATCAATACGGGGGAGAGCAAAGGGATCAGCCGGACAAGCCTTGTTTAAGTCCGTGTAATCCACACACATCCGCCAGGTGCCGTTCTTCTTGAGTACAAGCACCGGGTTAGCCAACCACTCCGGGTGAAAAACTTCAACAATAAACCCGACCGCTAAGAGCCGGGCAACTTCTTCCCCAATAGCTTTCCGTCTCTCTTCGTTGAACCGTCGAAGAAACTGCCTGACCGGCTTATACTTCGGATTAATATTGAGAGTGTGCTCAGCGAGTTCCCTCGGTACACCCGACATGTCAGAAGGCTTCCATGCAAAGATGTCCTGGTTCTCACGGATGAACTTGATGAGCGCGCTTTCCTATTTAGGATCCAAATTGGTACTGATGCTGAATTGCTTAGAAGAATCGCCTGCGGTAAAGTCAACAAGCTTCGTCTCAGCGGCCGATGTAAACTTCAACGCTGGGTCATGCTCTATAGTTGGCTTCTTCAGGGAGGTCATATCCGCTGGGTCAACATTGTCTTGATAAAATTTGAGCTCTTCCGCTGCATAGGCAGATTCAACATAAGCCGTGTCGCCTTCTTCACACTCCAAGGCTACCTTTCCACTCCCACGCACAGTGATGGTGCCCTTGTGACCCGGCATCTTGAGCTGTAAATAAACGTAACACGACCGTGCCATGAACTTAGCATAAGCCGGCCGCCCAAACAGAGCATGATATGGACTCCTGATTTTAACCACTTCAAACGTCAATTTCTCAACCCTGGAATCATACTCATCTCCAAAGGCCACTTCCAGTTCAATCTTGCCAACTGGGTAAGCCGACTTACCAGGAACCACTCCATGGAAAACAGTGTTGGATGTCCTCAAATTCTTATCAGTCAACCCCATGCGTCGAAAGGTCTCATAATAGAGGATGTTGATGCTGCTACCTCCGTCCATGAGTACCTTAGTGAATTTATATCCACCAACCTGAGTTGCGACCACCAAGGCTAACTGACCTAGATTATCAACCAGTGGAGGGTGATCTTCTCTGCTCCATACAACGGGCTGTTCTGACCACCTCAAATAACGAGGGACTACCGGCTCAACAGAACTCACGGCCCTCTTATGAACCTTCTGGTCATGTTTGTATAAGCTAGTGGTAAACACGTGATACTGCCCACTATTCAACTGCTTCGGATGGCTTTGATAACCCGACTGCTACTGCTGTTGCTCTCCTTGACCAGACTGCTGTTGATTATAACTACCTTGATGTCCCTGAAAGCCGGAGTTTGAACCGCCGCCCGGGCCATGAAAACCGCCAGCTCCTGAACCGCCGCCGGACCCAGAATTGTCACCGAACGCGTTGGAATTCTTAAAAGCCTTCATGATCGCGCAATCCTTCCATAAGTGGGTGGCGGGTCATTCCCGGGTGCCGTGTCTCGGGCAAGGCTCATTGAGTAACTACTCAAGAGATGGGCCTGACCCGCCAGATCGAGGGGGCGGCTTGCCCTTACGTCTCTGATTGTTACCTTGTGCATTAGCGTTGGCAACAAACTCCGGGTTACCATCCGCCTTACGCTTATTGCCACCTTGATTCATCGGATTATGCTGCTGACCCTTTCCATTGTCGTTCTTCTTTCCCTTCCCCGTCTTTTCCTCATCAGACGCGGGATCCTTGGTACTATCAGAGTCGGCATATTTGAATAAAGCCGCCATCAGCGTACCCATATCGTTGCAATCACGCTTAAGGCGCCCCATTTTCTGCTTCAGCGGCTCAAAACGGCAATTCTTCTCCAACATGAGGACTGCAGAGCCGGCATCCATCTTGTCAGATGAATGTATTATCTCCTTGACCTGGCGTACCCAATGAGTGGTGGATTCACCCTCCTCCTGCTTACCATTCGTTAAGTCCACGGTCGACATAGATTGCTTACAGGTGTCTTTGAAGTTCTGGATGAAACGGGCCTTTAACTCTGCCCATGAACCAATGGAATTGGGTGGCAAACCCTTTAACCAAGACCGGGCCGTTCCATCTAACATCATGGTGAAGTACTCAGCCATTGCCGCGTCGCTGACCTCCAACAGCTGCATGGCCATCTCATAACTTTCGATCAATGCTCCGGGCTGTAAGTCGGCCGTGCAATTCGGCACCTTTCGAGGTCCCTTGAAGTCCTTGGGTAGGCGCACATTACGCAAAGCTGGTACCAAACAAGGAACACCGCCGGTTCTAGTGGCTACTCCCGTCTCAACAGAAGTCGTCGGATACTCTGGGAAATCTTGATGAGCCGTCCGTTGAGCCGCTAGCTGAGCCGCCCGCTCGTTCTCCTGACGTACTCGGTCTTGCACCGGATTATAGCCACCGGGCTGGTTACGACGCTGGGCGTTGCTTGACAAAGCTTCAGACTCCATGTGCCTGCTGTAACTCGGGCTCCGGTTTTGACGAGGCGGTGCTAACCAAGGCGGAGGAGTTGAATGAATCCTGTCCCGGCTGTAAGAATAGGTCTCTTGCTGAGCCAGGGCCGTCTGGAGAAGTTCTCTGACCCTGTGGGTCTCCACCACTATCGGGTCATCACCGTCCACGGGAAGAGCCACCAAGCGCGCCGATGCCGCGATTAAGTTCTCGATGGGGTTGGAAAAGTGACCCAGCGGTATCGGCACGTAACGGGGCGGAGCCATACTCCCATGAGGAGGTGCCATCTCCCGAGGCTGAGCCGGTCCTCCTGTTCCAGCTGTCATAAACTGATTTGCATCTGGCGGGTTACTAGGACCGGCTCCGGGTGTAGCGAAAAGATTTCAAGGATCATAAACCGGAGGTAAATGGGACTAGGATTTCTGATGTCTCCTCCTCATCACCTCGTTGGACGCGTTTAGCCTCATCGTGAGCTGGTAGGCTTCTGACTGTAGCCGCTGCGCCCGTGAATCTAGAGCCGCCCGCTCTGTGGCTAATCTAGTATCCTCAGCTGCCAAGGCCTCCTTGGCCCGAGCTATCTCCTCACGCACCCGTGCCACCTCTGCGTCATGCTCATCTTTATTTACAGGAATAACCATGGCGGTTAACAGGGCCATAAGCTTGTCCATGAGATCTATCAGCACCTGAGCCGGCGGGCACACAGGGCCTCCTGCCCCGGCCGCTCCTGTCTCGGACGCTATTGCTGTAGCGGCTGTAGAATTTTGGCCGGGTTGAGTCCCAGCCATGAAGACTCCTGCCCATCTTGGCGGCTCGCAGGGGTCCGTAATACTGGTGCCATCGGAACAGCCTCCGAGCACGCCGTCTTGCACTTGGTACAACGAATATGTTGAACCGGCGGACGAATCACCGTCCGAGAGGACGACCGTCTCACCACCATCTTCAGATCCTTCAAAAAGGTCCTCTCCGTGGATGCAGCCCACGAAGGAACGCTTCATGACGGGTTGAGCTCGGGCCTTTCTCTCATGCTGAGCCGTCTCGACGAGGTCGGTGCAGTTGTCCGGCTCAGGGCCCAGCTCACCAATCCGGCCGATGAATACGTGGATTCCGCCGAAGGGGACATGGTATCCGTACTCAATTGAACCGGCGTCGGGGCCCCAGGCTTCATCATTGATGTAGATTTTGCCGCGACGATTCTTGGTCATCCGGCCCACTACGTATCCCTTGAGCCCTTCGAAGTTGCCTTTCAAGAACTCAAATCCATCGTGCGCTGGCCCCACGGTGGGCGCCAACTGTCGCGGAATTGTCACGTCAGGTTTCCTCGTGAAATGACTTAGTTGTGGAGCCATCGCGACTAGGAAGCTTGAAGGGGTTAATCGGGACAAGGGACACGATAGGTTTATCCTAGTTCGGCCCCTTACGGTGAAGGTAAAGCCTACGTCTAGTTGGGTTGGTATTGATGTTTCGATGACCAGGGAGCGAGATACGCTATGCCCGGCTCTCGATGAGTTGTTTCTTACCCTAAGCTGCCGGCGGGTCGTCCCCTTATATACACGGGTTGATGCCCTGCGGCTTTCAGAGTCCCGGCCGGCTTATAAACAGTGTCCGGCTCGGTGACTAGTTAAATCTACCTTATGATACAAGGCATGCCATTATGGCGGTTTACTACGACGGGCCTTAAGTCACCTGTGGCCCTTAGACCCTGTACTGAACCGCCATCTTCATGCTTGATCTTGGGCTTCTTTCCGGTGAGTCTTCTTTGCGTAACCCGGCCCCTCCTGGGCGGTTTAAACAAATAGTTATATTCCCAACAGTTACGGCAAAAACTGGATGCACTTCATCTACAAAATGGACAATCTGTTTCGAAGTATCAGGGTTTCGGACAAAAACTCATCTGTTACAAAGGCATTTCATTTTTTAAACTTATTTCAACTCCAGACTTTTTGTGCATTCAGTATGCACCTTTCAAAGCCACGTCATAAATTTTCAACCCTTTCTGACTTCATTGGCTATTTTTCATGCATTTACTTATTTTTTTGAGCTAAATGACACTGAAATTGAAAAGCACTACAAATGTACTATGAAAAGGTTCAAGGTTGGCATGGTATCATCGTTTCACCCACATAGCATGTGCTAAAAAGTTGAAAGGGTTACGGCAAAAACTGTATGCTCTTCGTCTACAAAATGGAAACTCTCTTTCGAAGTCTCAGGGTTTCGGACGAAAACTCATCTGTTACAAAGGCATTTAATTTTCTAAACTTATTTCAACTCCAAACTTTTTGTGCGTTCAGTATGCACGATTCAAAGCCACATCATCAATTTTCAACCCTTTCTCACTTCATTCGCTATTTTTGATGCATTTACTGATTTTTGGAGCTAAATGACCCTGAGATTGAAAAGCACTACAAATGAACTATGAAAAGGTTGAAAGTTGGCATGGTATCATTATTTCACCCACATAGCATGTGCTAAAAGTTGAGAGGGTTACGGCAAAAATTGGATGCACTTCGTGTACAAAATGGACAATCTCTTTCGAAGTTTCCCGGTTTCGAACAAAAACTCATATATTACAAAGGCATTTCATTTTTAAACTTACTTTAAGTCCAGACTTTTTTTGCGTTCAGTTTGCACCATTCAAAGCCACGTCATCAATTTTCAACACTTTTCGACTTCATTTGCTATTTTTCATGCATTTACTAATTTTTTTGAGCTAAATGACCCTGAAATTGAAAAGCACTACAAATGAACTATGAAAAGGTTCAAGGTTGGCATGGTATCATCATTTCACCCACATAGCATGTGGTAAAAAGTTGAGAGGGTTACGGCAAAAACTGGATGCACTTCGTCTACAAAATGGACAATCTCTTTCGAAGTATCAGGGTTTCAGACGAAAATTCATATGTTACTAAGGCATTTCATTTTTTTAAATTTATTTCAACTCCAGACTTTTTGTGCATTCAGTATGCACCATTCAAAGCAACGTCATCAATTTTCAACCCTTTCTGACTTCATTTGCTATTTTTCATGCATTTACTGACTTTTTTGAGCGAAATGACACTAAAAGTGAAAAGCACTCATATGAGCTATGAAAAGGTTGAAAGTTGGCACGATATCATCGTTTCACCCACATAGCATGTGCTAAAAAGTTGAGAGGGTTACGACAAAAATTGGATGCACTTCGTGTACAAAATGGACAATCTCTTTCGAAATATCAGGGTTTCGGACAAAAACTCATCTATTACAAAGGCATTTCATTTTTTTTAACTTATTTCAACTCCAGACTTTTTGTGCGTTCAGTATGCACCACTCAGAGACACGTCATTAATTTTGAACCCTTTCTCACTTCATTTGCTATTTTTCATGCGTTTACTGATTATTAGGAGCTAAATGGTCCTGAAATTGAAATACACTACAAATGAACTCTGAAAAAGTTGAAAGTTGGCATGGTATCATCATTTCACCCACATAGCATGTGCTAAAAAGTTGAGCGGGTTACGGCAAAAACTGGATACACTTCTGTACAAAATTGACAATCTCTTTTGAAGTATTAGGGTTTCAGACTAAAACTCATATGTTACAAGGGTATTTCATTTTTTTAAAATTATTTCAACTCTAGACTTTTTGTGCGTTCAGTATGCACTATTCAATGCCACATCATAAATTTTCAACCCTTTCTGACTTCATTTGTTATTTTCCATGCATTTACTGATTTTTTTGAGCTAAATGACCCTGAAATTGAAAAGCACTACAAATGAACTATGAAAAGGTTCAAGGTTGGCATGGTATCATCATTTCACCCACATAGCATGTGCTAAAAACTTGAGAGTGTTATGGCAAAAATTGGATGCACTTCATCTACAAAATGTTTTAATCTCTTTCGAAGTATCAGGGTTTCGGACAAAAACTCATCTGTTACAAAGGCATTTCATTTTTTAAACTTATTTCAACTCCAGACTTTTTGTGCGTTCAGTAAGCACCTTTCAAAGACACATCATAAATTTTCAGCCCTTTCTGACTTCATTTGCTATTTTTCATGCATTTACTTATTTTTTTGAGCTAAATGACACTGAAATTGAAAAGCACTACAAATGAACTATGAAAAGGTTCAAGGTTGGCATGGTATCATCGTTTCACCCACATAGCTTGTGCTAAAAAGTTGAGAGGGTTACGACAAAAACTGGATGCACTTTGTCTACAAAATGGACAATCTCTTTCGAAGTATCAGGGTTTCAGACGAAAAGTCATCTGTTACAAAGGCATTTTATTTTTTAAACTTATTTCAACTCCAGACGTTTTGTGCATTCAGTGTTCACGATTCAAAGACACGTCATCAATCTTCAACCCTTTCAGACTTCAGTTGGTATTTTTCATGCATTTACTGATTTTTTGAGCTAAATAACCCTGAAATTGAAAAGCACTATAAATGAACTCTGAAAAGGTTGAAAGTTCGCATGGTATCATCATTTCACCCACATAGCATGTGCTAAAAAGTTGAGAGGGTTACGGCAAAAACTTGATGCACTATCTCTACAAAATGGATAATTTCTTTCAAAGTATCATGGTTTCGGACGAAAACTCTTTTTTTTTTAAATTATTTCAACTCCAGACTTCTTGTGCGTTCGGTATGTACCATTCAAAGCCACATCATCAATTTTCAAACCTTTCTGACTTCATTTGCTATTTTTCATGCATTTACTGATTTTTTTGAGCTAAATGACCCTGAAATTGAAAAGCACAAAAAATGAACTATGAAAAGGTTGAAGGTTGGCATGGTATCATCATTTCACCCACATAGCATGCGCTAAATAGTTGAGAGGGTTACGGCAAAAGCTGGACGCACTTCATCTACAAAATGGACAATCTCTTATGAAGTATAAGGGTTTTGGACGAAAACTCATCTGTTACAAAGGCATTTCATTTTTAAACTTATTTCAACTCCAGACTTTTTGTGCGTTCAGTATGCACAATTCAAAGCCACGTCATCAATCATCAACCCTTTCTGACTTCACTTGCTATTTTTCATGCATTTACTGATTTTTTTGAGCTCAAATGACCCTAAAATTGAAAAGCACTATAAATGAAATCTGAAAAGGTTTAAAGTTGGCATGGTATCATCATTTCACCCACATAGCATGTGCTAAAAAGTTGAGAGGGTTACGGCAAAAACTGGATGTACTTAATGTACAAAATGGACAATCTCTATTGAAGTATCAGGGTTTCGGACGAAAACTCATCTGTTACAAGGGCATTTAAATTTTTAAACTCATTTCAACTCCAGGCTTTTTGTGCGTTCAATATGCACCATTCAAAGCGACGTCATCAATTTTCAACCCTTTCAGACTTCATTTGGTATTTTTCATGCATTTACTGATTTATTTGAGCTAAATGACCCTGAAATTGAATAGCACTATAAATGAACTCTGAAAAGGTTCAAGGTTGGCATGGTATCATCATTTCACCCACATAGCATGTGCTAATAAGTTGAGAGGGTTACGACAAAAACTGGATGCACTTTGCCTACAAAATGGATAATTTCTTTCGAAGTATCCAGGGTTCGGACGAAGCTCATCTGTTACAAAAGCATTTCATTTTTTTAACTTATTTCAACTCCACACTTTTTGTGCGTTCAGTATGCACCATTCCAAGCCACGTCATTAATTTTAAACCATTTCTGACTTCATTTGCTATTTTTCATGCATTTACTGATTTTTTGAGCTAAATGACCATGAAATCGAAGCACTGAAAATGAACTATTAAAAGGTCGAAGGTTGGCATGGTATCATCATTTCACCCACATAGCATGTGGTAAAAAGTTCAGAGGGTTACGGCAAAAACTGGATGCACTTCGTCTACAAAATGGACAATATCTTACGAAGTATCAAGATTTTGGACGAAAACTCATCTATTACAAAGGCATTTCATTTTTTAAACTTATTTCAACTCCAGACTTTTTGTGCATTCAGTATGCACTATTCAAAGCCACGTCATCGATCTTCAACCCTTTCTGACTTCACTTGCTATTTTTCATGCATTTATAGATTTTTTTTTGAGCTCAATGACCGTGAAATTGAAAAGCACTATAAATGAACTCTGGAAAGGTTGAAAGTTGGCATGATACCATCATTTCACCCACATAGCACGTGCTAAAAAGTTGAGACGTTGTTACGGCAAAATCTGGATGCCCTTCATGTAGAAAATGGACAATCTCTTTCAAAGTATCAGGGTTTCGGACGAAAATTCATCTATTACAAAGGCATTTCATTTTTAAAACTTATTTCAACTCCAAACTTTTTGTGTGTTCAATATGCACCATTCAAAGCCACGTCATCAATTTCCAACCCTTTCTGACTTCATTTGCCATTTTTCATGCATTTACTGATTTTTTGAGCTAAATGACCCTGAAATTGAAAAGCACTACAAATGAACTATGAAAAGGTTCAAGGTTGGCATGGTATCATCATTTCACCCACATAGCATGTGCTAAAAAGTTGAGAGGGTTACGAAAAAAACTGGATGCACTTCGTCTACATAATGGACAATCTCTTTCGAAGTATCAGGGTTTCTGACGAAAACTCATCTGTTACAAAGACATTTCATTCTTTAAACTTATTTGAACTCCAGACTTTTTGTGCATTCAGTATGCACCAATCCAAGCCACGTCATCAATCTTCAACCCTTTCAGACTTCATTTGCTATTTTTCATGCATTTACTTATTTTTTGAGCTAAATGACCCTGGAATTGAAAAGCACTATAAATGAACTCTGGAAAGGTTGAAAGTTGGCATGGTATCATAATTTCACCCACATTGCATGTGCTAAAAAGTTGAGAGGGTTACGGCAAAAACTGGATGCATTTCGTCTACAAAATGGACAATTTCTTTCGAAGTACCAGGGTATCGGATGAAAACTCATCTGTTACAAAGACATTTTATTTTTTAAAACTTTTTTCAACTCCAGACTTTTTGTTCGTTCAGTATGCACCATTAAAAGCCACATCATCAATTTTCAACCCTTTCTGACTTCATTTGCTATTTTTCATGCATTTACTGATTTTTTGAGCTAAATGACCCTGAAATTGAAAAGCACTACAAATGAACTATGAAAAGGTTCAAGGTTGGCATGGTATCATCATTTTACCCACATAGCATCTGCTAAAAAGTTCAGAGGGTTACGGCAAAAACTTGATGCACTTCATCTACAAAATGGACAATCTCTTACGAAGTATCAGGGTTTCGGATGAAAACTCGTCTGTTACAAAAACATTTCATTTTTTAAACTTATTTCAACTCCAGACTTTTTGTGCGTTCAGTATGCACCATTCAAAGCCACGTCATCAATCTTCAACCCTTTCTGACTTCACTTGCTATTTTTCATTCATTTACTGATTTTTTGAGCTAAATGACGCTGAAATTGAAAAGCACTATAAATGAACTTTGAAAAGCTTGAAAGTTGGCATGGTATCATAACTTCACCACATAGCATGTGCTAAAAAGTTGAGAGGGTTACGACAAAAACTGGATGCATTTCATGTACAAAATGGACAATCTCTTTCGAAGTATCAGGGTTTCGGACGAAAACTCATCTATTACAAAGGCATTTCATTTTTTAAACTTATTTCAACTCGAGACTTTTTTTGTGTTCAGTATGCACCATTCAAAGCGATGTCATCAATTTTCAACCATTTCTGACTTCATTTCATATTTTTCATACATTTACTGATTTTTTGGAGCTAAATGGCCCTGAAATTGAAACGCAATACAAATGAACTCTGAAAAGGTTGAAAGTTGGCATGGTATCATCATTTCACCCACATAGCATCTGCTAAAAAGTTGAGAGGGTTATGGCAAAAACTTTATGCACTTTGTCTACAAAATGGATAATTTCTTTCGAAGTATCAGGGTTTCACACGAAAACTCATCTGTTACAAAGGCATTTCATTTTTTTAAGTTATTTCAATTCCAGACTTTTTGTGCATTCACTATTCACCATTCAAAGCCACGTCATGAATTTTTAACCCTTTCTGACTTCATTTGCTATTTTGCGTGCATTTACTGATTTTTTTGAGCTAAGTGACCCTGAAATTGAAAAGCACTAAAAATGAACTATGAAAAGGTTGAAGGTTGGCATGGTGTCATCATTTCACCCACATAGCATCTGCTAAAAAGTTGAGAGGGTTACGACAAAAGATGAGTGCACTTCATCTACAAAACGGACATTCTCTTACGAAGTATCAGGGTTTTGGACGAAAACTCATGTGTTACAAAGGCATTTAATTTTTTTTAACTTATTTCAACTCCAGACTGTTTGTGCGTTCAATATGCACCATTCAAAGCCACGTCATCAATCTTGAACCCTTTCTGACTTCACTTGCTATTTTTCAGGCATTTACTGATTTTTTTTGAGCTCAGTGACCCTGAAATTGAAAAGCACTAAAAATGAACTATGAAAAGGTTGAAGGTTGGCATGGTATCATCATTTCACCCACGTAGCATGTGCTAAAAAGTTGAGAGGGTTACGGCAAAAACTGGATGCACTTTGTCTACAAAATGGATAATTTCGTTTGAAGTATCAAGGTTTCGGACAAAAACTCATCTGTTACAAAGGCATTTCATTTTCTAAAAATTATTTCAACTCCACACTTTTTGTGCGTTCAGTATGCACCATTCAAAGCCACGTCATTAATTTTCAACCCTTTCTGACATCATTTGCTATTTTTCATGCATTTACTGAATTTTTTGAGCTAAATGACGATGAAGTTGAAAAGCAGTAAAAATGAACTATGAAAAGGTTAAAGGTTGGCATGGTATCATCATTTCACCCACATAGCATGTGCTAAATAGTTTAGAGGGTTACGACAAAAACTGGATGCACTTCATCTACAAAATGGACAATCTCTTACGAAGTATCAGGGTTTTGGACGAAAACTCATCTATTACAAAGGCATTTCATTTTTTAAACTTATTTCAGCTCCAGACATTTTGTGCATTCAGTATGCACCATTCAAAGCCACGTCTTCAATCTTCAACCCTTTCTAACTTCACTTGCTATTTTTCATGCATTTACTGATGTTTTTGAGCTCAATGACCCTGAAATTGAAAAGCACTATAAATGAACTCTGGAAAGGTTGAAAGTTGGCATGGTATCATCATTTCACCCACATAGCATGTGCTAAAAAGTTGAGAGGGTTACGACAAAAATTGGATGCACTTCATGTACAAAATGGACAATCTCTTTCGAAGTATCAGGGTTTCGGACGAAAACTCATCTATTACAAAGGCATTTCATTTTGGAAATTTATTTCAACTCCAGACTTTTAGTGTGTTCAGTATGCAACATTCAAAGCCACGTCATCAATTTCCAACCCTTTCTCACTTCATTCGCTATTTTTGATGCATTTACTAATTTTTTGAGCTAAATGACCCTGAAATTGAAAAGCACTACGAATGAACTATGAAAACGTTCAAAGTTGGCATGGTATCTTCATTTCACCCACATAGCATGTGCTAAAAAGTTGATAGGGTTACGACGAAAACTGGATTTACTTTGTTTACAAAATGGATAATTTCTTTCGAAGTATCAAGGTTTCGGACGAAAACTCATCTCTTGCAAAGGCATTTCATTTTTTAAACTTATTTCAACTCGACACTTTTTGTGCGTTCAGTATGCACCATTCAAAGCCACGTCATCAATTTTCAACCCTTTCTGATTTCATTTGCTATTTTTTCATTCATTTACTGATTTTTTTGAGCTAAATGACCCTGAAATTGAAAAGCACTAAAAATGAACTATGAAAAGGTTGAAGGTTGGCATGGTATCATCATTTCATCCACGTAGCATGTGCTAAAAAGTTGAGAGGGTTACGGCAAAAACTGGATGCACTTCATCTACAAAATGGACAATCTCTTACGAAGTATGAGGGTTTTGGACGAAAACTCATCTGTTACAAAGGCATTTCATTTTTTTTACTTATTTCAGCTCCTGAATTTTTGTGCATTCAGTATGCACTATTCAAAGCGACGTCATCAATCTTCAACCCATTCTGACTTCACTTGCTATTTTTCATGCATTTCTTGATTTTTTTGAGCTCAATGACCCTGAAATTGAAAAGCACTATAAATGAACTCTGGAAAGGTTGAAAGTTGGCATGGTATCATCATTTCACCCACATAGAATATGCTAATAAGTTGAGAGGGTTACGACAAAAATTGGATTCACTCCATGTACAAAATGGACAATCTCTTTTGACGTATCAGGGTTTCGGACGAAAACTCATCTATTACAAAGGCATTTCATTTTTAAAACTTATTTAAGCTCAAGACTTTTTGTGTGTTCAGTATGCACCATTCAAAGCCACGTCATAAATTTTCAACCCTTTCTAACTTCATTTGCTATTATTCATGCATTTACTGATTTTTTGAGCTAAGTGACCCAAAATTACAAATCACTACAAATGAACTATGAAAAGGTTAAAGGTTGGCACGGTATCATCATTTCACCCACATAGCATGTGCTAAAAATTTGAGAGGGTTACGGCAAAAACTGGATGCACTTCGTGTACAAAATGGAAAATCTCTTTCGATGTATCAGGGTTTCGGACGAAAACTCATCTGTTACAAAGACATTTCATTTTTCAAACTTATTTCGACTCTAAACTTTTTGTGCGCTTAGTATGCACCATTCAATGCCACATCATCAATTTTCAACCCTTTCTGACTTCACTTGCTATTTTTCATGCATTTACTGATTTTTTTGAGCTTAATGACACTGAAATTGAAAAGCACTATAAATGAACTATGAAAAGGTTTAAGGTTGGCATGGTCTCATCATTTCACCCATAAATCATGTGCTAATAAGTTGAGAGGGTTACGACAAAAACTGGATGCAGTTCATGTACAAAATGGACAATCTCTTTCGACGTATCAGGGTTTTGGACGAAAACTCATCTATTACAAAGACATTTCATTTTTAAAACTTATTTCAAATCCAGACTTTTTGTGTGTTCAGTATGCACCATTCAAAGCCACGTGATCAATTTCCAACCTTTTCTGACTTCATTTGCTATTTTTCATGCATTAACTGATTTTTTGACATAAATGACCCTGAAATTGAAAAGCACTACAAATGAATATGAAAAGGTTCTTGGTTGGCATGGTATCATCATTTCACCCATATAGCATGTGCTAAAAATTTGAGAGGGTTACGGCAAAAACTGGATGCACTTCGTCTACAAAATGGACAATCTCGTTCGAAGTATCAGGGTTTCTGACGAAAACTCATCTGTTACAAAGGCCTTTCATTTTTTAAACTTATTTCAACTCCAGACTTTTTGTGCGTTCAGTATGCACAATTCAAAGCCACGTCATCAATCTTCAACCCTTTCAGACTTCATTTGCTATTTTTCATGCATTTACTGATTTTTTTGAGCTAAATGACCCTGAAATTGAAAAGCACTATAAATGAACTCTGAAAAGGTTGAAAGTTGGCATGTTATCATCATTTCACCCACATAGCATGTGCCAAAAAGTTGAGAGGGTGACGGCAAAAACTGGATGCACTTCGTCTACAAAATGGACAATTTCTTTCGAAGTATCAGGGTTTCGGACGAAAACTAATTCGTTACAAAGGTGTTTCATTTTTTTAAACTTATATCAACTCCAGACTTTTTGTTCGTTTAGTATGCACCATTCAAAGCCAAGTCATCAATTTTCAACCCTTTGTGACTTCATTTTCTATTTTTCATGCATTTGCTGATTTTTTGAGCTAAATGACCCTGAAATTGAAAAGCACTACAAATGAACTATTAAAAGGTTCAAGGTTGGCATGGTATCATCATTTCACCCACATGGCATGTGCTAAAAAGTTCAGAGGGTTACGACAAAAACTGGTTGCACTTGATCTACAAAATGGACAATCTCTTACGAAGTATCAGGGTTTCGGACGAAAACTCATCTCTTACAAAGGCATTTAATTTTTACACTTATTTCAACTCCAGACTTTTTGTGCGTTCAGTATGCACCATTCAAAGCAACACCATCAATCTTCAACCCTTTCTGACTTCACTTGCTATTATTGATGCATTTACTAATTTTTTTGAGATAAATGACCCTGAAATTGAAAAGCACTATAAATGAAATCTGAAAAAGGTTGAAAGTTGGCATGGTATCATAATTTCACCCACATAGCATGTGCTAAAAAGTTGAGAGGGTTACGACAAAAACTGGGTGCACTTCGTCTACAAAATGGACAATCTCTTTTGAAGTATCAGGGTTTCGGACGAAAACTCATCTATTACAAAGGCATTTCATTTTTTAAACTTATTTCAACTCGAGACTTTTTTGTGTTCAGTATGCACCATTCAAAGCGACGTCATCAATTTTCAACACTTTCTGACTTCATTTGGTATTTTTCATGCATTTACTGATTTTTTGGTGCTAAATGGCCCTAAAATTGAAAAGCAATACAAATGAACTCTGAAAAGGTTGAAAGTTGGCATGGTATTATCATTTCACCCACATAGCATGTGCTAAAAAGTTGAGTGGGTTACGGCAAAAACTGGATACACTTCGTGTACCAAATGGACAATCTCTTTCGAACTATCAGGGTTTCGGACAAAAACTAATCTGTTACAAAGGTATTTAATTTTTTAAACTTATTTCAACTCTAGACTTTTTGTGCGTTCAGTATGCACCATTCAAGCCACGTCATAAATTTTCAACCCTTTCTAACTTCATTTGCTATTATTCATGCATTTACTGATTTTTTGAGCTAAGTGACCCGAAATTACAAATCACTACAAATGAACTATGAAAAGGTTCAAGGTTGGCACGGTATCATCATTTCACCCACATAGCATGTGCTAAAAATTTGAGAGGATTACGGCAAAAACTGGATGCACTTCGTGTACAAAATGGAAAATCTCTTTCGATGTATCAGGGTTTCGGACGAAAACTCATCTGTTACAAAGGCATTTCATTTTTCAAAGCCACGTCTTCAATTTTCAACCCTTTCTGACTTCACTTGCTCTTTTTCATGCATTTACTGATTTTTTTGACCTCAATGACCCTGAAATTGAAAAGGACTATAAATGAACTATGAAAAGGTTCAAGGTTGGCAAGGTCTCATCATTTCACCCACAAATCATGTGCTAATAAGTTGAGAGGGTTACGACAAAAACTGGATGCAGTTCATGTACAAAATGGACAATCTCTTTCCACGTATCAGGGTTTCAGACGAAAACTCATCTATTACAAAGACATTTCATTTTTAAAACTTATTTCAACTCCAGACTTTTTGTGTGTTCAGTATGCACCATTCAAAGCCACGTGATCAATTTCCAACCTTTTCTGACTTCATTTGCTATTTTTCATGCATTTACTGATTTTTTGACCTAAATGACCCTGAAATTGAAAAGCACTACAAATGAACTATGAAAAGGTTCTTGGTTGGAATGGTATCATCATTTCACCCACATAGCATGTGCTAAAATTTTGAGAGGGCTACGGCAAAAACTGGAGCCACTTCGTCTACAAAATGGACAATCTCTTTCGAAGTATCAGGGTTTCTGACGAAAACTCATCTGTTACAAAGGCATTTCATTTTTAAAACTTACTTCAACTCCAGACTTTTTGTGCGTTCAGTATGCAAAATTCAAAGCCACGTCATCAATCTTCCACCCTTTCAGACTTCATTTGCTATTTTTCATGCATTTACTGATTTTTTTGAGCTAAATGACCCTGAAATTGAAAAGCACTATAAATGAACTCTGAAAAGGTTTAAAGTTGGCGTGTTATCATCATTTCACCCACATAGCAAGTGCCAAAAAGTTAAGAGGGTTACGGCAAAAACTGGATGCACTTCGTCTACAAAATGGACAATTTCTTTCGAAGTATCAGGGTTTCGGACGAAAACTCATTTGTTACAAAGGCGTTTCATTATTTTAAACTTATTTCAACTCCAGACTTTTTGTTCGTTCAGTATGGACCATTCAAAGCCAAGTCATCAATTGTCAACCCATTGTGACTTCATTTACTATTTTTCATGCATTTGCTGATTTTTGAGCTAAATGACCCTGAAATTGAAAAGCACTATAAATGAAATCTGAAAAGGTTGAAAGTTGGCATGATATCATAATTTCACCCACATAGCATGTGCTAAAAAGTTGAGAGGGTTACGACAAAAACTGGATGCACTTCGTCTACAAAATGGACAATCTCTTTCGAAGTAGCAGGGTTTCGGACGAAAACTCATCTATTACAAAGGCATTTCATTTTTTAAACTTATTTCAACTCGAGACTTTTTTGGCGTTCAGTATGCACCATTCAAAGCGACGTCATCAATTTGCAACCCTTTCTGACTTCATTTGGTATTTTTCATGCATTTACTGATTTTTTGGTGCTAAATGGCCCTGAAATTGAATATCATTACAAATGAACTATGAAAAGGTTCAAGGTTGGCACGGTATCATCATTTCACCCGCATAGCATGTGCTAAAAAGTTGAGAGGGTTACGGGAAAAACTGGATGCACTTCATCTACAAAATGGACAATCTCTTTTGAAGTTTCAGGGTTTCGGACGAAAACTCATCTGTTACAAAGGCATTTCATTTTTTAAACTTATTTCAACTCCAGAATTTTTGTTTGTTCAGTGTGCACCATTCAAAGCCACGTCATCAATTTTCAACCCTTTATCACTTCATTCGCTATTTTACATGCATTTACTGATTTTTTTAGCTAAATGACCCTGAGATTGAAAAGCACTACAAATGAACTATGAAAAGGTTGAAAGTTGGCATGGTATCATTATTTCACCCGCATAGCATGTGCAAAAAAGTTGAGAGGGTTACGGTAAAAACTGGATGCACTTCGTGTACAAAATGGAAAATCTCTTTCGATGTATTTACTCATTTTTTTAACTTATTTCGACTCCAAACTTTTTGTACGCTTAGTATGCACCATTCAATACCACATCATCAATTTTCAACCCTTTTTGACTTCATTTGCTATTTTTCATGCATTTACTCATTTTTTTGAGCCAAATGACACTAAAATGGAAAAGCACTCATATGAACTATGAAAAGGTTCAAGGTTGGCATGGTATCATCATTTCACCCACAAATCATGTGCTAAAAAGTTGTGAGGGTTACGGAAAAAACTTGATTCTCTTCGTCTACAAAATAGACAATCTCTTTCGAATTATCAGGGTTTCGGACGAAAACTCATCTGTTACAAAGGCATTTCATTTTTTAAAATTATTTCAACTCCAGACTTTTTGTGCGTTCAGTATGCACCATTCAAAGCCACGTTATCAATTTTCAACCCTTTCTGACTTAATTTGCTATTTTTCATGCATTTACTCATTTTTTTGAGCCAAATGGCACTAAAATTGAAAAGCACACATATGAACTATGAAAAGGTTGAAAGTCGGCACGATATCATCGTTTCACCCACATAGCATGTGCTAAAAAGTTGAGAGGGTAACGACAAAAACTGGATGCACTTCGTGTACAAAATGAACAATCTCTTTTGAAGTATCAGGGTTTAATTCGGACGAAAGCTCATCTGTTACAAAGGCATTTCATTTTTTAACTTATTTCAACTCCAGACTTTTGTGCGTTCAGTATGCACCATTCAAAGCCACGTCATCCATCTTCAATCCTTTCTGACTTCATTCGCTATTTTTCATGCATTTACTGATTATTTGGAGCTAAATGGACCTGAAATTGAAAAGCACTACAAATGAACTCTGAAAAGGTTGAAAGTTGGCATGGTATCATCATTTCCCCCACATAGCATGTGCTAAAAAGTTGAGCGGGTTACGGCAAAAACTGGATACACTTCGTGCACAAAATGGACAATCTCTTTTGAAGTATCAAGGTTTCAGACGAAAACTCATCTGTTACAAAGTTATTTCATTTTCTAAAACTTATTTCAACTCTAGACTTTTTGTGCGTTCAGTATGCACCATTCAAAGCCACATCATAAATTTTCAACCCTCTGTGACTTCATTTGCTATTTTTCATGCATTTACTGATTTTTTTGATGTAAATGACCCTGAAATTGAAAAGCACTACAAATGAATTATGAAAAGGTTCAAGGTTGTCATGGTATCATCATTTCACCCACATAACAAGTGCTAAAAAGTTGAGAGGGTGTCGGGGAAGCTGATTGTAACCCACGTACACCTATGGGACCGGCGGACCGAGCCCCTTTTGGTTCGGTGGGAGGCGGAGGTCGCACGAAGAGCAGATCGAGGCGAAACACACGAGCAGTTTACCCAGCTTCGGAGCTCTCCGGAGAGATAATACTCCTACTGCTGCTTGTCTGAATATGTTGTGTTCTTGCTAGGGAGCGCTGAGAGCTACAAGGCCTCCTTTTCTATGCTCAAGGGGTCACCAACAGGTGGCAACGTAGACAAGGGCAAAAAGGGAAAATGAGTTGTGGTTGGTACAACTACTTTGTATAGTGTATTCTACCTAACTCTGACGGCAAGGGACAAAAGCATTAAATGCCCGTCCATGTCGCCTAAACAGTGCAACAGGGACCGTCAGGGGCGCCACCGCTTGCCACGATGGCAATCTTGTCAGCGCCGCTTACCGCTGCTCTCCGCTGGCCGCACAGCCTCTTGACACGCGCACCTGGAATGGTCCCATGGCGACACGTTGGTGGATGAGCTGGAGCGGAGATGAAGAGTGGTTGCCTGCCGCGGCAAGCGCCTTGCCGCGGCTGAATCCTTGTCGCGTCCGGAAGCTTGTCGCTCACCGAGCCTTCCCGGCAAGCTCCTCTTGCCGGGGTCTTGTCTTCTGTGTGCCTTGAGTGGCCTTCCCGGCAAGCTCCTCTTGCCGGGGCCTTGTCTCCTTGGCTTAAATACTTTGTTCTTGAATGGCTCCAAAAGAACCACGGAGGACCTTGGCGGTCACCAGGCAAGCCTTGCCGCGGGGTGCTGCAACTGCCCGTGCACGAGTTCGGGATACTAGGGTACCCCTACTCTAGTACACCGACAGGAGCCCCCGGGCCTGGGCCACACACGGTGTCGAGCGCTGTTGGGCCAGGCCCAAAACAGTGCACGGGCACGCGCGGCCTAGATCACGCCGTAACTTGCTCCGGTCCCACCACGTCCCCCACGAACAGCACGCGTCGAACGTGGCCGTGGGAGAGATCGTGGGGGGTTTCTTTATTTGGAAAAGCGGGCGTCCGCCCCTCTCCCTCCTTATAAGCAGGGGAAACAGGGGCAGGTCTCCCACCTCGCCATTTGCTGTCTAATCTCGAAAACCACCGCTGCTCCCCTCCTCTTCCCTAGTCTGTAGAGAGCAGCGCTCCGCCTCTCATCGCCACCAGCATCACCAACGCCGTCGGTCTCCCCCACTACCTTCGCCATGGCTCCGAAAGCCGACAAGGGGAAGGGCGTGAAGACGGCCGAGGCGCAGCGGCTCGCGGAGCTGTGGAAGGAGCGGGCCATCTTCCCCCCTCAGCTCGCCGCGAAGGAGATGAGGGAATGGTACTACCTCTTCTGGTCGACGGAGACGCGAGCGCATCCGCGCACGAAGGTACTCTCAGCCGCCGCATCAGAGTTGGTTCCGAGCGGGTACCCCTTCTTCGCGCTCTTCTTCTATTGCGGGCTCTGCCCGCCCTTCTCTGAATTCTTCTGCGATATCATGAACACCTACGGGTTTCGCCTCCTTGATTTCACCCCCAATGCTGTCCTGACCATGGAAGTTTTCGCACATCTCTGCGAAAACTTTGTCGGAATCCACCAAACGTAGCCCTCCTCCGCCATTTCTTCATGCCTCGAGTAGAGAGAGGAGAGCCTCTTGCCGGAGGGATTGCCTGGATCTCAAGAATCGGCAAGAAGGAGGCCTATCTGGAAGGAGAGCTCCGTAGCAAGTGGGAGGAGTGGAGGGCTGACTGGTGCTGGATCGTAGAGGAGAACCTGCAGCCATTCACTGCCCAGCGCCAAACCCCAATAGTACGCGGCATCGATTGGAGCAACTTGGCGACGGAGGATGCTAGATTGAAGATCGCCGTTACCCGGATCCTGCGCCTCAGGCTTGCCGGACTCACCGTAGGCGCTGTTGGCGCAGATTTCCTTTGCCGCCGCATCGCTCCCTTGCAGGAGAGGAGGAGACCTGCTTGGGAGTTCCAAAATGCGGCGGACATCATGAGGCTGCGCCCTGGCCTCAACTTCAATTTCACTGTCTTGGAGTTGGATGCGATGCTGCTGGAGCTGTTCAAGCACGACCCCGATCACCCCGAGTGGTTTAGGTTGCCGAGGGGAGTCGTCCCATTGTGCAACAACTCTTCGCTCGATTCGCATGGGATCGTTCCAACTTGGCTAGAGCCTGCGGATGACGTCGTGCGGCAGTTCTTCGACAGCTTGGAAGAAGTGTCGATCCGCCCCGACGAGCAGAAGAGGCTCACCCGTGACACCACCGACGACGAGATGCAGCGCATCGCCACCAGGCTGGAGGAGGCGGCAGCAGCTTTATTCTTTGGCGGTCGGGTTCACCGTGGAGGAGGCAGAGGCAGCAGAGGCGGCAAGCCTTGTCGATCGAGAGGAGCTTGCCGGCGAGGAGGAGCAGGCCGAGCCCGAAGTTGAGCCGAGCGAGCCTGCCGAGGGCGCCTCCTCCACACCTTCAAGTAGCTTGCCGCGAGCGGAGCCCACAACACCACCAAGAAGGCGTCTCCGCAAGGCCGGGGAAGTGGCGGGGCGGCAGACGGGCCAACAGCCGTCGCGCCGCGCGACGCGCTCCACCGCGGCAAGCACTGTTGCCGCGGGAGCACCTCACGCCGCCGCAGCAACTGGAGCGGGGCCTTCTGGGGCCACGACTCCTGCACCCGCCAAGCGTCCGAGGGAGCCTACTCTTCCAGCTCGTCGCACCGGAGGTGAACCAGAATTCGACCTCTCCGCGCTCAGCTCCGAGGAAGAAGAAGAGTAAGATCTTGTCGCTGTACTTGTAATTCTTCAATTTGTTGCTTTGTCTTGTGTCTGACTTGCTTCATTCTGAACTCTTTCCTTTTTCAGGACGCTGGCCCAGAGAGCGTCGAACAGAGCCAAGACCCCGGTGGTTGTCATCGTGGATGATCCCCCTGTGGCAACAGGAGGCGCGTCTGAGACCCCCTTGCCGGACCCGGCAACCCTTCCTCAAAGCAGCCCCCAGCACAGCCCCCAGCGTAAGTATATGGTTTACTTCTTACGGTTAGGTGTGTATGGGTGCTCCTTCTTTGTTGATATCTGACTGTTGGTTTGTGTAGGAGCAGAGCAGCCTCATCAGGAGTGCCCGGAAGCCGCTCCCGAAGTACCATCTGCTTCGACTTCACCGCCAAGGGAGGATTCTCCGCAAGGGGCGTTCTCGGCAAGGAGACTTCTCCGCAAGGGACAACACCAGTGATCCTCCGGTGGTCGAGACCATGGCTGCAGATCCCATTGCAGGTAATCCTCTTGCGTGAAAATTTCCCTTGGGTTCTTTTTCTTCTGTTTTTCTTTTCGAACATTTGCTTGACTGTTCTTTCTTTTTCTGGTCGTCAGATCCATCTGCTGCGGAGCCGACGGAAACTGAGGTCGCCGGCGAGGAGGACGCGCGCGGCAACCCTGACGACGTCGCCACCATGGAGGAAGAGGCTGGCGCCGATGGATCCGCCGGCGAAGAGGCCGCCAAGGCTGCCGCCGCAAAGGCTGGCGAGGGGTCTAGCGATCGCACTGACGACCCTGAGGCCGCAGGAGCGCCAGGCGCTACGCCGACCGCCGATCTCTCCGCCACTGGTGCAACGCCAGGCTCCGAAGAGCCTCTACCCGGCGCCTATCTGAAGGCCGGCGACGGCGTCCTCATCAAGCTCCCCTGGGCATCGAGCTCCAGGGCGCCGGTCGAAGGAGAGACCTTTGATGAAGAGCTGCTCGCCTCCGCTGGGCTGTCGCCGGTTGACGCGCCAAGCAGCAGCAGCGGCGAGTCTGAGGAGGAGCAGCTGTTGCGGAAGCTGCTGTCGCTCTACCGCGCCCGACAAGTCAAGCTGGAATCCCGGGAAGCGCTTGTTGCGAGGGCCGGAGTAGACATGGAGAAGCGCGTAGAAGAGCTCCGGGGCGCCAACCAAGAAGCTCTCCGGAACATAGCAGAAGAGCGGGAGCGACTCGCTGAAGAGCGCACAACCTTCATTCTTGAGAAGGCTGAGGTCGAGGAGCAGCAGCGGCTTGCTGCCGAGAAGCTGTCTGCGCAAGAAGGTGAGTTGGCGCAGCGGAAGATCAATCTTGACAGCTATGAGGAAGAGCTTGCCGCGCGCGAGCAATCAATTGGCGGAGCTCTCAAGGAAACAAAGGGCGCTGCCGCTGCTGCTGAGGCCGCCAAGAAAGAGTTGGAGACAAAGGTGATGCAGCTGGAGGCCAACCTCCAGAAGAGCGGCGAGGAGCTTGCTGCGCTTAAGCACGAGCGCGAGAAGGACGCCTACACTCTTGGCGAGCTGCAGGTCCGTCTCGCCGAGAGGAGTAAGGAGCTCGACGCCGCCAAGGACTCCAAGGCAGATCTTGAGCTGAAGCTGACCAACTTGATGCAGACGCTGGACGGCGCCAAGGAGCGGGAGGTGGCCTTGTTGGAGAAGATCAAGACCGACGAGGAGCTGCTGACGTGTGCCACAACCGCCCAGAACACCTTCAGAGAGAACGTGATGCACTTGACCGAGGGACTTGTGAATATCGCCGCCGCCATCGACACGGAACTGACGGAGCTGGGGATGGTGGATCTTGGGTACTCTTCCGACGAGCGCCTCCAACCCAGCGCCAAGCTCAGCTTGTTCTTCAAGGGCGTGGTGACGGCTCTCCAGCGACTCCGGGAAGAGATCCCAAAGCAGCTGGCCGAGGAATCGCGCCAGATCTGTGCGGGAGCTCTCCAGAAGGTGTTGATGAAGGTGGCCTTCCGCAATCCAGGCCTCAACCTCACCGGCGTCCTCAGATCCCTGCCGCCGGATGCTGATGTGGAGGCGCTCAAAGCCCTTGTCGCACCCATTGTGGACAAGGTGGGCAAGATCAAGCGGGTTGATGGCGACCGCGTAGATTAGGTCACTAGTTTTATCTTTCCCTTGTCGCTGCTGATCATGTTTAGGAGAACAATTTATTAGATCTGCGACAAGCTATTTTGTAATATAACTCTATCTTAGGAAGTGATTGCAATGTTATTTCCTTTACTTGATTCCCTCCTTTGTATGTTTGTGCCCTACGCTTTTAGGGAACTTATCGGCGCGGGCACCTTTGCCGCGAGCGCTGAGTGCGGAACGTTAGCAGCCTGCTGGCGGTGCCGCCTCCGACAAGCAACCTTGTCGCAACTGGTTGCAGCTCACTTACGTTGTTGAGCGGACTCGAAACAAAGTAAGGGCGCGACCAGCTACGAGTTGGTTCCTCCGCGCACAGGTTTTCCATACAAAGTACTATCGTTCGAGGAATATAACTTAAAGATTTAAAAACTGATTGCCCAAACTTTGGCAACTTAGCTTTTCTGTTGTTTGCTTCCCGGTAAGGCGAAACTTCCTCGAGCGACGCTTGGTAGCCCACATCATTATCTCCTCCTCCCCCCCCCGGCTAACTTGTGGGTGAAGGAACCTTCCTTTCTTTGAGAAAGAGAAAGAAAAGAAAATAAAGTTATGGAGCCTTGTGGCTCGTTATCTCTTACCGGGTGTGGATGCTGCACAAAATGTCAGATAACACATGCAAAATGAAGATGAAAGCATGAAGTTGACAAGTTGTGCGCAACACATGAGCTTTACTTATGCACGGGGTCTGCGCCCGGCTTTGTACAAAGGATTACATGCAACTTCGGCAAGACTTGTACAAAAGGTGGTTGCCGGAACAGGTTCCGGCAACCGCGCCCTATGGGTAAAACTTACGAAGATGCTCAATGTTCCAGGAGTTGCTCATCGGAATGCCATCTTCAGTCTCAAGGCAGACAACGCCAGGCCTAGTGACTCGTTTCACCCGATAAGGACATTCCCACTTCGACGTCAACTTGTTGGAATTCTTGGCGGACTGAACGCGCCGAAGAACAAGGTCGCCTTCCTCGAGACTTCTGGCGCTAACTTTGCGGCTATGGTAGCGGCGCAAAGCTTGCTGGTAACGAGCAGCTCGTATAGCAGCCTGTAGACGGTCCTCCTCAAGGAGCAGCGTGTCATCTTGTCGCAGCTGCTCTTGCTCAAGCTCATCATAAGCGAGTACTCGAGGTGACCCATATACGAGTTCCGTGGGGAGAACTGCCTCTTCTCCATAGACTAGAGCGAAAGGTGTCTGTTCAGTGGCTCGATTTGGTGTCGTCCTGATCGACCAAAGAACCACCGGCAGCTCCTCAATCCAATTTCTTCCGCACTTGTGCAGCCTGTCGAAAGTTCTGGTCTTGAGTCCGCGCAGCACTTCAGCATTTGCCCTCTCTGCTTGACCGTTGCTTCTCGGATGACCAACAGAAGCAAAGCAGACCTTGGCGCCAAGATCTTGGACGTACTACATGAAAGTGCGGCTCGTGAACTGTGTGCCGTTGTCGGTGATGACCCTGTTGGGAATTCCAAAACGGCAAACAATCGACCTGAAGAACTTGACTGCTGACTGTGCCGTCACCTTCCTCACTGCTTCCACTTCCGGCCACTTTGTGAACTTGTCGATTGCAGCGTACAAGTACTCAAAGCCCCCAAAAGCTCGGGGAAAGGGGCCGAGAATGTCGAGCCCCCAGACCGAAAATGGCTAGGATAAAGGTATCGTCTGGAGAGCTTGAGCTGGCTGGTGTATCTGCTTGGAATGGAACTGGCACGCTTCACACTTGGTTACTTGTGCAGTTGCATCCTGGAGGGCTGTCGGCCAGAAGAAACCTTGCTGGAAAGCTTTGCCGGCAAGTGCTCTTGCGCCAATGTGGTGACCACATATGCCTCCGTGTATCTCTGCCAACAGCTTCTGTCCATCTTCCCGGTGAATACACTTCAATTTCACACTGTTGAGTCTTCTTCTATACAGCGTGCTGTCGACAAACTGGTACATACTTGACTGCCGGGCTACTCTCTCCGCTTCTTCTTGCTCTTCGGGAAGTTCTCCTGTTTGAAGGAAACGAACAATCTGCTGTGCCCATGCTGGAGCTTGTGGCTCGACAACAAGGACTAAAGGCATATATGCTGTTGTGGGAACATTCGCTTCTACGGCAAGAACTTGCGGCTCGGCCGGAGCTTGATGTTCCCTGACAAGCTTGCCGGAGCAAAGCTTGTCGGGAGCGTCTGCTTCAACGGAACAAACCCTAGGGCTTGTCGGAGCAGACTGCTCCTCAGCACTTTTGGTGTTGATCCTGGGGACCTTTTTGGTGGTGGCTTCGAGAAGCTCTGCCGGAAAATAGTCACCAGAAATCAACTTCCTCTTCTTGTTCTGTCCAGTTGATGGCGTTACAGTTGGTTGAGTCAGCTTGAGCACAAAAATCCCTGGTTCCACAGGCAACTTAAGTGCGGCGCACTTTGACAGGCCATCAACAATATCATTCTGAGCCCTTGGAACATGTTGCATTTGTAGGCCGTCAAAGTGCTCTTCTAGCTTTCTCACTTCATCAACGTAGGCTTCCATCAACGGACTCTGATAATCTTTGTTCACCTGGCGGACGACAAGCTGCGAGTTTCCCCTGACAATGAGCTTCTTGATCCCAAGGTCTACTGCGATTCTGAGACCGGCAAGCAAACCTTCATACTCTGCAGTATTGTTTGTTGCTTGCTCCTTGGGAAAGTGCATCTGGACTATGTACTTGAGGTGCTCTCCGGTGGCGCGACAAGCGATGCGCCAAGACCGGCGCCTTGCAGCGAGAAGGCACCATCAAAGTACATCAGCCACTCTTTGCTTGCTTCCTTGACGGGGATGCTCGTCTCTGGAATTTCTTCATCTTGCGTTGGCGTCCATTCTGCTATGAACTCTGCCAATGCTCTGCTTTGGATAGTTGAAGTGCTTTCAAACTTGAGGCCAAAGCTTGACAGTTCGATGCCCACTCGACAATCCTGCTGTTGCTACGGATTTTGCAATATCCTCTTGGGAAAGCGAGTGATGACTGTTATCTCATGTGCTTGGAAGTAATGGCGCAGCTTTCTCGAGGCCATGAGGAGGCCGAAAAGCAATTTCTGCACACCAGAGTACCTTGACCTAGCCCCCTGTAGAAGGGAACTGACAAAGTACACTGGGCGTTGCGCCATCCTTTTCTGTATCTTCTCGCACGCCTGCGCAGATCTGACCTTGTCGGGACCAGAGTTTGTCGGTGAAGCCCCCTGCTTGTCGCTGGATGCATCTGCCTTGGTTGCCGGCTCATCATATGCCTCCCTTTCCGCTACTAACGCAGCACTAACCACTTGATTAGTTGCCGCTATATATAGCAGCAACTTCTCTTGTGGCCTAGGTGCGACAAGTATTGGAGTGGAGGACAGGTACCTCTTTAAGTCCTGCAGCGCAGCCTCCACTTCGGGAGTCCATTTCATTGGACCTGCCTTTTTCAAAATCTTGAAAAATGGCAGGGCACGTTCAGCAGATCTAGAGATAAACCTGCTGAGAGCAGCCACGCAACCGGCACGTCTTCGTACATCCTTGATGCGCTTTGGTGCTTCAATCTGCTCAATGGCCTTGATCTCTAGATCCTGCTTCTCACTATCAGATCCTGCTTCTGCATTCTCTCCTGGGAGTCTCCTCCCTTCCTCAGCACGTGCACACTTGTCGGCCAAGGCATACAACTCACTGACGTCCTTGACTTTGCACATCGCCATCTCTTCCCTCATCCTGCGGTTCCGCACGTTTTGATGAGACGCGCTGATCACCGTGGCAGGGTGGACATCTGGGATGTTGTAGTGCACACGGCTGAATCTCTGAATGAACTTGCGCAGGGACTCTCCTTCCTTCTGGGCGAGCAGATGAAGGTCGCTCTCTTGGCCATGAGGCTTGTGGCCGCCTGTGAAGGCGCCGACAAACTGATGGCATAAATCTGCCCAAGAGGATATGGAGCTGTCTGGCAAGTGCATGAGCCAAGATCTGACATTGGGCTTGAGTACCAGCGGGAAGTAGTTGGCGAGGATCTTGTCGTCTCGTCCCCCCGCAGCTTGCACCGCGATGGTGTAGATGCTGAGGAACTCCGACGGATGCGTCCTGCCATCGTACTTCTCTGGCACGTCTGGCTTGAAATTCTTCTTGCTGGGCCACTGGACTTGCCGCAGCTCACGAGTGAACGCAGGGCAACCTACCGCGTACGGCAAGTCGCCTGGTTCCCCTGGCGCATGCATATCGACAGAGGGCCCAGCGCGCTGGTCGGATTGACGTCGCGCTTCTCTTCGGCGCTCGATGCGAGTTCGAGCGTCTTCTTGTTGCCGTTCCTGAAGAACTTGGCGCTGATCACGGCGAGCTCGTGGATCCGATGACGCGGTGGAGTCGCTGTCGAGGTGGACCCAACGAGTTGGTGATCTTGGCCTTCTGGGTGGAGAGTGCATGGTGGTTGCACCCCCACAGGTTTCGTCGCCACCGGCTCGTGCCTTGTCGTCTTGCCGCGGCAGCGATGTAGTTGGTTGCCGCGGAGCGTCGCCGTTGGCAAAGCCGATGAGACTCTGGATGGTGGCCCTCCATTCGTCGACCTTGTCGGCTGTTGGAGGGTAGTCTAGGAGCAGTTGAGCTCTCGCCAAGGCTTCCGCTGGAGTGGTGGGTGGCAATGGCGAACGATGCGAGGAGCGGGATATGCTCGGACTTCTAATTATGTTAGAAGGAGCAGTATCCCATCCAGGCGACCGTGCCTCGCTTGTGCCAGCATGTCAGCGTGCAAGCTGGTCTTGAGGGCCTCGGGATCCACCAGCTCGATCTTGATCCAACGAGCGTATGGTACTATGAATACCATGACGCTGTCGGTCCCGCGCCTCCTGAGATGGGCGCGGTGCGTGTACGGACGCCGAAGTCTGCGCGGCCTTGTCCTTGGACTTGGCAGCGTCATGAGCTCCCTCGTCGATGCCCGTTCTTCCGCCGGCGTCTACCCCGACACCCGTTTGCTCCGGTGGTGGCGGGTTCGACGTGGACGGCTCCGCTGCCGCCGAAGCCTTCTTCTTCGGTGGCATGTTGATGAAGATGATGAAGATGTTGCTCGTGTGAACGCTGGATCAGGTTCACACGGCCTCGACGCCCCCTACCTGGCGCGCCAAAGATGTCGGGGAAGCTGATCGTAACCCACTAACACCTATGGGACCGGCGGACCGAGCCCCTTTCGGTTCGGTGGGAGGCGGAGGTCGCACGAAGAGCAGATCGAGGCGAAACACACGAGCAGTTTACCCAGCTTCGGAGCTCTCCGGAGATATAATACTCCTACTGCTGCTTGTCTGATTATGTTGTGTTCTTGCTAGGGAGCGCTGAGAGCTACAAGACCTAGCGTGAGTGTCTCTGGTTTCGAATGAGTCGAACCCCTTCTACGTTGCGCATGGGCCTCCTTTTATATGCTCAAGGGGTCACCAACAGGTGGCAACTTAGACAAGGGCAAAAAGGGAAAATGAGTTGTGGTTGGTACAGCTACTTTGTACAGTGTATTCTACCTAACTCTGACGGCAAGGGACAAAAGCATTAAATGCCCGTCCATGTCGCCTAAACAGTGCAACAGGGACCGTCAGGGGCGCCACCGCTTGCCACGATGGCAATCTTGTCAGCGCCGCTTACCGCTGCTCTCCGCTGGCCGCACAGCCTCTTGACACGCGCGCCTGGAATGGTCCCATGGCGACACGTTGGTGGATGAGCTGGAGCGGAGATGAAGAGTGGTTGCCTGCCGCGGCAAGCGCCTTGCCGCGGCTGAATCCTTGTCGCGTCCGGAAGCTTGTCGCTCACCGAGCCTTCCCGGCAAGCTCCTCTTGCCGGGGTCTTGTCTTCTGTGTGCCTTGAGTGGCCTCCCGGCAAGCTCCTCTTGCCGGGGCCTTGTCTCCTTGGCTTAAATACTTTGTTCTTGAATGGCTCCAAAAGAACCACGGAGGACCTTGGCGGTCACCAGCAAGCCTTTGCTGGTGGTGCTGCTGCCCGTCGCAGGAGTTCGGGATACTAGGGTACCCCTACTCTAGTACACCGACAGAGGGTTACGGCAAATATTGGATGCACTTCATCTACAAAATGGACAATCTCTTTTGAAGTATCTGGGTTTCGGACGAAAACTCATCTGTTATTGTCGGTGTACTAGAGTAGGGGTACCCTAGTACCCCAAACTCGTGCACGGACAGTTGCAGCGCCCCACGGCCGGGCCGGCTTGATGGCCGCCAAGTTCCTCAGCAGCTCCCTTGGAGCCATTCAAGAACAAAGCAGTCAAGACCCCGGGAAGAGGAGCTTGCCGGGAAGGCCACTCAGGGCACAAAGGAAAACAAGGCCCCGACAAGAGGAGCTTGCCGGGAAGGCTTGGCGGGCACCGAGCCCCCAAGCGCGACAAGGTTCCCGCCCCGGCAAGGCGCTTGCCGGGACGGGCGACCTCTCCATCTCCGTCCCAGCTCACCCGCCAACGTGTCACCACGGGGCTCTCCCAAGGACGCGTGTCGGCGGGCTGCGCAGCCAGCGGAGAGTAGCGACAAGCAGCGTTGACAAGCTACTTTCGTGGCGGATGGAGGCGCACTTGAAGGTCCCTGTTACACTGTTCGGGCGACCGTGACGGGCATTGATGACTCTTGTCCCTTGCCGTCAGAGTTAGGTATAGATTACTGTACACTGTACAAAGCGGTGTACCAACCCAGGTTTTTACCGTTGTAACCTTGTCTACTTGCCATATGTGGTAACCCCTTTGTGCCTATAAAAGGAGGCCCGAGGGCAACGTAGGGGAGGTTCGGCTGGTTTCGGTCCAGCTCCAGCTTAGTTCATCACATCCAGGTTAGGTCTTGTAGCCCGCATTGCTCCCTAGCAAGAACACCAGATAATCCACAAAGCAGCAGTAGGAATATTATCTCTCCAGAGAGCTCCGAAGCTGGGTAAAAACCCTAGCGTGCGCACCGCCTCGATCCGCTCTTTGCACAATCTCCGCCCCCCTCCGAACCACAAAGGGACCCAGGTCCCGTAGGTGCTCGTGGGGCACGATCTGCGCTTCTCCCCCGACATCTTTGGCGCGCCAGGTAGGGGGCGTCGAGGTTGTGTGAATCCGATCCGACGGTCGCACCAGCAACTCCATCGACGTCTTCGTCGACATGGCGCCGAAGAAGAAGCCTTCGGCAGCAGCTGAGCCGTCCGCGTCGAACCCACCACCATCGGAGCCGTCAGGTGGCGGGGGAAACGCTGGCGGAGGGACCGGCGTCATCGAGGGAGCCCACGGTGCCGCCAGGTCTAAGGACAACGGCGCTGGCGTCGGCGTCTCGAATCTGACCGCGTCGCCGTAGGGAGGCGGGACGATGACAGCGTCATGATACCCGCGGCGCCATCGCTCATTGGATCAAGGCCAAGCTGGAGGATCCCGAGGCCCTCGAGACCGCATGCACCTCAAAGACGCCCGATGCAGTGGGTACGGTCCCTAGGGCGGGCTGCTCCTCCTAACTTGGTTAGGAGTCCGAGCATATCCCGTTCTTCGCTCCGTACGCCCTTACCGCCAACCACGCCAGCGGAAGCCTTGGCGAGAGCCCCATTACTACTAGATTACCCTCCTACGGCCGATAAGGTCGATGGTGGAGGCCACAATCAAAGTCTCATCGGCCGCCAACGGCGACGTCCCGCGGCAACCGAGCGCTTCGCAACCGCGGCGAGGCGACAAGGCGCGAGCCGATGGCGACGAGACTTGCGGGGGTGCACCCACCATACACTCCCCTTCCCGAAGGCCAAGATCGCCGACTCGCCGGATCTACCTCGACAGCGACTCCACAGCGTCGCCGGATCCGCGAGCTCGTCGTGACCAGCGCCAAGTTCTTCGGGAGCGGCAAGAAGAGGACGCTCGAACCCGTATCGAGCGCCGGAGAGAAGCGCGCCGTCAATCCGACCAACGCGCCGGGCCCGCTGTCGATATGCGTGTGCCAGGGGAACCAGGCGACTTGCCGTACGTGGTGGGTTGCCCTGCGTTCACTCGTGAGCTGCGGCAAGTCCGGTGGCCCGTCAAGAAAAACTTCAAACCAGACGTGCCGGAGAAGTATGATGGCAGGACACACCCATCGGAGTTCCTCAGCATCTACACCATCGCGGTGCAGGCTGCGGGGGGACGAGACGACAAGATCCTCGCCAACTACTTCCCCTTGGTGCTCAAGCCAAACGTCAGATCTTGGCTCATGCACTTGCCGGATGGCTCTATTTCTTCTTGGGTAGATTTGTGCCACCAGTTTGTTGGAGCCTTCACAGGCGGCCACAAGCCTCATGGCCAGGAGAGTGATCTCCACCTGCTTGCCCAGAAGGAGGGAGAGTCTATGCGCAAATTCATCCAGAGATTCAGTCGAGTGCACTACAACATCCCAGACGTCCACCCTGCGGCGGTTATCAGTGCATTCCATCAGAATGTACGAAATCGCAGGATGAGGGAGGAGATGGCGATGTGCAAAGTGAAAGACGTCAGCGAGCTATACGCCCTGGCCGACAAGTGTGCACGCGCTGAAGAAGGAAGAAGACTCCCAGGAGAGAGTGTGGGAGCAGAATCTGACAGTGAGGGGATCGCCCCGGCAAGGAATAGCCGGCGGCGGAACAACATGAGGAAGAAAAACCAAGAAGTACTAGTTGTCGAGCAGTCCGGCAAGGATGGTGCCGCCAACCAAGCCAAGGCCGGTGGCTCCGGCAAGGAGGTTGCCGTTGACGCAGACCGCCAAGCTGTGGCGGCCGCCGACAAGCCTGGTAGCTCCAACAAACAGTACTGCAAAATCCACCGCACCAAGGGCCACGATCTCCAGAGCTGCAAGAAAGTGGAGCAGCTTGTTGAGCTACAGAAAGCTGAACACGAGCGGCGAGACAAGGAGAAAGCCCAAGAAGGTGCAGGTGCGGCAAGTAAGAAGAGACCCGGTAGGGGAGGACACCGCGGCAAGGCCAAGCAGCGGCAAGGAGACAGACCTCCCCGTGGCCGCGACAAGGAAGAAGATGAAGATGAAGATGGCGAGGACGATGAGGACGACGAGACTGATGAGCATGAGTTTCAAAAGGCAACGGAGGTCCTTTGCGTCGACGGTGGTGCGTCTCTGCATACCTCGCACCACCAACTCAAGCAATGGATGCGCGAGGTCAATGCAGCAGAACCATCCATAGAGTCACGCAAACCTCTGAAGTGGTCCAGCACACCCATCATCTTTGACATTGAGGATCACCCTGATCGCATCACTGCGGTCGGGTGCTTGCCGATGTTGGTCTCACCAACCATCCGCAACCTCAAAGTCACAAAGATGTTGGTTGACGGCGGGGCCGGCCTGAACTTGATCTCCTCCAGTGCTCCAGAAACTTCAAATCCCTGACAGCGAGCTCGAAGAAACTGGTACTTTCCAAGGAATCAACCCAGGAAGGAGCAAGCCCAAGGGGAAGATCACGTTGCCGGTAACCTTCGGCAGTGAGCTCAACTTCAGAACTGAGAGGGTCACGTTCGACGTCGCCGATTTTCCCATTGCCCTACAATGGCATACTAGGCCGTCCGGCACTTGCCAAGTTCATGGCCGCCTCTCACTATGCATACAACCTACTCAAGATGCCCGGCCCGATAAGTGTCATTTCCGTCCACGGCGACAAGAAAGACGCACTTATCTGTGCCGACAAGATTTACCGGGATGCAGCAGCCGCGACAGATAGCAAACCACTTGCCGCTGAAGCTCCCGGGAGGAAGAAGACCACTAGGTCTGGCAAGAGCACTATTGCCCACTCCGGCAAGCGCACCTCTTCGGAGTGCTGCGCTACCGTCGAGGACGCACCGTCGAGCTCCACCGGCAAGTGCAGCAAGACGATGACAGCTCCACCAAAGACCAAGAAAGTGCCCGCCAAGGAGGACGGCGCTGGTGGTACCTTTACTATCAGTGCCACGCTTGACCCTAAATAGGAAGGCGAGCTCGTTGCTTTCCTGCGGGCGAATGTCGATGTGTTTGCATGGCAACCATCCGATATCCCCGGCGTTCCCAGGAAAGTAATTGAGCACCACCTAGCTGTCTGTCCTCACGCGCGGCCCGTCAAGCAAAAAGTTAGGAAGCAGCAAAGTGGGCGCCAAGAGTTCATAGCGAAGAAATCAAGAAATTGGAAGCAGCAGGGCTTGTCAGAGGAGTCCTCCACCCCACGTGGTTGGCCAATCCAGTAGTGGTGCGCAAGGCTAATGGGAAATGGAGACTTTGTATTGACTTCACACATGTTAATAAAGCTTGTCCCAAGGACCCATTTCCCTTGCCGCGTATCGACCAGATTGTTGACTCCACAGCTGGATGCGATCTGCTTTCATTTCTTGATGCATATTCAGGATATCATCAGATCTTCATGGCAGAAGAAGATGAGGAGAAAACCGCATTCATCACACCATGTGGCACGTACTGCTTTATACGGATGCCTTTCGGTTTGAAGAATGCTGGTTCAACCTTTGCAAGGGTAGTCCATGATGCTTTTGGACCACAGATACACAGAAATGTAGAAGCCTACATGGATGATATAGTGGTCAAGAGCAAGGACAGAGCGACTTTAGTTCAAGATTTGGATGAGACGTTTGCAAACCTGCGCAAGATCAACCTCAAGCTCAACCCCGAGAAGTGCGTGTTTGGAGTCCCTTCCGGCAAGCTTCTCGGGTTCTTTGTATCTCAGCGGGGAATTGAAGCCAATCCCGACAAGATCAAGGCCATTGAGCAGATCGAAGCACCAAAGCGCGTCAAGGATGTCAGAAGGCTTGCCGGTTGCGTGGCTGCTCTCAGCAGGTTCATCTCTAAATCTGCTGAGCGCGCCCTGCCCTTTTTCAAGATTTTGAAAAAGGCAGGTCCAATGAAATGGACTGCCGAAGCGGAGGCTGCTGCAGAACTTGAAAAGATACCTGTCCTCCGCTCCAATACTTGTCGCACCTAATCCACAAGAGAAGTTGCTGCTGTATATAGCAGCTACCAATCAAGTGGTTAGTGATGCGTTAGTAGCGGAGAGGGAGGCGGATGATGAGCCGACAACCAAGCCAGGCGCATCCAGCGACAAGCAAGATGCTTCGCCGTCAAGCTCTGGTCCCGACAAGGACAGATCAGCGCAGGGTTGCGACAAGATACAGAAGAGAATGGCGTAGCACCCCGGTGTGCCGTTAGTTCCCTTTGCAGGGGCTAGATCGAGGTACTCGGTGTCTGAAGCTTCTTTCGGCCTCCTTATGGCCTCGAGAAAGTTGCGCCATTACTTCCAAGCACATGAGATAATAGTTGTCACTCGCTTTCCGCTGAAGAGGATATTGCAGAATCCAGAAGCAACAGGCAGGATTGTTGAGTGGGCGCTGGAACTGTCAAGCTTTGGTCTCAAGTTCGAAAGCACTTCCACTATCCAGAGCAGGGCATTGGCAGAATTCATAGCAGAGTGGACACCGACACAAGATGAAGAAACTCCAGAGACGAGCATCCCCGTCAAGGAGGCAAATAAAGAGTGGCTGATGTACTTTGATGGTGCCTTCTCGCTGCAAGGCGCCGGTGCCGGCGTGCTGCTTATCGCACCCACCGGAGAGCACCTCAAGTACATAGTCCAGATGCACTTTCCCAAGGAACAAGCAACAAACAACACTGCAGAGTACGAAGGCTTGCTTGCCGGTCTCAGGATTGCGATGGACCTTGGGATTAAGAAGCTCATTGTCAGGGGAGACTCACAACTTGTCGTCCGCCAAGTAAATAAAGATTACCAGAGTCCGTTGATGGAAGCGTACGTCGATGAAGTGAGGAAGCTGGAAGAGCACTTTGAAGGCCTGCAAATGGAACACGTTCCAAGAGCACAGAATGATGTAGCTGATGGCCTCTCCAAATGTGCCGCACTTAAGTTACCTGTGGAACCAGGGATTTTTGTGCTCAAGCTGACTCAACCAACCGTGACACCATCAACAGGACAGAGCAAAAAGAGAAAATTGGTTTCCGGCGACTACTTTCCGGCAGAGCTCTCCGAAGCCGCCGCCAAGAAGGTCCCTAAAACCAACGCAAATATCGCTGAGGAGCAGTCTGCTCCGACAAACCATGCGGTTTGTATAATCGAAGCAAACGCTCCCGACAAGCTTAGCTCTGGCAAGCTTGGCGGGGATCATCGAGCTCCGGCTGACCTGCAGGTCCTTGCCGTAGAAGCTGATGGTCCCGCAGTGATAGACGAGCCTTTAGTCCTTGTTGTCGAGCCACAGGCTCCAACATGGGCACAGCAGATCGTCCATTTCCTTCAGACAGGGGAACTTCCCGAAGAGCAAGAAGAAGCAGAAAAAGTTGCCCGGCAGTCAAGTATGTACCAGTTTGTTGACAACATTCTGTACAGAAGAAGACTCAACGGAGTGAAATTGAAGTGTATTTGCCGGGAAGATGGAAAGAAGCTGTTGGCGGAGATACATGGAGGCATATGTGGTCACCACATTGGCGCAAGAGCACTTGCCGGCAAAGCTTTTCGGCAAGGTTTCTTCGGCGAAGCCCTCCAGATGCAAGCGCACAAGTAACCAAGTGTGAAGCGTGCCAGTTCCATTCAAAACAGATACAACAGCCAGCTCAAGCTCTCCAGACGATCCCTTTATCCTGGCCCTTCTCGGTCTGGGGGCTCGACATCCTCGGCCCTTTCCCCGAGCTGTCGGGGGCTTTGAATACTTGTACGTCGCAATCGACAAGTTCACAAAGTGGCCGGAAGTGGAACCAGTGAGGAAGGTGACCGCACAGTCAGCCGTCAAGTTCTTCAGGTCAATTGTTTGCCGTTTCGGGATTCCTAATCGGATCATCACCGATAACGGCACACAGTTCACGAGTCGCACCTTCATGCAGTATGCCCAAGATCTTGGCGCCAAGATCTGCTTTGCTTCCGTTGCTCATCCGAGAAGCAACGGTCAAGCAGAGAGAGCAAACGCTGAAGTGCTGCGAGGACTCAAGACCAGAACCTTCGACAGGCTGCACAAGTGCGGAAGGAACTGGATCGAGTAGCTGCCAGTGGTTCTTTGGTCGGTCAGGACGACGCCAAATCGTGCCACTGGCAAGACACCCTTTGCTCTAGTCTATGGAGCAGAGGCAGTTCTCCCCACGGAACTCGTATACGGGTCACCTCGAGTGCTCGCTTATGATGAGCTTGAGCAAGAGCAGCTGCGGCAAGATGACGCGCTGCTCCTCGAGGAAGATCGTCTTCAGGCTGCTCTACGAGCTGCTCGTTACCAGCAAGCTTTGTGTCGCTACCATAGCCGAAAAGTTAATGCCAGAAGCTTCGAGGAAGGCGACCTTGTTCTTCGGCGCGTTCAATCCGCCAAGAATTCCAACAAGTTGACGCCCGAAGTGGGAAGGCCCTTATCGGGTAAAAGGAGTCACTAGGCCGGCGCTGTCCGCCTTGAGACCGAAGACGGCTTTCCGGTGAGCAATTCCTGGAACATAGAGCATCTTCGCAAGTTTTACCCATGAGCGCGGTTGCGGAACCGTTCCGCAACCACCCTTTTGTACAAGTCTTGCCGCTGTTGCATATAATCCTTTGTACAGAGCCGGGCGCAGACCCCGTGCATCAGTAAAGCCTATGGTTGCGCACGTTTTTGTTAATACATGCTTTTATAGTCAAATATGCATGTGTTCACTAACATCTTGTGCAGCACCCGCGCCCGGTAAGCGACAATGAGCCATTGGGCTCCATAAGCTTTCTTTTTCTCTTCTTTCTGATCAAACAAGGAGAAGGTTCCTCCACCCACAAGTTAACCGGGGGGGAAGGAAGAAAGAATGGTGTGGGCCGACAAGCGTCGCTCGAGGAACTGTCGCCTTGCCACTCACCTTGCCGGAGAATGGACAACAGAAAAGCTATGTTGCTAAGTTTAAGCGACCAGTTTTAAATTATCAAGTTATCTTCCTCGAACGATAAGTACTTTGTATTGAAAACCTGTGCGTGGAGGAACCAAATCGTACTAGTCGCACCCTTATTTTGTTTCGAGTCCGCTCAACAAGTTAAGTGAGCTGCGACTAGTCCGCAACGAGGTTGCTTGTCGGTAGCGACCCCGCCAGCAGGCTGCTGAAGTTCCGCATTCGGCGCTCGCGGCAAGGGTGCTGCACCGCAAGTTTCCTGAAGCGTGGGGTAAAAGCATACAAGGGAAGAAATCGAGTAAAGGAAATAACAGTGCATTCGATTGCCTGAGATAGTGTATATTGCAAAAATAACTTATCGTGGCGCTAGCTAAATTGTTCTCGGAACTGAAATAGCAGCGAAGAGAAGAAAGGTGCGCCGGCGTCCAAGCCCCGGCAAACCAGAGTTGCCGGAGGCTGCGGCAAGCCAGAGTTGCCGAGGGCCGCGTCAAGTCAGAGTTGCCGGAGGCTGCGGTATCAGATAAGCCTTTTGTCCTTCTTCGAACTTCCCTCTTTCATTAAAAACATTCTACTCGGATACAGTCCGTGGAGAGTGAAAAACATGAAAGAGAGGATTACAAGTTCTTAAGTGCATATAAGGCCCAAAGGCTTACAAATTAAAAAGATAAGATGCCCGTAATTCCTTTTCTGTCCCTATCTTCAGGAGGTAGGTTAAGGAGGCGGGAAGGGCAAAAGAAGCGCCTACGCGAGCTACAGGTGCCAGAAGGCACCAAGGGAACATGCCGGGGGCTCTTCGAAGGCTTGATGGGGATGGCGGCGACGGAAGCAGAGCTCGAAGACGGGGCGGCAGGACGTCAGCACGCTGTCGAGGGCACTACGCCCTCGTACTCCGACTTGACGGCCTTGTCGCCGTCCCTCTTCCCCTTCCGCAGCCTCCCCTACGCCAGCCGTTCAAGGAGACGACCCCGGGGAGTTCAAGGAGCCGGCGACGCGGATGATGGGGTCGCCGGTAACGCGCGGAGCGGCGCCCGACAACTAGTTGGGCCCGCTACCCTCGTCGCCGCTGTCGCTCTCCTCCTCGTCACTCTCGCTCGAGGAGGAATCTTCGCTGTCGGAGGAGCTATCCACGCAGCACCTCGCCCGAGTGCCAAGATCCCCGAAGACCTTGACGGAGAGGAGATCACCCTCCATTAACTTAAAATGGAGGGTAAACCCCGCCAGCAGGTTGTGGATGCGGGCGAACGTCTTCCACCCACGATCAAGGTACATCACATTAGGGGCTGGGAATACAGCGCGGACTCGCGTACCGCTGATCCCACAGCCCCTCATGTGCAACCTTAACGTCTCGGGCGGATCCGACTCCATCGCCATCGCGAACGGAGCTGGAAGCCGGAGACGACGGCGAGGCGCCCGGCGTAGCTTGACGAAGAACTCGCAAGGGTTGTCCCCCGTATGGACCGCCGCGGGGAAAGGAGTCGCCGGCGGGGGCGGAGACGGCACGCCGCCCCGCCCGCCTCTTCCCCGAGCGCCTCGGGCTCGTCCACGACCTCGCCCCCGGAGAGGAACCGCCGACGGAGGCGGAGACGGCGCACCGCCCCGCCCGCCTCTCCCTCGGGCTCCTCGGCCTCGTCCACGACCTCGCCCCCTCCCTCTTCCCCTCGCTGCTGGCTCGGCCACCACGGGCGTGGGATTGGGAGGGGTGCGATGCCCAGCTGCGACCCTCGCCGCCACCGACGAAGAACCAAGGTTCCCCTTCTCCATGGGGAATGGGAGAGAGGGGAGCAGGAAGCTGAAGGGAGGAAGCAAGGGAGAATGCGTGCTTCTGCGTTCCCCTTCCGCCCCTCTTAAAAGGAGCAAAGTGGGGGGCTCGGCCGCCCCGCTCGGCGAATCAAGGCACAGGAAGAGCAGGGAATCTAGGCAGACCTGCTACCTCTGCTCGGAGACGGCCCAGTATCCCACTTCCACCGTCCGTGACCCCAAGTGCATGGGAACCACGTGGCGGAGATGTAGAACTGAGGGGACAGATGAGGCGACCTCTCACGCCGCCACCCGCCCCACGACTCCACAATTAACGCGTGCCGTTACAGAGGAACGCGGTAGACGCGTGTCGTGCGTGGGAGGCGTGGTGGGTCCAAGGCAAGTAACGGCGTGATCAAGACCACGCGCGCCCGAGCACTGTTTTGGGCCTGGCCCGGGGGCTCTTGTCGGTGTACTAGAGTAGGGGTACCCTAGTACCCCGAACTCGTGCACGGACAGTTGCAGCGCCCCACGGCCGGGCCGACTTGATGGCCGCCAAGTTCCTCAGCAGCTCCCTTGGAGCCATTCAAGAACAAAGCAGTCAAGACCCCGGCAAGAGGAGCTTGCCGGGAAGGCCACTCAGGGCACAAAGGAAAACAAGGCCCCGGCAAGAGGAGCTTGCGGGAAGGCTTGGCGGGCGCCGAACCCCCAAGCGCGACAAGGTTCCCGCCCCGGCAAGGCGCTTGCCGGGACGGGCGACCTCTCCATCTCCGCCCCAGCTCACCCGCCAACGTGTCACCACGGGCTCTCCCAGGGCGCGCGTGTCGGGCTGCGCAGCCAGCGGAGAGTAGCGACAAGCAGCGACGACAAGCTACCTTCGTGGCAGATGGGCGCGCTTGAAGGTCCCTGTTACACTGTTCGGGCGACCGTGATGGGCATTGATGACTCTTGTCCCTTGCCGTCAGAGTTAGGTATAGATTACTGTACACTGTACAAAGCGGTGTACCAACCCAGGTTTTTACCGTTGTAACCTTGTCTACTTGCCATATGTGGTAACCCCTTTGTGCCTATAAAAGGAGGCCCGAGGGCAACGTAGGGGAGGTTCAGCTGGTTTCGGTCCAGCTCCAGCTTAATTCATCACATCCAGGTTAGCTCTTGTAGCCCGCATTGCTCCCTAGCAAGAACACCAAATAATCCAAAAAGCAGCAGTAGGAGTATTATCTCTCCAGAGAGCTCCGAAGCTGGGTAAAAACCCTAGCGTGCGCACCGCCTCGATCCGCTCTTTGCGCAATCTCCGCCCCCCTCCGAACCACAAAGGGACCCAGGTCCCATAGGTGCTCGTGGGGCACGATCTGCGCTTCTCCCCCGACAGTTACAAAGGCATTTCATTTTTTTAAAACTTATTTCAACTTGAGACTTTTTGTGCGTTCAGTATGCACCTTTCAAAGACAAGTCATAAATTTTCAACCCTTTCTGACTTCATTTGTTGTTTTTCATGCATTTACTGATTTTTTGAGCTAAATGACCCTGAAATTGAAAAGCACTATCAATGAACTATGAAAAGGTTCAAGGTTGGCATGGTATCATCATTTCACCCACATAGCATCTGCTAAAAAGTTTTGAGGGTTACGGCAAAAACTGGATGCACTTCATCTACAAAATGGACAATCTCTTACGTAGTATCAGGGTTTCGGACGAAACCTTATCAGTTACAAAGGCATTTCATTTTTTAAACTTATTTCAACTCCAGACTTTTTGTGCTTTCAGTAGGCACCATTCAAAGCCACATCATCAATCTTTAACCCATTCTGACTTCACTCGCTATTTTTCATGTATTTACTGAATTTTTTTGAGCTAAATGACCCTGAAATTGAAAAGCCCTAAAAATGAAATCTGAAAATATTGAAAGTTGACATGGTTTCATCATTTCACCCACATAGCATGTGCTAAAAAGTTGAGAGGGGTACGACAAAAACTGGATGCACTTCGTCTACAAAATGGACAACCTCTTTCGACGTATCACGGTTTCGGATGAAAACTCATCCGTTACAAAGGCATTTCATTTTTTTAACTTATTTCGACTCCAAACTTTTTATACGCTTAGTATGCACCATTCAATGCCACATCATCAATTTTCAACCCTTTCGACTTCATTTGCTATTTTCATGCATTTACTCATTTTTTTAGCCAAATGACACTAAAATGGAAAAGCACTCATATGAACTATGAAAAGGTTCAAGGTTGGCATGGTCTCATCATTTCACACACAAATCATGTGCTAAAAAGTTGTGAGGGTTACGGAAAAACTTGATTCTCTTCGTCTCTGAGAATAGATAATGTCTTTGAATTATCGGGGTTTGGATGAAAACTCATCATTACAAAGGCATTTCATTTTTTAACTTATTTCAACTCCAAACTTTTGTCCGTTCAGTATGCACCATTCAAAGCCACGTCATCAATTTTCAACCCTTTATCACTTCATTCGCTATTTTTCATGCATTTACTGATTTTTGAGATAAATGACCCTGACATTGAAAAGCACTACAGATGAACTATGAAAAGGTTGAAAGTTGGCATGGTATCATTATTTCACCCACATTGCATGTGCTAAAAAGTTGAGAGGGTTACGATAAAAACTGGATGCACTTCGTGTACAAAATGGACAATCTCTTTCGATGTATCAGGGTTACGGACGAAAACTCATCTATTACAAAGGCATTTCATTTTTTGAACTTATTTCGACTCCAAACTTTTGTGCGGTTAGTATGCACCATTCAAAGCCACATCATCAATTTGCAACCCTTTCTGACTTCATTTGCTATTTTTCATGCATTTACCGATTTTTGAGCTAAATTACCCTGAAATTGAAAAGCACTACAAATGAACTATGAAAAGGTTCAAGGTTGGCATGGTCTCATCATGTCACCCACAAATCATGTGCTAAGAAGTTGTGAGGTTTACGGAAAAAACTGGATGCACTTCGTCTACCAAATTAACAATCTCTTTCGAAGTATCAGGGTTTCGGACGAAAACTCATCTGTTACAAACGCATTTCATTTTAGAAATTTATTTCAACTCCAGACATTTTGTGCGTTCGGTATGCACCATTCAAAGCCACGTCATCAAATTTCAACCCTTTTCTGACTTCATTTGCTATTTTTCATGCATTTACTGATTTTTTGAGTGAAATGACACTACAATTGAAAAGCACTCATATGAACTATGAAAAGTTGAAAGTTGGCACGATATCATCGTTTCACCCACATAGCGTGTGCTAACAAGTTGAGATGGTTCGACAAAAACTGGATGCACCGTGTACAAAATGGACAACCTCTTTCAAGTATCGAGGTTACGGACGAAAACTCATCTCATTACAAAGGCATTTCATTTTTAACTTATTTCAACTCCAGAATTTTGTGCGTTCGGTATGCACCATTCAAAGCCACGTCATTAATCTTCAACCATTTCTGACTTCACTTGCTATTTTTCATGCTATTACTGATTTTTTTGAGCTAAATGACCCTGAAATTGAAAAGCACTACAAATGAACTATGAAAAGGTTGAAAGTTGGCATGGTATCATAATTCACCCACATAGCATGCGCTAAAAATTTGAGAGGGTTACGAAAAAAACTGGATGCACTTCGTCTACAAAATGGACAATCTCTTTCAAAGTATCAGGGTTTCAGACGAAAACTCATCTATTACAAAGGCATTTCATTTTTTAAACTTATTTCAACTCGAGACTTTTTTTGCGTTCAGTATGCGCCATTCAAAGCCACGTCATCAATTTTCAACCCTTTCTGACTTCATTCGGTATTTTTCATGCATTTACTGATTATTTGGAACTAAATGGTCCTGAAATTGAAAAGCACTACAAATTAACTCTGAAAAGGTTGAAAGTTGGCATGGTATCATCATTTCCCCCACATAGCATGTGCTAAAAATTTCAGCGGGTTACGGCAAAAACTGGATACACTTCGTGTACAAAATGGACAATCTCTTTGGAAGTATCAAGGTTTCGGACGAAAACTCATCTGTTACAAAGGTATTTCATTTTCTAAAACTTATTTCAAATCTAGACTTTTTTATGCGTCCGGTATGCACCATTCAAAGCCACATCATAAATTTTCAAACCTTTGTGACTTCATTTGCTATTTTTCATGCATTTACTGATTTTTTGAGGTAAATGACCCTGAAATTGAAAAGCACTACAAATGAATTATGAAAAGGTTCAAGGTTGGCATGGTATCATCATTTCACCCACATAACAAGTGCTAAAAAGTTGAGAGGGTTACGGCAAAAACTGGATGCACTTCATCTACAAAATGGACAATCTCTTTTGAAGTATCTGGGTTTCGGACGAAAACTCATCTATTACAAAGGCATTTCATTTTTAAACTTATTTCAACTCAGACTTTTGTGCATTCAGTATGCACCTTTCAAGACAAGTCATAAATTTTCAACCCTTTCGACTTCATTTGCTTGTCTTTCATGCATTTACTAATTTTTTGAGCTAAATGACCCTGAAATTGAAAAGCACTACAAATGAACTATGAAAAGGTTCAAGGTTGGCATGGTATCATCATTTCACCCACATAGCATCTGCTAAAAAGTTGAGAGGGTTACGACAAAAACTGGATGCACTTCGTCTACAAAATGGACAACCTCTTTCGAAGTATCACGGTTTCGAACGAAAACTCATCTGTTACAAAGGCATTTCATTTTTTAAACCTATTTCAAATCCAAACTTTTTGTCCATTCAGTATGCACCATTCAAAGCCACGTCATCAATTTTCAACCCTTTATCACTTCATTCGCTAATTTTCATGCATTTACTGATTTTTTGAGCAAAATGACCCTGAGATTGAAAAGCACTACAGATGAACTATGAAAAGGTTGAAAGTTGGCATGGTATCATTATTTCACCCACATAGCTTGTGCTAAAAAGTTGAGAGGGTTACGACAAAAAATGGATGCACTTCGTGTACAACATGGAGAATCTCTTTCGATGTATCAGGGTTACGGACGAAAACTCATCTGTTACAAAGGCATTTCATTTTTTAAACTTATTTTGACTCCAAACTTTTGTGCGCTTAGTATGCACCATTCAAAGCCAAATCATTAATTTTCAACCCTTTCTGACTTCATTTGCTATTTTTCATGCATTTACTGATTTTTTGAGCTAAATTACCCTGAAATTGAAAAGCACTACAAATGAACTATGAAAAGGTTCAAGGTTGGCATGGTCTCATAATTTCACCCACAAATCATGTGCTAAAAAGTTGTGAGGTTTACGGAAAAAACTGGATGCACTTCGTCTACAAAATTAACAATCTCTTTCGAAGTATCAGGGTTTTGGACGAAAACTCATCTGTTACAAACACATTTCATTTTTGAAACTTATTTCAACTCAGACCTTTTGTGCATTCAGTATGCACCATTCAAAGCCACGTCATCAATTTTCAACCCTTTCTGACTTCATTTGTTGTTTTTCATGCATTTACTGATTTTTTGAGCTAAATGACCCTGAAATTGAAAAGCACTACGAATGAACTATGAAAAGGTTCAAGGTTGGTATGGTATCATCATTTCACCCACATAGCATCTGCTAAAAAGTTTTGAGGGTTACGGCAAAACCTGGATGCACTTCATCTACAAAATGGACAATCTCTTACGTAGTATCAGGGTTTCGGACGAAACCTCATCAGTTACAAAGGCATTTCATTTTTTAAACTTATTTCAACTCTAGACTTTTTGTGCTTTCAGTAGGCACCATTCAAAGCCACATCATCAATCTTTAACCCTTTCCTACTTCACTCGCTATTTTTCATGTATTTACTGAATTTTTTTGAGCTAAATGACCCTGAAATTGAAAAGCTCTAAAAATGAAATCTGAAAAGATTGAAAGTTGACATGGTTTCATCATTTCACCCACATAGCATGTGCTAAAAATTTGAGAGGGTACGACAAAAACTGGATGCACTTCGTCTACAAAATGGACAACCTCTTTCGACGTATCACGGTTTGGATGAAAACTCATCCGTTACAAAGGATTTCATTTTTAACTTATTTCGACTCCAAACTTTTGTACGCTTAGTATGCACCATTCAATGCCACATCATCAATTTTCAACCCTTTCTGACTTCATTTGCTATTTTTCATGCATATACTCATTTTTTTGAGCCAAATGACACTAAAATGGAAAAGCACTCATATGAACTATGAAAAGGTTCAAGGTTGGCATGGTCTCATCATTTCACCCACAAATCATGTGCTAAAAAGTTGTGAGGGTTACGGAAAAAACTTGATTCTCTTCGTCTACAGAATAGACAATCTCTTTCGAATTATCAGGGTTTCGGACGAAAACTCATTTGTTACAAAGGCATTTCATTTTTTTAACTTATTTCAACTCCAAACTTTTTGTCCGTTCAGTATGCACCATTCAAAGCCATGTCATCAATTTTCAACCCTTTATCACTTCATTCGCTATTTTTCATGCATTTACTGATTTTTTGAGCTAAATGACCCTGACATTGAAAAGCACTACAGATGAACTATGAAAAGGTTGAAAGTTGGCATGGTATCATTATTTCACCCACATTGCATGTGCTAAAAAGTTGAGAGGGTTACGATAAAAACTGGATGCACTTCATGTACAAAATGGACAATCTCTTTCGATGTATCAGGGTTACGGACGAAAACTCATCTATTACAAAGGCATTTCATTTTTTGAACTTATTTCGACTCCAAACTTTTGTGCGCTTAGTATGCACCATTCAAAGCCACATCATCAATTTTCAACCCTTTCTGACTTCATTTGCTATTTTTCATGCATTTACTGATTTTTTGAGATAAATTACCCTAAAATTGAAAAGCACTACAAATGAACTATGAAAAGGTTCAAGGTTGGCATGGTCTCATCATGTCACCCACAAATCATGTGCTAATAAGTTGTGAGGTTTACGGAAGAAACTGGATGCACTTCGTCTACCAAATTCAACAATCTCTTTCGTCATCAAATTTCAAGTATCATGCATTTACTGATTTTTTGAGTGGTTTATGAACTATGAAAAGTTGAAACTCATCATCGTTTCACCCACTGAGATGGTTACAAAAACGCATTTCAACCTCTTTTTGAAATTTATTTCAACATTTCATTTTTAACTTATTTCAACAGAATTTTGTGCGTTGGTATGCACCATTCAAAGCCACGTCATCAAATTTCAATTTTTCATGCCTTTTTGAGCTAAATGACTTCATTTGCTATGAAAAGGTTTTCATGCATTTACTGATGCGCTTTTTTGAGTGAAATGACACTAAAATTGAAAAGCACTCATACCATTCAAAGCCCGTCATCAATTTTCAACCTTTCTCGACTTCATTCGGTATTTTCATGCATTTACGATTATTTGGAACTAAATGTTCCTGAAATTGAAAAGCACTACAAATGAACTATGAAAAAGTTGAAAGTTGGCACGATATCATCGTTTCACCCACATAGCATGTGCTAAAAAGTTGAGATGGTTACGACAAAAACTGGATGCACTTTGTGTACAAAATGGACAACCTCTTTCAAGTATCAAGGTTTGGATTTAAAACTCATCTGTTACAAAGGCATTTCATTTTTAAAACTTATTTCAACTCCAGAATTTTGTGCGTCCAAGTATGCACCATTCAAAGCCACATCATAATCTTCAACCATTGTGACTTCATTTGCTATTTTTCATGCATTACTGATTTTTTGAGCTAAATGACCCTGAAATTGAAAAGCACTACAAATGAACTATGAAAAGGTTCAAAGTTGGCATGGTATCATCATTTCACCCACATAGCATGCGCTAAAAAGTTGAGAGGGTTACGAAAAACTGGATGCACTTCATCTACAAAATGGACAATCTCTTTGAAGTATCGGGTTTGGACGAAAACTCATCTATTACAAAGGCATTTCATTTTTAAACTTATTTCAACTCGAGACTTTTTTGCGCTCAGTATGCACCATTCAAAGACACGTCATCAATTTTCAACCCTTTCGACTTCATTTCTATTTTTCATGCATTTACTGATTTTTTGAGCTAAATGATCCTGAAATTGAAAAGCACTACAAATGAACTCTGAAAAGGTTGAAAGTTGGCATGGTATCATCATTTCACCCACATAGCATGTGCTAAAAAGTTGAGAGGGTTACGACAAAAACTGGATGCACTTCGTGTACAAAATGGACAATCTCTTTTGAAGTATCATGGTTTCGGACGAAAACTCATCTGTTACAAAGGTATTTCATTTTCTAAAACTTATTTCAACTCTAGACTTTTTGTGCGTTCAGTATGCACCATACAAAGGCATTTCATTTTTTAAAACTTATTTCAACTTGAGACTTTTTGTGCGTTCAAGATGCACCTTTCAAAGACAAGTCATAAATTTTCAACCCTTTCGACTTCATTTGTTGTTTTCATGCATTTACTGATTTTTTGAGCTAAATGACCCTGAAATTGAAAAGCACTATCAATGAACTATGAAAAGGTTCAAGGTTGGCATGGTATCATCATTTCACCCACATAGCATCTGCTAAAAGTTTTGAGGGTTACGGCAAAACTGGATGCACTTCATCTACAAAATGGACAATCTCTTACGTAGTATCGTGGTTTTGACGAAACCTTATCGATTATAAAGGCATTTCATTTTTAAACTTATTTCAACTCCAGACTTTTGTGCTTTCAAGAGGCACCATTCAAAGCCACATCATCAATCTTTAACCCATTCGACTTCACTCGCTATTTTTCATGTATTTACTGAATTTTTTGAGCTAAATGACCTGAAATTGAAAAGCCCTAAAATGAAATCTGAAAATATTGAAAGTTGACATGGTTTCATCATTTCACCCACATAGCATGTGCTAAAAAGTTGAGAGGGGTACGACAAAAACTGGATGCACTTCGTCTACAAAATGGACAACCTCTTTCGACGTATCACGGTTTCGGATGAAAACTCATCCGTTACAAAGGCATTTCATTTTTTTAACTTATTTCGACTCCAAACTTTTTATACGCTTAGTATGCACCATTCAATGCCACATCATCAATTTTCAACCCTTTCTGACTTCATTTGCTATTTTTCATGCATTTACTCATTTTTTTTAGCCAAATGACACTAAAATGGAAAAGCACTCATATGAACTATGAAAAGGTTCAAGGTTGGCATGGTCTCATCATTTCACACACAAATCATGTGCTAAAAAGTTGTGAGGGTTACGGAAAAAACTTGATTCTCTTCGTCTACAGAATAGATAATGTCTTTCGAATTATCAGGGTTTCGGACGAAAACTCATCTGTTACAAAGGCATTTCATTTTTTTAACTTATTTCAACTCCAAACTTTTTGTCCGTTCAGTATGCACCATTCAAAGCCACGTCATCAATTTTCAACCCTTTATCACTTCATTCGCTATTTTTCATGCATTTACTGATTTTTTGAGATAAATGACCCTGACATTGAAAAGCACTACAGATGAACTATGAAAAGGTTGAAAGTTGGCATGGTATCATTATTTCACCCACATTGCATGTGCTAAAAAGTTGAGAGGGTTACGATAAAAACTGGATGCACTTCGTGTACAAAATGGACAATCTCTTTCGATGTATCAGGGTTACGGACGAAAACTCATCTATTACAAAGGCATTTCATTTTTTGAACTTATTTCGACTCCAAACTTTTGTGCGGTTAGTATGCACCATTCAAAGCCACATCATCAATTTGCAACCCTTTTCGACTTCATTTGCTATTTTCATGCATTTACCGATTTTTGAGCTAAATTACCCTGAAATTGAAAAGCACTACAAATGAACTATGAAAAGGTTCAAGGTTGGCATGGTCTCATCATGTCACCCACAAATCATGTGCTAAGAAGTTGTGAGGTTTACGGAAAAAACTGGATGCACTTCGTCTACCAAATTAACAATCTCTTTCGAAGTATCAGGGTTTCGGACGAAAACTCATCTGTTACAAACGCATTTCATTTTAGAAATTTATTTCAACTCCAGACATTTTGTGCGTTCGGTATGCACCATTCAAAGCCACGTCATCAAATTTCAACCCTTTTCTGACTTCATTTGCTATTTTTCATGCATTTACTGATTTTTTGAGTGAAATGACACTACAATTGAAAAGCACTCATATGAACTATGAAAAAGTTGAAAGTTGGCACGATATCATCGTTTCACCCACATAGCGTGTGCTAACAAGTTGAGATGGTTACGACAAAAACTGGATGCACTTCGTGTACAAAATGGACAACCTCTTTCGAAGTATCAGGGTTACGGACGAAAACTCATCTGTTACAAAGGCATTTCATTTTTTAACTTATTTCAACTCCAGAATTTTGTGCGTTCAGTATGCACCATTCAAAGCCACGTCATTAATCTTCAACCATTTCTGACTTCACTTGCTATTTTTCATGCTATTACTGATTTTTTTGAGCTAAATGACCCTGAAATTGAAAAGCACTACAAATGAACTATGAAAAGGTTGAAAGTTGGCATGGTATCATAATTCACCCACATAGCATGCGCTAAAAAGTTGAGAGGGTTACGAAAAAACTGGATGCACTTCGTCTACAAAATGGACAATCTCTTTCGAAGTATCAGGGTTTCGGACGAAAACTCATCTATTACAAAGGCATTTCATTTTTTAAACTTATTTCAACTCGAGACTTTTTTTGCGTTCAGTATGCACCATTCAAAGCCACGTCATCAATTTTCAACCCTTTCTGACTTCATTCGGTATTTTTCATGCATTTACTGATTATTTGGAACTAAATGGTCCTGAAATTGAAAAGCACTACAAATTAACTCTGAAAAGGTTGAAAGTTGGCATGGTATCATCATTTCCCCCACATAGCATGTGCTAAAAATTTCAGCGGGTTACGGCAAAAACTGGATACACTTCGTGTACAAAATGGACAATCTCTTTGGAAGTATCAAGGTTTCGGACGAAAACTCATCTGTTACAAAGGTATTTCATTTTCTAAAACTTATTTCAAATCTAGACTTTTCGTGCGTCCAGTATGCACCATTCAAAGCCACATCATAAATTTTCAAACCTTTGTGACTTCATTTGCTATTTTTCATGCATTTACTGATTTTTTTGAGGTAAATGACCCTGAAATTGAAAAGCACTACAAATGAATTATGAAAAGGTTCAAGGTTGGCATGGTATCATCATTTCACCCACATAACAAGTGCTAAAAAGTTGAGAGGGTTACGGCAAAAACTGGATGCACTTCATCTACAAAATGGACAATCTCTTTTGAAGTATCTGGGTTTCGGACGAAAACTCATCTGTTACAAAGGCATTTCATTTTTTAAACTTATTTCAACTCCAGACTTTTTGTGCATTCAGTATGCACCTTTCGAAGACAAGTCATAAATTTTCAACCCTTTCTGACTTCATTTGCTGTCTTTCATGCATTTACTAATTTTTTGAGCTAAATGACCCTGAAATTGAAAAGCACTACAAATGAACTATGAAAAGGTTCAAGGTTGGCATGGTATCATCATTTCACCCACATAGCATCTGCTAAAAAGTTGAGAGGGTTACGACAAAAACTGGATGCACTTCGTCTACAAAATGGACAACCTCTTTCGAAGTATCACGGTTTCGAACGAAAACTCATCTGTTACAAAGGCATTTCATTTTTTAAACCTATTTCAAATCCAAACTTTTTGTCCATTCAGTATGCACCATTCAAAGCCACGTCATCAATTTTCAACCCTTTATCACTTCATTCGCTAATTTTCATGCATTTCTTGATTTTTGAGCAAAATGACCCGAGATTGAAAAGCACTACAGATGAACTATGAAAAGGTTGAAAGTTGGCATGGTATCATTATTTCACCCACATAGCTTGTGCTAAAAAGTTGAGAGGGTTACGACAAAAAATGGATGCACTTCGTGTACAACATGGAGAATCTCTTTCGATGTATCAGGGTTACGGACGAAAACTCATCTGTTACAAAGGCATTTCATTTTTTAAACTTATTTTGACTCCAAACTTTTGTGCGCTTAGTATGCACCATTCAAAGCCAAATCATTAATTTTCAACCCTTTCGACTTCATTTGCTATTTTTCATGCATTTACTGATTTTTGAGCTAAATTACCCTGAAATTGAAAAGCACTACAAATGAACTATGAAAAGGTTCAAGGTTGGCATGGTCTCATAATTTCACCCACAAATCATGTGCTAAAAGTTGTGAGGTTTACGGAAAAACTGGATGCACTTCGTCTACAAAATTAACAATCTCTTTCAAGTATCGTGGTTTTGGACGAAAACTCATCTGTTAAACACATTTCATTTTTGAAACTTATTTCAACTCAGACCTTTTGTGCATTCAAGATGCACCATTCAAAGCCACGTCATCAATTTTCAACCCTTTTCGACTTCATTTGTTGTTTTTCATGCATTTACTGATTTTTTGAGCTAAATGACCCTGAAATTGAAAAGCACTACGAATGAACTATGAAAAGGTTCAAGGTTGGTATGGTATCATCATTTCACCCACATAGCATCTGCTAAAAGTTTTGAGGGTTACGGCAAAACCTGGATGCACTTCATCTACAAAATGGACAATCTCTTCACGTAGTATCGTGGTTTTGACGAAACCTCATCGCCATAAAGGCATTTCATTTTTTAAACTTATTTCAACTCTAGACTTTTTGTGCTTTCAGTAGGCACCATTCAAAGCCACATCATCAATCTTTAACCCTTTCCTACTTCACTCGCTATTTTTCATGTATTTACTGAATTTTTTTGAGCTAAATGACCCTGAAATTGAAAAGCTCTAAAAATGAAATCTGAAAAGATTGAAAGTTGACATGGTTTCATCATTTCACCCACATAGCATGTGCTAAAAATTTGAGAGGGGTACGACAAAAACTGGATGCACTTCGTCTACAAAATGGACAACCTCTTTCGACGTATCACGGTTTCGGATGAAAACTCATCCGTTACAAAGGGATTTCATTTTTTAACTTATTTCGACTCCAAACTTTTTGTACGCTTAGTATGCACCATTCAATGCCACATCATCAATTTTCAACCCTTTCTGACTTCATTTGCTATTTTTCATGCATATACTCATTTTTTTGAGCCAAATGACACTAAAATGGAAAAGCACTCATATGAACTATGAAAAGGTTCAAGGTTGGCATGGTCTCATCATTTCACCCACAAATCATGTGCTAAAAAGTTGTGAGGGTTCTGGAAAAACTTGATTCTCTTCGTCTCTGAATAGACAATCTCTTTCAATTATCGTGGTTTGGACGAAAACTCATTTGTTACAAAGGCATTTCATTTTTTTAACTTATTTCAACTCCAAACTTTTTGTCCGTTCAGTATGCACCATTCAAAGCCATGTCATCAATTTTCAACCCTTTATCACTTCATTCGCTATTTTTCATGCATTTACTGATTTTTGAGCTAAATGACCTCGACATTGAAAAGCACTACAGATGAACTATGAAAAGGTTGAAAGTTGGCATGGTATCATTATTTCACCCACATTGCATGTGCTAAAAGTTGAGAGGGTTACGATAAAACTGGATGCACTTCATGTACAAAATGGACAATCTCTTTCGATGTATCGAGGTTCTGGACGAAAACTCATCTATTACAAAGGCATTTCATTTTTTGAACTTATTTCGACTCCAAACTTTTGTGCGCTTAGTATGCACCATTCAAAGCCACATCATCAATTTTCAACCCTTTCTGACTTCATTTGCTATTTTTCATGCATTTACTGATTTTTTGAGATAAATTACCCTAAAATTGAAAAGCACTACAAATGAACTATGAAAAGGTTCAAGGTTGGCATGGTCTCATCATGTCACCCACAAATCATGTGCTAATAAGTTGTGAGGTTTACGGAAGAAACTGGATGCACTTCGTCTACCAAATTAACAATCTCTTTCGAAGTATCAGGGTTTCGGACGAAAACTCATCTGTTACAAACGCATTTCATTTTTGAAATTTATTTCAACTCCAGACATTTTGTGCGTTCGGTATGCACCATTCAAAGCCACGTCATCAAATTTCAACCCTTTTCTGACTTCATTTGCTATTTTTCATGCATTTACTGATTTTTTTGAGTGAAATGACACTAAAATTGAAAAGCACTCATATGAACTATGAAAAAGTTGAAAGTTGGCACGATATCATCGTTTCACCCACATAGCGTGTGCTAACAAGTTGAGATGGTTACGACAAAAACTGGGTGCACTTCGTGTACAAAATGGACAACCTCTTTCGAAGTATCAGGGTTACGGACGAAAACTCATCTGTTACAAAGGCATTTCATTTTTAACTTATTTCAACTCCAGAATTTTGTGCGCTCAAGTATGCACCATTCAAAGCCACGTCACTAATCTTCAACCATTTCGACTTCACTTGCTATTTTTCATGCTATTACTGATTTTTTGAGCTAAATGACCCTGAAATTGAAAAGCACTACAAATGAACTATGAAAAGGTTGAAAGTTGGCATGGTATCATAATTCACCCACATAGCATGCGCTAAAAAGTTGAGAGGGTTCTGAAAAACTGGATGCACTTCGTCTACAAAATGGACAATCTCTTTCGAAGTATCAGGGTTTCGGACGAAAACTCATCTATTACAAAGGCATTTCATTTTTTAAACTTATTTCAACTCGAGACTTTTTTTGCGTTCAGTATGCACCATTCAAAGCCACGTCATCAATTTTCAACCCTTTCTGACTTCATTCGGTATTTTTCATGCATTTACTGATTATTTGGAACTAAATGTTCCTGAAATTGAAAAGCACTACAAATTAACTCTGAAAAGGTTGAAAGTTGGCATGGTATCATCATTTCCCCCACATAGCATGTGCTAAAAAGTTGAGCGGGTTACGGCAAAAACTGGATACACTTTGTGTACAAAATGGACAATCTCTTTTGAAGTATCAAGGTTTCGGACGAAAACTCATCTGTTACAAAGGTATTTCATTTTCTAAAACTTATTTCAACTCTAGACTTTTCGTGCGTCCAGTATGCACCATTCAAAGCCACATCATAAATTTTCAAACCTTTGTGACTTCATTTGCTATTTTCATGCATTTACTGGTTTTTTGAGGTAAATGACCCTGAAATTGAAAAGCACTACAAATGAATTATGAAAAGGTTCAAGGTTGGCATGGTATCATCATTTCACCCACATAACAAGTGCTAAAAAGTTGAGAGGGTTACGCGTAAAACTGGATGCACTTCATCTACAAAATGGACAATCTCTTTTGAAGTATCTGGGTTTCGGACGAAAACTCATCTGTTACAAAGGCATTTCATTTTTTAAACTTATTTCAACTCCAGACTTTTTGTGCGCTCAGTATGCACCTTTCAAAGACAAGTCATAAATTTTCAACCCTTTCTGACTTCATTTGCTGTCTTCAATGCATTTACTGATTTTTTGAGCTAAATGACCCTGAAATTGAAAAGCACTACAAATGAACTATGAAAAGGTTCAAGGTTGGCATGGTATCATAATTTTACCCACATAGCATCTGCTAAAAAGTTGAGAGGGTTACGACAAAAACTGGATGCACTTCGTCTACAAAATGGACAACCTCTTTCGAAGTATCACGGTTTCGGACGAAAACTCATCTGTTACAAAGGCATTTCATTTTTCAAACTTATTTCAAATCCAAACATTTTGTCCGTTCAGTATGCACCATTCAAAGCCACGTCATCAATTTTCAACCCTTTATCACTTCATTCGCTATTTTTCAAGCATTTACTGATTTTTTGAGCAAAATGACCCTGAGATTGAAAAGCACTACAGATGAACTATGAAAAGGTTGAAAGTTGGCATGGTATCATTATTTCACCCACATAGCATGTGCTAAAAAGTTGAGAGCGTTACGACAAAAACTGGATGCACTTCGTGTACAAAATGGAGAATCTCATTCGATGTATCAGGGTTACGGACGAAAACTCATCTGTTACAAAGGCATTTCATTTTTTAAACTTATTTCAACCCGAGACTTTTTTTTGCGTTCAGTATGCACCATTCAAAGCCACGTCATCAATTTTCAACCCTTTCTGACTTCATTCGGTATTTTTCATGCATTTACTGATTATTTGGAACTAAATGGTCCTGAAATTGAAAAGCACTACAAATTAACTTTGAAAAGGTTGAAAGTTGGCATGGTATCATCATTTCCCCCACATAGCATGTGCTAAAAAGTTGAGCGGGTTACGGCAAAAACTGGATACACTTCGTGTACAAAATGGACAAACTCTTTTGAAGTATCAAGGTTTCGGACGAAAACTCATCTGTTACAAAGGTATTTCATTTTCTAAAACTTATTTCAACTCTAGACTTTTCGTGCGTCCAGTATGCACCATTCAAAGCCACATCATAAATTTTCAAACCTTTGTGACTTCATTTGCTATTTTTCATGCATTTACTGATTTTTTTGAGGTAAATGACCCTGAAATTGAAAAGCACTACAAATGAATTATGAAAAGGTTCAAGGTTGGCATGGTATCATCATTTCACCCACATAACAACTGCTAAAAAGTTGAGAGGGTTACGGCAAAAACTGGATGCACTTCATCTACAAAATGGACAATCTCTTTTGAAGTATCTGGGTTTCGGACGAAAACTCATCTGTTACAAAGGCATTTCATTTTTTAAACTTATTTCAACTCCAGACTTTTTGTGCGTTCAGTATGCACCTTTCAAAGACAAGTCATAAATTTTCAACCCTTTCTGACTTCATTTGCTATTTTTCATGCATTTACAGATTTTTTGAGCTAAATTACCCTGAAATTGAAAAGCACTACAAATGAACTATGAAAAGGTTCAAGGTTGGCATGGTCTCATAATTTCACCCACAAACACATTTCATTTTTGAAACTTATTTCAACTCAGACTTTTTGTGCGTTCAGTATGCACCATTCAAAGCCACGTCATCAATTTTCAACCCTTTCTGACTTCATTTGCTATTTTTCATGCATTTACTGATATTTTTGAGTTAAGTGACACTAGAATTGAAAAGCACTCATATGAACTATGAAAAAGTTGAAAGTTGGCACGATATCATCGTTTCACCCACATAGCATGTGCTAACAAGTTGAGATGGTTACGACAAAAATTGGATGCACTTCGTGTACAAAATGGACAATCTCTTTCGAAGTATCAGGGTTTCGGACGAAAACTAATCTGTTACAAACGCATTTCATTTTTTAAACTTAATTCAACTCTAGACTTTTTGTGCGTTCAGTATGCACCATTCAAAGCCACGTCAAAAATTTTCAACCCTTTCTGACTTCATTTTGATATTTTTCATGCATTTACTGATTTTTTGAGGTAAATGACCCTGAAATTGAAAAGCAGTACAAATGAACTGTGAAAAGGTTGAAAGTTGGCATGGTCTCATCATTTCACCCACAAAGCATGTGCTAAAATGTTGTGAGGGTTACGGAAAAAACTGGATGCACTTCGTCTACAAGATTGACAATCTCTTTTGAAGTATCAGGGTTTCGGACGAAAACTCATCTGTTACAAAGGCTTTCATTTTTTTTAAACTTATTTGAACTCCAGACTTTTAGTTCGTTCAGTATGCACCATTCAAAGCCACGTCATCAATTTTCAACCCTTTCTGAGTTCATTTACTATTTTTCATGCATTTGCTGATTTTTTGAGCTAAATGACCCTGAAATTGAAAAACACTACAAATGAACTATGAAAAGGTTCAAGGTTGGCATGGTATCATCATTTCACCCACATAGAATGTGCTAAAAAGTTGAGGGGGTTACGGCAAAAACTGGATGCACTTCTTCTACAAAATGGACAATCTCTTACGAAGTATCAGGGTTTCGGACGAAAACTCATCTGTTACAAAGGCATTTCATTCTTAGAACTTATTTCAACTCCAGACTATTTGTGTGTTCAGTATGCACCATTCAAAGCCACATCATCAATCTTCAACCCTTTCTGACTTCACTTGCTATTCTTCATGCATTTACTGATTTTTTGAGCTAGATGACCCTGAAATTGAAAAGCACTATAAATGAAATCTGAAAAGTTTGAAAGTTGGCATGTTTTCATCACTTCACCCACATAGCATGTGCTAAAAAGTTTAGAGGGTTACGACAAAAACTAGATGGACTTCGTCTACAAAATGGACAATCTCTTTCGAAGTATGAGGGTTTTAGACGAAAACTCATCTGTTACAAAGGCATTTCATTTTTTAAACATATTTCAACTCGAGACTTTTTGTGCATTCAGTATGCACCATTCAGAGCCACATCATCAATTTTCAACCATTTCTGAGTTCATTTGCGATTTTTCATGCATTTACTGATTTTCTGGTGCTAAATGGCCCTGAAATTGAAAAGCACTACAAATGAACTATGAAAAGGTTCAAGGTTGGCATGGTCTCATCATTTCACCCACAAATCATGTGCAAAAAAGTTGTGAGGGTTACGGTAAAAACTGGATGCACTTCGTCTACAAAATTGACAATCTCTTTCGAAGTATCAGGGTTTCGGACGAAAACTAATCTGTTACAAATGCATTTCATTTTTTAAACTTAATTCAACCCTAGACTTTTTGTGCATTCAGTATGCACCATTCGAAGCCACGTCAAAAAATTTCAACCCTTTCTGACTTCATTTTGATATTTTTCATGCATTTACTGATTTTTTGAGGTAAATGACCTTGAAATTGAAAAGCAGTACAAATGAACTATGAAAAGGTTCAAGGTTGGCATGGTCTCATCATTTCACCCACAAAGCATGTGCTAAAATGTTGTGAGGGTTACGGAAAAAACTGGCTGCACTTCGTCTACAAAATTGACAATCTCTTTCGAAGTATCAGGGTTTCGGACGAAAACTCATCTGTTACAAAGGCTTTCATTTTTTTAAACTTATTTGAACTCCAGACATTTAGTTCGTTCAGTATGCACCATTCAAAGCCACGTCATCAATTTTCAACCCTTTGTGATTTCATTTACTATTTTTCATGCATTTGCTGATTTTTTGAGCTAAATGACCCTGAAATTGAAAAGCACTACAAGTGAACAATGAAAAGGTCCAAGGTTGGCATGGTATCATCATTTCACCCACATAGCATGTGCTAAAAAGTTGAGAGGGTTACGGCAAAAACTGGATGCACTTCGTCTACAAAATAGACAATCTCTTTCGAAGTATCAGGGTTTCGGACGAAAACTAATCTGTTACAAATTTTTTTTAAACTTATTTCAACTCTAGACTTTTTGTGCATTCAGTATGCACCATTCAAAGCCATTTCATCAATTTTCAACCCTTTCTGACTTCATTTGATATTTTTCATGCATTTACTGATTTTTTGAGCTAAATGACCCTGAAATTGAAAAGCACTACAAATGAACTATGAAAAGGTTCAAGGTTCTCATGGTCTCATCATTTCACCCACAAAGCATGTGCTAAAATGTTGTGAGGGTTATGGAAAAACTGGATGCACTTCGTTTACAAAATTGACAATCTCTGTCGAAGTATCAGGGTTTCGGATGAAAACTCATCTGTTACAAAGGCATTTCATTTTTTTTAAATTATTTGAACTCCAGACTTTTTTTTCGTTCAGTTTGCACCATTCAAAGCCACGTCATCAATTTTCAACCCCTTCTGACATCATTTACTATTTTTCATGCATTTGCTGATTTTTTGAGCTAAATGACCCTGAAATTGAAAAGCAGTACAAATGAACTATGAAAAGGTTCAAGGTTGGCATGGTATCATCATGTCACCCACATAGCATCTGCTAAAAAGTTTTGAGGGTTACGGCAAAAATTGGATGCACTTCATCTACAAAATGGACAATCTCTTACGAAGTATCAGGGTTTCGGACGAAAACTCATCTGTTACAAAGGTATTTCATTTTTAAAACATACTTCAACTCCAGACTTTTTGTGCATTCAGTATGCACCATTCAAAGCCACATCATCAATCTTCAACCCTTGCTGACTTCACTTGCTATTCTTCATGCATTTACTGTTTTTTTAGCTAAATGACCCTGACATTGAAAAGCACTATAAATGAAATCTGAAAAGTTTGAAAGTTGGCATGGTTTCACCATTTCACCCACATAGCATGTGCTAAAAATTTGAGAGGGTTACGACAAAAACTAGATGCACTTCGTCTACAAAATGGACAATCTCTTTCGAAGTATCAGGGTTTCGGACGAAAACTCATCTGTTACAAAGGCATTTCAGTTTTTAAACTTATTTAAACTCGAGACTTTTTGTGCATTCAGTATGCACCATTCAGAGCCACATCATCAATTTTCAACCCTTTCTGACTTCATTTGCTATTTTTCATGCATTTACTGATTTTCTGGTGCTAAATGGCCCTGAAATTGAAAAGCACTACAAATGAACTATGAAAAGGTTCAAGGTTGGCATGGTCTCATCATTTCACCCACAAATGATGTGCTAAAAAGTTGTCTGGGTTACGGAAAAAACTGGATGCACTTCGTCTACAAAATTGACAATCTTTTTCAAAGTATCAGGGTTTCGGACGAAAACTAATCTGTTACAAAGGCATTTCATTTTTAAACTTATTTCAACTTTAGACTTTTGTGCGTTCAGTATGCACCATTCAAAGCCACGTCATCAATTTTCAACACTTTCTGACTTCATTTGATATTTTTCATGCATTTACTGATTTTTTGAGCTAGATGACCCAGAAATTGAAAAGGAGTACAAATGAACTATGAAAAGGTTCAAGGTTGGCATGGTCTCATCATTTCACCCACAAAGCTTGTGCTAAAATGTTGTGAGGGTTACGGAAAAAACTGGATGCACTTCGTCTACAAAATTGACAATCTCTTTCGATGTATCAGGGTTTCAGACGAAAACTCATCTGTTACAAAGGCTTTCATTTTATTAAACTTATTTGAACTCCAGACATTTAGTTCGTTCAGTATGCACCATTCAAAGCCACATCATCAATTTTCAACCCTTTCTGATTTCATTTACTATTTTTCATGCATTTGCTGATTTTTTGAGCTAAATGACCCTGAAATTGAAAAGCACTACAAGTGAACAATGAAAAGGTTCAAGGTTGGCATGGTATCATCATTTCACCCACATAGCATGTGCCAAAAAGTTGAGAGGGTTACGGCAAAAACTGGATGCACTTCGTCTACAAAATTGACAATCTCTCTCGAAGTATCAGGGTTTCGGACGAAAACTAATCTGTTACAAATATTTTTTAAACTTATTTCAACTCTAGACTTTTTGTGCATTCAGTATGCACCATTCAAAGCCATTTCATCAATTTTCAACCCTTTCTGACTTCATTTGATATTTTTCATGCATTTACTGATTTTTTGAGCTAAATGACCCTGAAATTGAAAAGCACTACAAATGAACTATGAAAAGATTCAAGGTTCTCATGGTCTCATCATTTCACCCACAAAGCATGTGCTAAAATGTTGTGAGGGTTATGGAAAAACTGGATGCACTTCGTTTACAAAATTGACAATCTCTGTCGAAGTATCAGGGTTTGGATGAAAACTCATCATTACAAAGGCATTTCATTTTTTTAAATTATTTGAACTCCAGACTTTTTTTCGTTCAGTTTGCACCATTCAAGCCACGTCATCAATTTTCAACCCTTCGACATCATTTACTATTTTTCATGCATTTGCTGATTTTTTGAGCTAAATGACCTGAAATTGAAAAGCAATACAAATGAACTATGAAAAGGTTCAAGGTTGGCATGGTATCATCATGTCACCCACATAGCATGTGCTAAAAAGTTCAGTGGGTTACGGCAAAAATTGGATGCACTTCATCTACAAAATGGACAATCTCTTACGAAGTATCAGGGTTTCGGACGAAAACTCATCTGCTACAAAGGTATTTCATTTTTAAAACATACTTCAACTCCAGACTTTTTGTGCATTCAGTATGCACCATTCAAAGCCACATCATCAATCTTCAACCCTTGCTGACTTCACTTGCTATTCTTCATGCATTTACTGTTTTTTAGCTAAATGACCCTGACATTGAAAAGCACTATAAATGAAATCTGAAAATTTTGAAAGTTGGCAATGTTTCACCATTTCACCCACATAGCATGTGCTAAAAATTTGAGAGGGTTACGACAAAAACTAGATGCACTTCGTCTACAAAATGGACAATCTCTTTCGAAGTATCAGGGTTTCGGACGAAAACTCATCTGTTACAAAGGCATTTCAGTTTTTAAACTTATTTAAACTCGAGACTTTTTGTGCATTCAGTATGCACCATTCAGAGCCACATCATCAATTTTCAACCCTTTCGACTTCATTTGCTATTTTCATGCATTTACTGATTTTACGGTGCTAAATGGCCTGAAATTGAAAAGCACTACAAATGAACTATGAAAAGGTTCAAGGTTGGCATGGTCTCATCATTTCACCCACAAATGATGTGCTAAAAAGTTGTGAGGGTTCTGGAAAAACTGGATGCACCGTCTACAAAATTGACAATCTCTTTCAAGTATCGGGGTTTGGACGAAAACTAATCTGTTACAAAGGCATTTCATTTTTAAACTTATTTCAACTCTAGACTTTTGTGCGTTCAGTATGAACCATTCAAAGCCACGTCATCAATTTTCAACCCTTTCTGACTTCATTTGATATTTTTCATGCATTTACTGATTTTTTGAGCTAAATGACCCTGAAATTGAAAAGGACTACAAATGAACTATGAAAAGGTTCAAGGTTGGCATGGTCTCATCATTTCACCCACAAAGCATGTGCTAAAATGTTGTGAGGGTTACGGAAAAAACTAGATGCACTTCGTCTACAAAATTGACAATCTCTTTCGAAGTATCAGGGTTTCGGACGAAAACTCATCTGTTACAAAGGCATTTCATTTTTAAAACTTATTTCAACTCCAGACTTTTTGTGCGTTCAGTATGCACCATTCAAAGCCACGTCATCAACTTTCAACCCTTTCTGACTTCATTTGCTATTTTTCATGCATTTACTGATTTTTTTGAGTGAAATGACACTAGAATTGAAAAGCACACATATGAATTATGAGAAGGTTGAAAGTAGGCACGATATCATCGTTTCACCCACATAGCATGTGCTAAAAAGTTGAGAGGTTTACGACAAAAACTGGATGCACTTCATGTACAAAATGGACAATCTCTTTCGAAGTGTTAGGGTTTCGGACGAAAACTCATCTATTACAAAGGCATTTCATTTTTTAACTTATTTCTACTCCAGACTTTTGTGCGTTCAGTATGCACTATTGAAAGCCACGTCATTAATCTTCAACCCTTCCTGACTTCATTTGTAATTTTTCATGCATTTACTGATTATTTGGAGCTAAATGGTCCTGAAATTGAAAAGCACTACAAATGAACTCTGAAAAGGTTGAAAGTTGGCATGGTATCATCATTTCACCCACATAGCATGTGCTAAAAAGTTGACCGGGTTACGACAAAAACTGGATATTCTTCGTGTACAAAATTTACAATCTCTTTCGAAGTATCAGTGTTTCGGACGAAAACTCATCTCTTACAAAGGTATTTCATTTTTTTAAACCTATTTCAACTCTAGACTTTCTGTGCGTTCAGTATGCACCATTCAAAGCTACATCATAAATTTTCAACCCTTTGTGACTTCATTACCTATTTTTAATGCATTTACTAATTTTTTTGAGATAAATGACCCTGAAATTGAAAAGCAATACAAATGAACTATGAAAAGGTTCAAGGTTGGCATGGTATCATCATTTCACCCACATAGCATGTGCTAAAAAGTTGAGAGGGTTACGGCAAAAACTGCATGCACTTCATATATAAAATGGACAATCTCTTTCGACGTCTCTCGGTTTCGGACGAAAACTCATCTGTTACAAAGGCATTTCATTTTTTTTAAACTTATTTCAACTCCAGACTTTTTTGTGCGTTCAGTATGCACCTTTCAAAGCCACGCCAAAAATTTTCAACCCTTTATCACTTCATTTGCTATTTTTCATGCATTTATTTTTGAGCTAAATGACCCTGAAATGGAAAAGCACTACAAATAAACTATGAAAAGGTTCAAGGTTGCCATGGTATAATCATTTCACCCACATAGCATGTGCTGAAAAGTTTAGAGGGTTACGGCAAAAACTGGACGCATTTCATCTACAAAATGGACAATCTCTTTCGAAGTATCAGTGGTTCGGACGAGAACTCATCTGTTACAAAGGCATTTCATTTTTTATACTTATTTCAACTCCAGACTTTTTATGCGTTCAGTATGCACCATTCAAAGCCACGTCATCAATCGTCAACCCTTTCTGACTTCACTTGTTATTTTTCATGCATTTACTGATTTTTTGAGCTAAATGACCCTGAAATTGAAAAGCACTACAAGTGAACAATGAAAAGGTTCAAGGTTGGCATGGTATCATCATTTCACCCACATAGCATGTGCTAAAAAGTTGAGAGGGTTACGGCAAAAACTGGATGCACTTCGTCTACAAAATAGACAATCTCTTTCGAAGTATCAGGGTTTCGGACGAAAACTAATCTGTTACAAATATTTTTCAAACTTATTTCAACTCTAGACTTTTTGTGCATTCAGTATGCACCATTCAAAGCCATTTCATCAATTTTCAACCCTTTCTGACTTCATTTGATATTTTTCATGCATTTACTGATTTTTTGAGCTAAATGACCCTGAAATTGAAAAGCACTACAAATGAACTATGAAAAGGTTCAAGGTTCTCATGGTCTCATCATTTCACCCACAAAGCATGTGCTAAAATGTTGTGAGGGTTACGGAAAAACTGGATGCACTTCGTTTACAAAATTGACAATCTCTGTCGAAGTATCAGGGTTTCGGATGAAAACTCATCTGTTACAAAGGCATTTCATTTTTTTTAAATTATTTGAACTCCGGACTTTTTTTTCGTTCAGTTTGCACCATTCGAAGCCACGTCATCAATTTTCAACCCCTTCTGACATCATTTACTATTTTTCATGCATTTGCTGATTTTTTGAGCTAAATGACCCTGAAATTGAAAAGCAGTACAAATGAACTATGAAAAGGTTCAAGGTTGGCATGGTATCATCATGTCACCCACATAGCATGTGCTAAAAAGTTCAGTGGGTTACGGCAAAAATTGGATGCACTTCATCTACAAAATGGACAATCTCTTACGAAGTATCAGGGTTTCGGACGAAAACTCATCTGTTACAAAGGTATTTCATTTTTAATACATACTTCAACTCCAGACTTTTTGTGCATTCAGTATGCACCATTCAAAGCCACATCATCAATCTTCAACCCTTGCTGACTTCACTTGCTATTCTTCATGCATTTACTGTTTTTTTAGCTAAATGACCCTAACATTGAAAAGCACTATAAATGAAATCTGAAAATTTTGAAAGTTGGCATGGTTTCACCATTTCACCCACATAGCATGTGCTAAAAATTTGAGAGGGTTACGACAAAAACTAGATGCACTTCGTCTACAAAATGGACAATCTCTTTCGAAGTATCAGGGTTTCGGACGAAAACTCATCTGTTACAAAGGCATTTTAGTTTTTAAACTTATTTAAACTCGAGACTTTTTGTGCATTCAGTATGCACCATTCAGAGCCGCATCATCAATTTTCAACCCTTTCTGACTTCATTTGCTATTTTTCATGCATTTACTGATTTTCTGGTACTAAATGGCCCTGAAATTGAAAAGCACTACAAATGAACTATGAAAAGGTTCAAGGTTGGCATGGTCTCATCATTTCACCCACAAATGATGTGCTAAAAAGTTGTGAGGGTTACGGAAAAAACTGGATGCACTTCGTCTACAAAATTGACAATCTCTTTCGAAGTATCAGTGTTTCGGACGAAAACTAATCTGTTACAAAGGCATTTCATTTTTAAACTTATTTCAACTCTAGACTTTTGTGCGTTCAGTATGAACCATTCAAAGCCACGTCATCAATTTTCAACCCTTTCTGACTTCATTTGATATTTTTCATGCATTTACTGATTTTTTGAGCTAAATGACCCTGAAATTGAAAAGGACTACAAATGAACTATGAAAAGGTTCAAGGTTGGCATGGTCTCATCATTTCACCCACAAAGCATGTGCTAAAATGTTGTGAGGGTTACGGAAAAAACTAGATGCACTTCGTCTACAAAATTGACAATCTCTTTCGAAGTATCAGGGTTTCGGACGAAAACTCATCATTACAAAGGCATTTCATTTTAAAACTTATTTCAACTCCAGACTTTTTGTGCGTTCAGTATGCACCATTCAAAGCCACGTCATCAACTTTCAACCCTTTCTGACTTCATTTGCTATTTTTCATGCATTTACTGATTTTTTTTGAGTGAAATGACACTAGAATTGAAAAGCACACATATGAATTATGAAAAGGTTGAAAGTAGGCACGATATCACCGTTTCACCCACATAGCATGTGCTAAAAAGTTGAGAGGTTTACGACAAAAACTGGATGCACTTCATGTACAAAATGGACAATCTCTTTCGAAGTGTCAGGGTTTCGGACCAAAACTCATCTATTACAAAGGCATTTCATTTTTTAACTTATTTCTACTCCAGACTTTTGTGCGTTCAGTATGCACTATTCAAAGCCACGTCATTAATCTTCAACCCTTCCTGACTTCATTTGCAATTTTTCATGCATTTACTGATTATTTGGAGCTAAATGGTCCTGAAATTGAAAAGCACTACAAATGAACTCTGAAAAGGTTGAAAGTTGGCATGGTATCATCATTTCACCCACATAGCATGTGCTAAAAAGTTGACCGGGTTACGACAAAAACTGGATATTCTTCGTGTACAAAATTTACAATCTCTTTCGAAGTATCAGTGTTTCGGACGAAAACTCATCTCTTACAAAGGTATTTCATTTTTTTAAACTTATTTCAACTCTAGACTTTCTGTGCGTTCAGTATGCACCATTCAAAGCTACATCATAAATTTTCAACCCTTTGTGACTTCATTACCTATTTTTAATGCATTTACTAATTTTCTTGAGATAAATGACCTTGAAATTGAAAAGCAATACAAATGAACTATGAAAAGGTTCAAGGTTGGCATGGTATCATCATTTCACCCACATAGCATGTGCTAAAAAGTTGAGAGGGTTACGGCAAAAACTGCATGCACTTCATATATAAAATGGACAATCTCTTTCGACGTCTCTGGGTTTCGGACGAAAACTCATCTGTTACAAAGGCATTTCATTTTTTTAAAACTTATTTCAACTCCAGACTTTTTTGTGCATTCAGTATGCACCTTTCAAAGCCACGCCAAAAATTTTCAACCCTTTATCACTTCATTTGCTATTTTTCATGCATTTACTTTTGAGCTAAATGACCCTGAAATGGAAAAGCACTACAAATAAACTATGAAAAGGTTCAAGGTTGCCATGGTATAATCATTTCACCCACATAGCATGTGCTGAAAAGTTTAGAGGGTTACGGCAAAAACTGGACGCATTTCATCTACAAAATGGACAATCTCTTACGAAGTATCAGTGGTTCGGACGAGAACTCATCTGTTACAAAGGCATTTCATTTTTTATACTTATTTCAACTCCAGACTTTTTATGCGTTCAGTATGCACCATTCAAAGCCACGTCATCAATCGTCAACCCTTTCTGACTTCACTTGTTATTTTTCATGCATTTACTGATTTTTTGAGCTAAATGACCCTGAAATCAAAAAGCACTATAAATGAAATCTGAAAAGGTTGAAAGTTGGCATGGTATCATCATTTCACCCGCATATAATGTGCTAAAAAGTTGAGCGGGTTACGGCAAAAACTGGATACACTTCGTGTACAAAATGGACAATCTCTTTCGAAGTATCAGGATTTCGGACGAAAACTCATCTGTTACAAAGATATTTAATTTTTTAAACTTATTTCAACTCTAGAATTTTTGTGCGTTCAGTATGCACCATTCAAGCCATGTCATAAATTTTCAACGCTTTCTAACCTCATTTGCTATTTTTCATGCATTTACTGAATTTTTGAGCTAAATGACCCGAAGTTGAAAATCACTACAAATGAACTCTGAAAAGGTTCAAGGTTGGCACGGTATCATCATTTCACCCACATAGCATGTGCTAAAAAGTTGATAGGGTTACGACAAAAACTGTATGCACTTCGTCTACAAAATGGACAACCTCTTTCGACGTATCACGGTTTCGGATGAAAACTCATCTGTTACAAAGGCATTTCATTTTTTTATCTTATTTCGACTCCAAACTTTTTGTACGCTTAGTATGCACCATTCAATGCCACATCATCAATTTTCAACCCTTTCTGACTTCATTTGCTATTTTTCATGCATTTACTAAAATGGAAAAGCACTCATATGAACTATGAAAAGGTTCAAGGTTGGCATGGTCTCATCCTTTCAACCACAAATCATGTGCTAAAAAGTTGTGAGGGTTACGGAAAAAACTTGATTCTCTTCGTCTACAAAATAGACAATCTCTTTCGAATTATCAAGGTTTCGGACGAAAACTCATCTGTTACAAAGGCATTTCATTTTTTTTAACTTCTTTCAACTCCAATATTTTTGTCCGTTCAGTATGCACCATTCAAAGCCACGTCATCAATTTTCAACCCTTTATCACTTCATTCGCTATTTTTCATGCATTTACTGATTTTTTGAGCTAAATGACCCTGACATTGAAAAGCACTACAGATGAACTATGAAAAGGTTGAAAGTTGGCATGGTATCATTATTTCACCCACATAGCATGTGCTAAAAAGTTGAGAGGGTTACGAAAAAAACTGGATGCACTTCGTGTACAAAATGGAGAATCTCTTTCGATGTATCAGGGTTACGGACGAAAACTCATCTATTACAAAGGCATTTCATTTTTTAAACTTATTTCGACTCCAAACTTTTGTGCGCTTAGTATGCACCATTCAAAGCCACATCATCAATTTTCAACCCTTTCTGACTTCATTTGCTATTTTTCACGCATTTACTGATTTTTTGAGTTAAATTACCCTAAAATTGAAAAGCACTACAAATGAACTATGAAAAGGTTCAAGGTTGGCATGGTCTCATCATGTCACCCACAAATCATGTGCTAATAAGTTGTGAGGTTTACGGAAAAAATTGGATGCACTTCGTCTACCAAATTAACAATCTCTTTTGAAGTATCAGGGTTTCGGACGAAAACTCATCTGTTACAAACGCATTTCATTTTTGAAACTTATTTCAACTCCAGACTTTTTGTGCGTTCAGTATCCACCATTCAAAGCCACGTCATCAAATTTCAACCCTTTTCTGACTTCATTTGCTATTTTTCATGCATTTACTGATTTTTTGAGTGAAATGACACTAAAATTGAAAAGCACTCATATGAATTATGAAAAAGTTGAAAGTTGGCACGATATCATCGTTTCACCCACATAGCGTGTGCTAACAAGTTGAGATGGTTACGACAAAAACTGGATGCACTTCGTGTACAAAATGGACAACCTCTTTCGAAGTATCAGGGTTACGGACGAAAACTCATCTGTTACAAAGGCATTTCATTTTTTAACTTATTTCAACTCCAGAATTTTGTGCGTTCAGTATGCACCATTCAAAGCCACGTCATTAATCTTCAACCATTTCTGACTTCACTTGCTATTTTTCATGCTATTACTGATTTTTTTGAGCTAAATGACCCTGAAATTGAAAAGCACTACAAATGAACTATGAAAAGGTTGAATGTTGGCATGGTATCATAATTCACCCACATAGCATGTGCTAAAAAGTTGAGAGGGTTATGACAAAAACTGGATGCACTTCGTCTACAAAATGGACAATCTCTTTCGAAGTATCAGGGTTTCGGACGAAAACTCATCTATTACAATGGCAGTTCATTTTTTAAACTTATTTCAACTCGAGACTTTTTTTGCGTTCAGTATGCACCATTCAAAGCCACGTCATCAATTTTCAACCCTTTCTGACTTCATTCGGTATTTTTCATGCATTTACTGATTATTTGGAACTAAATGGTCCTGAAATTGAAAAGCACTACAAATTAACTCTGAAAAGGTTGAAAGTTGGCATGGTATCATCATTTCCCCCACATAGCATGTGCTAAAAAGTTGAGCGGGTTACGGCAAAAACTGGATACACTTCGTGTACAAAATGGACAATCTCTTTTGAAGTATCAAGGTTTCGGACGAAAACTCATCTGTTACAAAGGTATTTCTTTTTCTAAAACTTATTTCAACTCTAGACTTTTTGTGCGTTCAGTATGCACCATTCAAAGCCACATCATAAATTTTCAAACCTTTGTGACTTCATTTGCTATTTTTCATGCATTTACTGATTTTTTGAGGTAAATGACCCTGAAATTGAAAAGCACTACAAATGAATTATGAAAAGGTTCAAAATTGGCATGGTATCATCATTTCACCCACATAACAAGTGCTAAAAAGTTGAGAGGGTTACGGCAAAAACTGGATGCACTTCATCTACAAAATGGACAATCTCTTTTGAAGTATCTGGGTTTCGGACGAAAACTCATCTGTTACAAAGGCATTTCATTTTTTAAACTTATTTCAACTCCAGACTTTTTGTGCGTTCAGTATGCACCTTTCAAAGACAAGTCATAAATTTTCAACCCTTTCTGACTTCATTCGCTGTTTTTCATGCATTTACTGATTTTTTGAGCTAAGTGACCCTAAAATTGAAAAGCACTACAAATGAACTATTAAAAGGTTCAAGGTTGGCATGGTATAATCATTTCACCCACATAGCATCTGCTAAAAAGTTGAGAGGGTTACGACAAAAACTGGATGCACTTCGTCTACAAAATGGACAACCTCTTTCGAAGTATCACGGTTTCGGACGAAAACTCATCTGTTACAAAGGCATTTCATTTTTTAAACTTATTTCAAATCCAAACTTTTTGTCCGTTCAGTATGCACCATTCAAAGCCACGTCATCAATTTTCAACCCTTTATCACTTCATTCGCTATTTTTCATGCATTTACTGATTTTTTGAGCAAAATGACCCTGAGATTGAAAAGCACTACAGATGAACTATGAAAAGGTTGAAAGTTGGCATGGTATCATTATTTCACCCACATAGCATGTGCTAAAAAGTTGAGAGGGTTACGACAAAAACTGGATGCACTTCGTGTACAAAATGGAGAATCTCTTTCGATGTATCAGGGTTACGGACGAAAACTCATCTGTTACAAAGGCATTTCATTTTTTAAACTTATTTTGACTCCAAACTTTTGTGCGCTTAGTATGCACCATTCAAAGCCAAATCATCAATTTTTAACCCTTTCTGACTTCATTTGCTATTTTTCATGCATTTACTGATTTTTTGAGCTAAATTGCCCTGAAATTGAAAAGCACTACAAATGAACTATGAAAAGGTTCAAGGTTAGCATGGTCTCATAATTTCACCCACAAATCATGTGCTGAAAAGTTGTGAGGTTTACGGAAAAAACTGGATGCACTTCATCTACAAAATTAACAATCTCTTTCGAAGTATCAGGGTTTTGGACGAAAACTCATCTTTTACAAACACATTTCATTTTTTAAACTTATTTCAACTCAGACTTTTTGTGCGTTCATTATGCACCATTCAAAGCCACGTCATCAATTTTCAACCCTTTCTGACTTCATTTGCTATTTTTCATGCATTTACTGATTTTTTTTGAGTTAAATGACACTAGAATTGAAAAGCACTCATATGAACTATGAAAAAGTTGAAAGTTGGCACGATATCATCGTTTCACCCACATAGCATGTGCTAACAAGTTGAGATGGTTACGACAAAAACTGGATGCACTTCGTGTACAAAATGGACAATCTCTTTCGAAGTATCAGGGTTTCGGACGAAAACTAATCTGTTACAAACGCACTTCATTTTTGAAACTTGTTTCAACTCAGACTTTTTGTGCGTTCATTATGCACCATTCAAAGCCACGTCATCAATTTTCAACCCTTTCTGACTTCATTTGCTATTTTTCATGCATTTACTGATTTTTTTGAGTTAAATGACACTAAAATTGAAAAGCACTCATATGAACTATGAAAAAGTTGAAACTAGGCACGATATCATCGTTTCACCCACATAGCATGTGCTAAAAAGTTGAGAGGTTTACGACAAAAACTGGATGCACTTCATGTACAAAATGGACAATCTCTTTCGAAGTATCAGGGTTTCGGACGAAAACTCATCTGTTACAAAGGCATTTCATTTTTTAACTTATTTCAACTCCAGACTTTTGTGCGTTCAGTATGCACCATTCAAAGCCACGTCATTAATCTTCAACCCTTCCTGACTTCATTTGCAATTTTTCATGCATTTACTGATTATTTGGAGCTAAATGGTCCTGAAATTGAAAAGCACTACAAATGAACTCTGAAAAGGTTGAAAGTTGGCATGGTATTATCATTTCACCCACATAGCATGTGCTAAAAAGTTGACCGGGTTACGACAAAAACTGGATATACTTCGTGTACGAAATGGACAATCTCTTTCGAAGTATCAGTGTTTCGGACGAAAACTCATCTGTTACAAAGGTATTTCATTTTTTTAAACTTATTTCAACTCTAGACTTTCTATGCGTTCAGTATGCACCATTCAAAGCTACATCATAAATTTTCAACCCTTTGTAACTTCATTTCCTATTTTTAATGCATTTACTAATTTTTTTGAGGTAAATGACCCTGAAATTGAAAGGCAATACAAATGAACTATGAAAAGTTTCAAGGTTGGCATGGTATCATCATTTCACCCACATAGCATGTGCTAAAAAGTTGAGAGGGTTACGGCAAAAACTGCATTGTGACGCCCCCGATTTAATCGCACACTAATCATGCACGCAAATGTGTACGATCAAGATCAGGGACTCACGGGAAGATATCACAACACAACTCTACAAATAAAATAAGTCATACAAGCATCATAATACAAGCCAGGGGCCTCGAGGGCTCGAATTCAAGTGCTCGATCATAGACGAGTCAGCGGAAGCAACAATATCTGAGTACAGACATAAGTTAAACAAGGTGCCATAAAATGGCTAGCACAAACTGGGATACAGATCGAAAGAGGAGCAGGCCTCATGCCTAGGATCCTCCTAGCTACTCCTGGTCGTCGTCGGCGGGCTGCTGCGTAGTAGTAGGCACCTCCGAGTAGTAGTCGTCATCGACGGTGGCGTCTCGCTCTGGGCTCCATCGTCTGCTGCAGCAATCGAGTATAGATAGGGAAAAGGGGAACAAGGCAACCGTGAGTACTCATCCAAAGTACTGCAAGCAAGGAGATACACTACATATGCATGGATATATGTGTAAAGGGGTCATATCGATGGACTGAACTGCAGAATGCCGAATAAGAGGGGATAACTAGTCTTATCAAGACTACGCTTCGGTCACTGTCTTGCTTGGTAGAAGAGGGCAAACTGAAGTCCTCCAAGTAACATCACATAGCAATAATCCTACCCGCTATCCCTCCTCATATCCCCGAGAGAGAGCGACCATCGGTTGTATCCGCACTTGGAAGGGTGTGTTTTATCAAGTATCCGGTTCTAGTTGTCATAAGCTCAAGGTACAACTCCAAGTCGTCCTGTTATCAAGATCGCGGCTATTGAATAGGTTAACTTCCTGCAGGGTGCACCATCTTACCCAAGACGCTTGATCCCATTTGGCGGACACACTTTCTCGGGTCATGCCCGCCCCGGAAGATCAACACGCCGCAGCCCCACCTAGGCACAACAGAGAGGCCAAGACGCCGGTCTAAACCTAAGCGCGCAGGGTGCGGGCCCATCGCCTCGGCACACACTCAAGACGTTGCGTGGGCGGCCGGAAGCGGACCTAGCCTAGTGGCGTTCAGTCCAATCCCGGCGCGCCGCTCCGTCGCCGACGTCTGAAGTGCTTGGTGATACCACGACGCCGGGATACCCATAACTACTCCCGCGTAGATGGTTAGTGCGTATAAGCTCAGAGCCAACTCAGATCAAATACCAAGACCTCGTTAAGCGTGTTAAGTAACCGGGAACGCCCGAACAGGCCAGGCCCACCTCTCTCCTAGGCGGTCTCAACCTGCCTGCTCGCTCCGCCTCAACGATCCACTCATGGGTGCTCCATCACCGACCCGACTTTAGTCTCCACATGTATCATGTATAAGTATATAGTATATACCCGTGATCACCTCCCGAGTGATCACGGCCCGATAGTATAGCATGGCAGACGGACAAGAATGTAGGGCCACAGATGAAAGTACTAGCACCCTATACTAAGCATATAGGATTGCAGGTAAGGTAACAACAGAAGTAACAAGGACGGGCTATGCAACAGTATAGGAGTATCTGAAAGCAGTAACATGTTACACTACTCTAATGCAAGCAGTGTAGATAAGAGTAGGCGATCAAGGGGGGGGGCTTGCCTAGTTGCTCTGGCAAGAGAGAGGGGTCGTCAACACCGTAGTCGAACTGGGCAGCAGCAGCGTCGGTCTCGTAATCTACCGGAGAGAAGAGGGGGAAGAAACAATGAATACCAAGTAAACAGATGCATATCGATGCATGACATTTCAAGTAGCGACGCTAGGCGTGCCCTAACGTGGTATGAGTTGGTACTGGTTAAGGGGGGAAACATCCGGGAAAATATTCCCGGTGTTTCGTGTTTTCGGGCAGAGGAGCCGGAGGGGGAAGGTTGCAGGTTCGTTAGGTTAGGGGGGTGTGGCGGACGAATGGACCGCGTATCCGGATTCGTCTCGTCGTTCTGAGCAACTTTCATGTTGAAAATATTTTAATCCGAGTTACGGATTAAAAGATATGATTTTCTAAAGATTTTATTAATTTCTGGAATTTATAATTAATTAATTCAAAAATTGTAATTATGACGTCAGGATGATGTCATGCTGACGTCAGCAGTCAACAGGGTTGATTAGGTCAACCCTGACATGTGGGTCCCGTTCGTCATACTCTGTTAATTAATTAACAGAAGTTAATTAAGTTAATTAGCCATTAGATTAATTAATCAGGATTAATTAAATTAATTATTTACTTAATTAATTAATTAATTATTGTTATTCATTTTATTAATTATATTTATTTAATTTCCCATTTCCTTTTCTTTTATTTTAAAAACATTCTGGGGGGTGGGGCCCCCATGTCATAGGCAGGGGTGGGTGGACGGTCCACTGCTGACCGGGTCATGTGTCGGCGGGGGGCCCGCATGTTAGTGATCGGGCTGCCAATCAGATTGATTGGTCAACCCGGTCAGCTAGGGCGTGTGGGGGCTGCTGGCAATGACTCGGGTGGCCCAGTGTCGGCCACGTCGGTGGTGGCAATGGCTCGACGCCGGCGACACCAAACGTGGCGGAGGGCCTCGGGCCTCGTCGAATTTGGCTCCGGCAGCCGTTTAGGCGCCGGACCCGCGCTCGGGAGCTACGACGGTGGCGCATCCGCGTAGTGGCGGCGGCTGGGCTGGGTTGGTCGAGCGGCGCCGGCGGCGGGGCGGTTGGCTTCGGGCATCCTCGGCGACGGGGTTACGGGGGCCGGAGGGGGGGGCTTGCGCGGTGCGCCGAGCACCACGGGCTCGGCCCCGTGACCATTTGGTCACCGGGGGGCGCCGGTGACGAGATCCTCGACGGAGTGGACGTTCGGGTGCGGCGGCTCGCCGGGGCCGAGGCTCGGGCGAGGAGAAGGGAGAGGGAGGCCGAGGAGCACGTCCCTGTGCTCCGTGGCGGGGGAAAGGGAGAGGGAGGGCCGGTGCGCAGCCGGAGCCGGCGACGGGGAGGCGGCGATGTTCGGGAGGGGGACGAGGGGAGAGAGGGGTCCGATGGGGAGGAGAGCTCACGGGGGCGCAGGTCTCGGGAAGCTGCTCGGGGTGGTCGGGGCGACCGGTGAGGAGGAGGGCGGGAGGCGGCCGTCCGGCGTCGCGGATCCGGGCGAGGTGGGGTGGGGTCGGGACGACCCTGGCGCAGGCCTTGCGCCTGCTGCAGGTCGGGAGGAGGGAGGAGGTGGACGGGCGGCGGGGTCGCCCAGGCTGGGGGGCAACGGATCGGGCAGCTCCCGATCCGGAACGGCGCGGGGGGAGGAGAAAGGGGATCGGGGGGGAGAGTGAGGGCGTCGGCTAGGGTTAGCCGACCGGGGGAGGGGTAAGGGAGTGAGGGGGGTTGGGCGGGCAGAGGCTGGCTGGCTGTGGGCAGTGGGGGCTTGGCCCAGTTGGGCCGGTGGGGGGGTTTCTCCCCTCTCCCATTTTGTTTTATTTTCTTTTCTTATTTCTTTTCTTTTCTGTTTTAATTTATTTAAAATATTTAGACCCGTTACAAAAATGTGTGCACCCCACCATAATTAGCTTTGTAATATTTGACAACCCTCGAACATTTTAGTTTTAATTTTTGTAAACTTTTATTGTTTGCCTATGTCTTTAATTTGAATTTGAACCGGGTTTGAATCCACGTGAGTTTAACAAAAATTTAATCATGATGACCTGGCATCATTAACGAAGGTTTACTGTAGCTTGATTATCCGGGCGTCACAATTCTCCTCCACTACAAGAAATCTCGTCCCGAGATTTAAGAGGTAGTGAAAGGGGGGAAAGGTTTGGTAACGAATCTAGCGGGTCTTCTCGTGCTGGCTTTCTCTTCTCGAAGAGGTCGATCCATTGTGTTGTTGTCTCCATTCTCCTTCTTTAGGGCATCATGATGAAGCCCGCATCCTTTCTTCGGGAACTCCATCGTACTTACGAAAAATGATAAGGGGTATCTCCAGAAGAACTGACCTCTACAAGGTCACGTATCTGGTAGAGAACATCAGGGAGGGTGGCGGATAGTAACTCTCGAATTGAAACTTAAGCAATTATCGAGAGCAAATTAAGAAGGTGCAAAATAGAAGTTCCAAACGCATAGGCAAACGTTCGTTGCCTAAAATGAAGTGTGAAAGGGGTTCAGAGCAATGGGGATAAGGATTGCGTCTGATACCAAAATAGATCACTAGGCAGGTGGCCCGTGAATTACATACGAAGTCAAGCGCGAGGAATAACTTTGATAACAGGGGGTACTGGAGAGTCAGGTTTTGATCCTGTGGAACTGTGGGTTATGGGCCCACCATGTGGTTGAAAGTAGGAAGCAGGCCGGCATCTTGCTCGGTCACGATATCAAGGCGTGTCAGAGGGTAGCCTGTCAGTTATGCCGGCAACATCATCGACACCAAGGGCGAGGGACGAAGAGAACCATTTTCCTGCTCGTCGAACGAGGCGGGCCAATAGGCAAGGTTCTCGTCCATCGGTGGCTACCGACATGTCATCAACAATAGTAACAGGGTCTTGCTGACAGAATTGTACATCGAGGTGTTTGCATATGTTGGGAATTATTACTGCTTAGATCATATAATTCCCAAGAAAAGTCAAACAAAACCATGGAAAGGAAAATGTGATTTCCAGATTAAACAGAACAATGGAAAGGAAAATGTGTTTAAACACATATTTCAGGGGGTATATCCATCCCAAGGACAAGCAGAGCACGATATCCATGCCAGGATATAACGTAGAAAACTCCGTAGGTAAGGGGAGAGAAATTTCATGACATTACCCATACAGCGGTGTTTGGATAATTGAGCAGGAAACATTTAACATTGGGCTTCAAATGTTCTTGTTGAAAATTGGAGTACCATAGACATGCTCCGAGATAGCCTTGACATGGCCAACAGGTGAAGATCAGACTTTGGAAACACGAAGGATCCATCAGGAATAACTTGTAGAATAAGTCTTACAATTTCCTCAAGGATGAATGGATAACCTTGCTGAAAAGGAATCTATAATGATAGGTCCTCCAGCCGGGGGTGGGTGCTAGGCACGACATCCTGTTACCAGGTCATCAAAGGGCCAACAACATAACTCTTGGAAAGTTGTCCCAACCATAATATCTGACCGAGATTCAGATCCGATTGGTGTCAAGATACCTCAGACTCAGGATGTCCGAGAAGAAAAGGTGCAACACAAATAGATGACATGAAATTTCAAGATTCTCAGGAAATGAACTACGGGAGCGGGTTCTTGAAGCAATAGTTCATCCTTAAACCAAGGAGGGGATGAGAAGGTCGCTGATGGACTCAGCGACAATTCATCGAGAATTCCAACAGTTGGATTTCCATGATAATGTGAACAAGAAGATGATATTTGTCAGCTCAAATGGTATAATGATGTATGCTCGAGGAAAACATACACAATTAAACATTGGTTGAATGGTGCACCCGAAATATGGGCTGGGTTGCACGACCAACGTCGGAATGGTGATTCATTAATCAATAGTCTAAGAATTTCACTTCAAAGCAAGAGGCTTGCTAGAAGTTTTGAATTCACACGTCATAGCTCAATTGTCGGTATTCCGGTTGAAAACAATACGGGGGCCAAGGAATGAACGAAGATGGCAAGAAGTATTATGATATCAAGAATTCTTAAGAGGTGGTGAAATTCTCACCACATCCTTGACATAAAGGATGGTAATACTCCAAGGTAAAGAAGAACAATTGCTGGGTAGCTAGGAACTCAAGGTATAACACCAAACATGAACAAGCTTGTGTTGGTGGGAAGGCAATAAAGTGGTCGATGATAATACAATTCATCGAGGGCAAGGATGGTATTTCTCATCATGAATTCAATTGATATCCTGGATGAGCTCAGAATGCTGACAAACACGACACCTTTGTCGCGAGAGTTCATGAAGATGTAATCGATCGGCGACGACATCAAGTCAAAGTAATGATGAAGGAAAGGTTATTGGAACCAAGGGTACGACACAAACTCGAAACCAAGCTTGTTGTTCAAGGCGAAATGATATGACGATGAGGATCGACGTAAGGTTAGTTCATCGTCGAAAATTGTGCTCCGACAAGAAGGACCGGTAGCACAGCTTAAAAGAATCACGACAATGATATAGCCAAACAGGCTAGGAATGGCGTGATCGGGTACAAACTTCGTGCTTATAGAAGCTATGAAGAGTTGTTGAGCCGTGAGTGCGGACTCGGTTCAGTTATCGGTGTCTTTGAGTGTTTAATAACTCAGAGCCCGCGAAAAATTGGAATCAGTGGGAAGGTAGCACTTGATGAAGAACTCATAAAAAGTTATGCAGTTCCATGATAATCTCGAGATACCAGGGAGGTAATACTCGACACAAGATCAAAGTAAAGGTTGGACTGGTGTATTGATCCATAGAAGACAATTGTTTTAACTTTTCCGAGAAATGGGATCAAAGAAGAACAATCATGGTCGGAACCACGGTTGCAAGGGCTCAATTCACAGATACCATATGTTAGTTATCAAAGAAATAGTTATTGTTACAAGAAGCTTCCATGATAGGATCTATATCGTGTCCATGGGCATGAACACAAAGGTTCAAGGTCGACTCCCACTTCTCCAATGCATACCCTTTCATTCACTTCTCGCTTTCGATGAAGTTATAGCGTTGAAATTTTATCTGGCAAAATACCAAAAGAGTACGACTCGTGAAAACTTTCGAGTTCACACATATTAAGGAAGGCATAGGTTCAACCCATCGGGGCATCTTAGAACCATATACCAGAATCTTTTTAGAAGTAATTAACTCAAGCTCGAAGGCAGAGCATGGTTGAGAAAGCAGACGATACAATTTACCAAAGGCATTATGTATCCGAGGAAGGCTCACAAGGTTATTGAATATGAAGGGCGTTGTTTTATAAAATTCAATAAAGGATCTGGTGGTCCACAAGGGATCTGACGTGAGCATCGGTACTCAACTAGGGGAAGCAGATTATAGAAACAACTGACTAACTCAATTGTCAAATGCAAAGGAATTATGATTTCCAAATCAAGGGATCAGAAGCAATGCTCTGATTAGGGGTGGATAAGTTGAATAGCCTTAGGGTACAATCAAAGACAATGGGATTGGTCGAGAACCAATTCCAGTTAAAAGAATGGCAGCTCAGCCAGAAAGGTAATTTATAAGGATCAATGATGATTATGGTATTCAGAAACATATTGAGTCAACAGACTCAAAATGATAATGACAAGGAATGTCTATATGACTACAAGACTTATGGGATTAACCATAATGCAAGCAAGCAAGAATTTCCAGAGCCAAAGGCTCCAGAGGATTTTCGGAAGATCGAATAGTATTTTGAAGACTTTTGTGAAACACATGAACAACTGGGGTTGAGCGGATACTCGACAAGTGCGAGCATTTATTTGAAGGGGTATTCATGTGGCAAAGAACTGCTGGGCAGTAGGCACAAAGTATTCTCGGAACAATAGAGAAAACTTCGGGGTATCTTGTAATAACAAGATCAATGGGGGATGATCGTATGAACGGCAAGTGTAAGTAGTTATCCAAACGGATTTATCGGTGGTCAGGAATAGCAAAAGTGATGGGCACAAAGTCTCGAGAGAACATCAGAGAGTATCTTCGGAATCTTCTGATTAGCAGACGATCATCTGAAGTGAGGGGCTCTCCGGGAGAAAGTACTTGCGAGAACCTATAGTTATTTTTGTTTTTAGCAAATTCATTTAACCCGAATAGAAGAGAGTTCAGAGTCCCAGAGTAAAGGTCGAGGAGTAAAAGATCCTAGTACCACCCGATGGCGGCGTGGGCCCGTAAGGCACATAGCCAAGTTAGTAAAAGTTTTGCAATGTCTAGACACGACTTTGGCCAAGGGTGTGGAAGGGGATTCCTACAGCAATCGGCTCGATACCAACTCAGACGCCCCGATTTAATCGTACACTAATCATGCACGCAAATGTGTACGATCAAGATCGAGGATTCACGGAAGATATCACAACACAACTCTACAAATAAAATAAGTCATACAAGCATCATAATACAAGCTGGGGCCTCGAGGGCTCGAATACAAGTGCTCGATCATAGACGAGTCAGCGGAAGCAACAATATCTGAGTACAAACATAAGTTAAACAAGGTGCCATAAGATGGCTAGCACAAACTGGGATACAGATCGAAGAGGAGCAGGCCTCCTGCACAGGATCCTCCTAGCTACTCCTGGTCGCCGCCGGGCTGCACGTAGTAGTAGGCACCTCCAGAGTAGTAGTCGTCATCGACGGTGGCGTCTGGCTCCTGGGCTCCAGCGTATGGTTGCAGCAATCGAGTATAGATAGGGGAAAAGGGGGAACAAGGCAACCGTGAGTACTCATCCAAAGTACTCGCAAGCAAGGAGCTACACTACATATGCATGGATATATGTGTAAAGGGGGTCATATTAGTGGACTGAACTGCAGAATGCCAGAATAAGAGGGGGATAACTAGTCTTATCGAAGACTACGATTTTGGTCACCTGTCTTGCAACAGGTAGAAGAGGGCAAACTGAAGTCCTCCAAGTAACATCACATAGCAATAATCCTACCCAGCTATCCCCTCCTCATATCCCTGAGAGAGAGCGACCACCGGTTGTATCTGGCACTTGGAAGGGTGTGTTTTATCAAGTATCCGGTTCTAGTTGTCATAAGCTCAAGGTACAACTCCAAGTCGCCCATTCTATCAAGATCACGGCTATTGAATAGGTTAACTTCCTGCAGGGTGCACCATCTTACCCAAAGACGCTTGATCCCATTTGGCGGACACACTTCCTGGGTCATGCCCGCCGCGGAAGAGCAACACGTCGCAGCCCCACCTAGGCACAAAGAGAGGCCAAGACGCGGTCTAAACCTAAGCGCGCAGGGTCTGGGCCCATCGCCTCGAGCACACCAAGACGTTGCGTGGGCGGCCGAAGCAGACCTAGCCTAGTGGCGTTCGGTCCAATCCGGCGCGCGCCCGCCGTCACGACGTCTCGAAGTGCCGGCTGATACCATGACGCCGGGATACCCATAACTACTCCCGCGTAGATGGTTAGTGCGTATAACCTCGTAGCATGTTAAGTAATCGCGAACGCCGAACAGGGCCAGGCCCACCTCTCTCCTAGGCGGTCTCAACATGCCCTGTCGCTCCGCCTCAACGATCCACTCGCGGGTGCTCCATCAGCCGACCCGACTTTAGTCTCCACATGTATCATGTATAAGTATATAGTATATACCCGTGATCACCTCCCGGGTGATCACGGCCCGATAGTATAGCACGGCAGACGGACAAGAATGTAGGGCCACAGATGAAAGTACTAGCACCCTATACTAAGCATATAGGATTGCGGTAAGGTAACAATGAAGTAATAAGGACAAAGCTATGCAGCAAAGATAGGAGTATCTCGAAAGCAGTAACATGTTCTGATACTCTAATGCAAGCAGTGTAGATAAGAGTAGGCGATATCCGGTGATCAAGGGGGGGCTTGCCTGGTTGCTCGGCAAGAGAGAGGGGTCGTCAACACCGTAGTCGAACGGGCAGCAGCAGCGTCGGTCTCGTAATCTCTACGGAGAGAAGAGGGGAAGAAACAATGAATACCAAGTAAACAGATGCATATCGATGCATGACATGTCAAGTAGCGATGCTAGGCGTGCCCTAACGTGGTATGAGTTGGTACTGGTTAAGGGGGGAAACATCCGGGAAAATATTCCCGGTGTTTCGTGTTTTCGGGCAGAGGAGCCGGAGGGGGAAAGTTGCAGGTTCGATAGGTTAGGGGGGTGTGGCGGACGAACGGACCGCGTATCCGGATTCGTCTCGTCGTTCTTAGCAACTTTCATGTTGAAAATATTTTAATCCGAGTTACGGATTAAAAGATATGATTTTCTAAAGATTTTATTAATTTCTGGAATTTAATTAATTAATTAATTAATTCGAAAAATGTAATTATGATGTCGACATGATGTCATCTCGACGTCAGCAGATCAATGAGGTTGATTAGGTCAACGACATGTGGGTCCCGTCAGTCATACTGTTAATTAATTAATGAAGTTAATTAAGTTAATTAGCCATTAGATTAATTAATCAGATTAATTAAATTAATTATTTACTTAATTAATTAATTAATTAATTAATTATTGTTATTCATTTTATTAATTATATTTATTTAATTTCCCATTTCCTTTTCTTTTATTTTAAAAACATTCTGGGGGTGGGGCCCCCATGTCATAAGCGAGGGTGGGTGGATCGGCCACTGCTATTGGGTCAATGTGTCGGCGGGGGCCAGCACAAGCAGGATCGGGCTGCCCGGTCAGCAGTTGATCGGTCAACCCGGTCAGCTAGGGTTCACTGGCAGCGACCTGGGTGGCCCTAGGTCGCCACGTCGGCGGTGGATGCTGCTCGGCTCGCCGGCGACACCAAACACTCTGGCGGAGGGCCTCGTCGAATTTGGCTCCGGCAGCGTTTGGGGCGCCGGACCCGCGCTCGGGAGCTACGACGGTGGCGCATCCGTGGTAGTGGCGGCAGGGCTGGGTTGGCGGGCGGCGCCGCGCGCGAGGTGGGCGGCGGTTGGCTTTGGGCATCCTCGGGACGGGCCACGGGGCCGGGGGGGGGGCGCGGCGCGCCGAAAGCACCACGGGCTCGGCCCGTGACCATTTGGTCACCGGGGCGCCGGCGACGAGATCTCGACAGTGGGGACGTTGGTCTGGCGGCTCGCCGGGCCGAGGCTCGGGTGAGGAGAAGGAGAGGAGGCGGGAGCACGCCCCGTGCTCCGTGGCGGGGAAAGGGGAGGGAGGGCGGGCTGTGGCCGGAGCGGCGACGGGAGGCGGCGGCGTTCGGGAGGGGGACGAGGGAGAGAGGGGTCCGATGGGGAGGAGAGCTCACTGGGGCGCAGGTCTCGGGAAGCTGCTCGGGGTGGTCGGGGCGACCGGTGAGGAGGAGGGCGGGAGGCGGCCGTCCGCGCCGCGGATCCGGCGAGGTGGGGTGGGGTCGGGACGACCCAGGGCGACGGGGCCTTGCGCCCTGCTGGAGGTCGGGAGGAGGGAGGAGGTGAGGACGGGCGGCGTGGGTCGCTGGCGTCGGGGCGACAGGATCGGGCAGCTCCGATCCGAATGGGGGGAGGAGAAAGGGATCGGGGGAGGAGGCGCGGCTAGGGTTAGCCGACCGGGGGGGGTAAGGGAGTGAGGGGTTGGGCGGGCAGGGGCTGGCTGGCTGGGCAGTGGGGCTTGCCCAGTTTGGCCGATGGGGGGGTTTCTCCCCTCCCATTTTGTTTTATTTTCTTTTCTTATTTCTTTTCTTTTCTGTTTTAATTTGTTTAAAATATTTAGACCCGTTACAAAAATGTGTGCACCCCACCATAATTAGCTTTGTAATATTTGACAACCCTCGAACATTTTAGTTTTAATTTTTGTAAACTTTTATTGTTTGCCTATGTCTTTAATTTTAATTTGAACCGGGTTTGAATCCACGTGAGTTTAACAAAATTTTAATCATGATGACCTGGCATCATTAACGAAGGTTTACTGTAGCTTGATTATCCGGGCGTCACATGCATGCACTTCATATACAAAATGGACAATCTCTTTCGACGTCTCTGGGTTTCGGACGAAAACTCATCTGTTACAAAGGCATTTCATTTTTTTTAAACTAATTTCAACTCCAGACTTTTTGTGCGTTCAGTATGCACCTTTCAAAGCCACGCCAAAAATTTTCAACCCTTTCTCACTTCATTTGCTATTTTTCATGCATTTACTTTTGAGCTAAATGACCCTGAAATGGAAAAGCACTACAAATAAACTATGAAAATGTTCAAGGTTGCCATGGTATAATCATTTCACCCACATAGCATGTGCTGAAAAGTTTAGAGGGTTACGGCAAAAACCGGACACACTTCATCTACAAAATGGAAAATCTCTTACGAAGTATCAGTGGTTTGGACGAAAACTCATCTGTTACAAAGGCATTTCATTTTTTATACTTATTTCAACTCCAGACTTTTTATGCATTCAGTATGCACCATTCAAAGCCACGTCATCAATCTTCAACCCTTTCTGACTTCACTTGTTATTTTTCATGCATTTACTGATTTTTTTGAGCTAAATGACCCTGAAATCAAAAAGCACTATAAATGAAATCTGAAAAGGTTGAAAGTTGGCATGGCATCATCATTTCACCAGCATATAATGGGCTAAAAAGTTGAGCGGGTTACGTCAAAAACTGGATAAACTTCGTGTACAAAATGGACAATCTCTTTCGAAGTATCAGGGTTTCGGACGAAAACTCATCGCTTACAAAGATATTTAATTTTTTAAACTTATTTCAACTCTAGACTTTTTGTGCGTTCAGTATGCACCATTCAGTATGCTATGTGGGTGCTAAATGGCCCTAAAATTGAAAAGCACTACAAATGAACTCTGAAAAGGTTAAAGTTGGCATGGTATTATCATTTCACCCACATAGCATGTGCTAAAAGGTTGAGCGGGTTACGGCAAAAACTGGATACACTTCGTGTACAAAATGGACCATCTCTTTCGAAGTATCAGGGTTTCGGACGAAAACTAATCTGTTACAAAGGTATTTAATTTTTTAAACTTATTTCAATTCTAGACTTTTTGTGCGTTCAGTATGCACCATTCAAGCCACGTCATAAATTTTCAACCCTTTCTAACTTCATTTGCTATTATTCATGCATTTACTGATTTCTTGAGCTAAGTGACCCAAAATTACAAATCAGTACAAATGAACTATGAAAAGGTTCAAGGTTGGCACGGTATCATCATTTCACCCACATAGCATGTGCTAAAAATTTGAGAGGGCTACGGCAAAAACTGGATGCACTTCGTGTACAAAATGGAAAATCTCTTTCGATGTATCAGGGTTTCGGACGAAAACACATCTGTTACAAAGGCATTTCATTTTTCAAGGTATGCACCATTCAATGCCACATCATCAATTTTCAACCCTTTCTGACTTCACCTGCTATTTTTCATGCATTTACAGATTTTTTTGAGCTCAATGACCCTGAAATTGAAAAGCACTATAAATGAACTATGAAAAGGTTCAAGGTTGGCATGGTCTCATCATTTCACCCACAAATCATGTGCTAATAAGTTGAGAGGGTTACGATAAAAACTGGAGGCAGTTCATGTACAAAATGGACAATCTCTTTCGACGTATCAGGGTTTCGGACGAAAACTCATCTATTACAAGTACATTTCATTTTTAAAACTTATTTCAACTCCAGACTTTTTGTGTGTTCAGTATGCACCATTCAAAGCCACGTGATCAATTTCCAACCTTTTTTGACTTCATTTGCTATTTTTCATGCATTTACTGATTTTTTGACCTAAATGACCCTGAAATTGAAAAGCACTACAAATGAACTATGAAAAGGTTCTTGGTAGGCATGGTATCATCATTTCACCCATATAGCATGTGCTAAAAATTTGAGAGGGTTACGGCAAAAACTGGATGCACTTCGTCTACAAAATGGACAATCTCTTTCGAAGTATCAGGGTTTCTGACGAAAACTCATCTGTTACAAAGGCATTTCATTTTTTAAACTTATTTCAACTCCAGACTTTTTTGCGTTCAGTATGCACAATTGAAAGCCACGTCATCAATCTTCAACCCTTTCAGACTTCATTTGCTATTTTTCATGCATTTACTAATTTTTTTGAGCTAAATGACCCTGGAATTGAAAAGCACTATAAATGAACTCTGAAAAGGTTGAAAGTTGGCATGTTATCATCATTTCACCCACAAAGCATGTGCCAATAAGTTGAGAGGGTGACGACAAAAACTGGATGCACTTCATCCACAAAATGGACAATTTCTTTCGAAGTATCAGGGTTTCAAACGAAAACTCATTTGTTACAAAGGTGTTTCATTTTTTTAAACTTATTTCAACTCCAGACTTTTTGTTCGTTCAGTATGCACCATTCAAAGCCAAGTCATCAATTTTCAACCCTTTGTGACTTCATTTTCTATTTTTCATCCATTTGCTGATTTTTTGAGCTAAATGACCATGAAATTGAAAAGCACTACAAATGAACTATGGAAAGGTTCAAGGTTGGCATGGTATCATCATTTCACCCACATGGCATGTGCTAAAAAGTTCAGAGGGTTACGGCAAAAACTGGATGCACTTGATCTACAAAATGGACAATCTCTTACGAAGTATCAGGGTTTCGAACGAAAACTCATCTCTTACAAAGGCATTTAATTTTTACACTTATTTCAACTACAGACTTTTTGTGCGTTCAGTATGCACCATTCAAAGCCACGCCATCAATCTTCAACCCTTTCTGACTTCACTTGCTATTTTTGATGCATTTACTAATTTTTTTGAGCTAAATGACCCTGAAATTGAAAAGCACTATAAATGAAATCTGAAAAGGTTGAAAGTTGTCATGGTATCATAATTTCATCCACATAGAATCTGCTAAAAAGTTGAGAGGGTTACGACAAAAACTGGATGCACTTCGTCTACAAAATGGACAATCTCTTTTCAAGTATCAGGGTTTCGGATGAAAACTCATCTATTACAAAGGCATTTCATTTTTTAAACTCATTTCAACTCGAGACTTTTTTTGTGTTCAGTATGCACCATTCAAAGCGACGTCATCAATTTTCAACCCTTTCTGACTTCATTTGGTATTTTTCATGCATTTACTGATTTTTTGGTGCTAAATGGCCCCAATATTGAAAAGCACTACAAATGAACCCTGAAAAGGTTGAAAGTTGGCATGGTATTATCATTTCACCCACATAGCATGTGCTAAAAAGTTGAGTGGGTTACGGCAAAAACTGGATACACTTCGTGTACCAAATGGACAATCTCTTTCGAAGTATCAGGGTTTCGGACAAAAACAAATCTGTTACAAAGGTATTTAATTTTTTAAACTTATTTCGACTCTAGACTTTTTGTCCGTTCAGTATGCACCATTCAAGCCACGTCATAAATTTTCAACCCTTTCGAACTTCATTTGCTATTATTCATGCATTTACTGATTGTTTGAGCTAAGTGACCCGAAATTACAAATCACTACAAATGAACTATGAAAAGGTTCAAGGTTGGCACGGTATCAACATTTCACCCACATAGCATGTGCTAAAAATTTGAGAGGGTTACGGCAAAAACTGGATACAATTCGTGTACAAAATGGAAAATCTCTTTCGATGTATCAGGGTTTCGGACAAAAACTCATCTGTTACAAAGGCATTTCATTTTTCAAACTTATTTCGACTCCAGACTTTTTGTGCGCTTAGTATGCACCATTTAATGCCACATCATCAATTTTCAACCCTTTCTGACTTCACTTGCTATTTTTCATGCATTTACTGATTTTTTTGAGCTCAATGACCCTGAAATTGAAAAGCACTATAAATGAAGTATGAAAAGGTTCAAGGTTGGCAAGGTCTCATCATTTCACCCACAAATCATGAGCTAATAAGTTGAGAGGGTTACGACAAAAACTGGATGCAGTTCATGTACAAAATGGACAATCTCTTTCGACGTATCAGGGTTTCAGACGAAAACTCATCTATTACAAAGACATTTCATTTTTTAAACTTATTTCAACTCCAGACTTTTTGTGCGTTCAGTATGCACCTTCCAAAGACAAGTCATAAATTTTCAACCCTTTCTGACTTCATTTGCTGTTTTTCATGCATTTACTGATTTTTTTAGCTAAATGACCCTGAAATTGAAAAGCACTACAAATGAACTATGAAAAGGTTCAAGGTTCGCATGGTATCATCATTTCACCCACATAGCATCTTCTAAAAAGTTTAGAGGGTTACGGCAAAAACTAGATGCACTTCATCTACAAAATGGACAATCTCTTACGTAGTATCAGGGTTTCGGACGAAACCTCATCAGTTACACAGGCATTTCATTTTTTAAACTTATTTCAACTCCAGACTTTTTGTGCTTTCAGTAGGCACCATTCAAATCCACATCGTCAATCTTTAACCCTTTCTGACTTCACTCGCTATTTTTCATGTATTTACTGATTTTTTTGAGCTAAATGACCCTGAAATTGAAAAAGCACTATAAATGAAATATGAAAAGATTGAAAGTTGGCATGGTTTCATCATTTCACCCACATAGCATCTGCTAAAAAGTTGAGAGGGTTACGACAAAAACTGGATGCACTTCGTCTACAAAATGGACAACCTCTTTTGAAGTATCACGGTTTCAGACGAAAACTCATCTGTTACAAAGGCATTTCATTTTTTAAACTTATTTCAACTCCAGACTTTTTGTTTGTTCAGTGTGCACCATTCAAAGCCACGTCATCAATTTTCAACCCTTTATCACTTCATTCGCTATTTTTTATGCATTTACTGATTTTTCTAGCTAAATGACCGTGAGATTGAAAAGCACTACAAATGAACTATGAAAAGGTTGAATGTTGGCATGGTATCATTATTTCACCCGCATAGCATGTGCAAAAAAGTTGAGAGGGTTACAGCAAAAACTGGAGGCACTTCGTGTACAAAATGGAAAATCTCTTTCGATGTATCAGGGTTTCGGACGAAAACTCAACTGTTACAAAGGCATTTCATTTTTTAACTTATTTCGACTCCAAACTTTTTGTACGCTTCATATGCACCATTCAATACCACATCATCAATTTTCAACCCTTTATGACTTCATTTGCTATTTTTCATGCATTTACTCATTTTTTTGAGCCAAATGACACTAAAATGGAAAAGCACTCATATGAACTATGAAAAGGTTCAAGGTTGGCATGGTATCATCATTTCACCCACAAATCATGTGCTAAAAAGTTGTGAGGGTTACGGAAAAAACTTGATTCTCTTCGTCTACAAAATAGACAATCTCTTTCGAATTATCAGGGTTTCGGTTGAAAACTCATCTGTTACAAAGGCATTTCATTTATTAAAATTATTCCAACTCCAGACTTTTTGTGCATTCAGTATGCACCATTCAAAGCCACGTTATCAATTTTCAACCCTTTCTGACTTAATTTGCTATTTTTCATGCATTTACTCATTTTTTTTAGCCAAATGACACTAAAATTTAAAAGCACTCATATGAACTATGAAAAGGTTGAAAGTCGGCACGATATAATAGTTTCACCCACATAGCATGTGCTAAAAAGTTGAGAGGGTTACGACAAAAACTGGATGCACTTCGTGTACAAAATGAACAATCTCTTTTGAAGTATCAGGGTTTAATTCGGACGAAAACTCATCTGTTACAAAGGCATTTCATTTTTTAACTTATTTCAACTCCAGACTTTTGTGCGTTCAGTATGCACCATTCAAACCCACGTCATCCATCTTCAATCCTTTCTGACTTCATTCGCTATTTTTCATGCATTTACTGATTATTTGGAGCTAAATGGTCCTGAAATTGAAAAGCACTACAAATGAACTCTGAAAAGGTTGAAAGTTGGCATGGTATCATCATTTCCCCCACATAGCATGTGCTAAAAAGTTGAGCGGGTTACGGCAAAAACTGGATACACTTCGTGTACAAAATGGACAATCTCTTTTGAAGTATCAAGGTTTTAGACCGAAACTCATCTGTTACAAAGGTATTTCATTTTCTAAAACTTATTTCAACTCTAGACTTTTTGTGCGTTCAGTATGCACCATTCAAAGCCACATCATAAATTTTCAACCCTTTGTGACTTCATTTGCTATTTTTCATGCATTTACTGATTTTTTTGTGGTAAATGACCCTGAAATTGAAAAGCACTACAAATGAATTATGAAAAGGTTCAAGGTTGTCATGGTATAATCATTTCACCCACATAACAAGTGCTAAAAAGTTGAGAGGGTTACGGCAAAAACTGGATGCACTTCATCTACAAAATGGACAATCTCTTTTGAAGTATCTGGGTTTCGGACGAAAACTCATCTGTTACAAAGGCATTTCATTTTTTTAAACTTATTTCAACTCCAGACTTTTTGTGCCTTCAGTATGCACCTTTCAAAGACAAGTCATAAATTTTCAACCCTTTGTGACTTCATTTGCTGTTTTTCATGCATTTACTGATTTTTTCAGCTAAATGACCCTGAAATTGAAAATCACTACAAATGAAGTATGAAAAGGTTCAAGGTTGGCATGGTATCATCATTTCACCCACATAGCATCTGCTAAAAGTTTAGAGGGTTACGGCAAAAACTGGATGCACTTCATCTACAAAATGGACAATCTCTTACGTAGTATCAGGGTTTCGGACGAAACCTCATCAGTTACACAGGCATTTCATTTTTTAAACTTATTTCAACTCCAGACTTTTTGTGCTTTCAGTAGGCACCATTCAAAGCCACATCGTCAATCTTTAACCCTTTCCGACTTCACTCGCTATTTTTCATGTATTTACTGATTTTTTTGAGCTAAATGACCCTGAAATTGAAAAGCACTATAAATGAAATATGAAAAAGATTGAAAGTTGGCATGGTTTCATCATTTCACCCACATAGCATGTGCTAAAAAGTTGAGAGGGTAACGACAAAAACTGGATGCACTTCGTCTACAAAATGGACAACCTCTTTTGAAGTATCACGGTTTCGGACGAAAACTCATCTGTTACAAAGGCATTTCATTTTTTAAACTTATTTCAAATCCAAACTTTTTGTCCGTTCACTATGCACCATTCAAAGCCACGTCATCAATTTTCAACCCTTTATCACTTCATTCGCTATTTTTCATGCATTTACTGATTTTTTGAGCAAAATGACCCCGAGATTGAAAAGCACTACAGATGAACTATGAAAAGGTTGAAAGTTGGCATGGTATCATTATTTCACCCACATAGCATGTGCTAAAAAGTTGAGAGGGTTATGACAAAAACTGGATGCACTTCGTGTACAAAATGGACAATCTCTTTCGATGTAATAGGGTTACGGACGAAAACTCATCTGTTACAAAGGCATTTCATTTTTTAAACTTATTTCGACTCCAAACTTTTGTGCGCTTAGTATGCACCATTCAAAGCCAAATAATCAATTTTCAACCCTTTCTGACTTCATTTGCTATTTTTCATGCATTTAATGATGTTTTGAGCTAAATTACCCTGAAATTGAAAAGCACTACAAATTAACTATGAAAAGGTTCAAGGTTGGCATGGTCTCATCATTTCACCCACAAATCATGTGCTAAAAGGTTGTGAGGTTTACGGAAAAACCTGGATGCACTTCGTCTACAAGATTAACAATCTCTTTCGAAGTATCAGGGTTTTGGACGAAAACTCATCTGTTACAAACACATTTCATTTTTGAAACTTATTTCAACTCCAGACTTTTTGTGCGTTCAGTATGCACCATTCAAAGCCACGTCATCAATTTTCAACCCTTTCTGACTTCATTTGCTATTTTTCATGCATTTACTGATTTTTTTGAGTGAAATGACACTAGAATTGAAAAGCACTCATATGAACTACGAAAAAGTTGAAAGTTGGCACGATATCATCGTTTCACCCACAGAGCATGTGCTAACAGGTTGAGATGGTTACGACAAAAACTGGATGCACTTCGTGTACAAAATGGACAATCTCTTTCGAAATATCAGGGTTACGGACGAAAACTCATCTGTTACAAAGGCATTTCATTTTTTAACTTATTTCAACTCCAGAATTTTGTGCGTTCAGTATGCACCATTCAAAGCCATGTCATTAATCTTCAACCATTTCTGACTTCACTTGGTATTTTTCATGCTTTTACTGATTTTTTGAGCTAAATAACCCTGAAATTGAAAAGCACTACAAATGAACTGTGAAAAGGTTGAAAGTTGGCATGGTATCATAATTTCACGCACATAGCATGCGCTAAAAAGTTGAGAGGGTTACGGCAAAAACTGGATGCACTTCGTCTACAAAATGGACAATCTCTTTTGAAGTATCAGGGTTTCGGACAAAAACTCATCTGTTACATAGGCATTTCATTTTTTTAAACTTATTTCAACTCCAGACTTTTTGTGCGTTCAGTATGCACCTTTCAAAGCCACGTCATAAATTTTCAAGCCTTTCTGACTTCATTTGCTATTTTTCATGCATTTATTGATTTTTTGAGCTAAATGACCCTGAAATTGAAAAGCTCTACAAATGAACTATGAAAAGGTTCAAGGTTGGCATGGTATCATCATTTCACCCACATAGCAAGTGCTAAAAACTTGAGAGGGTTACGACAAAAACTGGATGCACTTCGTCTACAAAATGGACAATCTCTTTCGAAGTATCAGGGTTTCGAACGAAAACTCATCTATTACAAAGGCATTTCAATTTTAAACTTATTACAACTCGAGACTTTTAGTTCGTTCAGTATGCACCATTCAAAGCCACGTCATCAATTTTCAAGCCTTTCTGACTTCATTTACAATTTTTCATGCATTTGGTGATTTTTTGAGCTAAATGACCCTGAAATTGAAAAACACTACAAATGAACTATGAAAAGGTTCAAGGTTAGCATGGTATCATCATTTCACCCACATAGCATGTGCTAAAAAGTTCAGTGGGTTACGGCAAAAACTGGATGCACTTCATCTACAAAATGGACAATCTCTTATGAAGTATCAGGGTTTCGGACGAAAACTCATCTGTTACAAAGGCATTTCATTTTTAAAACTTATTTCAACTCCAGACTTTTTGTGCGTTCAGTATGCACCATTCAAAGCCACATCATCAATCTTCAACCCTTTCTGACTGCACTTGCTATTCTTCATGCATTTACTGATTTTTTGAGCTAAATGACCCTGAAATTGAAAAGCACTATAAATGAAATCTGAAAAGTTTGAAAGTTGGCATGTTTTCATCACTTCACCCACATAGCATGTGCTAAAAAGTTTAGAGGGTTACGACAAAAACTAGATGCGCTTCGTCTACAAAATGGACAATCTCTTTCGAACTATCAGGGTTTCAGACGAAAACTCATCTGTTACAAAGGCATTTCATTTTTTAAACTTATTTCAACTCGAGACTTTTTGTGCATTCAGTAAGCACCATTCAGAGCCACATCATCAAATTTCAACCCTTTCTGACTTCATTTGCCATTTTTCATGCATTTACTGATTTTCTGGTGCTAAATGGCCCTGAAATTGAAAAGCACTACAAATGAACTATGAAAAGGTTCAAGGTTGGCATGGTCTCATCATTTCACCCACAAATCATGTGCAAAAAAGTTGTGAGGGTTACGGAAAAAACTGGATGAACTTCGTCTACAAAATTGACGATCTCTTTCGAAGTATCAGGGTTTCGGACGAAAACTAATCTGTTACAAACGCATTTCATTTTTTAACCTTAATTCAACTCTAGACTTTTTGTGTGTTCAGTATGCACCATTCAAAGCCACGTCAAAAAATTTCAACCCTTTCTGACTTCATTTTGATATTTTTCATGCATTTACTGATTTTTTGAGGTAAATGACCCTGAAATTGAAAAGCAGTACAAATGAACTATGAAAAGGTTCAAGGTTGGCATGGTCTCATCATTTCACCCACAAAGCATGTGCTAAAATGTTGTGAGGGTTACGGAAAAAACTGGATGCACTTCGTCTACAAAATTGACAATCTCTTTCGAAGTATCAGGGTTTCGGACGAAAACACATTTGTTACAAGGGCTTTCATTTTTTTAAACTTATTTGAAATCCAGACTTTTAGTTCGTTCAGTATGCACCATTCAAAGCCACGTCATCAATTTTCAACCCTTTCTGACTTCATTTACTATTTTTCATGCATTTGCTGATTTTTTGAGCTAAATGACCCTGAAATTGAAAAACACTACAAATGAACTATGAAAAGGTTCAAGGTTGGCATGGTATCATCATTTCACCCACATAGCATGTGCTAAAAAGTTCAGTGGCTTACGGCAAAAACTGGATGCACTTCTTCTACAAAATGGACAATCTCTTACGAAGTATCAGGGTTTCGGACGAAAACTCATCTGTTACAAAGGCATTTGATTCTTAAAACTTATTACAACTCCAGACTATTTGTGTGTTCAGTATGCACCATTCAAAGCCACATCATCAATCTTCAACCCTTTCTGACTTCACTTGCTATTCTTCATGCATTTACTGATTTTTTGAGCTAAATGACCCTGAAATTGAAAAGCACTATAAATGAAATCTGAAAAGTTTGAAAGTTGGCATGTTTTCATCACTTCACCCACATAGCATGTGCTAAAAAGTTTAGAGGGTTACGACAAAAACTAGATGCACTTCGTCTACAAAATGGACAATCTCTTTCGAAGTATCAGGGTTTCAGACGAAAACTCATCTGTTACAAAGGCATTTCATTTTTAAACATATTTCAACTCGAGACTTTTTGTGCATTCAGTATGCACCATTCAGAGCCACATCATCAATTTTCAACCTTTTCTGACTTCATTTGCGATTTTTCATGCATTTACTGATTTTCTGGTGCTAAATGGCCCTGAAATTGAAAAGCACTACAAATGAACTATGAAAAGGTTCAAAGTTGGCATGGTCTCATCATTTCACCCACAAATCATGTGCAAAAAAGTTGTGAGGGTTACGGAAAAAACTGGATGCACTTCGTCTACAAAATTGACAATCTCTTTCGAAGTATCAGGGTTTCGGACGAAAACTAATCTGTTACAAATGCATTTGATTTTTTAAACTTAATTCAACTCTAGACTTTTTGTGCATTCAGTATGCACCATTCACAGCCACGTCAAAAAATTTCAACCCTTTCTGACTTCATTTTGATATTTTTCATGCATTTACTGATTTTTTGAGGTAAATGACCCTGAAATTGAAAAGCAGTACAAACGAACTATGAAAAGGTTCAAGGTTGGCATGGTCTCATCATTTCACCCACAAAGCATGTGCTAAAATATTGTGACGGTGACGGAAAAAACTGGATGCACTTCGTCTACAAAATTGACAATCTATTTCGAAGTATCAGGGTTTCGGACGAAAACCCATCTGTTACAAAGGCTTTCATTTTTTTAAACTTATTTGAACTCCAGACATTTAGTTCGTTCAGTATGCACCATTCAAAGCCATGTCATCAATTTTCAACCCTTTCTGATTTCATTTACTATTTTTCATGCATTTGCTGATTTTTTGAGCTAAATGACTCTGAAATTGAAAAGCACTACAAATGAACAATGAAAAGGTTCAAGGTTGGCACGGTATCATCATTTCACCCACATAGCATGTGCTAAAAAGTTGAGAGGGTTACGGCAAAAACTGGATGCACTTCGTCTACAAAATTGATAATCTCTTTCGAAGTATCAGGGTTTCGGACGAAAACTAATCTGTTACAAAGGCATTTCATTTTTTTAAACTTATTTCAACTCTAGACTTTTTGTGCATTCAGTATGCACCATTCAAATCCATTTCATCAATTTTCAACCCTTTCTGATTTCATTTGATATTTTTCATGCATTTACTGATTTTTTGAGCTAAATGACCCTGAAATTGAAAAGCACTACAAATGAACTATGAAAAGGTTCAAGGTTCTCATGGTCTCATCATTTCACCCACAAAGCATGTGCTAAAATGTTGTGAGGGTTACGGAAAAACTGGATGCACTTCGTCTACAAAATTGACAATCTGTGTCGAAGCATCAGGGTTTCGGATGAAAACTCATCTGTTACAAAGGCATTTCATTTTTTTAAACTTATTTGAACTCCAGACTTTTTGTTCGTTCAGTATGCACCATTCAAAGCCACGTCATCAATTTTCAACCCCTTCCGACTTCATTTACTATTTTTCATGCATTTGCTGATTTTTTGAGCTAAATGACCCTGAAATTGAAAAGTAGTACAGATGAACTATGAAAAGGTTCAAGGTTGGCATGGTATCATCATGTCACACACATAGCATGTGCTAAAAAGTTCAGTGGGTTACGGCAAAAATCTGATGCACTTCATCTACAAAATGGACAATCTCTTACGAAGTATCAGGGTTTCGGACGAAAACTCATCTGTTACAAAGGCATTTCATTTTTAAAACATACTTCAACTCCAGACTTTTTGTGCATTCAGTATGCACCATTCAAAGCCACATCATCAATCTTCAACACTTTCTGACTTCACTTGCTATTCTTCATGCATTTACTGTTTTTTAGCTAAATGACCCTGACATTGAAAAGCACTAAAAATGAAATCTGAAAAGTTTGAAAGTTGGCATGGTTTCACCATTTCACCCACATAGCATGTGCTAAAAAATTGAGAGGGTGTAACGCCCCGGACACACCCGCCGGTGGTCGTTACTCCTGGCGGGATCTAGACTGGCCCCACAGATCAATACTAGTCTTTTCTGCGCACTTTGTCCTCACTCGTGCGCACCCGGAAGCAACTTCCCGGTCGGTCACCCATCCTGACACTACTCCAAGCTGAGCACGCTTAACTTTGGAGTTCTGTCCGAATGGGCTCCCGGAAAAGAAGAAATTCCTTATTGATATGAGTAGTCTATCATCCCTAATAAGCCTGGCTATCACATACACCCCCACTCAGAGGAACCGACGTCCTCGTCGGGCCACAGGAACGTTCCCTCTTGGCACAAACGTCTGTGCTTCCAGTCCGGTACATGTGCCATGTCGGGTGCCACGACGGGTCACAAACGTCATGAACAACATGACCACGCACCTGTCCGCAACCATCCGTGTAACCGCGAGGGTCGGCTCTGATACCAACTTGTAACGCCCCGGACACACCCGCCGGTGGTCGTTACTCCTGGCGGGATCTAGACTGGCCCCATAGATCAATACTAGTCTTTTCTGCGCACTTTGTCCTCACTCGTGCGCTTTTGGAGCAACTTCGGTCGGTCACCCATCCTGACACTACTCCAAGCTGAGCACGCTTAACTTTGGAGTTCTGTCCGAATGGGCTCCCGGAAAAAGAAGGAATTCCTTATTGATATGAGTAGTCTATCATCCCTAATAAGCCAGGCTATCACAGAGGGTTACGACAAAAACTAGATGCAATTCGTCTACAAAATGGACAATCTCTTTCGAAGTATCAGGGTTTCGGACGAAAACTAATCTGTTACAAAGGCATTTCATTTTTTTAAACTTATTTCAACTCTAGACTTTTTGTGCATTCAGTATGCACCATTCAAATCCATTTCATCAATTTTCAACCCTTTCTGATTTCATTTGATATTTTTCATGCATTTACTGATTTTTTGAGCTAAATGACCCTGAAATTGAAAAGCACTACAAATGAACTATGAAAAGGTTCAAGGTTCTCATGGTCTCATCATTTCACCCACAAAGCATGTGCTAAAATGTTGTGAGGGTTACGGAAAAACTGGATGCACTTCGTCTACAAAATTGACAATCTGTGTCGAAGCATCAGGGTTTCGGATGAAAACTCATCTGTTACAAAGGCATTTCATTTTTTTTAACTTATTTGAACTCCAGACTTTTTGTTCGTTCAGTATGCACCATTCAAAGCCACGTCATCAATTTTCAACCCCTTCCGACTTCATTTACTATTTTTCATGCATTTGCTGATTTTTTGAGCTAAATGACCCTGAAATTGAAAAGCAGTACAAATGAACTATGAAAAGGTTCAAGGTTGGCATGGTATCATCATGTCGCACACATAGCATGTGCTAAAAAGTTCAGTGGGTTACGGCAAAAATTGGATGCACTTCATCTACAAAATGGACAATCTCTTACGAAGTATCAGGGTTTCGGACGAAAACTCATCTGTTACAAAGGCATTTCATTTTTAAAACATACTTCAACTCCAGACTTTTTGTGCATTCAGTATGCACCATTCAAAGCCACATCATCAATCTTCAACACTTTCTGACTTCACTTGCTATTCTTCATGCATTTACTGTTTTTTAGCTAAATGACCCTGACATTGAAAAGCACTAAAAATGAAATCTGAAAAGTTTGAAAGTTGGCATGGTTTCACCATTTCACCCACATAGCATGTGCTAAAAAATTGAGAGGGTGTAACGCCCCGGACACACCCGCCGGTGGTCGTTACTCCTGGCGGGATCTAGACTGGCCCCACAGATCAATACTAGTCTTTTCTGCGCACTTTGTCCTCACTCAAATGCGCACCGGAGCAACTTCGGTCGGTCACCCATCGACACTACTCCAAGCTGAGCACGCTTAACTTTGGAGTTCTGTCCGAATGGGCTCCCGGAAAAGAAGAAATTCCTTATTGATATGAGTAGTCTATCATCCCTAATAAGCCTGGCTATCACATACACCCCCACTCAGAGGAACCGACGTCCTCGTCGGGCCACAGGAACGTTCCCTCTTGGCACAAACGCGTCGTGCTTCCAGTCCCGTACATGTGCCATGTCGGGTGCCACGACGGGTCACAAACGTCATGAACAACATGACCCCGCACCTGTCCGCAACCATCCGTGTAACCGCGAGGGTCGGCTCTGATACCAACTTGTAACGCCCCGGACACACCCGCCGGTGGTCGTTACTCCTGGCGGGATCTAGACTGGCCCCATAGATCAATACTAGTCTTTTCTGCGACTTTGTCCTCACTGCGTGCGCACCCGGAGCAACTTCGGTCGGTCACCCATCCTGACACTACTCCAAGCTGAGCACGCTTAACTTTGGAGTTCTGTCCGAATGGGCTCCCGGAAAAAGAAGGAATTCCTTATTGATATGAGTAGTCTATCATCCCTAATAAGCCAGGCTATCACAGAGGGTTACGACAAAAACTAGATGCACTTCGTCTACAAAATGGACAATCTCTTTCGAAGTATCATGGTTTCGGACGAAAACTCATCTGTTACAAAGGCATTTCAGTTTTTAAACATATTTCAACTCGAGAGTTTTTGTGCATTCAGTATGCACCATTCAGAGCCACATCATCAATTTTCAACCCTTTCTGACTTCATTTGATATTTTTCATGCATTTACTGATTTTTTGAGCTAAATGACCCTGAAATTGAAAAGCACTACAAATGAACTATGAAAAGGTTCAAGGTTCTCATGGTCTCATCATTTCACCCACAAAGCATGTGCTAAAATGTTGAGAGGGTTACGGAAAAAACTGGATGCACTTCGTCTACAAAATTGACAATCTCTTTCGAAGTATCAGGGTTTTGGACGAAAACTAATCTGTTACAAAGGCATTTCATTTTTAAACTTATTTGAACTCTAGACTTTTGTGCGTTCAGTATGAACCATTCAAAGCCATGTCATCAATTTTCAACCCTTTCTGAATTCATTTGATATTTTTCATGCATTTAGTGGTTTTTTGAGCTAAATGACCCTGAAATTGAAAAGCACTACCAATGAACTATGAAAAGCTATAAGGTTGGCATGGTCTCATCATTTCACCCACAAAGCATGTGCTAAAATGTTGTGAGGGTTACGAAAAAAACTAGATGCACTTCGTCTACAAAATTGACAATCTCTTTCGAAGTATCAGGGTTTCGGACGAAAACTCATCTGTTTCAAAGGCATTTCATTTTTTAAACTTATTTCAACTCCAGACTTTTTGTGCATTCAGTATGCACCTTTCAAAGCCACGCCATAAATTTTCAACCCTTTCTCACTTCATTTGCTATCTTTCATGCATTTACTTTTGAGCTAAATGACCCTGAAATGGAAAAGCACTACAAATGAACTATGAAAAGGTTCAAGGTTGCCATGGTATAATCATTTCACCCACATAGCATGTGCTGAAAAGTTTAGAGGGTTACGGCAAAAACTGGAAGCACTTCATCTACAAAATGGACAATCTCTTACGAAGTATCAGTGGTTCGGACGAAAACTCATCTGTTACCAAGGCATTTCATTTTTTATACTTATTTCAACTCCAGACTTTTTATGCGTTCAGTATGCACCATTGAAAGCCACGTCATCAATCTTCAACCCTTTCTGACTTCACTTGCTATTTTTCATGCATTTACTGATTTTGTTGAGATAAATGACCCTGAAATCAAAAAGCACTATAAATGAAATCTGAAAAGGTTGAAGGTTGGCATGGTATCATCATTTCACCCGCATATCATGTGCCAAAAAGTTGAGCGGGTTACGGCAAAAACTGGATACACTTCGTGTACAAAATGGACAATCTCTTTCGAAGTATCAGGGTTTCGGACGAAAACTCATCTGTTACAAAGATATTTCATTTTTTAAACTTATTTCAACTCTAGACTTTTTGTGCGTTCAGTATGCACCATTCAAGCCATGTCATAAATTTTCAACGCTTTCTAACCTCATTTGCTATTTTTCATGCACTTACTGATTTTTTGAGCTAAATGACCCGAAATTGAAATTCACTACAAATGAACTCTGAAAAGGTTCAAGGTTGGCACGGTATCATCATTTCACCCACATAGCATGTGCTAAAAAGTTGATAGGGTTACGACAAAAACTGGATGCACTTCGTTTACAAAATAGACAATCTCTTTCGAAGTATCAGGGTTTCGGACGAAAACTCATCTGTTATAAAGGCATTTCATTTTTTAAACTTATTTCAACTCCAGACTTTTTGTGCGTTCAGCATGGACCATTCAAAGCCACATCATCAATTTTCAACCCTTTATCACTTCATTCGCTATTTTTCATTCATTTACTGATTTTTTGAGCTAAATGACCCTGAGATTGAAAAGCACTACAGATGAACTATGAAAAGGTTTAAAGTTGTCATGGTATCATTATTTCACCCACAAAGCATGTGATAAAAAGTTGAGAGGGTTACGGAAAAAATTGGATGCACTTCGTGTACAAAATGGACAATCTCGTTCGAAGTTTCAGGGTTTCAAAGGAAAACTCATATATTACAAAGGCATTTCATTTTTAAACTTATTTTAACTCTAGAATTTTTGTGCGTTCAGTATGCACCATTCAAAGCCATGTCATCAATTTTCAACCCTTTTCGACTTCATTTGCTATTTTTCATGCATTTACTAATTGTTTTGAGCTAAATGACCCTGAAATTGAAAAGCACTACAAATGAACTATGAAAAGTTTCAAGGTTGGCGTGGTATCATCATTTCACCCACATAGCATGTGCTAAAAAGTTGAGAGGGTTACGGCAATAACTGGATGCACTTCGTGCACAAAATGGACAATCTCTTTCGAAGTATTAGGGTTTCGGACGAAAACTCATCTATTACAAAGGTATTTCATTTTTTAAACTTATTTCAACTCTAGACTTTTTGTGCGTTCAGTATGCACCATTCAAGGCCACATCTTAAATTTTCTACCCTTTGTGACTTGATTTGCTATTTTTCATGCATTTACTCATTTTTTTGATGTAAATGACCCTGAAATTGAAAAGCACTATAAATGAACTCTGAAAAGGTTGAAAGTTGGCATGGTATCATCATTTCACCCACATAGCATGTGCTAAAACGTTGAGAGGGTTACGGCAAAAACTGGATGCACTTTGTCTACAAAATGGGCAATTTCCTTCGAAGTATCAGGGTTTCGGACGAAAACTCATCTGTTACAAAGGCATTTATTTTTTTTAAACTTATTTCAACTCCAGACTTTTTGTTCGTTAAATATGCACCATTCAAAGCCACGTCATTAATTTTCAACCCTTTCTGACTTCATTTACTATTTTTCATGCATTTGCTGATTTTTTGAGATAAATGACCCTGAAATTGAAAAGCACTACAAATGAACTATGAAAGGGTTCAAGGTTGGCATGGTATTATCATTTCACCCACATAGCATGTGCTAAAAAGTTGAGAGGGTTACGGCAAAAACTGGATGCACTTCGTCTACAAAATGGTCAACCTCTTTCGAAGTATCAGGGTTTCGGACAAAAACTCATCTGGTACAAAGTCATCTCATTTTTTAGACTTATTTCAACTCCAGACTTTTTGTGCATTCAGTATGCACCTTTCAGAGCCACGTCATAAATTTTCAACCCTTTCTGACTTCATTTGCTATTTTCGATGCATTTATTGATTTTTTAAGCTAAATGACACTGAAATTGAAAACACTACAAATGAACTATGTAAAGATTCAAGGTTGGCATGGTATCATTGTTTCACCCACATAGCATGTGCTAAAAAGTTGAGAGGGTTACGAAAAAAACTGGACGCACTCCGTCCATAAAATGGACAATCTCTTTCGAAGTATCAGGGTTTCGGACGAAAAGTCATCTGTCACAAAGGCATTTCATTTTTTAAACTTATATCAACTCCAGTCTTTTTGTGCGTTCAGTATGCACCATTGAAAGCCACGTCATCAATCTTCAACCCATTCAGACATCATTTGCAATTTTTCATGCATTTACAGATTTTTTGAGCTAAATGACTCTGAAATTGAAAAGCACTATAAATGAACTCTGATTGAAAGTTGGCATGGTATCATCATTTCACCCACATAGCATGTGCTAAAAGGTTGAGAGGGTTACGACAAAAACTGGATGCACTTCGTCTACATAATGGACAATCTCTTTCGAAGTATCGGGGTTTCGGACGAAAACTCATCTGTTACAAAGGCATTTCATTTTTTAAACTTATTTGAACTCCAGACTTTTTGTGCATTCAGTATGCACCAATCAAAGCCACGTCATCAATCTTCAACCCTTTATGACTTCATTTGCAATTTTTCATGCATTTACTGCTTATTTGGAGCTAAATGGTCCTGAAATTGAAAAGCACTACAAATGAACTCTGAAAGGGTTGAAAATTGGCATGGTATCATCATTTCACCCACATGCATGTGCTAAAAAGTTGACCGGGTTACGACAAAAACTGTATATACTACGTGTACAAAATGGACAATTTCTTTCGAAGTATCAGGGTTTCGGACGAAAACTCATCTGTTACAAAGTTATTTCATTTTTTAAACTTATTTCAACTCTAGACTTTCTGTGCGTTCAGTATGCACCATTCAAACCCACATCATAAATTTTCAACCCTTTGTGACTTCATTTCCTATTTTTCATGCATTTACTAATTTTTTTGAGGTAAATGACCCTGAAATTTAAAAGCAATACAAATGAACTATGAAAAGGTTCAAGGTTGGCATGGTATCATCATTTCACCCACAAAGCATGTGCTAAAAAGTTGAGAGGGTTACGGTAAACTAGATGCACTTCATCTACAAAATGGACAATCTCTTTCGAAGTATCAGGGTTTCGGACGAAAACTCATATGTTACTAAGGCATTTCATTTTTAAACTTATTTCAACTCCAGACTTTTTGTGCGTTCAGTATGCACCATTCAAAGGAACATCATCAATTTTCAACCCTTTCTGAATTGATTTGCTATTTTTCATGCATTTACTGATTTTTTTGAGCGAAGTGACAAAAAATTGAAAATTACTCATATGAACTATGAAAAGGTTGAAAGTTGGCACGATATCATCGTTTCACCCACATAGCATGTGCTAAAAAGTTGAGAGGGTTATGACAAAAACTGGATGCACTTCGTGTACAAAATAGACAATCTCTTTCGAAGTATCAGGGTTTCGTACGAAAACTCATCTGTTACAAAGGCATTTCAGTTTTCTTAACTTATTTCAACTCCAAACTTTTGTTCTTCAGTATGCACCATTCAAAGCCACGTCATCAATCTTCAACCCATTCTGACTTCATTTGCTATTTTTCATGCATTTACTGATTATTTGGAGCTAAATGGTCCTGAAATTGAAAAGCAATACAAATGAACTCTGAAAAGGTTTGATGATGGCATGGTATCATCATTTCACCCACATAGCATGTGCTAAAAAGTTGAGCGGGTTACGGCAAAAACTGGATACACTTCGTGTACAAACTGGACAATCTCTTTCGAAGTATCAGGGTTTCGGACGAAAACTCATCTATTACAAAGGTATTTCATTTTTAAAATTTATTTCAACTCTAGAATTTTTGTGCATTCAGTATGCACCATTCAAGGCCACATCTTAAATTTTCTACCCTTTGTGACTTCATTTGCTATTTTTCATGCATTTACTGATTTTTTGAGGTAAATGACCCTGAAATTGAAAAGGACTATAAATGAACTCTTAAAAGGTTGAAAGTTGGCATGGTATCATCATTTCACCCACATAGCATGTGCTAAAACGTTGAGAGGGTTACGGCAAAAACTGGATGCACTTTGTCTACAAAATGGACAATTTCTTTCGAAGTATCAGGGTTTCGGACGAAAACTCAGCTGTTACAAAGGCATTTCATTTTTTTAAACTTATTTCAACTCCAGACTTTTTGTTCGTTCAATATGCACCATTCAAAGCCACGTCATCAATTTTCAACCCTTTCTGACTTCATTTACTATTTTTCATGCATGCATTTGCTAATTTTTTTAGCTAAATGACCCTGAAATTGAAAAGCACTACAAATGAACTATGAAAAGGTTCAAGGTTGGCATGGTATCATCATTTCACCCACATAGCATGTGTGCTAAAAAGTTGAGAGGGTTACAGCAAAAACTGGATGCACTTCGTCTACAAAATGGACAACCTCTTTTGAAGTATCAGGGTTTTAACCGAAAACTCATCTGTTACAAAGGCATTTCATTTTTTAAACATATTTCAACTCCAGACTTTTTGTGCATTCAGTATGCACCTTTCAGAGCCACGTCATAAATTTTCAACCCTTTCTGACTTCATTTGCTATTTGTGATGCATTTACTGATTTTTTTAAGCCAAATGACACTGAAATTGAAAACACTACAAATGAACTTTAGAGGATTCAAGGTTGGCATGGTATCATCGTTTCACCCACATAGCATGTGCTAAAAAGTTGAGAGGGCTACGACAAAAACTGGACGCACTTCGTCTATAAAATGGACAATCTCTTTCGAAGTATCAGGGTTTCGGACGACAAGTCATCTGTCACAAAGGCATTTCATTTTTTATACTTATTTCAACTCCAGACTTTTTGTGCGTTCAGTATGCACCATTGAAAGCCACGTCATCAATCTTCAACCCTTTCTGACTTCATTTATTTTTCATATATTTACTGATTTTTTGAGCTAAATGAACCTGAAATTGAAAAGCACTACAAATGAACTATGAAAAGGTTCAAGGTTGGCATGGTATCCTCATTTCACCCACATAGCATGTGCTAAAAAGTTGAGAGGGTTACAGCAAAAACTGGATGCCCTTCGTCTACAAAATGGACAATCTCTTTCGAAGTACCAGGGTTTGTGACGAAAACTCATCTGTTACAACTGCATTTCATTTTTTAAACTTATTTCAACTCCAGACTTTTTGTGTGTTCAGTGTGCACCATTCAAAGCCACATCGTCAATCTTCAACCCTTTCAGACTTCATTTGCTATGTTTCATGCATTTACTAAATTTTTTGAGCTAAATGACCCTGAAATTGAAAAGCACTATAAATGAACTCTGAAACGGTTGAAAGTTGCCATGGTATCATCATTTCATGCACATAGCATGTGCTAAAACATTGAGATGGTTACGGCAAAAACTGGATGCACTTTGTCTACAAAATGGGCAATTTCTTTCGAAGTATCAGGGTTTCGGACGAAAACTCTTCTGTTACAAAGGCATTTCATTTTGTAAAACTTATTTCAACTCCAGACTTTTTGTTCGTTCAATATGCACCATTCAAAGCCACGTCATCAATTTTCAACCCTTTCTGACTTCATTTTCTATTTTTCATGCATTTACTGATTTTTTGAGCTAAATGACCCTGAAATTGAAAAGCACTACAAATGAACTACGAAAAGGTTCAATGTTGGCATGGTATCATCATTTCACCCACATAGCATGTGATAAAAAGTTCGGAGGGTTACGGCAAAAACTGGATGCACTTCATCTACAAAATGAACAATCTCTTACGAAGTATCAGGGTTTCGGACGAAACTCATCTGTTACAAAGGCATTTCATATTTTAAACTTATTTCAACTCCAGACTTTTTGTGCGTTCAGTATGCACCATTCAAAGCCACGTCATCAATCTTCAACCCTTTCTGACTTCACTTGCTATTTTTCATGCATTTACTGATTTTTTGAGCTAAATGACCATGAAGTTGAAAAGCACTATAAACGAACTCCGAAAAGGTTGAAAGTTGGCATGGTATCATGATTTCACTCACATAGCATGTGCTAAAAAGTTTAGAGGGTTACGACAAAAACTGGATGCACTTCATGTACAAAATGGACAATCTCTTTCGAAGTATCACGGTTTCGGACGAAAATTCATCTATTACAAAGGCATTTCATTTTTAAACTTATTTCAACTCGAGACTTTTTGTGTGTTCATTTGGTATGCACCATTCAAAGCGACGTCATCAATTTTCAACCCTTTCTGACTTCATTTGGTATTTTTCTTGCATTTACTGATTTTTTGAGCTAAATGACCCTGAAACTGAAAAAGCACTACAAAAGAACTATGAAAAGGTTCATGGTTGGCATGGTATCATCATTTCACCCACATAGCTTGTGCTAAAAAGTTGAGAGGGTTACGGCAAAAACTGGATGCACTTCGTCTATAAAATGGACAATCTATTTCGAAGTATCAGGGTTTCAGACGAAAACTCATCTGTTACAAAATCATTTCATTTTTTAAACTTATTTCAACTCCGGACTTTTTGTGCGTTCAGTATGCACCACTGAAAGCCACATTATCAATTTTCAACCCTTTTTGACTTCATTTGCTATTTTTCATGCATTTACTGATTTTTTTCAGCTAAATGACCCTGAAATTGAAAAGCACTAAAATTGAACTATGAAAAGGTTTAAGATTGGCATGGTATCATCATTTCACCCACATAGCATGTGCTAAAAAGTTTAGAGGGTTACGACAAAAGCTGGACGCACTTCATCTATAAAATGGACAATCTCTTTCGAAGTATCAGGGTTTCGGACGAAAACTCATCTGTTACAAAGGCATTTCATTTTTTAAAATTATTTCAACTCCAGACTTTTTGTGTGTTCTGTATGCGCCATTCAAATCCACGTCATCAATTTCGAACCCTTTCTGACTTCACTTGCTAATCTCCATGCATTTACAGATGTTTTTGAGCTAAATTACCCTACAATTGAAAAGCACTACAAATGAACTATCAAAAGGTTCAAGGTTGGCATGGTATCATCATTGCACCCACATAGCATGTGCTAAAAAGTTGAGAGGGTTACGGCAAAAGCTAGATGCACTTTGCCTACAAAATGGACAATCTCTTTCGAAGTATCAGGGTTTCTGACGAAAACTCATCCGTTACAAAGGCATTTCATTTTTTAAACTTATTTCAACTCCAGACTTTTTGTGCGTTCAGTATGCACCATTCAAAGAGACGTCATCAATCTTGAACCCTTTCAGACTTCATTTGCTATTTTTCATGCATTTACTGATTTTTTGAGCTAAATGAAGCTGAAATTGAAAAGCACTATAAATGAACTATGAAAAGGTTGAAAGTTGGCATGGTATTATCATTTCACCCACATAGCATGTGCTAAAAAGTTGAGAGGGTTAGGCAAAAACTGGATGCACTTCGTCTACAAAATTGACAATTTCTTTCGAAGTATGAGGGTTTCGGACAAAAACTCATCTGTTACAAAGGAATTTCATTTTTGTAAACTAATTTCAACTCCAGACTTTTTGTTTGTTCAGTATGCACCATTCAAAGCCACGCCATCAATTTTCAATCCTTTCTGACTTCATTTGCTATTTTTCATGCATTTACTGATTTTTTGAGCAAAATGACCCTGAAATTGAAAAGCACTACAAATGAACTATGAAAAGGTTGGAGGTTAGCATGGTATCATCATTTCACCTACATAGCATGTGCTAAAACGTTAAGACGGTTATGGCGAAAACTGGATGCACTTCATCTACAAAATGGACAATCTGTTACAAAGTATCAAGGTTTCGGACGAAAACTCATCTGTTACAAAGGCATTTCATTTTTTAAACTTATTTCAACTCCAAACTTTTTGTGTGTTCAGTATGCACCATTCAAATCCACGTCATCAATCTTCAACCCTTTCTTACTTCACTTGCTATTTTTCATGCATTTACTGATTTTTTGAGCTAAGTGACCCTGAAATTGAAAAGCACTATGAACGAACTTTGAAAAGGTTGAAAGTTGGCATGGTATCATCATTCACCCACATAGCATGTGCTAAAAAGTTGAGAGGGTTACGGCAAAAACTGGATGCACTTAATGTACAAAAAGGACATTTTCTTTCGAAGTATCAGGGTTTCGGACGAAAACTCATCTATTACAAAGGCATTTCATTTTTTAAACTAATTTCAACTCGAGACTTTTGTGCATTCAGTATGCACCATTCAGAGCGACGTCATCAATTTTCAACCCTTTCTGACTTTATTTTCTATTTTTCATGCATTTACTGATTTTTGAGCTAAATGACCCTGAAATTGAAAAGCACTACAAGTGAACTATGAAAAGGTTGAAGATTGCCATGGTATCATCATTTTAGCCACATAGCATGTGCTAAAAGTTTGAGAGGGTTAGAGCAAAAACTGGATGCACTTTGTCTACGAAATGGAAAATCTCTTTCGAAGTATAAGGGTTTCGGACGAGAACTCATGTGTTACCAAGGCCTTTCATTTTTTTAAACTTATTACAACTCCAGACTTTTTGTGCATTTAGTATGCACCACTCAAAGCCACATCACCAATTTACAACCATTTCTGACTTCATTCGTTATTTTTCATGCATTTACTAATTTCTTGAGCTAAATGAGCCTGAAATTGAAAAGCACAACAAATGAACTATGGAAAGGTTGAATGTTCGCATGGTATCATTATTTCAACCACATAGCATGTGCTAAAAAGTTGAGAGTGTTATGGCAAAAACTAGATGCACTTCGTGTACAAAATGGACAATCTGTTTCGAAGTATCATGGTTTTCGACGAAAACTCATCTGTTACAAAGGCATTTCATTTTCTAAAACTTATTTAAACTCCAGAATTTTTGTGCGTTCAGTATGCACCATTCAAAGCCACATCATCAATTTTCAACCCTTTCTAGCTTCATTTGCTATTTTTCATGAATTTACTAATTTTTTGAGCTAGATGACCTAGAAATTGAAAAGCCCTACAAATGACCTATGAAAAGGTTCACGGTTGGCATGGTATCATCATTTCACCCACATAGCATGTGCGAAAAAGTTGAGAGGGTTACGGCAAAACCTGGATGCACTTTGTCTACAAAATGGACAATCTCTTTCGAAGTATCGGGGTTTCGGATGAAAACTCATCTGTTACAAAGGCATTTCATATTTAAACTTATTTCGACTCCAAACTTTTTGTGCACTTAGTATGCACCATTGCTACGTCTTGAGTTTGCGTTGGTTTTCCTTGAAGAGGAAAGGGTGATGCAGCAATGGTAGCTTAAGTATTTCCCTCAGTTTTTGAGAACCAAGGTATCAATCCTGTAGGAGGCTCCTCAAAAGTCCCACGCACCTACACAAACAAATAAGAACTCGCAACCAACGCAATAAAGGGGTTTTCAATCCCTTCACGGCCACTTGCGAAAGTGAAATCTGATAGAGATAATATGATAAGATAAATATATTTTTGGTATTTTTATGATATAGATTGGAAAAGTAAAGATGCAAATAAAAGTAGATTGAAAGCTTATATGATAAGAGATAGACCTGGGTGCCATAGGTTTCACTAGTGGCTTCTCTCAAGATAGCATAAGTATTACGGTGGGTGAACAAATTACTGTCAAGCAATTGATAGAAAAGCGCATAGTTATGAGATTATCTAGGCATGATCATGTATATAGGCATCACGTCCGTTACAAGTAGACTGACTCCTGCCTGCATCTACTACTATTACTCCACACATCGACCGCTATCCAGCATGCATCTAGAGTATTAAGTTCATAAAGAACAGAGTAACGCATTAAGAAAGGTGACACGATGTAGAGGGATAAACTCATGCAATATGATATAAACCCAATCTTTTTATCCTCAATGGCAACAATACAATACGTGCCTTGCTGCCCCTACTGTCACTAGGAAAGGACACCACAAGATTGAACCCAAAGCTAAGCACTTCTCCCATTGCAAGAAAGATCAATCTAGTAGGCCAAACCAAACTGATTATTCGAAGACACTTGCAAAGATAACTTAATCACACATAAAAGAATTCAGAGGAGATTCAAATATTTCTCATAGATAAACTTGATCATAAACCCACAATTCATCGGATCTCGACAAACACACCGCAAAAAGAGTTACATCGAATAGATCTCCAAGAAGATCAAGGAGAACTTTGTATTGAGATTCAAAGAGAGAGAAGAAGCCATCTAGCTAATAACTATGGACCCGAAGGTCTGTGGTAAACTACTCACAACTCATCGGAGAGGCCTTGGAGATGATGTAGAGGCCCTCCGTGGTCGATTCCCCCTCCGGTGGAGCGCCGGGGCAGGCTCCAAGATGGGATTTCACGGATACAGAAGGTTGCGGCGGTGGAATTACGTTTTCGTGGTGTTCCTCGATGGTTTCAGGGTACGTGGGTATATATAGGAGGAAGAAGTAGGTCGATGGACGCTTGAGGGGCCCATGAGGGTGGGGGCGCGCCCACCTGTATTGGCGCGCCGGGCACCCTCGTGGCCTCCTCGCTTGTTTCTTGACTTCTACTCCAAGTCCCCTGGATCACGTTTGTTCCAAAAAGATCACTCCCGAAGGTTTCATTCCGTTTGGACTCCGTTTGATATTCCTTTTCTTCGAAACATTGAAATAGGCAAAAAAACAACAATTCGGGCTGGGCCTCCGGTTAGTAGGTTAATTAGTCCCAAAAATGATATAAAAGTGTAAAGTAAAGCCCATAAACATCCAAAACGGGTAATATAATAGCATGCACTACTAGGGAAAAGCCTAGCAGCAGCGCGAGTTTTGGGCCTCTCAGTAGCGCGGGGACCGGCGCTACTAATAAGGCGCTACAACTAACGTATAGCAGTAGGGCCTGTTGTCCCACGCTACTGCTATACATGAATAGGTGTAGCGCTCTTTAGAAAAGGGCGCTACTGATATTATCTACAACGCTGTTTACAGGGAAGTGCTACTGGTAAGGCGGGGCTACTACTAGTTTTATTAGTTTTTTTCCTGCATATTTGTTTTGTATTTGTTTTGTATTTGAATAGGCTTTATACAATAATATTTAGCATATCATACACATACAAATGTAATCATAGCATATACATACAATTAGTCTCATCAAATCATGTCATCATCATAATCATCATCCAACACAAAGTGGTCTCTTGTCATCAATCTCGAAAATAGCGATACAAGTCTCGATTACTTGCAAATACTGTTGGGGAACATAGCAGAAATTCAAAATTTTCCTACGTGTCACCAAGATCTATCTATGGAGAAACCAGCAACGAGGGGAAGGAGAGTGCATCTACATACCCTTGTAGATCGCTAAGCGGAAGCGTTCAAGAGAACGGGGTTGAAGGAGTCGTGCTCGTCGTGATCCAAATCACCGGAGATCCTAGTGTCGAACGGCCGGCACCTCCGCGTTCAACACACGTACAGCCCGGTGACGTCTCCCATGCCTTGATCTAGCAAGGAGAGAGGGAGAGGTTGAGGAAGACTCCATCCAGCAGCAGCACGACGGCGTGGTGGTGGTGGAGGAGCGTGGCAATCCTGCAGGGCTTCGCCAAGCACCGCAAGTGAGGAGGAGTACTTGGGAGAGGGGGAGGGCTGCGCCGGAACTTGGGTGCGGCTGCCCTCCCACCCCTCACATATATATAGGGGCAAAGGAGAGGGGGGGACGGCCCCCTCAGATCCAATCTGAGGAGGGGGCGGCGGCCAGGGGGTTGCCTTGCCCCCCCAAGGCAAGGGGGGCGCCCCCTTTAGGGTTTCCCCCAAGCCCTAGGCGCCTTGGGCCTTGTGGGGGGGGGGGCGCACCAGCCCACCTGGGGCTGGTCCCCTCCCACACTTGGCCCATGCAGCCCTATGGGGCCGGTGGCCCCACTTGGTGGACCCCCGGGACCCTCCCGGTGGTCCCGGTGCATTACCGGTAGCACCCGAAACTTTTCCAGTGACCAAAACAGGACTTTCCATATATAAATCTTTACATCCGGACCATTCCGGAACTCCTCGTGACGTCCGGGATCTCATTCGGGACTTCGAACAACATTCAGTAACCACATACAAACTTCCTTTATAACCCTAGCGTCATCGAACCTTAAGTGTGTAGACCCTACGGGTTCGGGAGACATGTAGACATGACCGAGACGTTCTCCGGTCAATAACCAACAGCGGAATCTGGATACCCATGTGGGCTCCCACATGTTCCACGATGATCTCATCGGATGAACCACGATGTCAATGACTCAATCAATCCCGTATACAATTCCCTTTGTCTAGCGGTATTGTACTTGCCCGAGATTCGATCGTCGGTATCCTGATACCTTGTTCAATCTTGTTACCGACAAGTCTCTTTACTCGTTCCGTAACACCTCATCCCGTAATCAACCCCTTGGTCACATTGTGCACATTATGATGATGTCCTACCGAGTGGGCCCAGAGATACCTCTCCATCAACCGGAGTGACAAATCCCAGTCTCGATTCGTGCCAACCCAAGACACTTTCGGAGATACCTGTAATGCACCTTTATAGCCACCCGTTACATTGTGACGTTTGGTACACCCAAAGCATTCCTACGGTATCCGGAGTTGCACAATCTCATGGTCTAAAGAAATGATACTTGACATTAGAAAAGCTTTAGCATCTGAACTACGATCTTTGTGCTAGGCTTAGGATTGGGTCTTGTCCATCACATCATTCTCCTAATGGCGTGATCCCGTTATCAACGACATCCAATGTCCATGGTCGAAACCATAACCATCTATTGATCAACGAGCTAGTCAACTAGAGGCTTACTAGGGACATGGTGTTGTCTATGTATCCACACATGTATCTGAGTTTCCTATCAATACAATTATAGCATGGATAATAAACGATTATCATGAACAAGGAAATATAATAATAACTAATTTATTATTGCCTCTAGGGCATATTTCCAACAGTCTCCCACTTGCACTAGAGTCAATAATCTAGTTCACATCGCCATGTGATTAACACTTACAGGTTACATCGCCATGTGACCAACATCCAAAGAGTTTACAAGAATCAATAATCTAGTTCACATCACTATGTGATTAACACTCAATGAGTTCTGGGTTTGATCATGTTTTGCTTGTGAGAGAGGTTTTAGTCAACGTATCTGCAACATTCAGATCCGTATGTACTTTGCAAATTTCTAGGCCATATTGTAAACGCTACTTCCACGCTCCACTTGGAGCTATTCCAAATGGTTGCTCCACTATACGTATCCGGTTTGCTACTTAGAGTCAATCATATAGGTGTTAAAGCTTGCATCGACGTAACCCTTTACGCCGAACTCTTTATCACCTCCATAATCGAGAAACATGTCCTTATTTACTCCAAGGACAATTTTGACCGCTGTCCAATGATCCATTCCTGGATCATTCTTGTACCCCTTGACTGACTCATGGCAAGGCACACTTCCGGTGCGGTACACAGCATAGCATACTATAGAGTCTACGCCTAAGCATAAGGGACGACCTTCGTCCTTTTTCTCTATTCTGCCGTGACCGAGCTTTAAGTCTTAACTTCGTACCTTACATCTCAGGAAAGAACTCCTTCTTTGGCTGATCCATCTTGAACACCTTCAAGATCATGTCAAGGTATATGCTCATTTGAAAGTACCATTAAGCGTTTTTGATCTATCCTTATAGATCTTGATGCTCAATGTTCAAGTAGCTTAATCCAGGTTTTCTATTGAAAACACCTTTCAAATAACCTGTATGCTTTCGGAGAATTCTACATCATTTCTGATCAACAATATGTCAACAACATATACTCATCAGAAATTCTATAGTGCTCCCACTCACTTCTTTGGAAATACAAGTTTCTCATAAACTTTGTATAAACCCAAAATATTTGATCATCTCATCAAAGCGCACATTCCAACTCCGAGATGCTTACTCCAGTCCTTAGAAGGATCGCTGGAGCCAGCATACCTTTTAGCATCCTTAGGATCGACAAAACTTTCTGATTGTATCACATACAACCTTTCCTTACGAAGACTGGTAAGGAAACTCGTTTTGACATCCATCTGCCAGATTTCATAAATGCAGCTAATGCTAACATGATTCCGACGGACTTAAGCATCGCTACGGATGAGAAAATCTCATCGTAGTCAACTCCTTGAACTTTGTGAAAAACTCTTCGCCACAAGTCGAGCTTCATAGAGGGTGACATCACCGTCCACGTCCGTCTTCTTCTTAAAGATCCATTTATCTCAATGGCTTGCCGATCATCGGGCAAGTCCACCAAAGTCCATGCTTTGTTCTGATACATGGATCCTATGTCGGATTTCATAGATTCTAACCATTTGTCGGAATTTGGGCCCACCATTGCTTCTCCATAGCTCGTAGGTTCATTGTTGTCTAGCAACATGACCTTCAAGACATGATTACTGTACCACTCTGAAGCAGTACACATCCTTGTCACCCTACGAGGTACGGTAGTGACTTGATCCGAAGTTTCATGATCACTATCATAAGCTTCTACTTCAATTGGTGTAAGTGCCACAGGAACAACTTCCTGTGCCTTGCTACACACTAGTTGTAGTGACGGTTCAATAACCATATCAAGTCTCCACCATCCTCCCACACAACTTTTTGAGACAAACTTTTCCTCGAGAAAGGACCCGATTCAAGAAACAATCCCTATTGCTTTCGGATCTGAATTAGGAGGTATACCCAACTTTTTTGGGTGTCCTATGAAGATTCATTTTATCCGCTTTGGGTTCGAGTTATCAACCTGAAACTTTTTCACATAAGCGTTGCAGCCCCAAACCTTTAAGAAATGACAGCTTAGGTTTCTCTAAACCATAGTTCATACGGTGTCATCTCAACGGAATTACGTGGTGCCCTATTTCAAGTGAATGTGGGTTTCTCTAATGCCTAACCCATGAACGATAGTGGTAATTTGATAAGAGACATCATGGTACGCACCATATCCAATAGGGTGCAACTATGATGTTCAAACACACCATCACACTATGGTGTTCCAGGCGGTATTAATTGTGAAACATTTACCACAATGTCTTAATTGCGTGCCAAAGCTCGTAACTCAGATACTCATCTCTATGATCATATCATAGACATTTTATCCTCTTGTCACGATGATCTTTAACTTCACTCTGAAATTACTTGAACCATTCAATAATTCAGACTCGTGTTTCATCAAGTAAATATACTCAACATCTATTCGAATCATCTGTGAAGTAAGAGCATAACGATATTCACTGCATGCCTCAGCACTCATTGGACTGCACACATCAAAATGTGTTACTTCCAATAAGTTGCTATCTTGTTCCATCTTATTGAAACTGAGGCTTTTCAGTCATCTTGTCCGTGTGGTATGATTTGCATATCTCAAGTGATTCAAAATCAAGTGAGTCGAAACGATCCATCTGCATGGAGTTTCTTCATGCGTATACACCAATAGACATGGTTCGCATGTCTCCAACTTTTCAAAACGAGTGAGTCCAAAGATCCATCAATATGGAGCTTCTTCATGCGTTTTATACGAATATGACTTACATGGCAGTGCCACAAGTAAGTGGTACTATCATTACTATCTTATATCTTTTGGCATGAACATGTGTATCACTACAATCGAGATTCAATAAACCATTCATTTTAGGTGCAAGACCATTGTAGGTATTATTCAAATAAACAGAGTAACCATTATTCTCCTTAAATGAATAACCGTACTGTGATAGGCATAATCCAATCATGTCTATGCTCAACGCAAACACCAAATCTCGATGGTAGAGGGAGCGTGCGATGCTTGATCACATCAACCTTGGAAACACTTCCAACACATATCGTCAGCTCACATTTAGCTAGTCTCCGTTTATTCCGTAGCTTTTATTTCGAGTTACTAACACTTAGCAACCGAACCGGTATCTAATACCCTGGTGCTACTAGGAGTACTAGTAAAGTACACATTAACATAATGCATATCCAATATACTACTATCGACCTTGCCAGCCTTCTCATCTACCAAGTATCTAGGGTGATTCTGCTCCAGTGGCTGTTCCCCTTATCACAGAAGCACTTAGTCTCGGGTTTGGGTTCAACCTTGGGTTTCTTCACTAGAGCAGCAGCTGATTTGCCGTTTCATGAAGTATCCCTTCTTGCCCTTGCCCTTCTTGAAACTAGTGGTTTCACCAACCATCAACAATTGATGTTCCTTCTAGATTTCTACTTTCGCGGTGTCAAACATCGTGAATACCTCAAGGATCATCATATCTATCCCTGATATGTTATAGTTCATCACGAAGCTCTAGAAGCTTGGTGGCAATGACTTTGGAGAAACATCACTATCTCATCTGGAAGATTAACTCCCATTCGATTCAAGTGATTGTTTTACTCAGACAATCTGAGCACAAGCTCAACGATTGAGCTTTTCTCCCTTAGTTTGCAGGCTAAGAAAATCGTCAGAGGTCTCATACCTCTTGACGTGGGCACGAGCCTGAAATCCCAATTTCAGCCCTCGAAACATCTCATATGTTCCGCGACGTTTCGAAAAACGTCTTTGGTGCCTCCACTCTAAACCGTTTAACTGAACTATCACGTAGTCATCAAAACATGTGTGTCAGATGTTCACAATATCCACAAACGACGTTTGGGGTTCAGCACACTGAGCGGTGCATTAAGGACATAAGCTTTCCACTGTCCGCATAATCGCTACTGTTAACTTTCAACTATATTTTCTCTAGGAACATATCTAAACAGTGGAACTAAAGCGCGAGCTTACGACATAATTTGCAAAGATATTTTGACTATGTTCAGGATAATTAAGTTCATCTTATGAACTCCCACTCAGATAGACATCCCTCTAGTCATCTAAGTGATTACATGATCCGAGTCAACTAGGCCGTGTCCGATCATCACGTGAGACGGACTAGTCATCATCGGTGAACATCTTCATGTTGATCGTATCTACTATACGACTCATGCTCGACCTTTCGGTCTCTTGTGTTCCGAGGCCATGTCTGTACATGCTAGGCTCGTTAAGTCAACCTAAGTGTTTCGCGTGTGTAAATCTGGCTTACACCCGTTGTATGTGAACGTAAGAATCTATCACACCCGATCATCACGTGGTGCTTCGAAACGACGAACTTTCGCAACGGTGCACAGTTAGGGGGAACACTTTCTTGAAATTTTAATGAGCGATCATCTTATTTACTACCGTCGTTCTAAGCAAATAAGATGCATAAACATGATAAACATCACATGCAATCAAAAAGTGACATGATATGGCCAATATCATATTGCTCCTTTGATCTCCATCTTGAGGCTCCATGATCATCATCGTCACCGCATGACACCATGATCTCCATCATCATGATCTCCATCATCGTGTCTCCATGAAGTTGTCTCGCCAACTTATTACTTCTACTACTATGGCTACCGGTTAGCAATAAAGTAAAGTAATTACATGGCGTTGTTCAATGACACGCAGGTCATACAATAAATAAAGACAACTCCTATGGCTCCTGCCGGTTGTCATACTCATCGACATGCAAGTTGTGATTCCTATTACAAGAACATGATCAATCTCATACATCACATATCGTTCATCACATTCTTCTTGGCCATATCACATCACATAGCATACCCTGCAAAAACAAGTTAGACGTCCTCTAATTGTTGTTTGCATGTTTTACGTGGCTGCTATGGGTTTCTAGCAAGAACGTTTCTTACCGACGCAAAACCACAACGTGATATGCCAATTGCTATTTACCCTTCATAAGGACCCTTTTCATCGAATCCGTTCCGACTAAAGTGGGAGAGACTGGCACCCGCTAGCCACCTTATGCAACAAGTGCATGTCAGTCGGTGGAACCTGTCTCACGTAAGTGTACGTGTAAGGTCGGTCCGGGCCGCTTCATCCCACAATACCGTCGAAACAAGATTGGACTAGTAACGGTAAGCATATTGAACAAAATCAACGCCCAAAACTACTTTGTGTTCTACTCGTGCAAAGAATCTACGCAATAGACCCAGCTCATGATGCCACTGTTGGGGAACGTAGCAGAAATTCAAAATTTTCCTACGTGTCACCAAGATCTATCTATGGAGAAACCAGCAATGAGGGGAAGGAGAGTGCATCTACATACCCCGCTAAGCGGAAGCCTTCAAGAGAACGGGGTTGAAGGAGTCGTGCTCGTCGTGATCCAAATCACCGGAGATCCTACTGTCGAACGGACGGCACCTCCGCGTTCAACACACGTACAGCCCAGTGACGTCTCCCATGCCTTGATCCAGCAAGGAGAGAGGGAGAGGTTGAGGAAGACTCCATCCAGTAGCAGCACGACGGCGTGGTGGTGGTGGTGGAGCGTGGCAATCCTGTAGGGCTTCGCCAAGCACCGCGAGAGAGGAGGAGTACTTGGGAGAGGGGGAGGGCTGCGCCAGAACTTGGGTGTGGCTGCCCTCCCACCCTCCACATATATATAGGGGCAAAGGAGAGGGGGAGCCGGCCCCCTCAGATCCAATCTGAGGAGGGGGCGGCGGCCCAGGGGGTTGCCTTGCCCCCCAAGGCAAGGGGGGGCGCCCCCTTTAGGGTTTCCCCCAAGCCCTAGGCGCCTTGGGTCTTGGTGGGGAGGGGGGGCACCAGCCCACCTGGGGCTGGTCCCCTCCCACACTTGGCCCATGCAGCCCTCTGGGGCTGGTGGCCCCACTTGGTGGACCCCCGGGACCCTCCCGGTGGTCCCGGTACATTACCGATAGCAGCCGAAACTTTTCCGGTGACCAAAACAGGACTTCCCATATATAAATCTTTACCTCCGGACCATTCCGGAACTCTTCGTGACGTCCGGGATCTCATCCGCGACTCCGAACAACATTCGGTAACCACATATAAACTTCCTTTATAACCCTAGCATCATCGAACCTTAAGTGTGTAGACCCTATGGGTTCGGGAGACATGTAGACATGACCGAGACGTTCTCCGGTCAATAACCAACAGCGGAATATGGATACCCATGTTGGCTCCCCCATGTTCCACGATGATCTCATCGGATGAACCACGATGTCAAGGACTCAATCAATCCCGTATACAATTCCCTTTGTCTAGCGGTATTGTACTTGCCCGAGATTCGATCGTCGGTATCCCGATACCTTGTTCAATCTCGTTACCGACAAGTCTCTTTACTCTTTCCATAACACATCATCCCTTGATCAACCCCTTGGTCACATTGTGCACATTAGGATGATGTCTTACCGAGTGGGCCCAGAGATACCTCTCCGTCAACCGGAGTGACAAATCCCAGTCTCGATTCGTGCCAACCCAACAGACACTTTCAGAGATACCTGTAATGCACCTTTATAGCCACCAGTTACGTTGTGACATTTGGTACACCCAAAGCATTCCTACGGTATCCGGGAGTTGCACAATCTCATGGTCTAAGGAAATGATACTTGACATTAGAAAAGCTTTAGCATACGATATACACGATCTTTGTGCTAGGCTTAGGATTGGGTGTTGCCCATCACATCATTCTCCTAATGATGTGATCCCGTTATCAACGACATCCAATGTCCATGGTCAGGAAACCATAACCATCTATTGATCAACGAGCTAGTCAACTAGAGGCTTACTAGGGACATGGTGTTGTCTATGTATCCACACATGTATCTGAGTTTCCTATCAATACAATTCTAGCATCGATTATAAATGATTATCATGAATAAGGAAATATAATAATAACTAATTTATTATTGCCTCTAGGGCATATTTCCAAAAACTACATCATCATCCATCTAAACAATGATATACGCGAGAAGAGCTATCACTTTGCGTACATGAGTTCGTATCCCTCTCTCGCATTAGCGTGAACCTAAACTAACTACTGCAAGTCGCTCAGAAACCGGAAACCGGTACACCTGGGCCTGACACTTCGGCCACTTGTCGTATATATACTCCTGGCGTAGCACTTATTCGCCATCTATGATCTATGCACCTGCATCTTCACATGAGTTAATGATGTGCAACATATATAGTTGAGCAACAGAAAGAGACAGACTTGGCAAAAATAGAAACAACCTATCATAAGCATAAATAACAAAGTTCATCGTACCCAAAATGCCCTAACTAGAGTGATTTTCGCTAGTCCAGGAGGAGGACGGTTTAATTACATCAAAAATAAAGTTTCACCGTGCATAACTCAATGTTTTTTCATACAGAAAGTATGGAGTAAACGGACACATTGTCATATATCGACGATCACTCCACCATGTCGTGCCATCCATCCATGTCAGGGAGATAGTCCTCGAGCTTAGTGAAAGGCTTCATGTCGAGATGCTGAGAGGCTATCCATGTTCGGACGTCTTCCCGCGACATTTGTCCTTCTCCGTAGAACATCCCTGTTTTTCGGACGACCTCCTTCATGATGATTTGGGCAAGTTCGCGCTGGATCTTATAGAACTCAGCTCGAAGTCGATGATCCTCGATATCTCCTATGTCCTTTGCCCATTGCAGAATATGGGCATCGCCAGATCTAGGAGACATGTGAAGGTTCTGGTGATCCCGTCGATACTCCAGCATGTGGTGTAGGACATAGAATCCATCATTAAGAGAATCGTTCGGTTGCTGGATGCAGCAGAAGTCGATCTTATGGCTGAAGGCGACCCTGCCGCCCCTTCTCTTCTTGTCCCTAACCTCTCCACCCCTTGCTTGGAAGTAAAACATAGCACTGTCGAGAACATCTTTGATGTGGGTGTAATCCTTTTTGTGAATGTTCTTGACGAGTCCAAGTAAAGAGCGTGGGAGAATCGGTGCACAGGATGATGAGGACGGCGCGCCGCCGCCAAGCAAAATAAGTACACCTCAAATTAATTAGCCTCCACCGTGCAAATGAATTATTGAAATCGAAGGAAGGATAGCAGCGCGGATGACTTACACGGGATGATAAGGCATGAGAATCGCCTCCTTATCCTTATTGGCGAGCATGAAACTGTTGATTTAATCCCTCGCGTATTCACGGTGCTCTGCGCAGACTCCCAAGAAGCCTTTGTGCATGTAGTACGGGCCAACGACACAGATATAACGTATCTGCTCAACCCCAATGATGTAATTCATGTGCAAGGTATAAAGGTGGACAAACGGAAAATCCAGCTTCTTCACGTGAAACATGTCGAATATGTAATCGAATCGGAGGAAGAACTTATCCGCGGGGAAGCTGTCGACGTACGACATTTGCCGCACAACGTTAACCACGTAGAGTGGGTATCCTGGATCTTTCGAGGCGACGAGGCCTTTCTCTACCCGCAGCACATCGTCATGAAGTCTCCTTAGATCGCCGAATATGGCCCATAGCGCTGTTGCAGGTAGGATTGGTTGACCGGGGATATGCCATTTATCCGCATCGGGGATATCTATACCGTCCTGAAGCCGAGGCTGCTGGATCATAGAATCAGCTTGTTTGCCTTTCCTCGCTCTTCCTAGACTTCTTTACTATCGGAAGGTTGTCCATAATACGTTGAGACGGTAATTCAGGCACCGACTCATGACGCTCAAACCCTGAGGAGGCGCCTGTATAGACATACTGTTCAGTGCCATCGTCATCCTCATCCTTACCCCGTCCGCTATCACCCAACCCGACACCCGACGCTAATTGGGTAGGTGGGGTGTTGATGTTTATACCTTGCTGAGGCTGCGTGCTCGTGGGTGAGCTCCCGTCTGCCTCCAGACGAAGCAGACTCTTTGGCCACAACAGGACCCACCCATTGCAACAATCACCAAGCCGCTGCGGTGTCTCGTCGTCATCCGCCACTAGTATTAGAGGAGGCAAATTCTCGTGTCCCGGTTTGACACTGGCCACGGAAACCTTGAAGACGTTCGGGGGGATCGGCCGACTGTGGAACAATGGTTCCTTCAGCTCCATTATCGTCGCCTTCCCTACGTCCACCTTCTGTTCACCGATGGTGTACAATATGGTGCACAGGGTTTCGTCGGCCTGCAAAGAATAGTCTGCGACGTGAGACATCCGAAAGGCAACGAAAACGGGAGATTATACATTTATATTGAAGGGGGCCGGTGTGATAGATACCGTGAGGGGCGTCGAGCTCAGCCAAAGACGAGGCACCACCGAGCACGTCCAGTGCGGGAGTCGGTGTGGGAGCCGATGCGAGAGCAGGTGCGGGAGCCGGTGCGGGAGCAGGTGCGGGAGCCGGTGCGGGAGCAGGTGCCCCCAAGAAGTCAGCAAGGGGAAAGTCCTCTGCATTTTTTTCTGGATTTTGCCTTGTCCAAGTGAAAACGCCCGTCACCATGGAAGTAGACAAATCTGCAACCACCTGTTTTGCGGCAGCTACCACTGTTGCGACTGTTTGAGATGATTTCTTCTCAACCGCAATCTCAACCTTCTTGTCGATGTTTTCTTCAGTTAACTTCCGTCTTTCCTTTCTCTCCTCCGTGATCTCACGATAGTACTTCTTCCACGTGGCGCCGTCTCTGACACCGTGCACGCGTCCATACGACGGTCGAGTATCCACCGCCTGTCGTTTAATTATGTTCAACGCCCCGTTGAATGGAGTGTCCCACTTGGGCCTCACCAATGCCTCAGACGGCGAGTCGCTTTCTGCCGCAATCCGGTGCTGCTCTCTCTACAAAAGGCACAAGGATCGTTTACAAATATGACTAACATGTGCAGTCGAATTGATCAGAAACTAAAATTACCAGCAGTGTCCTGAACTCCGTAATGAACGGTGTTGTCTCGTAAACCTTCTTCACTGGGTCCCAACGGTGCCGGGCCCTCAGGACGTCACGCTCCTGCGGGACGGTGAAATGCGCGAAGGGGTCTGGGATGCCCAGACTCGCAGCTTCTGCGTCCTCCTTGGCCCATTTGGACCTCTTTCTTCCGTAACCACGTCTTCCGAGGTGGTGGCTCCCAATGTTCCTCTCTTGAAGCCCCTTCATGTACTTAGACTTCTTTTTGGCAGCTTCGGCCTCGAAAGCCTCCTTGAATATTTGAAACTGCTCTTCCGTGATTGTCGGATTATCCTTTACAATCTCGGAGTAGGGTTCCTTGTCGATGATCTTTGCTTTCACTCAATTTTTCCAGGCGGCCAACGAGTCCCTAAACTTGGTCATGGCGTGTTTGTTTATCTTCTTCATTGCCGGGTCCTCGTCTGGATCTTTGTAATCCTTCTCATTCCGGCCCGAGAACAAGAATATCTGGTGAAACTTATTTAGGAGGGAGCTCCTCATATTTTCTATCTTCTGTAGTTTCTCATTGTTGATGGTGACGGTTGTCCGTACGATGCAGCCTATTTGATTGCCGTAGCACGCGTGCGCTTCCTTGGGCGCCTTTGGCTCAAAATTGCCGTCGTCCACCTCCGTGACCACCAGTCTAGTAGTCCTGAGTTTGTTAGGAACCCGTTGCCTCTTTGCTTTCGGTTCTACACCGGCTCCGCTCCCCGAGGCAGCACCGGTCTCAACGCCAGTCTCGATGCCTGTCTGAATCTTAGCGTCGGTCTCAGTCTCAGCACCGGTCTGCGTGTCGGTCTCAGTCCCCGATGCCACCGGTGGGCCCAGCAACAACATCGGTTGATCATCGGTAAGGCTAAAAATTAAATACTGCCGCCCGGTGAGCGTCGTCATAATCACCGAACCCTGTCCTTCATCGTTGCTAGCCATGTTTCCTATGATTAAATATAGTCAATTAATTCTAGACCTAATAAATTGAATAATGACATAAAAAGGCCTATTGTTTTGTAGGAATGTTGACTCCTTCCTGGTGCGGCAAATCCTGGGCACTCGATATGTCCTAGTTTGTAGCACAAGTCATGCCGAAATTCACGGAAAATTTTGGCATGACCTTTGCTAAAAAGTGGACAAATCGAGAACCTGAAATTTGCCGGAACATAAATGAATCAACATTCCGGCAAAACATAGGCCACTCAGCATCATTCCCTGGAAACAACAAAGCCACTTGGGCACAATTGAACAACTTCAATGAAAAGATATAACATGACCACTTCAATGAAAAATAAAAATTGCCTAAATTCTTTTCCTTGAAAAATATTGCTCTTTTCAAAAATCAAAAACCTTTGCAAAATGACCTCACTAAACACTTCTCTGCCTAGGACATAACCCAAATTATGTTGATCTAGCTATTCCTCTCTCTCACACAAACACACATTATTGTCTCTAACCCTTCTCTGCCTAGGACAGAACCCAATTAAATTGCAAAGGAAATCCATTTCTCTAACCCTTCTGACCTAATGCTCTAAAATAAAATTTTCCTCTAACCTAGCCAACCTACTTAACCTAGCTTGTTAATCCAACGAACCTAATTAACCTACCTATTTAACCTAGTTAGTTAATCTACTTTACCTAGATAATTAACCCTAATTAAACTAGTTAACGCAGCTAGTTCTCTGTCAAAGCCCAATTTTTTTGCACTAATTAACCTAGATAATTAACCTAATTAAACTAGTTAACCTGACTAGTTCACTGTCAAAGCCCTAACTAAAATTTTGCACTAACCTAGATAATTAACCTAATTAAACTAGTTAACCAACTACTTCTCTGTCAAAGCCCTAACTAAATTTTTGCCCTAACCTAGATAATTAACCTAATTAAACTAGCTAACCTATGCATGAGAGAGAGAGAGAAAGGACGGGTGGGGGCTTACGGAGGATGGCTCCGGTGGTGGCGACGGAGGCAGTGGTGCCGAGGGAGGCAGTAGTGGCGAGGAAGGATCCGGTGGCGTCGACGGCGGCTCCGGTGGCGCTGACGAGGCCGCGCGGCTTCGTGGTGTTGGGGGCGGCTCCGGTGGTGTCGACAGCGCACGGCTCTGGAGGCGTCAACATCGGCAGGAGACGGCGGCGAAGTGGGGCGACGGCGAATCGGGGAGACGGCGGAGCGCGGGGTGGGTTGAGCGATTTGGGGGCGAAGTGGTGCCCGGGGGGAAACAGTTTTTTGGTTAAGTCAAACTTAGTGGTAGCGCCTTTGGTAAAACGCGCTATAGCTAAGATAGCAATAGCGGTTTTTACAAAACGCGCTGCTGCTATAGCTATGTAATTTTCTTCCATTTTTAATTTCCTTTTCTATTTCTATAGCGGGGGTCTAGGACACGCGCTGCAGCTACGTTAGCTACAACGCCTCTTACAAACACACGCTGCTGCTATGCCTTCCTCCGTTTTTTCGCTTTTTCATTTATTTTGCTTTACATTTTATTTTTTCCTTTCTCCTTTTTCTATTTCTTTCATTTTCATTTACTTTTCTATTTGTTTTTCATCTTATTTTATTTCCGTTAGTAGTAGCGCTCTTCTTAGGAAACGCGCTGCTACTTATGCCCTAGCGGTAGCGCGTTTCTTCCAAGCCCGCTACTGCTATGTGTAGCCTATCATTCTAGCAATGGGAATATTAGTAGTAGCGCTTTTGCCACAACACGCGCTACTACTAAGGTTGTATCTGTAGCACATTTTTTCTTCAATCGCTACTGCTATCTAGCACTAGCGCCCTTTTTTGACCCGTGCTGTTGCTAAATTTCTGTGTATAAGGTTTTCCCTAGTACTGATGGAACAATCAAAAATTATAGATACGTTGGAGATGTATCAACCATTCAAAGCCAAGTCATCAATTTTCAACCCTTCGTGACTTCATTTGCTATTTTTCATGCATTTACTGATTTTTTGAGCTAAATGACCCTAAAATTGAAAAGCACTACAAATGAACTATGAAAAGGTTCAAGTTTGGCATGGTATCATCATTTCACCCGCATATCATGTGCTAAAAAGTTGAAAGGGTTACGGAAAAAACTGGATGCACTTCGTCTACAAAATTGACAATCTCTTTCGAAGTATCAGGGTTTCGGACGAAAAGTCATCTGTTACTAAGGCATTTCATTTTTTTAAACTTACTTGAACTCCAGACTTTTTGTGCATTCAGTATGCACCATTCAAAGCCATGTCATCAATTTTCAACCCTTTCGGACTTCATTTGCTATTTTTCATGCATTTACTGGTTTTTTGAGCTAAATGACACTTAAATTGAAAAGCACTCATACGAACTATGAAAAGGTTGAAAGTTGGCACGGTATCATCATTTCACCCACATAGCATGTGCTAAAAAGTTGAGAGGGTTACGACAAAAACTGGATGCACTTTGTGTACAAAATGAACAATCTCTTTCGAAGTATCAGGGTTTCAGACGAAAACTCATCTGTTACAAATGCATTCAAAGTCACGTCATTAATTTTGAACCCTTTTTGACCTCATTTGCTATTTTTCATGCATTTAATGATTTTTTGGAGCTAAATGGCCGTGGAATTGAAAAGTAATACAAATGAACTCTGAAAAGGTTGAAAGTTGGCATGGTATCATCATTTCACCCACATAGCATGTGCTAAAAAGTCGATAGGGTTATGGCAAAAACTGGATGCACTTCGTCTACAAAATGGACAATCTCTTTCGAAGTATCAGGGCTTCGGACGAAAACTCATCTATTACAAAGGCATTTCATTTTTTAAACTTATTTCAACTCTAGAATTTTTGTGCGTTCAGTATGCACCATTCAAAGCCACGTCATCAATTTTCAACCCTTTCAGACTTCGTTCGCTATTTTTCATGCATTTACTGATTTTTTGAGCTAAATGACATTGATATTGAAAAGCACTAAAAATGGACTATGAAAAGGTTCAAGGTTGGCATGGTATCATCATTTCACGCACATATCATGTGCTAAAAAGTTGACAGGGTTACGACAAAAACTGGATGCACTTCGTCTACAAAATGGACAATCTCTTTCGAAGTATCAGGGTTTCGGACGAAAAGTCATCTGTTACAAAGGCATTTAATTTTTTAAACTTATTTCAACTCCAGACTTTTTGTGCGTTCAGTATGCACCATTCAAAGCCACGTCATCAATTTTCAACCCTTTCTGACTTCATTCGCTATTTTTCCTGCATTTACTGATTTTTTGAGCTAAATGACACTGAAATTGAAAAGCAGTACAAATGGACTATGAAAAGGTTCAAGGTTGGCATAAGATCATAATTTCACCCACATATCAAGTGCTAAAAAGTTGACAGGGTTACGACAAAAACTGGATGCACTTCGTCTACAAAATGGACAATCTCTTTCGAAGTATCAGGGTTTTGAACGAAAAGTCATCTGTTACAAAGGCATTTCATTTTTTAAACTTATTTCAACTCCAGACTTTTTGTGCATTCAGTATGCACCATTCAAAGCCACGTCATCAATTTCATTTGCTATTTTTCATGCATTTACTGATTTTGTTAGCGAAATGACCCTGAAATTGAAAAGCACTACAAGTGAACTATCAAAAGGTTGAAGGTTGGCATGGTATCATCATTTCACCGACATAGAATGTGCTAAAAAGTTGAGGGGGTTACGGCAAAAACTTGATGCGCTTTGTCTACAAAATGGATAATTTCTTTCGAAGTATCAGGGTTTCGGACGAAAACTCATCTGTTACAAAGGCATTTCATTTTTCTAAATTATTTCAACTCCAGACTTTTTGTGCGTTCAGTATGCACCATTCAAAGCCACGTCATCAATTTCAACCCTTTCTGACTTCATTTGCTATTTTTCATGCATTTACTGATTTTTTTGAGCTAAATGACCATGAATTTGAAAAGCACTAAAAATGAACAATGAAAAGGTTGAAGGTTGGCATGGTATCATCATTTCACCCACATAGCATGTGCTAAAAATGGACAATCTCTTACGAAGTATCAGGGTTTTGGACGAAAACTCATCTGTTACAAAGGCATTTCATTTTTTAAACTTATTTCAACTCCAGACTTTTTGTGCATTCAGTATGCACCATTCAATGCCACATCATCAATCTTCAACCCTTTCCGACTTCACTGGCTATTTTTCATGCATTTACAGATTTTTTTGAGCTCAATTACCCTGAAATTGGAAACCACTATAAAAGAACTCTGGAAAGGTTGAAAGTTGGCATGGTATCATCATTTCACCCACATAGCATGTGCTAAAAAGTTGAGAGGGTTACAACAAAAACTGGATGCACTTCATGTACAAAATGGACAATCTATTTCGAAATATCAGGGTTTCGGACGAAAACTCATCCATTACAAAGGCATTTCATTTTTAAAACTTATTTCAAATCCAGACTTTTTGTGTGTTCAATATGCACCATTGAAAGCCACGTCATCAATTTCATAACCTTTCTGATTTCATTTGCTATTTTTCATGCATTTACTGATCTTTTCTGAGCTAAATGACCCTGAAATTGAAAAGCACTAGAAATGAACTATGAAAAGGATCAAGGTTGGCATGGTATCATCATTTCACCCACATAGCATGTGCTAAAAAGTTGAGAGGGGTAAAGCAAAAATTGGGTGCACTTCTTCTACAAAATGGACAATCTCTTTCGAAGTATCAGAGTTTCGGACGAAAACTCATCTGTTACGAAGGCATTTCATTTTTTAAACTTATTTCAATTCCAGACTTTTTGTGCATTCAATATGCACCTTTCAAAGCCACGTCATAAATTTTCAACCCTTTCTGACTTCATTTGTTATTTTTCATGCATTTACTGATTTTTTTGAGCTAAATGACAGTGAAATTAAAAAGCACTAGAAATGAACTATGAAAAGGTTCAAGGTTGGTATGGTATCATCATTTCACCCACATAGCATGTGCTAAAAAGTTGAGAGGGTTACGGCAAAAACTGGATGCACTTCGTCTACAAAATGGACGATCTCTTTTGAAGTATCAGGGTTTCGGACGAAAAGTCATCTGTCACAAGGGCATTTCTTTTTTTAAACTTACTTCAACTCCAGACTATTTGTGCGTTCGTTATGCACTATTTAAATCCACGCCAACAATCTTCAACCCTTTCAGACTTCATTTGCTATTTTTCATGCATTTACTGATTTTTTAGCTAAATGACCCTGAAATTGAAAAGCTCTATAAATGAACTCTGAAAAGGTTGAAAGTTGGCATGGTTTCATCATTTCACCCACATAGCATGTCCTAAAAATTTGAGGCGGTTGCGGCAAAAACTTGATGCACTTTGTCTACGAAATGGATAATTTCTTTGGAAGTATCAGGGTTTCAGTTGAATACTCATCTATTACAAAGGCATTTCATATTTTTAAATTATTTCAACTCCAGATTTTTTGTGCGTTCAGTACGCACCATACAAAGCCACGTCATCAATTTTCAACCCTTTCTGACTTCATTTGCTATTTTTCATGCATTTACTGATTTTTGAGCTAAATGACCCTGAAATTGAAAACCACTAAAAATGAACTATGAAAAGGTTGAAGGTTGGCATGATATCATCATTTCACCCACATAGCATGTGCTAAAAAAGTTGAGAGGGTTACGGCAAAAGCTGGATGCACTTCATCTACAAAATGGACAATCTCTTACGAAGTATCAGGGTTTTGGACGAAAACTCATCCCTTACATAGGCATTTCATTTTTTTAAACTTGTTTCAACTCCAGACTGTCTGTGCATTCAGTATGCACCATTCAAAGCCATGTCATCAATCTTCAACCCTTTCTGACATCACTTGTTATTTTTCATGCATTTACTGATTTTTTTGTGCTCAATGACCCTGAAATTGAAAAGCACTATAAATGAAATCTGAAAAGGTTGAAATTTGGCATGGTATCCTCATTTCACCCACACAGATTGTGCTAAAAAGTTGAGAGGGTTACGACAAAAACTAGATGCACTTCATGTACAAAATGTACAATCTATTTTGAAGTATCAGGATTTCGGACGAAAACTCATCTATTATAAAGGCATTTCATTTTTAAAACTCTGAAATGACCTTGAAATTGTAAAGCACTATAAATGAACTCTGAAATGGTTGAAAATTGGCATGGTATCAAAATTTCACCCACATAGCATGTGCTAAAATGTTGAGGGGGTTACGGCAAAAACTGGATGCACTTTGTCTACAAAATGGATAATTTCTTTCGAAGTATCACGGTTTCGGACGAAAACTCATCTGTTACAAAGGCTTTTCATTTTTTAAATTATTTCAACTCCAGACTTTTTGTGTGTTCAGTATGCACCATTGAAAGCCACGTTTTCAATTTCCACCCTTTCTGACTTCATTTGCTATTTTTCATGCATTTACTGATTTTTTTGAGCTAAATGACCCTAAAATTGAAAAGCACTAAAAATGAACTATAAAAAGGTTGAAGGTTTCCATGGTATAATCATTTCACCCACATAGCATGTGCTAAAAAGTTGAGAGGGTTACGGCAAAAGCTGGACGCACTTCATCTAGAAAATGGACAATCTCTTACGAAGTATCAGGGTTTTGGACGAAAACTCATCTGTTACAAAGGCATTTCATTTTTTAAACTTATTTCAACTCCAGACTTTTTACGCATTCAGTATGCACCATTCAAAGCCACGTCATCAATCTTCAACCCTTTCCGACTTTGCTTGCTATTTTTCATGCATTTACTGATTTTTTTGTGCTCAATGATCCTGAAATTGAAAAGCACTATAAATGAACTCTAGATAGGTTGAAAGTTGGCATGGTATGATCATTTCACCCACATAGCATGTGCTAAAAAGTTGAGAGGGTTACGACAAAAACTGGATGCACTTCATATACAAAATGGACAATCTCTTTCGAAGTATCAGGGTTTCGGACGAAAACTCATCTATTACAAAGGCATTTCATTTTTAAAACTTATTTCAACTCCAGACTTTTTGTGTGTCCAGTATGCACCATTCAAAGCCACGTCATCAATTTCCAACCCTTTCGGACTTCATTTGTTATTTTTCATTCATTTACTGATTTTTTGAGCTAAATGACCCTGAAATTGAAAAGCACTACAAATGAACTATGAAAAGGTTCAAGGTTGGCATGGTATCATCATTTCACCCACATAGCATGTGCTAAAAAGTTGAGAGGGGTAAAGCAAAAACTGGGTGCACTTCTTCTACAAAATGGACATTCTCTTTCGAAGTATCAGGGTTTCGGACGAAAACTCATCTGTTACAAAGGCGTTTCATTTTTTTAAATTATTTCAACTCCAGACTTTTTGTGTGTTCAGTATGCACCATTGAAAGCCACGTTATCAATTTTCAACCCTTTCTGACTTCATTTGCTATTTTTCATGCATTTACTGATTTTTTTTTGAGCTAAATGACCCTAAAATTGAAAAGCACTAAAAATGAACTATAAAAAGGTTGAAGGTTGGCATGGTATCATCATTTCACCCACATAGCATGTGCTAAAAAGTTGAGAGGGTTACGGCAAAAGCTGGTTGCACTTCATCTACAAAATGGACAATCTCTTACGAAGTATAAGGGTTTTGGACGAAAACTCATCTGTTACAAAGGCATTTCATTTTTAAACTTATTTCAACTCCAGACTTTTTATGCATTCAGTATGCACCATTCAAAGCCACGTCATCAATCTTCAACCCTTTCCGACTTTGCTTGCTATTTTTCATGCATTTACTGATTTTTTTGTGCTGAATGATCCTGAAATTGAAAAGCACTATAAATGAACTCTGGAAAGGTTAAAAGTTGGCATGGTATGATCATTTCACCCACATAGCATGTGCTAAAAAGTTGATAGGGTTACGACAAAAACTGGATGCACTTCATGTACAAAATGGACAATCTCTTTCGAAGTATCAGGTTTTCGGACGAAAACTCATCTATTACAAAGGCATTTCATTTTTAAAACTTATTTCAACTCGAGACTTTTTGTGTGTACAGTATGCACCATTCAAAGCCACGTCATCAATTTCCAACCCTTTCTGACTTCATTTGCTATTTTTCATATTCATTTACTGATTTTTGAGCTAAATGACCCTAAAATTGAAAAGCACTACAAATGAACTATGAAAAGGTTCAAGGTTGGCATGGTATCATCATTTCACCAACATAGCATATGCTAAAAAGTTGAGAGGGGTAAAGCAAAAACTGGGTGCACTTCTTCTACAAAATGGACAATCTCTTTCGAAGTATCAGGGTTTCTGACGAAAACTCATCTGTTACAAAGGCATTTCATTTTTTTTAAACTTATTTCAACTCTAGACTTTTTGTGCGTTCAGTGGGCTCCTACTTCTATGACAAAAAAATCATGACAAAAAATGGGCTTTTCTTCCTGGGCGAGCCGGAGACGCAGCTGCATGACATTCTTTTGGACGTCCATGACGGAAAAAACCGTGGTAGAAGCGAGGGCGAGGAAAATTTCCGGGAGTTCCCGGTTACGGTGGGCGGTCAGGGGCCGAGCGATGCGTGTTTCTCTCGTACACGTACGTGTGTGTGTGCGAGGCGTTGGCTCTAACTGAACCCGAGCGAGGCATTGGGCTCTAACTGAACCCGAGCGATTGCACTGCAGGCTACGCGTTCTTGAACCCGAGCGATCGATCGATGGCTGTTAATCGAACCCGATCGGCGATTCTTTCGCCATCTGCTGCTAATCAAGCCGATGGATGCTACCTCTCTGGATGAGCAGTGGCGTTGCGGGGGGGGGGGGGGTGGATGAATAGTGAGCGGTGGCTTTGCCTCTGGATGAACATGACCCCGTGGTGTGGAGGGCTGGATGAATAGTAGAGAGTGGAGGGGTGCCCGTGGAGGGGTGGTTGAACAGTAGCCGGTGGAGCAGCGCGCGGTGGAGGCTGGATGAACAGGAGCCCGTGGAGGCTGGAGGAGGTCGACGGTAGCCCATGGAGGCTGGAGGAGGTCGATGGTGGACATGAACAATATCCCGTGGAGTCCCGTTTTGCGGTACGCCACACCCCTCCCGATGAACAGGACCCCCGTTTCGACCGTAGCGGTCCAACACATGTCCGTTTCGTCCATTTTGCGGTACGCCACGCCCCTCCCAATCAATAGGACCCCCGTTTCAACCGTAGGATGTCCGTTTCGTCCGTTTTGCGGTACGCCACACCCCTCCCGATGAACAGGATCCCCGTTTCGACCATTAGAATGCCTTAGCTGAAAAATCTTTAATACATCCACAATCAATAGCTAACCCTGAAATAATCCAGTGACATTAAATGGCATTGCTTAAATTTATCGGTGGCATTAGATTGAGAGCGGCATTAGTTAAATGTGGCATCACTTTAGCAGTAGCATTGCTTGACTTGACTGCTGGCGTTATACTAACAGCAAAAAAAGTGGCAATAAGAGCATGGGAGGCCCATTCGGACAATGGGCGCACCAGTACGATGTACCTCCACGGATGCAGAGTGGCGAGGGAGGTATGGTTGCCCAGAGCAACAAATATCCACGCAGCATATGTGGATTACGTCCCATTTTTGTTCTTTTTAGCCACCTTTTTCCTATGTGAGGGCAACATACCGATCGACCTGGTCATGCTCTATTGCGTTGTCATGCCTTTCTACCCTTCTTCAACCAAGAGACACGAGACTCGTTCCTTAGCTACTGATTTTCCCCTTTTCAACCTAGATGCGGGTTCGATGCCTACTCTCTTGGACAGTACAGTCCCCCTTCCTTTCCTTATTCAACCGAGACATGGATTAGTCTGCATGAAGTAGGGTTTCCTTTAATAGTGCAAATTATGTTTTTCGTCTGCATGGCCAGCAGAGTAGAGGATAGCGAATTGGGAAGATTGTGGAGTGGAAAAAGATCCACATGCAACGACGTGGCAGATGGGGGCAATAGAACAAGGGTATGGTTCGAAAAGAGGTAGCATACCTGAGGGTCGGCGGGAAGTGGCTTCGCTCGTGGTTGTCGTCCTCCGCACACACTACGGCCGTGAGAATGGGGACGGAGGCCATCCCGCGCGGGCGCTAGGTCTGAGAGGACGGCCTTGTCGTCAGTGCGTGACCTTGCTCGCCGACGATGAGTGCGTCAACGCTGCACGTCCTTTTCTTCCCTGGCAGATATGTGACCACCGCTGAGGAGGGAGAGAGAGGTCGTCTTTTTAGATCTGGAGAGAGGGTGGTAGTGGAGAAGCAAGTGGGCAGCCCTTAGCAAGAAAGTGCTGAAGCTCCAGCCTATATAACTTTTTTATATTGCTAGTACTGGAGGTGGAGTAGTGGTAGAGTAGTTTATATTTTCTCTGTGTACAGTACCAGTTAGTCGTGCTTCAAAACTGAACGACATGCCATTAAAAAAATAAAGGTCGATAACTAATGCGGCAACTCGGGCCAACGCGGCCAGATCGCATTTTGCACGAGAAATTACACACCATGTTTCATTGACATGTGGTCCCGTTCCAACATATTAGTGAGATGACGGCGAGTCCTTTTCTACTAGTTGTATTTCCCAATGGATGTGTAGGCCGGGGTGCCTCTTCGTGATGCGTGGCAAACTGGCAACCGTCCACCGACTCTTTGCCTTTCCCTCTCGATTTGGAACTGTTGTCGCACGCTCTTCCTCTCCCTCCTCCATTTTCCTTCAGCCCTTCACCATTTCTTTTGCCATTGTTCGATCGTCTTCTCCATGGAGGGAACAGGACAAAAACGACCCCGTTATTCTTGCCCCGATCTGAAAGATGACGTGGTGGAGGAACTCATTGATCGGTGTGATGTGATCACCTCGGCTAGCATGGTAGGTTCGTTCAAGCCCATTCTCGACTCAACTAATAACATCATTACAAGGAACCCAAGAGTCAAGGAGCAGTTTGATCTCCCCTATCTTCTTCGTCGTGACCCGATGACTGGCGCGGGGACGATGGATGCCTCGCCCTGTGCAAGTTGATGCCGCTTAATAATGATACGTATAATGTTAAGATGTCATTGCTTGTGGGTATGGCTTGGGTAGGTGCAAATGGAGATTGGGTTGTTTACATTGGGTCCAACTACGAGTGGGAACTTGTGAATGTGTACACTCGTGAACGGGTTCCACTTCCAAAAATCTCAGCAGACTGCCCAGAGGTTGAGCACACCGGTATTGTACGCACGTTCAAATACGATCATGGTGACTATCTTCTACAGAAGATAGCAATTTGTCGAGTTCCCAACCGCTCTTGGAATTACAACAACTATGAAGTTGTTGCTATCTTCGACAAGCTTGTTGCCGTCCTTCGTGGTTTGACTAGATGGATATTGCTCAAAAATTAGTTTTTGTACACGGATGAGTAATGTTATGCAATTCAATACGAGGGCCTTGTGTTTGCTGCCACCACTCGTGGCACTGTTTTTGCATGGAATCCTTATGATTTTGGTACGTTTGTCTTCCACCATAATTATAATTGTTTCATCCACATGCATGCGGGTTAGCAAGTTTCCCTTTTCTAATTATCCTTCTTCTTGTGTTTCCAAGGTCCTGTGAACATTCCACCACCTATACTTGAAAAATTTTATAACCAAGGGGGAGATGACGATGGTGATGATCACGAGCATGAGGACGAGCAGCACCCATATACTTTGTGGCGCCTGGCAACTAATTCGGATGGATCACCTCTTCTTGTGTGTATACAGCCCACTGATGATGTTACTACTAAGGAAGCACGTGTAGTCTCCCATGGTCAAACTCTCCGGACCTATTCCAACACCCGTTGCATGGTATTCGGGATGGATACTAGCGTTGTAGCACCAACTCCTTCTCCCTGGTACATAATTGATAGTCTTGGAGAAAACTCGCTCTTCCTTGGACAAAACTATCCAATGATGGTGAAAGGCGATCCAACAACTGTTGACACAACGTTACTACCATTTATGAGAAGCAACTGTGTCTATACCTCGAACATTTGGGTGGTTCCCTACCCTGGTACTGATATAGTAGGTCGCTTCAGCCTGGATGATCGGTCCTGCGTTGGTCTCCAGATTGACAGTGGATGGCCCATCCCAGAGAATCACTTGTGGTTCAAAGCAAGCGTTTCCAACACCGAGCAATGGTTGAGTTGAAGTTCATTTCATTGCTTGTTATTTGTTGTGTGGTGAAAACTTTAGTATTTATAATGTATCCTCGTTGTCGATGTGGGTTGATGACATGTTTTATGTAATAAAATGATATGCCTGTGATAAACTTACTAAATTTATGAATGGCTTTGAGTCGCTTTCTCGAGTGAGTGGTGCGATGAGGCAAAAAATATTTTCGAATACATAATTGTACGTGCATTGCAACAGGTTATCGGATGAGGCCAATCAACAATAGTAGTATACTATTTGTACTAGCTTCACATGTTTCAAGCGTCGGTCAAGGTGTTTTTACTGTAGCCATATGTTAATGTGTTCGATGTACGTGACCAGCACCTCGAATCCTCGATACTAGTACTATATAGTAAGTAGTAGGAGTAGTAGGGTGGCATGGCCCAGAACAAGCATTCACGCCCAGGAGTACGGCACATGCCACCACCACGACATCCATCTCACACCATATTATTTATTGGAGTCTGTGCTAGAGCAATCTATTCAACCTCGTCGTTTCTCTAACTTCAGCCATCGCGCGGCGGGCGAGGTGTGGGTTTGCTGATAGTTGGTTTCCTCAACTGCGGTCCCACTTGTAAGGCCAACTCCAACGCACAACCCCAAACAGACCTCCGTTTTGCACGAACTCCAACAATAATTTTGACTAGGAAAGCAAGACCAAAGGAAACAAGAACCACAAGAATACATTTTACTACTCTAGAAGATATCCAACTTCCATAATTGCTCCTGTAAGTTGGATTAGTGCCTTCTCGATGCATTCATTGTTAATCTGCGGAGGCTCGATCTTGCGTGCTTCTTTCTTCTTCGAGTTTAAAGAATTAGACGTTGCTTCCTCGCATCTAGTCTCATGTCTAGCCTCTATTCTAGTAGGAGTATCAACAAGTGCACTAGTCTCATCTCTAGCCTCTATGCTAGCTAAAAGTGCTAGAACATCTACTAAATTGCGCTCTATCAATATATCGATGTACTCTTCTTCCCAATTCCAAAACTTGCATCCATTCTACTCCCTCCGTTGCACAAGACATGCTTTCTATTTGTCAAAATATATATGTATATAGACATGTTTTAGTATATAGGTACATCCATTTTTGGACAAATGGAAGTCAAGTATTTTAGAACGGAGGGAGTACAATTTTTTTTAAGTTAGCACAACTAGTCTAATCCGAGAGCACAACCGAAGATTTGGTCGAGTTATTCCTCCTTTTGCCGACACGTGGGACATACAGCATCAAGGTCGTGTCATGCAAGAAAATAGAGTGGTAGTTGAAGCCACGTGATGTGCATCTTGGGTTAAACTGTAAATAGAATCTTACTACTCTTGAGTAACTCCAAAAGCGGCCACCGAAGATCTTTATTGGATTTGTTTTTCATCACCAACACGTCTAGGTGAAAAGATGTGCAGGTTCAGTGGGTCCTCTTGCGTTTACACTGACACGTGGGACTGCATGTGAGCAAACAGATGATGGGCTCCGCACGTCCGCTGGCTGGCTGAGAAGAGAGATAGAGGAGGGCTAAGCACGGACTGCAGGAAATTTGTTCTACGTACCTTGATATAGGCTCGATATAGTGGGGTGGCATGGGAAATAACTAGCATTCACGTCTAGTAGTACGGCACACGCCACACACACGAGTCCCATCCGACACCAATTTTCTTGGAGTACGTGCTACAGCCATCTCTTCTCCCTCCTGTTTTCGCAGCCATCGCGCGGTGGGCGGGGTGGGGGTTTGCCGATAGTCGGTTTGCTCAACTGCGGTCCCACTTGTAAGTGAAAATGCAACACCGCACGCAATCCCGCTTGAGCGGCATGCCGGACCAACCGTGTGGGGGTGCGACGCGAACACGGCAGGCTTTTTCCTTTTGAACTCGTAACTTGTAAAATTTGGTTCTGCTCCATGGCGCGACTGATAGATAGAAAATAACGATTCTGCCTAGAGTAATGAGAAGTTTGGTTCCGGCGCCGTTCATGCATGGAGTACGTACGAAAATTATGAAGTTGATGCGAAAGGTAAGATAACTATTAGTAGTATCATATACTACTACATGGATTTGACGGAAAGATAAAAATACATACGGATCCATCAACGACATCCTCATGCCCTAGTGCGCCGGGTCACCAACCGACGTGTGAGGAGCAGCGGCGTTGGCGGCGAGCTCAACATGCTTCTGCACAATGCCGTCCAAGGTTGCCCTGCGGTCCAAGAAGGCCAGCATCCTATCGTCCTCCTCTTGCCTGTAGTAGTCCTTGTGGACGATTTGCGCGTAGATGTGGGTGATTATGTCGATGGTGTCTTGCTACGCCGGTCGCTGCGTGGTGAGCGCGACCTCAAGGTGGACATTCTCCGGCGCGACGGCGGGCAGTCGCAGGGCCACCAGTGCGTCGAAGAGGTTGTCACAATAGTGGCCGTTGAGGGTGGCGGGCATCGCAGAGCCTGGGCGCGTCGGCTGGAGGCGTACGTTAAAGTCGTCTGCGAGCTTCTTGATGACGGCGAACTTGTCGAGGAAACCGAGGAGGACCTCATCGAACAAGGAGACAAAGCTGTCGTCCAAGCGGCCCCTCGCCCTGGCGGCCTCAAGCAATACTACCTCGAGACGTTCCTCGGTGCCGGGCCGCAGGCCGGCGTCGTGGACCATTTGGCACCGCCGGCTGATGCTCGCGCTCATCTCCTCCATGGGTCTAGCTTAGCTTCTAGTCAGCTGATCTTTCAATTCGAGTGATCACTCTTGTCCTTGGTTAGCGTGCGTAGGATTTTGTACTACTCCTCGGCCCTCTACTGCACCTGTCTTTGGCTGTATGATAGGCGGGCCAGCCGCCCCTTGGGCCCACGTGTCATTCACCCAAAGGCAGTTGCCGTAAGTCAATGAAGCTGCGTCCCCCTCCGTGCCGGTGCAGTATAGTCATCTCACCGGACCTCTAGTTGGGTCCAAACGAGAGAAGTTTGATCTTTACTGGTTTATTGGTCCCCTTTGCATTTTGCGCCAAGTTTTGACCTTTGATTTAACTTATAAAATGTTAATGCATGTAAACAAAAATGTTGTGTAAGTCACCTTACGAAAACCAAATAATCCCAAAACATTTAGGCACGGTGCATTAACTCCCTCCTTATTTCTTATTTCATGACATATCAACCAATGAGAGATGTGGGCCGTGCATGCTTTCAATGACTTGAGACTACCAAACATGACATGCAGTGTTAAGTTCATTGCATGTAATCCTATTAGTACTCTAGTTAGCAAAAAGACATTAAGTTCTCTCGCCGATAGGAATAAAACACCATGTATTTATTTACAGAGGGAGTAGTACATTTTTTGTGACATGCATTACTAGATATTGCTAGACAGGTACTAAAATCTAGATGGACGTGGTAGTACTCCTAAATCCAGACGGTGGTGCTACTAGTACTAGTAGTAGTACTACCAATGTAGTAGTAGTAGGAGTACTAGCACTGTGCTACCCGTTGGTCAAATTATTACGTGCTGCTCCTCACAGTGAAGTGACAAGACCCTGCGCCGGAGATGACACCTCAGTATAGGCGCCGTGTTCGGCATACCATAGTCAGCCTCACCGTCTGTAGTCACTATCATCATGGCTGTAGAGCTATCCTGCTTAGAACTAGCTCTGTTCGACATAATTTCCCGTGCGTAGATGCCCGTGCATTGCACGAAACACCAAGATTGGGGGTGGACGGTGCAGGCAGCGGCCATCGCGCCAGATTTTTCCACGGCCTTCTAGATGTGGTGGGGAGGAGATAAGGCTGATTGTGAGAGACAAGGAGTTGTTTGTAAATAGGGAACAAGTGCGGGCATCTTTTTGCAAAAATGGAGAAGCTTGGTTTTTATGCGTCAGATCTAAATCTTACGGCTATTGGTGAAAGATGGGAGGCACAACATCATCACCAACTCAGTACCTGTTTGATTCGCAGGATTTTGAAAACGCGGGAATAGGACACGACAATATTACAAGTTTCAAACTGATATTACAAATGTTAGGAGTAATGTTGCACCTATGAAGAGGGAATTTCTAGGAAGTTTACGTAAGACCATTCGTTACTTTAGGTGGATGCAGCATTATCGTACAAACTAAAATCCACCACCCTGACAAGTCACTAATGGGCAAATAAGTTTTCGAGTCTCTAGACACTTGTTGTTTCAAAAATAAATTCAGCTTCTGCGGAGACTTTGTCATTTAGGCTTAGACACTTGCGGTGATCAGCACGCCATTCATTGTTGCGCCAGAGAACGCCAAACCTCTTTACCTTGAGGACACTTCCCTCCAGAACAAAGAACCTGACCAATTTAATCTCAGATGTGCTGCCTCGGTAGTCGATCAAATCATTTTCTGTAAGATGGAGATCAAGGCATTCGATGAGATTGTTATAGTCTGCACATTTTTCACTTTCGGTCTTTTTTATCGCAAAAGAAGAGAACATATTAGAGCAGCTGGCTGTATAAGATTGCCGTGTCATCAAGAGGTACCAATATCATTCGCTCATACGATAGGGTTGGCTGGCTAGTGATATTTTTTCACTCTCTCTCTCTCTCTCTCTTTCTGTTTCCTCTCATTTAACTAGGAGCACGTGAAGAGCTTGGGCATTTGTTGCCTTCCACTATGTGGCCGATGCCATATTTCGCAAAAGTATGCCACATAATACGCATCGATGTCAAATCAAAAGATTTTGGCACCGCTCTCGCGATGTGAGAGAGTTGGCACCGCTGTGCACACAGACCCACATGTATAAACAAATCAATCAAACCAACTACACCAGCCTCTCACTCTCCCAAACAAGTGTTTTTATTGCCTCAGTCCTCTCTCTCTCCCACGCAGGTGTTTTTCATTCGTGAGTTAATTTGGCACCGAGCAAAGTAGGTGATCCAGATTGGGGCACCAGGTGAGCAATGGAGGGGCATCGATGACAAATGCATCACAAGTGAATTTGGCACATGTTTTGGCCTACATAGCCCACTTTTGTACTCTCTCCGTCCCAAAATTCTTGTCTTAAATTGTCTAAATACGGATGTATCTAGTTACATTTTAGTGTTAGATACATCTGTATCTAAACAAATGTAAGACAAGAATTTTGGGATGGAGGGAATACTACCTCGTATTTAGTATAAAATTTTGACCATAGATTTACCTAAGTAAATGCCAATGCGTGTCACTAAAAATTACGCCATTTGAAGTTATGTTCAAATACGAATCCAACGATAAAGTTCTTAGTGACATGCATTAACATTTTGTCAGTTAAATCTATGGTCAAATTTTGATACTACAAAATTGGAAGAGTAAACCAGGACGGAGGTAGTACTTGCTCTTAGGGTAACCATAGAGTTACTTGAGTAGTCTACGTTACTTTCCATTATGAGTAGCCTAGGCTACTATAGTAGTACAACATAAAAATGATGCAACTAATCACGTGAGAAAAAATACTAAAAATATTTATTTCGGTGCAATGCGTAGATGCAGTTTTGAACACTACAATTGTCATCGTAATTTGGGAAAATTACGAAAAAATTGAGCTACGTTGTGATTACCGTTTACTTATAGGAAAGAAGTTTCACCTCGGTGAGTAGCTTCTCCGTGCACGGAAAGCATGTAAGGAATCCAACAACTTGATCCAGATTACTCCCGAGCATCATCTCTCCATCTAAAAAAGAAGTGGCAAGCTAATATTTCAAAATTTGATTCGAATCGACTTGGTAAGGTAGACGTGGATGCTCGTTCTCCCAAAATTTGAACGAACCATTAAACATCCTCTCTGCTTGGTGGAATTCGCCCGAGCAAATAAATGGGAGACGCGAAATTACCGTCCTATGTGGGACACACATCAATTGGCCCATTGTACATCGAGGGTAGGTTCGTAACTTCATCCAAGCGCGCCTTCTCCTCGGCCGAAATGACATGTACCGAATAATTCGTAAACCATGTTCAGCAAAACACGCTCTCCTCGCTCGAAATAGCTCGTGCCCACTATTTCAAAACACGCTCTCCTCGCCCGAAATCGCTCGCGCCCACTATAGTTCAAAACACGCCCTCCTCGCCTGAAATCGCTCCCGCCCACTATTTGGGTAGAAGCAAAGTTACTCTACTATCCCCGACTCTCAGTACACAGACCCAAGCCAAGAAGCCTATAGGCTGGGGTAGAACTGTAACTCCCCCTCACATTTCAGACAAATGCGTCCGTAAGACATGGTTCCACTCCCCTCCCAATTCCCCCCCCCCCCCATTCATACCTCGTGGGCGCCAACACTACAAAAAAATACACATCCGTGAAATTTTGGGCCGAACGAAATTTTTTTACATCATACATATGACACTTCTATGACAATAATTGTGACAAAACCGGTATCGTCATAGATGTGGTGGGCTCTAATTCTATGACAAAAATCATGACATAAAATGGGATTTTCGTCACAGGCGGGCTGGAGAGCGCAGCTGCATGACATTCTTTGGGCCGTCCATGACGGAAAAACCGAGTAGAAGCGAGGGGAGGAAAATTCGGGAGTTGCAGGTTACGGTGGGAGAAGCGTCGCATTTCTCTCGTCTGTGCTGCGCGCGTGTGTGCGAGGCATTGGCTCTACACGAACCCGGCGAGGCGTTGGGCTCTAGCGAACCCGGCGATTGCGCTGCAGGCTACGTTATGAACCCGGCGATCGATCGATGGCTATTAATGAACCCGATGGGCGATCCTTCACTACTGCTGCTAATGAAGCCAATCGATTGGATGAGCAAAGTGGCGTTGCGGGGGTTTAGATGAGCGATGGCGGTGGCGTTGCCTCTGGATGAACAGGAACCCTTGGTGTGGAGGGCTGGATGAAGTAGATGGTGGAGGGCGGTTGAGCAGGACCCGTGGTGTGGAGGCTGGATGAGCGATGAGCGGTGGAGGGTGCCCGTGGAGGGTGGTTGAATAGTAGCCGGTGGAGTAAGCGGCGGTGGAGGCTGGATGAACAGGAGCCCGTGGAGGCTGGAGGAGGTCGACGGTAGCCCGTGGAGGCTGGAGGAGGTCGACGGTGGAGATGAACAGTATCCCGTGGAGTCCTGTTTTGCGGTACGCCACACCCCTCCCGATGAACAGGACCCCCGTTTTGACCGTAGCGCTCCAACACAAGTCCGTTTCGTCCGTTTTGCGGTATGCCACACCCCTCCCGATGAACAGGACCCTCGTTTCAACCGTAGGAGGTCCGTTTCATCCGTTTTGCGGTACGCCACACCCCTCCCGATCAACAGGACCCCCGTTTCGACCGTAGGAGGTCCGTTTCCTCCGTTTCTGCGATGCGCCACACCCTCCCGATCAACAGGACCCCGTTTCGACCGTAGGAGGTCCGTTTCCTCCGCTTTGCGATGCGGCACGCCACACCCTCCCGATCAACGGGACCCCGTTCTGAACGTGGCCGGTCGAACACAAGGCCGTTTCCTCTGTTGTGCGGTACGCCAGGCCTCGTTTTCATTGCCTGTTCCGTCCAAGCCGGTTGGCTCCCATGCGTTCCGTTGCCTCCGGATGAACACGACGCATTCCGTTGCCTCCCCATGAACACGACACATTCCGTTGCCTCCCCATGAACACGACGACGACACTGTTTCTCCGTTCCGATCCAGCCCTGTACGTATGCGCGAGTAGGCGTTCGAGACCCTGCCCGTATGTACGTACGTGGCCGTATTTTCTTTCTTGCACCCTCGCCGCTATACGTACGTGTACATGCTACGTGCGTGCCTCTACTACGACATGTGCGCGCCTCTACATCGATGTACGTACACGTTCGCGACCAGAATGACAACGCTACGTACGCTTCGACCAGGTGGGTCCCAACTGTCAGGGACTTCCTTGCCTATGAAGATGTAGCTGGTGGGTCCTAGCAGTCAGGGGGGCTAATCGTTTTGTTTTTTTGCCCGGACGCACTTCCTTGAGTGCGAAGATGTAGCTGGCGGGTCCCAGCAGTCAGGGGGTGAATCGTTTTTTTGCCCGAACGCACTTCCTTGCATGCGAAGGTGTAGCTGGTGGGTCCCAGCAGTTAGGGGGGAAATGTTTTTTTCGCGAAATACGGCGGCCTGTCCGGTGGGTCACTTCTGTCAGGTGGAGGAATAATTATCTTGCGCGTAATAAGGAGGCACTTCCTTGCTGCGGCCGTGGACCCAGCTGTCAGCCTCTCCACGCACAGTACTCTTCCGATGGAAGTCGGTCGTTGACCACATTGACCACGCCGCGCCGAGAGCACCAAGGCGGTGGACGACGGCGAGGCCTAGGAAGGGGACGACGCGGAGCCGGGGAAGATGCGGCAGTGGATGCCCACGCGGAGGGGAGTACTACTGTACGAGGGTTTACTTGTTCGTTTGCCGTCGCCGGAGAATAACAGCAGGTGTGGGTGAGTAGAGGGATGGCTAGGCCAGCGATGGGTGTATGGTGGGGCAGTGAGGCCTGCGTGGCAGTACAGCCGGCCGTGGGGAGGAGGGAGCAGGCAGTCCCGCCGGCGCTTGTTTGAGCGGCTGGAGCAGGAAGAGCAGAGATTGAAGAAGCACGACGGACGTTGGATGGACAACAGCATACAGCCCATCTGCCATTATTTCTAATAATTTACAGCCAATTTGCTAATACTTAAGGTATTTTTTGGAGCCCATATTCTTTTTGCTAGCATTACAGCCCATATTGTGGCCACGGTTAAAAAATTATACGAAATTTTGCATATTTCGGTGCGGTCCGAACTGTTTTTAATCCCAAAATTTTGACTCACATTCAAACTGATTTAAAAAATAAATGTATATCAATATAAAATCCAACAAATTCTCTACGCATAAAAATTAATGTAATTTAAAATCTTGAAATGAAAAAAATATATTTGAAACTAATTGCCGGTTTGATGTGTTTTAAAAATGTACAACCCATTTATCATTGCTGACGGGCCATTTTCTCGGCCAGCCGAATGAAAGCTCTCCTCGTCTTGAAAGATTTGCGGCCCAACAGGCCTGACAAAGCGACTTACTTGGCAAATCACAAAAAAACTGGGCTGTGGCCGTGGACCCAGCTGTCAGCCTCTCTATGTACAGTACTCTTCCGATGAAAGTCGTTCCTTGACCACGTTGACCACGCTGCTTAGAGAGCACCACGGCGGTGGACGACGGCGAGGCCTAGGAAGGGGACGACGCGGAGCCGGGGAAGATGCGGCAGTGGAAGCCTGCGCGGAGAGGAGTACGATGGTTCACTAGTTTGGCTGCGGTGTGAGGCTGCCGTCGCCGTAGGGCCTGGCCAGCGGTGGGAATAGTAGGGGGCGGTGAGGCCTCCGCGGCAGCACAGCCGGCCACGGGAGGCAGGAGCATGCGGCATGACCAGCGCTGCTTTGGGTGGCTGGAGCAAGAAGACCAGAGGCTGAAGAAGCACTACGGCCATTGGATGGACATCATACGGTCACTGGAGCTAGAATCGTTCATATTGACTAAGTTGAGAAAGCCTTTCGTCCCCATCAACTTAGTAGGCCCACAAGTGGGTCCCAAATAGCCACGGGAGTATTCATTTTTTGTGCGTAATAAGGAGGCACTTCCGGTGGGTCCGAGCTAACAGCGGGGGGAACGTTTTTTTTTGCAAAATACGGTGGCCCATCCGGTGGGTCCCAGCAGTCAGGGGGAAACGATTTTTTTCGCAAAATACTGGTGGCCCGTCCGGTGGGTCCCCGCTGTCAGGTGGAGGAATAATTATTTTCCGCGTAACAAGGAGGCACTTCCTTGCGGCTATCATGGACCCAGCTTTCAGCCTCTCCACGTACAGTACTCTTCTGATGGAAGTCGATCGTTGACCACATTGACCACACCGCGCCGAGAGCACCACGGCGGTGGACGACGGCGAGGCCTAGGAAGGGGACGACGGGCGGAGCCGGGCCACGGGAGGCAGGAGCAAGCGGTAGCACAGCCCGCCACGGGAGGCGGGAAGCGGCGGCACGGCCGGCTTTGCTTTGGGCGGTGGAGGAAGAAGACCATAGGTTGAAGAAGCACTATGGCGTTGGATGGACATCATACGGTCCTTCGGAGTATTACTAAGTTGACAAAGTCCTCCGTCCCCGTCAACTTACTAGGCCCACAAGTCAGCCCAACAATATGGTGGGTCCCAGCTAGCGGGGGTATTCATTTTTGGGCGTAATAAGGAGGCACTTCCTTGCTGCGAAGATATAGCTGGTGGGTCCGACCGGTCAGTGGGGAAAGTTTTTCATGAAATCTGAGGCCCTTCTGTGTGTCCTAGCTGTCGGTGGAGGAATCACTATTTTGCAGCGTAATAAGGAGGCATTTCCTTGCATGCGGCCGTGGACCCAGTGTCAGCCTCTCCACGTCAGATCCACTTCCAAGGATGTCGTTCATTGACCACGTTGACCAGGCAGCGCCGAGAGCACGAGGCGGTGGGCGGCGGCGAGGCCTAAGAAGGAGCGACATGGAGCAGGGAATACTCGGCAGTTGTTTCCCACGCGGAGGAGTACGTGGGTTTACTGGTTCGTCTGTCATCGCTGGAGAATAACAACATGTGTTGGAGAGTAGAGGGATGGCTAGGCCAGCGATGGGAGTACGGTGGGGCCGTGAGGTCTCTTGTGGCAGCATAACCCGGCAGCGGGAGGAGGGCGAGCAGTCCCGCGGCACTTGTTTGAGCGGCTGGAGCATGAAGAGAGATTGAAGAAGCATGACAGCCGTTGGATGGACATCCAACAGTCACTGCTCTCGTGTGTTGACTAAGTTGACAGGGCGTTGCGTGTGCGTCAACCTTTTTTTTTATGAAAGCATACGCGTCAACCTGTACTAGGCGCACAAGTCAGCCTCAAATACATGGAAAACAACATACAACCCATCTGCCATTATTTCTAATAATGTACAACCCATTTGCTAATTCTTAAGATTTTTTTTTGGAGCCCATCTTCTTATTGTTAGCATTACACCCCATATTGTGGCCACGGTTAAAAAGTATACGAAATTTTGCATATTTCAGTGCGGTCAACTGTTTTTAATCCAGAAATATCGATTCACATTCAAACTATTTTGAAAAATAATTTATATAAATATGAAATCCAAATAATTGTCCACGCATAAAAATCAATGGAATTTAAGATCTTGTAATTTAAAAAAGTTGAAACTAATTCCCGGTTTGATGTGTTTGAAAAAATGTACATGCCATTTCTGGGCAAACCGAATGAAACTCTCATCGTCTTAAAATATTTGCAGCCCAGCAGGGCCGATAAAGCAAGTGGCCTTGTTTGGGTATTTCTTTAAAAAAATAGAACTGGGCTAGCCATTTTCAGCAAGAAAAAAACACAACTGGGCTCATGATGTGGTAAACATAAATAAAACCCTGGCTAGACGGGCCACAACCCCTGCACAGCCCCGTTGTTACCCTGATCCGTCGCTAAAACTAGTATAAATAACAACTGCTTGTTCCTCAAAAAAAAAACTGCGCGACTTGCTGGGTCCCTGGTGTCAGCCGCTCGTAGTGTACTTCTCTCGTTTATTGACTACGTTGACAATGGCGTGAGCCCGAGATGTCCAACCGTTACGAGGAACCATATTTTTGGGCTTGTACAATAAAGGCACTTGCTTGCGTACTGCCATAACGCTGGTGGGTCCCTACTGTCATCCTCTCCACGTACAGTCATCTCCTTGTTCCTCTCGGTTTTTGACGACGTTGACAACGCAAGAGGGCGGCACACCGCGCACGGCGAGCGAACCAAGGCCGCAAGTCGAAGGATGACGGCGAGGCCTCGGACGGAACGAATAGGAGCCTTTGAAGATGCACCGGTCCAGTCGCAGGCGGAGGTGAGTACGAGGGTTGAATGGTTCGGGCACGGGTGCGTGTTGGGGCTGACATCGCCGGAGAATAACAGGACGTGTGGGGGAATAGAGGGAGGGACTGGCCAACGTTGGTGGTACGTACGGTACAGCGGCGGAGGCGCAACCAGCCATGGGAGGCGGGAGCAGGCGGAGCCGACGGGGTGGTTTGGTTTAGGTGGCTGGAGGAAGAAGAAGAGAAGAGATAGAAGATACACGACAGATGTCAGAATCCAAATCTGTCACGGTCATGCAGCCTTTCCTATGAAAATTTACAGCCCATTTGATGTGCTAGTTCAAAATAAGTTTGTGGGTGCTGGTGGGGGCTAATCACTTGGCTTCTATAATGCACAGTGAGCTCAAGCAGCCGGCGTGAGTGATGTTATTTCCATTGGTTGTGATTTGTTACAATATTTCACTCTAAATTAAGCGAATGGCAAGCCATTTGCCTTGTTTCAAAGAAAATATGACAGTCACAGCCGAGTTGAAAAGGGCAGGAACATCTATCTCCAGCTTACAAACTGTACAAAAGCATGATGGTCGATTGTTTATCAGGTTTACAAAAGAAACAAGATTGAAAAGGGCAACAACATCTAACTCCAGCACTGTTTTCGGCAGTCACAGACAAATGGATCGGTCAGGTCCATAGAATGAACAACCTGGGTCGTAAAATTTACTCGATTATGACCACAATATGTTGTAAATAGAAGCCCGTCACGACCAGAAGCTCTTTTGCCCACCTGGAACTCCTTTTTTTGCTAGTCGACATACCCATCCGTCAAAACCATGCTGCTGATAAACTTAAGCCTGATGGACAATAGTAACCTCGCATTCAGCAGGAAGAATGTGAAAAATCTTGTGTTTGCACGGTTGGCAACATATCGTTCTAGCGTTATTGTCTTCAATCGAATCTCATGACAAGTGAGAAAATCTCGATGCTTACGAATCCACCGATTGGTTATAACTTTCTTACCCCGTCCTGTTGCCTAAATAGACATGAAGATTGAAAACAATTAAGGTCTAAAAGAAGAGTGTCGAAAGAGCAACAGCTGAACGGTTAATTCTAGTACACTATATGCGGGCTTCCAATGTGCGTGAAATTATCACCTTTATATACAACTTCTCCAGACATGGAAAGGATTGCAGCAAACCAGTAATCTTGTTCAGATCAAAACTATTCATTTCGATATATAAGAACTTGACAGAATCCAGCACCATTGATAGGCCATCCATGGAGAAACTCTTCATTGAGCATAGAACATAATATTAGTACAAAATGTGTACTCCAAGATGATATATAAATTATGCACAGAAATTTAAAATGCAGCTTATGGTTACAAGTGTAGATGATAATATAAAGTACCTGAAGAACTGTGGAGCGAAACACCATATTGAAATGAGCACAGAGATCATGTATTACACCCAAGTTCTCAAGTATAGGCGCAGAGAGGACGGTTATTTGCAACGGTGAATAACTAGAATCAAGGATCAACCTTTGAAGTGAAGGGGCATCTTGGATGATGAGCTGCTTTCCGTCAAAAGAAATTCCAATTCTTACAAGGTTAGGCAACTTTATTTGGAGACAACCGATTCTAACCGTGAAAACAAGCACCAAGCACTCCAGTGCAGGGCAACTGGAGTGGATTATGTTGTGCAATGAGGCCTCCGATATACGAACCCGCACAAGTGAAAGTTTCTTGAGAAATGGGAAGGTTTAGTACCAGATTGTCTGGTAGGTAGCACAGCGCAAAGGTGGCAGTGTGGGGAGAGGAGGAAAACCGCGACATGGACATCGGTGCTGAGGGCACAAGTTCATGGCGTTCGGTACATGGTATGTGATTTCCAGGGGAATAGTAGAACTCAAGCAGGTGTAGTTCTGTGAATTCAGGGGATTTCAGCTAGCCGTCCACCATGCAGGGCATGGTATGCTTGGTCAGGTAGCATGACGGGATGCAGAGGCTCTGAACGGAGCCCTGGTGGGAGGAGATGATGGCTCTGGGGATTTCAAAATCATTGAAGAGAGATAGCCGACGACAGTCGAGATTAATGGGCACGGCGCGCCATAGAGGGCGCCACCAAATTGAGAGGACTTGGGTGCGGCAACAATCCTTGGTGGGGAGAAGCGAGATGATCTCCCCAAGGACGGCGACCAGGAGATCGCTGATGCGGTCCACCCGAGATTCTACGGGTTCTTGGGATCCAGTGGGGGCAGGGTCGCCGCTTCTTCCCGTGCTGTCGGGGGCGGGATCTTCAACAGGCGTCCCCCGCTGGCGGGAGCCTCATCTTCTTGGCGCTGGGGTCACCCGACTCCATTTTCCTCGAGGGTGTCACGTCGCGCTCACGGATTTGAGCAGAATAACGAATGACGAGCCTAGTTGTAGTCTTGGCGAAGAAGAAGGGAGCTGGGGTTTTCATTGGAGTGAGGAAGAAGGGAGCTGGGGTTTTCAGTAGGAGTGAGGTGAAGAATTTGGGGTATGAGTGGAGCAAGCTGACGTGAGGTGGGTGGGAGCGAGGAGGAAGAAGAGCACCAGGTTTTTGGGGGGGTGTGCTGGGTGTGGGTAGCGCCTTTTGAATTGATTTTACTATTTACTAGTGTGGATTGGCTGTTTTGTCTTGGGCGAGAGAAACAATTACTACTAGTGCAGTGGAGACACTCTACAACTACCCAGAAAAACAATTACTACTAGTACAGTGGAGACACTCTACCGCTTCTGGCTCCTCCTAGGTCATTGAAACGTCTCCCCCTACCGAATGCCGTTATACTTTTGTTGACCGACATGCGGGCCATGCAGCGCGCGGGCCCAAATGCCATCCACCAAATTAGAAGGCAGTATGCAGGCGGAGAGTCACCCCGGTCGTAGCGCGGCAGTAACGAGCCGTCGTATCACAAAACCCCACCTCCCCGCAGTCTAAGTTTGACGGCTGAAGCAACCATCATTTCACTCTTCGCTGAATCCCCTTCTCCCTCACCGTCTTCAAGAAAGGCAACACTCGCATCTGCCACTATTCTTCTGTCCCAACGAAGGGAAGGTAAGCGGATCCGTGATGTTGGTATATTTTCGTTAAGAGAAAAAAAAGAACTTTTGCAAAGCAGTAACCGATCCTCATTCTCTTTTTTGTTTCATTGTCATTGCGATTGTGTTTTCCTTTTAGTGGTCTCCTAGTATTCGTCAGTTTCATGATGGACCAAGGAGAACCAGGCAAAGATCTGCTGATGTTGGAGCAGCCGCGGGAGGCTGATCCCCACGAGACAGAGAGCTCCAAGAAGATGCATGGAGGCAACCACCGAGCCGACCCCAGATACGCTCATGGCCACTACTGAGATGGTTGACGCCCCGTTTGAGGTTACAGCCCCCGTGGCACCGCAGGAGCAGTTTCCCCCTTCGAGGATGTGTCCCCCCCGCTGAGCTGCCCAAGGTGAATTCCTTCTTTGCCGATCTCGATTGTGGTTTTTCATCCAAGTATGTGGTGATTTTTTTTAGAAAAGGAAGTATGTGGTGATTAATAATGCAAAATTTTATTAGCTTCGATGCCATGCTATACATAGTGGTTTAAATAACTTGTGTTTCTTATACTAAAAAGTAATTCAGAATTTGTTTCTGTTTTCAATTAGAGCCCTGAGGCAGACAAGGATTGTGTGGTTGTGCATGTCACTCGCTATGAGGCGGACGACCTGAATATACGCACTGGGAAAACATAGTTCTTAGGCTGTTGGATCCTAGAAGTCATTTGCGGTTATACCAATGAAGAGTTGTATTCCAGCCTCATTGTTGTCAGGCGTGTTGTCCAGGGTGTACTGAAGCACCAGAAGTTCAAAGCTAATCCTTTGTTTGTGAGGCATACTGTTCTTGTCAAGCTTACGCAGGAAGATGACGTGGCATGCCTCCACAAACAAGTTTATCAGTGGCAAGGCCACAAGGTTGTCTTCATGAAGGTTCACAGGATTGAGCAACTGCGGAACGTACCCGATGATGTTCATGGTAAGGTACGTCTTGTGTCTAGCCCAAATTAGATCGAGGCATGAAATAGTTGCCCCTGCTAGTGTTTAATAGTAGTTTGGATTGTGTCTAATTATCCGAACCTTGCCAGTTATCGACCCCTCTGGGGCTAGTACTCTGTTTGAATCCCTCTATGGGAACTGCTGCTACTTTTGTATGCCCGTGAATCATGTGAGAACCATCGTAATTGTTGCTGAAACAGATCGTCCTCACTAGTTTTTCATGAATATGGCATGGTAAGACATAAGTTGTCACGGTTTATCATCTGAGCAGTGTGTGTTTTGATGAAATAGAGCACTCGTTCGAGAACCGTCTTGGCGACGTATACATAAGTACTTGTAAACACTGTTGGTGCTACCCCACTTGTCGTAGTTGTGCAAAACACGGCACATTGGCTCAGCTCGCTTCAACACTAGGCTATCGACCAGCTAACAATCAACAATCTGCTTTTCGACATATAAGCAACTATGTATCTTATTACAAAGGTGTCGGGAAGCTGGTCATGGCCCACGAACACCTATGGGACCGAGTCCCTTGTGGTTCGGAGGGGGGCGGTGATTGCACAAAGAGCGGATCGAAGCGATGCACACGAGCAGATTTACCCAGCTTCGGAGCTCTCCGGAGAGATAATACTCCTACTGCTGCTTGGTTGATTATTTGTGTTCTTGCTAGGGAGCAATGGGAGCTACAAAACCTAGCCTGAATGAGTGTGGTCTCGAGTGAGTCGAATGAACTAAGCCGGAGCTGAACCGAACCCTTTCTACGTTGCACTTGGGCCTCCTTTTATAGGCACAAGGGGTCACCACAGGTGGCAAGTAGAAAAGGGTAAAATAGTAAAAACATAGGTTGGTACACCGCTTTGTACAGTGTACAGTGATCTATACCTAACTCTGACAGCAAGGGACAAGAGTCACAAATGCCCGTCTCAGTCGCCTGAACAGTGTAACAGGGACCGTCAAGTGCGCCTCCATTTGCCACGATGGTAGCTTGTTAGCGCCGCTTATCGTCGCTCCCCGCTGGCTGCACAGCCCATTGACACGCATGCTTGGGAAAGCCCCATGGCGACACGTTGGCGGGTGAGCTGGAGCGGAGATGAAGAGAGGTTCCTTGCCGCGGCAAGCGCTTTGCCGCGGCAAGGTTCTGGTCGCGCTCGGGAGCTTGTCGCTCGCCAAGCCTTCCCGGCAAGGTCCTCTTGCCGGGGTCTCGCTTTCTTCGTGCCTTGAGTGGTCTTCCCGACAAGCTCCTCTTGCCGGGGCCTTGATTACTTTGTTCTTGAATGGCTCCAAAGGAGCCGCTGAGGATCTTGGCGGTCACCAGGCCAGCCCTGCCACGGGGTGCTGCGACTGTCCGTGCATGAGTTCGGTGGTACTAGGGTACCCCTACTCTAGTACACCGACAGGAGCCCCCGGGCCTGGGCCACACACGGCGCCAAGCTCTGTTAGGCCAGGCCCAAAACAGTGCACGGGCACGCGCGGCCCGGATCACGCAGTTATTTGCTTCGGACCCACCACGTCCTCCACGAACGGCACGTTCCGGACGTGGCGTCGTGGGAGAGATTGTGGGGGCTTTCTTTAATTGGAAAATCGGAACGCCCGCCTCCTCTCCCTCCTTATAAGCAGGGGGAACTGGGGCAGAACGCCCACTTGCCATTGCTGTCACAGCAGAAACCACCGCCGCACCTCCCCTTCTTCTCGAGCCCAAAGAGAGTGACGCTCCGCCCCTTCCCCATTGCCACCGGCACCACCAACGCCGTCAACCTCCTCCACCACCTCCGCCATGGCTCCGAAAGACGACAAGGGCAAAGGGGTGAAATCGGCCGAGGCGCAGCGGCTCGCGGCGCTGTGGAAGGAGCGGGCCCTCTTCGATCCCCTGCTTGACAGGATGGAGCTGCGGGAGTTGTATTACCTTTTCTGGTCGACGGAGACACGGGCGCACCCGCGCACGAGGGTCATCTCCGCCGCCACATTCGAGAAAGTTTCCATCGGGTAGCCTTTCTTCGCGCTTTTCTTCCACTGCGGGCTCTGCCCGCCCTTTTCTGAATTCTTCTGTGATGTCGTGAACACATATGGCCTCCGCCTCCTTGATTTCACCCCCAACGCCGTCCTCACCATGGCCGTTTTCGCACACCTCTGCGAGAACTTTGTCGGGGTCCACCCAAATGTCGCACTTTTCCGCCATTACTTCATGCCCCGTGTAGAGAGAGGAGAGCCGCTTGCCGGAGGAATTGCATGGACCTCTAGGATCGGCAAGAAGGAAGCGTATCTTGACGGAGAGCTGCGCAACAAGTGGGAGGAGTGGAGAGCTGACTGGTGTTGAATCTTAGAGGAAGAGCCACATCCTTTTACCACCCTGCGCCAAACTCCCATAGTCTTGGCGGCAATGGTGGAGCAACTTGGCGCGGAGGATGCCAAGTTGAAGATTGCCGTGACTAGGATCTTGCGCCTCGACACGCCGGGCTTACCGTAGGAGCAGTTGGCGCGGACTTCCTTCGCCGCCGCATTGCGCCCTTGCAGGAGAGGGGAGGCCTGCTTGGGAGTTCCAAAACGCGGCGGACATCATGAGGCTGCGCCCGGGTTTGAACTGGAATTTTCTTGTCTTGGAGCTTGACGGCATCTTTGCGGAGCTGTTCAAGCCTGATGCGATCACCACCGAGTGGTTCACGTTGCGAGGGAGTCGTGCCCTTGTGCAACAACTCGTCGCTGACCGCATCCGCGATGATGCCGTTGTGCGATTCCATGGAATCGTTCCAACCTGGCGAGAGCCCGCCGGCGACGTCATGCAGCAGTTCTTCGACGACTTGGAAGAAGTGCCGATCCGTGCCGACAAGCGAAGCGGCTCACCGCGACACCACCGAGCAGGAGATGGCGCGATCGCTACAAGGTTGGAGGAGGCGGCAGAAGCTGCCGCCGGCGGCGTGTTTGGGTTCACCGTCGAGGAGAAGCGGCCGGCGACAAGCCTTGCCGACCGAGAAGAGCTTCGCGGTGAGGAGGAGCAGGCTGAGCAGCGCCCGATCCGGACGAGCCTGCCGGGCGCCTCCCTCCGCCGTCAAGCAGCTTGTCGCGGGAGGAGCCCGCGCCCCGCATGAGAAGACGTCTCCGCAAGGCGGAGAAGTGGCGGGCGGCAAGCGCCCAACAGCCGCCCGCCACCCGGCAGCGCTCCACGCGGCAAGCACCGTTGCTGGAGGGCGCCTCTGCCGCCACAAACAACGGGCGGGGCCTTGGAGCCACGACCTCCGCACCCGCTAAGCGCCCGAGGGAGCCTACTCCTCCAGCTCGTCGCACTGGAGCAGAATTTGACTTCTCCGCCCTCAGCTCCGAGGAAGAAGAGGAAGAGTAAGTTCTTGTCGCTGCTACTTGTAATTCTTCAATTTACTGTTTTTGTCTTATCTCGACTTGCTTCATTCTCGAGCTCTTTCCTTACGCAGGATCTTTGGCTCGAGAGGGCGTCGAAGAGGCCAAGACCCCGGTGGTTGTCGTCTCGTGTGATTCCCACTGTGGCGGCGGGGAGGCACGTCTGAGACTCCCTTGCGGATCCGGCAACCCTTCATCAGAGCAGCCCCAGCTGCCCCAGCGTAAGTATTTGATTCATTTCTTACGGTTAGGTGTGCTTGGGTGCTCTTTCCTCTTGATATCGACTTGCTGAATTATGTTGGAGCAGAGCAGCCTCATCGAGGAAGCACCGGAGGTCACTCGAGTTCTGCTTGCTTCAACTCGCGCCGCCAAGGAGAACTCTCCGCCAAGGGGCGCTCTCCGGCAAGGGAGGCCTCTCCGACAAGGGAGCTTCTCCGACAAGGAGCTTCTCCGACAAAGGGCGATGCCGGCGACCCTCCGTGGTGGAGACCGCAGCAACAGATCCCATTGCAGGTAATCTTCTTGTTTGAAAACCTCCTTGTATTCTCTTTTCTTACATTTCTTCTCTTGAACATTTGCTTGGTGGTTCTTTCTTTCTCGGATCGTCAGATCCATCTGCTGGAGAGCCGATGGAGGCTGAGGCTGCCGGGCGAGGAGGCCTTCGCGGCAACAATGACGACGCCGCCAACATGGAGGAGGAGGCCGGGCGCCGATGGGTCCATGGGCGAGAGGCCGCCAAGGCTCTTGGCGCAGAGGCTGGGAGGGTCGGCGATCGACTGACAGCCCCGAGGCCGCAGGAGCGCCAGCGCTGCCCGACCGCCGATCCCCCCGCCACCGATGCCGCACCAGACTCCGAAGAGCCCCAGCCCGGCGCCTATCTGAAGGCCGGCGAAGGTGTCTTCATCAAGCTTACATGGGCGTCAAGTTCCAGGTCACCGGACGAAGGGGAGACCTTCGACGCGGAACTGCTTGCCTCCGCCGGGCTGTCCCTGGTCGACGCTCCGAGCAGCAGCAGCGGCGAGCCTGAGGAGGAGCAGTTGCTGAAGAGGTTGCTGTCGCTCTACCGCGCCCGACATGCCAAGCTGGAGTCCAGGGAGGCGCTTGTCGCGAGGGCGGGAGCTGACTTGGAGAAACGCGCAGAGGAACTCCGGCGCGCCAACAAGGAAACTCTCCGGGATATAGCAGAAGCGCGAGAGCAGCTTGCTGAGGAGCGCACGACCTTCATCTTGGAGAAGGCCGAGGTCGAGGAGCAGCAGAGGCTTGCTGGCGAGAAGCTCTCCGCGCAAGAAGGTGGTGGCGCAGCGAAAGATCAACCTCGATACCGAGGAAGATCTTGCAGCTTGAAAGCAATCGATTGGCGGGGCACTCCGAGGCAAAGGCGCTGCTGCGGCTGCCGAGACCGCCAAGAAGGTGGAGGCGAGGGTGGCTCAGCTGGAGTCCACCCTCGAGAAGAGCGCCGAGGAGGTCGCCGGGCTGAAGCCTTGGCGAGAAGGACGCCTACACCCTCGGCGGTGCAAGGTCTTTTTGCTGAAAAGATCAAAGAGCTCGACGCCGCCAAGGACTCCAAGGCGGATCTGGGCTGAAGCCAGCCACCACAGCAGAGGCGTGAGCAGGCGCCAAGGAGGCGGGAAGCGGGCCTGCTGGAGAAGATTAAGGCCAATGAGGAGCTGTTGGCGAATGCCGCGACTGCCAGAATGATCTCGAGAGACAGCATAATGCTTTGGACGAGAAGGTCTTGTGGACACCACCGCCGCCATCCATAATGGTGATGGAGCTGGGGATGGTGGATCTTGGGTACTCCAAGCGAGAACCTCCAACCCAGCGCCAAGCTCAGCCTGTTCTTCAAGGCGTGTTGGCGGGTCTCCGGCGGCTCCGGGAGGAGATCCCAAAGCAGCTAGCTGAGGAATCGCGCCAAGTCTGCGCCGGGGCCCTCCAGAAGGTGCTGATGAAGGTGGGCTTCCGCAATCCAGGCGTCAACTTCACCAATGTCCTCAAGTCGCTCCCGCCAAGCGCTGACGTTGAAGCGCTCAAAGCCCTTGTCGCACCCATCGTGGACAGGGTGAGCAAAGTGAAGAGGGTTAATGGCGACCGCGTAGAATAGGCCGCCGAGTTTTATTTTTCCCTTGTCGCGGCAGACCATATTTAGAATACCTTATTAGATCTGCGACAAGTTATTTTGTAATATACTCTATCTTAGGCAATCGAACGCAATGTTATTTCCTTTATTCAATTTCTTCCCTTGTATGTTTATGCCCTACGCTTTCAGGGGACTTGTCGGTGCAAACACCTTTGCCGCGAGCGCCAAGTGCGGAACGTCAGCAGCCTGCTGGCTATGCTGCCTCCGACAAGCAACCTTGTCGCAACTAGTTGCAGCATGCTTGAGTTGTTGAGCGTACTCGAAACAACGTAAGGGCGCAAGCTAGCCGCGAGTTGGTTCCTCCGCGCACGGGTTTTCCATACAAAGTACTATCGTTCGAGGAAGATAACTTGAAAATTTAAAAACTGATTGCTTAAACTTAGCAACTTAGCTTTCGGCTTCAAGAAGCTCTGCCGGAAAGTAGTCACCAGAAACCAACTTCCTCTTCTTGCTCTGTCCTATTGATGGTGTTACAGTTGGTTGAGTCAACTTGAGCACAAAAATTCCTGGTTCCACAGGTAACTTGAGTGCAGCACACTTTGACAGGCCATCAGCAGTATCATTTTGAGCTCTTGGAACATGTTCCATTTGCAGACCTTCAAAGTGCTCTTCTAGCTTTCTCACTTAATCAACGTAGGCTTCCATCAACGGACTCTGATAATCTTTGTTTACTTGACGGACGACAAGCTGGAAGTCACCCCTGACGCTAAGCTTCTTGATCCCAAGGTCCACCGCAATTCTAAGGCCGGCAAGCAAACCTTCATACTCTGCAGTATTATTTGTTGCTTGTTCCTTGGGAAAGTGCATCTGGACTATGTACTTGAGGTGCTCTCCGGTGGGTGCGATAAGCAGCACTTGGCACGGCGCCTTGCAGCGAGAAGGCACCATCAAAGTACATCAACCACTCTTTACTTGCTTCCTTGACGGGGATGCTCTTCTCTGGAATTTCTTCATCTTGCGTTGGCGTCCATTCTGCTATAAACTCTGCCAATGCTCTGCTTTGGATAGTTGAAGTGCTTTCAAACTTGAGGCCAAAGCTTGACAGTTCCAGTGCCCACTCAACAATCCTGCCTGTTGCTTCTGGATTTTGCAATATCCTCTTCAATGGAAAGCGAGTGACAACTGTTATCTCGTGTGCTTGGAAGTAATGGCGCAGCTTTCTCGAGGCCATGAGGAGGCGAAAAGCAACTTCGCACACCAGTACCTTGACCTAGCCCCTGCAGAAGGGCCCGACAAAGTAGACTGGGCGCTGCACCATCCTTTTCGTATCTTGTCGCAATCCTGCGCAGATCCGTCCTTGTCGGGACCAGAGCTTGTCGGTGAAGCCCCCTGCTTGTCGCTGGATGCATCTACCTCGGTTGCCGGCTCATCATCCGCCTCCCTCTCCGCTACTAATGCAGCACTAACCACTTGATTAGTTGCCGCTATATACAGCAGCAACTTCTCTTGTGGCCTAGGTGCGACAAGTATTGGAGTGGAGGACAGGTACCTCTTTCAGTCCTGCAGCGCAGCCTCCGCTTCGGGAGTCCATTTCATCGGACCTGCCTTTTTCAAAATCTTGAAAAATGGCAGGGCGCGCTCAGCGGACTTAGAGATAAACCTGTTGAGAGCGGCCACGCAACCGGCAAGCCTTCTTACATCCTTGACGCGCTTCGGTGCTTCAATCTGCTCAATGGCCTTGATCTTGTCGGGATTGGCTTCAATTCGCCGCTGAGATACAAAGAACCCGAGAAGCTTGCCGGAAGGGACTCCAAACACGCACTTCTCGGGGTTGAGCTTGAGGTTGATCTTGCGCAGATTTGCAAAAGTCTCATCTAAGTCTTGAACCAGAGTTGCTTTGTCCTTGCTCTTGACCACTATGTCATCCATGTAGGCTTCTACATTTTTGTGTATTTGTGGCTCAAAGGCATCATGGACTACTCTTGCAAAGGTTGAACCAGCATTCTTCAAACCGAAAGGCATCCGTATGAAACAGTATGTGCCACATGGTGTAATGAATGCGGTTTTCTCTTCATCGTCCTCTGCCATGAAAATCTGATGATATCCTGAATATGCATCAAGAAACGAAAGCAAATCACATCCAGCCGTGGAGTCAACAATCTGGTCTATACGCGGCAAGGGAAATGGGTCTTTGGGACAAGCTTTATTAAAATCCGTGAAGTCAATACAAAGTCTCCATTTCCCATTAGCCTTGCATACAACTACCGGATTGGCCAACCACGTGGGATGGAGCACTCCTCTGACAAGGCCTGCTGCTTCCAACTTCTTGATCTCTTCTGCTATGAACTCTTAGCACTCCTTTGCTGCTTCCTAACTTTTTGCTTGACGGCCGCGGCGTGAGGACAGACAGCTAGGTGGTGCTCAATTACTTTCACAGGAACACGGGGATGTCGGATGGTTGCCATGCAAACACATCGACATTCACCCGCGAGAAAGCAACGAGCTCGCCTTCCTATTTAGGGTCAAGCGTGGCAGCGATGGTGAAGGTACCACCGGTGCCGTCCTCCTTGGCGGGCACCTTCTTGGTCTTGGTGGAGCTGCCATCATCTTCTTGCACTTGCCGGTGGAGCTCGATGGTGCATCCTCGACGGTAGCGCAGCACTCCGAAGAGGTGCGCTTGCCGGAGTGGGCATCAGAGCTCTTGCCGGACAAAGTGGTCTTCTTCTTCCCCCCGGGAGCTTCATCGGCAAGTGGTTTGCTATCTGTCACAGCTGCTGCATCCCGGTAAATCTTGTCGGCGCAGATCAGCGCATCCTTCTTTTCGCCATGGACAGAAATGACGCTTATCGGGTCGGGCATCTTGAGTAGGTTGTAGGCGTAATGAGAGGCTGCCATGAACTTGGCGAGTGCTGGACGGCCAAGTATCCCATTGTAGGGCAATGGGAAATGAGCAACGTTGAATGTGACCCTCTCAGTCCTGAAATTTAGCTCACTGCCAAATGTTACTAGCAGTGTGATCTTCCCTTTCGGCTTGCTCCTTCCTGGGTTGATTCCTTGGAAAGTGCCAGTCTCTTCGAGCTCGCTGTCACGGATTTGAAGCTTCTGGAGCACTGCAGAGGAGATCAGGTTTAGGACGGCCCCGCCGTCAACCAACATCTTGGTGACCTTGAGGTTGCGGATAGTTGGTGAGACCAACATCGGCAAGCACCGACCGCAGTTATGCGATCAGGGTGGTCCTCAATGTCAAAGATGATGGGCGTGCTGGACCACTTCAGAGGTTTGTGCGACTCCACGGATGGTTCTGCTGCATTGACCTCTCGCATCCACTGCTTGAGTTGACGGTGCGAGGAATGCAGAGAAGCACCTCCGTCAACGCAAAGAACCTCTGTTGCCTTCTGAAATTCTTGCTCGTCAGCTTCGTCTTCCTCCATATCTTCATCATCTTCTTCATCTTCGTCCTTGTCGCGGCCGCGGGGAGGTCTGTCTCCTTGTCGCTGCTTTGCCTTGCCGCGTCGCCCTCCCCGGCCGGGTCTCTTCTTGTTAGCTGCCCCTGCACCTTCCTGGGCCTTCTCCTTGTCTCGCCGCTCGTACTCGCTTTCTGCGCAGTTCAACAAGCTGCTCGACTTTCTTGCAGCTCTCGAGGTCGTGGCCCTTAGTGCGATGAATCATGCGATCTTGCTTCTTTGGAGCTGTCACCTTGTCGGCGGCGCGACAGCTTGGCGGACGATGTCGTGGCAACCTCCTTGCCGAGCCACCAACCTTAGCCTTGCAGGCGCCACCCCCATTGCGGACTGCTTTCGACAACTAGTACCTCCTTGTTCTTCTTCCTTCGTTGTTCCGCTGCGGCTCTTCCTTGCGGGCGGTCTCCTCCTTGTCGATTCTGCTCCCACATTCTCTCTGAGTCTTCTTCCCTCCTCGGTAGCGTGCACACTTGTCGGCTAGGGCGTGAAGCTCGGCGGCGTCTTTTACTTTGCACATCGCCATTTCCTCCCTCATCCTGCGGTTCAGCACATTCGATGGAGCAGCGCTGATCACTGTGGCGGGGTGGGCGTGCAGGATGTTGTAGTGCACACGATGAATCTCTGGATGAACTTGCGAGGACTCTCCTTCCTTACAGGCAAGCGGTGAAGGTCACTCTCCACGGCCATGAGGCTTGTGGCACTGTGAAGGCGCCAACAAACTGATGGCACAGATCTGCCAAGAAGATATTGAACTGTCCGGCAAGTGCATGAGCCAAGATCGGCGTTTGGCTTGAGCACCGGAGGGAAGTAGTTGGCGAGGATCTTGTCGTATCGTCCTCCCGCAGCTTGCACCGCAATGGTGTGAATCTTTGAGAACTCCGATGGGTGTGTCCTGCCATCATACTTCTCGCGCGTCGGCTTGAAGTTTTTCTTGTCGGACCCTTGGACTTGCCGCGGTGACGGGTGAACGCAGGGCAACCTACGCGTCGGCAAGTCACCTGGTTCTTCTGGCGCATGCATATCGATAGTGGGCCCGGTAGCGCTGGTCGGATTGACGCTTGGCGCTTCCCTTGGCGCTTCGATGCGGGTTCGGCGTCTTCTTCTTGTCGTTCCTTAAGAACTTGGCGCTGATCACGGCGAGCTCGTGGATCCGACGACGCGATGGAGTCATTGTCGATGTGGATCCGAGGCTGGTGATCTTAACCTTCGGGAAGGGAGTGCATAGTGGTGTCACCCCGCAGGTCTCGTCGCCACCGGCTCGTGTCTTGTCGCCGCGCCTTGCTGGGGCGCAGTTGGTTGCAGCGAGCGTTGCCGTTAGCAAAGCCGATGAGACTTTGGATTGTGGCCCTCCATTAAATCGACCTTGTCGGCCGTTGGAGGTAGTCTAGAAGGAGCTGAGCTCTCGCCAAGGCTTCCGCTGGAGTGGTGGGTGGCAAAGGCGTGCGGGCGAGGAACGGATGTGCTCGGACTCTAACCAAGTTAGGAGGTAGCATCCGCCTAAGCGACCATACTCCGCTCGTCCGGCATCTTTGGCGTGCATGCGGATCTCGAGGGCCTCGGGAACCTCCAGCTTGGCCTTGATCCAACGAGCGTATGGTGCCGCGAGCATCATGACGCTGTCGGTCCCGCGCCTCCTGAGAAGGACGCGGTGCGGATTCAGACGCCGAAGCTTGCGGCACCCTATGGGAACTGCTGCTACTTTTGTATGCCCGTGAATCATGTGAGAACCATCGTAATTGTTGCTGAAACAGATGCGTCCTCACTAGTTTTTTCATGAATATGGCATGGTAAGACATAAGTTGTCACGGTTTATCATACGAGCAGTGTGTGTTTTGATGAAATAGAGCACTCGTTCGAGAACCGTGCGCTGACGTATACATAAGTACTTGTAAACACTGTTGGTGCTACCCCACTTGTCAGCAGTTGTGCAAAACACGGCACATTGGCTCAGCTCGCTTCAACACTAGGCTATCGACCAGCTAACAATCAACAATCTGCTGTCTGACATATAAGCAACTATGTATCTTGTTACAGTGTGTCGGGGAAGCTGGTCGTGGCCCACGAACACCTATGGGACCGAGTCCCTTGTGGTTCGGAGGGGGGCGGTGATTGCACAAAGAGCGGATCGAAGCGATGCACACGAGCAGATTTACCCAGCCGGAGCTCTCCGGAGATAATACTCCTACTGCTGCTTGGTTGATTATTTGTGTTCTTGCTAGGGAGCAATGGGAGCTACAAAACCTAGCCTGAATGAGTGTGGTCTCGAGTGAGTCGAATGAACTAAGCCGGAGCTGAACCGAACCCTTTCTACGTTGCACTTGGGCCTCCTTTTATAGGCACAAGGGCTCACCACAGGTGGCAAGTAGAAAAGGGTAAAATAGTAAAAACATAGGTTGGTACACCGCTTTGTAAAGTGTACAGTGATCTATACCTAACTCTGACGGCAAGGGACAAGAGTCATAAATGCCCGTCTCAGTCGCCTGAACAGTGTAACAGGGACCATCAAGTGCGCCTCCATTTGCCATGATGGTAGCTTGTCAGCGCCGCTTATCGTCGCTCCCTGCTGGCTGCACAGCCCATTGACACGCGTGTTTTGGAAAGCCCCATGGCGACACGTTGGCGGGTGAGCTGGAGCGGAGATGAAGAGAGGTTCCCTGCCGCGGCAAGCGCTTTGCCGCGGCAAGGTCCTTGTCGCGCTCGGGAGCTTGTCGCTCGCCAAGCCTTCCCGGCAAGCTCCTCTTGCCGGGGTCTCGCTTTCTTCGTGCCTTGAGTGGTCTTCCCGACAAGCTCCTCTTGCCGGGGCCTTGATTACTTTGTTCTCGAATGGCTCCAAAGGAGCCGCTGAGGATCTTGGCGGTCACCAGGACAGCCCTGCCACGGGGTGCTGCGACTGTCCGTGCATGAGTTCGGTGGTACTAGGGTACCCCTACTCTAGTACACCGACACAGTGGTTCATGTAGTTAATTGAGGCCACAATGTAATAAATTCCAAACGTTCAACGCTAGTCCAGCGCTCATGTGGAACACTCACATTAAACTCGTCTTCATAAAAATCTTGAAAAGCATAAGTTAAGCACTTTTATACATCTCAATGATTCATAGAACATAACAAACATATACTAGTTCATAGCAAAAGACAAAGTTGTGAGAAGGTTTACAAATCAGGAAAAAACAAGCAAGGCTTCTCTGAGCAAAGGGCCTCCCGGCAGGCTTAAATTTCCTGGAGTTCACTCTAGTTTTTTCTTGTTGCCACCATCCAGGGTTAGGTTCTGTCATTCTAGAATAACCAATTATAACTGTGGTCTCAGCTGAATGCTGAATTGAACCATGAAGTGTACTCACCAGGTGAAATTCTTGTGCATTCCACTAAATTTAAGCACCGCTATTTGCAGAAATAAGCAGACCCCAATGCCTCTTGTCCGTGCACCTGTCCAAAAAACTGCCGTGCAGCCATTCCAGCTAGTCCTCGGTCCTTGGATGAACTGGTAGAAAGTGCATTCCGGACTAGGATGCAGTTGTTTTCGCTCGTCCCTGCACTACAATCAGGAAGTAAAACGTACGAATCAGCTTCTTTTAGATTGCATTGGTCATTCTACCTTAGTTACTACCAATGTAGGGATACCTTGAAGACGGGAGGTTAGACGACGGCAATGAGGGATAGCCATCTCATTTTGCGCAGTTGTACTAAAACTGAGGTGTGTGCTTTTGATTGCGCGGACAGACATCCTGAAACGATATGGAGACAGACATCCCTGTTTGCGCAAATACGAAATACAGTTATTTAAACAGTGACAGATATTACTACTTTCCCCCGTTTCCTCTTAGAACCAAGTCCTAGATTCATGCTACAGCTTTCCCACTTTCTTCCCTGTTTGAACCAATGCTTTGAGTTGACTGTATGAACTAGCTTTACTTGTAATAATAGTAGAAGTCTAGGTGGCTTTGGAACAGCGGACGGAAGTAGAAAAGGATCCACACGAAGGGGGAACAGCTGGGGGAGTAGAGCAAGGCAGGTTTCGAAGGAATATATACCTGAGGGTCATTGGCATGTGGCAAAGACGGCGTCGGAGGCGCATCTTGGCCACAATACATGAGGAGGAAGAAGGGTCGGAGGCCCTCCCGAGCCGCCCTCTCGGAGAGAGCAGCCGCACCGCCCGATCGGGACGTGCGGCCAGCCGTTGGACTCCTCCCTCGCCGCCGACGACAGCGTGAACGATGCACCTACACCCCCTGCCCCGGTCGAGGTTGTCCGCCGGATTTGTGACCAGCCGTGAGCAGAGAGAGAGAGTGTGGCCACCTATGTCTTGCTTAGATCTGGAGAGCATGAGAGAGTGAACGAGAGGAACCCTAGTAAAGCAAGCGCTAAGGCTCCTGCTTTTATATATAGTGGAGTGATTTTGTTGTATCGGCTTCAAAAAAATGCGCTCCTACGTGTACCCGTGAGTGAGTGTGAGAGAACTAGTGCGTGCGTGCACCGCTTCTCTTTGTGAGAGTACAATATATACTATGCCCAAAGAACGTTCGCCGCAAGAGTAATAATTTAAGTGTGTGACCTGTGGGCTAAAATAATATGTGTGCGCCGTCTTTTGCTTCTTAGAAGTTCTGAGGGTAGGGTGTGAAGAGCACATATGTGCGTGACGTCTACCTGCAGATAGACGATGGGTGCCACGTGCGAGTCTGCGAGAGGACTCAGGAGAGTTGTGACTCGTGAGGGTGCATGTGCGTGAGAGAGAGAGGGGGCACGTATCAATGCAATGCATGTGTCCGTAAATCATTATCCGACAAACATTCGCCACAAGCCTTTTCCTGATGAACGCCGTAAGAACCGTTAGATCGGCATCCGACAGTGTCAGCTTTGCCATGTCATTTAACAGAACAGCCACTCCTCCTACAGACAAATCTTCCACGTGAGTGTTAGCAACTGTATGCTCCCTCCATTCCGAAATGAAGTGCATATAGCTTTATTGAAAATTAGAACCTCACAAAGTTTTACCGAGTTTTCGTGTACCAAATTGCACATGTAGAATACCCTGTATATATATCATTTCATTCATCTGAGGTAACTATAAAGATGGGTGAGGAGTCTACAAAGAAAGACCATCGTATCACCCGCAACAATTTCAACCATCCTTTAGTGTCGAGGAATATCATAGGAACTCTATATGATATGATTTTTATAGGATTTTTTTCCTTTAGAGCCAATTGGTTCATAGGAATAGATTCATATACTCTACATTTCAAAGGAAATAAACATGATATCATTTCAATAGCTTTAGAGCCACTTGGTTCATATGAATGGATTCCTATACTCCCTTAATTTCAAAGGAAAATAAACATTAGCGTATATTCAATAGAAAAGTTCCTATGATATGAACCAAATTACATCTCTTTACTAATCCCTCCTCATAGGAATTGAGATACATGTCATCTCTAGATTCAATAGAAAAGTTCCTATGATGTGAACCAAATGACATCTCTTTTCCAATCCCTACTCATAGAATTGAGATCCTCCATGTCATCTCTTTCCCTACAACTTCCATGTATACATCTTCTATTCCTAAATAGATAGTACAACCCACTAGTAGCTTTTTTCCAAAACATGCAACTATGGCACAAGAACTATATAGTGTGCCAATAACTTTGAAAGATGGTCGCTGGATGAAGCTAACCCGACAAAGGCGAGAGATGGGCAAATCCGAGCACTACTGGCCGTTGGATATCATCAACATTCCACCAGATCTGCCACATGTACAATTTAGAAGACTCCATGGTTGAACTTAAGCATAATGTACAAACCTCAAAACACAATCACTTCTCCTTTTTTCTAGAATCTTCTGTATCATAATTAATTATTTTTTCTAAATGAATTGCCATTATTTGTTTTTTACTTTATGATTTAGAATGCACAACCCCATGAATCTTAACATTTATAAAACTAATTGATTTTGAATGAGATGAACTATAAGAACTAAACAAACATCTACATCATGCATATATGACTCAAAGCTTTACATGCTATAGTGTGTATTTATTCATAATTTGGTTTCGAAATCTCATGCGTTCAATACATGTGTACCTTACTAGTTTTGAGTAGAGTAGCAAATTTCACGCGGCCCCGGGTATATCAAAATGAAGGGCCCATGCATCATTGCCTTTCGGTAGAACCTACGCCCACAATTTTTTGTACGTGCTATATCTCCACTGGTCCCCGAACCCAAAATGCAGCCTCGTTCCCGTAAAACCAAGCGGCCCACACATATTTAAGGCGTCGACTCGAACCCGTTTACTACGACGTGGCCCCGCACGCCATAGTACTCCTACAAACCCTACCGCGGCACTCATCATCGGTTTTCTTCAAGAGGACGAGGGAGAAGCCGATTTGTAGTGGAGGCGCTTTCAAAAAAAAAGGATCTGTAGTGGAGACCCCTACCCTAGGGTGCCCTAGGTAGCTGCCGCACGCATCATTCTTTATGCTCTTGCGCGCTAGATTGAAATGATGGTTGCTTCGTCCGTCCAGCTTAATGCGGGAAAGGTGGGGCTTTGTGATTTGACCCCTCATCGCTCATTTTCTACTACTGCGGCGCTACGACCGGGGTGCCTCCAATTCCAACCGCTGCTCCGAACTGTAATTTGGTGCATCGCACGTGGAACAAGACGGTGGATGAGCCACATGTCTGCCAAAGGGGTCCTGTTAAGTGTGTCGCCATTTGGTGTGCGGACTGACCCTGCTTGAGTTGCTACGCCAACACGACAGGAGCAGCCTACCACTTGGTTTTGCTCCTTGGTGAATCCCGACTATATTGATCTAAAAAGATACGTGCTGAACTACCCTCTCTGTCTCGGTTTTTTATTTGTAGGCGTCTCGGTTTATAGGGCCTGCACGTAGTTCTAGGTCATCGATTTGGCTAACTAAATATGAGTTACTATGTCATAAAAAGTATATCATTGGATTCTTATTGGTTGATATGTGAAGAAACAAGAAACGAGGTAGAAGTTAATGCACCGTGCCTTAGTATTTTGGGATTATTTGGTTTTCGTAAGATGACTTACTCACCTAGACGGAGGGAGTAGTTGTATTTAAAAGTCGAGGGCGGGGCTTTTCCTGCATGGTAGGCGGGGCAGTTCCGCCCAGTCTGTTCGACAGAGATGCGAGAAGACGAGGGAGTAGGCTGCTGCAAATGTAGGACTGTGTGATTTGACAGCGAGTTACTGCTGGACAGTTGGGGTCCGTGATTTGACTTGCCATTATCATTTTAACTTCGGCGCTATGACCGGCGTGAGTCTCCCGAGTCCTGACCACCTCCATACAGGTGCCTCTCCCAATGCTCCACCATGTAGTAGTAGAGGCTGGCTCTTGCATGAGAGCCCACTTCTCCACTTTTTCCTTGCCTCTCTTTCCTCCACATATGCAAAAATGCCATGTAAAGCGCACTATTGTACTTACTTGCTCCTACAGGTGCTTAAGCTTGTTACATAGGCATAAAGTCTGATGTGGCAAGTTAATCAAGAAGAGAGAGACTAATTTGGTGACCCAAGGAAGAAACGGTGCTAAGCGCATGTACCTAGGTGAAAAGACCATTTTGAGTCTATAGCTAATTAAATGAAGCAAACTTAGAAACACCATTTCATTGGAAGAGGTCACTCCTTGGCAAATGCAATAAATACTAGTACTCCCTGTGTCCCATTATATAAGGACGTTTTTGACACTACACTAGCTAGTGTCAAAAATGTTCTTATATTATGGGACAGAGGGAGTACGAAGAAAGAGATAGAGAGGAGTAAAAAAATACACTTATAGCCAACCTTGTTGTAGTATGAGTGACTAAGTGATGACTATGTATGACATGCCAACATCAGATAGCTAACGCGCCATGTTAAATCTCCAAGGGCGCGACCGCGCGAGCGACGCGACGGTCGTGGTAGGCGTGACTATGATACGGGCTGCTGGCAGCCCTTGGATCTGAGATCAAACGGTCGCATGCTAAGTTGCTGAAAATTTTAAGAATAACCCTCCAGGATAGGATATTCACCCATAGGTCTAGAACCACACCATGCAACCGTTCGATCTCAGATCCAAGGGCTCTCAGAAGCCCGTATCATGGGAGAATGGAAAGCCACTACCCTGTCGTTCGCACGCTGGCAGTTCGCTCCTACTCGTCCCCGCCCGTCCTTTAATACTACGGCGGTTCGCTCCTAGTCGTCCCATCCATTCACATTACGGTAGTTCCACTAATCCTAACCCTCCTCCCAAATCCATGGCGTCCCAAATCTCCCCGATCGGCGGTGAGTACAAGGTTAGAACCATCACCGGCGATGAGTTCGACGTCATCTACACCCGTACTTCCACGACGGTGAAAGGATGCCTTTCTCGCTTCGGACGCATGTTCGAAAACTCACATGATGAGTGGGTCGCTGGGCTAGATGTTGAGTACACCATAGTCGTGGGACGAGATAAGGATCTAAAGGACAAAGAGAGGAAGAAGCCCACCGTGATCCAGGTTTGCGTACATAACATTTGCTTGGTCTACCACATATGCCATGCCGATGTTGAGTGCCAGGATTTTAAGAACTTCCTCGAGGACAAAACAGTCAAATTCGTTACTATAGACTTTAAGAACGACAAAGAAGTCCTGCGTCGGATAGGCCTCGTTGTAGGCAACCCCTTCGACCTCCAAAAGAATCGATTGGTGCCCTCTCGTCAGCCTTCAATGCTGACCCTGGCAGGAGCCATGGTTCATCCTTCATACGGTAAACTGGAGAAACCTCATTACACGTTTCATCATCATGCATGGCAGCGGAATGTACTAGATATAGACCACATCCAGTACGCTGCAATGGATGGCCACCTTTGTTTCAATATCTACAAGGGTTGGATGAAGAGCAATAGCCAAGTTGGCGGTTCAAGCAAAGAAGTATCGGCCAAGAGGAAGAGGGACAAGGATGAAGTCGAGGACGTGGACGAGGACTCCGATTAAGGTGGCAGTGTTGTTGCTCATGGTGGGTCTAAACTTCTAATGCAGTGTCTACCGGATTAGTGGCATAGTTTAATTTCAGGTGTGCTTAGGTTAATTTGAGGGGTGTGTTGTGCTGAGCCCCCAGCAGAACTATGTAATGTTTCTTCTCGTTACTTTAACTCTTCAGTATGTACATACTAGTACTAGTATTTCTTTAATAGAATTTAGCACCCCAATTAAGCACGTACTAGCTTTTTTAATAGTACTATATGCATAATTTGGCGACGAGCGCTCTCTATATGTACCACCTTTTTTAAAAATTTCAATTTTTGCTCCATGGCGCAATCCATCGATAGTGGAGTACTACTGTACAAAAGTATACATTTTTTAAAAGGCTAGCATACTATTCATCACATATATATAGCCAGTTAAATTTTCAACCTAGAACGACATGCATGCCATGTAGTAAACCGATACGAAGGAAGTATAGTAAAAATGAGGTGATTTTACCGAGCGATCGGCGGGGGAGCATGGCCTGTCATGCGGTCCCACGTGTCATGATGTACCAAGGCAATGTGCGTGTCCCTCTTGAGGCAGAAGCAATACTAGTACTCCTACATGGTTTGAGATGATGTCGAACCGAAGTGTGAAATAAAGGTTGCTTCGTCCGTCTGGGAAGGTGCGGCATTGTGATTTGACGTCTCATTGCTCATTACTACTACAGGGCCGGTACGAGTGGGGTGCGTCCCCCCTGCTGTTCTGCACTATTATTTGGTGCTTGACACGTCGACCCGGTTGCTATATGTCCCACATGTCGGCGGCAGGAAGTAAAGAATTCATGAAAGGGAGGGTCGACGGAGGATTATACTACAGAATTCATGAAAGGGAGCGACTTAGTTTTGGAAAAATCTGTTTTTACGGAGTACGTACCCACTAGGGTTTATAGGGCTCATCTAAAAAACATTCGTTTTTCTGTTTGGTAAGTCTCAATTCTACTATACTAGTAGTAGTACCATTACATGTTGGATTTCGAGGTGCGTTAGATCACCCGATGCAAGTAGTGTCAAGAGGAAACCAATGCACGTACAAGTTCATGGAAATTTAGTGGTCATTCATGCATTCGTTCTAATTAATGCCTCGGTAAACATAACTTCTTGAGAAAAACGAGCGTACTGTGCAAACTACGAAATTAATTTGACCACTCACCGTCTACCTTGGTTGGAGAGATTTTGAAATTGAGCCATAAAGTTGAAAGGAGGGAGTAGTAACTTTTGTCTCGATTACTATTTGTGGCCTTGTATAGATGCAAATTTTTTTTTATAGTGGCCTTGTATAAGTAAATAGAGGGAGTACTAACCATAGTACGTAGTAGGGACGAGGAGTAAACGGAGGGAGTAGTAAAAATCTCTCCTCGTGCTGCGAGCCACCGCGCGCGTGGGCGAGGGAGCGGGCGTAAAGGCGTACAGTAGTACTCCTAGTAAGCTTCACCTCATCCTGCGAGCCACCGCGCCCGTGGGCGGGGGAGACGGCGTACTAAGCAAGTTTCTCCTCGTTCTGCGAGTTGATGGGACAAATCAAAAGTACTCCAGTGTATAGAGCCTTGCCTCTAAGGTAGGCCCCACATGGTTTGCCTCTTTTTTCAATTTAACATAACGCGTCAAGTCCCAATTTGTTTGTTCACCCGTGGTAGACGATCCTCCCTTCATCAAGTGGACAACCAGTACACGTGCCAAATTACCACGTGGGCTGCATTTTTCGTACATAAATGAGCTCCACCGTGTACCCGCGCGGGTGTGGTTGGGAAAGAGACGGGAGTACGTGCGCCATGAGCCCTCTTCTCTTCGTGCATGTCCCCCAACTACATGGGTGTGTGTTAGAGAGATACAAACCTAGACATAATGCGTCGTCCATCCCCATGCCTCCGCCCGGTCCGACCATCAGTCACCACCACGGCACCACGCCCCACTCCTCCTCACCTTATCTCTCATATTTCTCCCTCCATTTTTACATACAAGGGGCCACTATCAAAATTACAATTTGCAGATATACAAGGCCACTAACACTAATCGATGCAATATTAATGGTGTTTGCCTCGTGGTACTACTACCTCTGTTCGGGTTTATTGGTCCCCATTGTATTTCATGCCAAATTTTGACAATAGATTAAACTAAGAAAATATTCACGCATGTCACCAAACATTATATTTTTCAAAACTATGTTCAAATACGAATCCAATGAGATAATTTTTCTTGACATGCATTAACATTTTGTTAGTTAAATCTTTAGTCAGAATTTGGCACAAACTATAAAAGGGACCTATAAACCAGGACGGAGGTAGTAGCAAAGGAGGACATTAATTATCCCTTGCATGCATGCGGGAGTTTGTAAAAAAATGCATCTTGATGTTGTGTGCAAAGCACGGGCATCTTGCTAGTCCATGAAAACAACACATGGCAAAATTCCATGGTGAATGAGGGATTTGAATCTGTTGGGAGGGGCTATTTGGATTTTGCCCGGGGTAGCCAAAATATTGGCGACCCTTTTGTACACCGGTGCCTTTGCCACCGATGAACGAGGAACGACTCGGGTGCTCATGATGTCATGCATCCTCCAGCGCGCACGTTGGAGACGAGCTCGCACGAGCTGTGTTTTTTTGTCCCACAACACCGCCCGAGCCGCTCGCAGACCGACCGGCGACCTGCAAATTACGCCATCCAACCGTAGCCGCACACATTATGACACCAACTCAACCAACCAGACAAAATTCACGCAAACACGTAGACAAACTGATATTTCATATGAACAATGACGGAAATCATATAAAATACCGGATTTTCACACAAACATGAAGGATTTCATTACATTCAAATGAACTACGCGGTGCTAGTTCTGGACAGCACAGGTATATAATACCTGGCCTAAATGGTCGCCCGCCGATCGATTTGTGTTCCTCATGTCCGGCAGCACGATCACCGGACTGCCGGGAGCCCCAGAGGTATATGCTTCAGCGCAAAGGACGGCTCGCTTCCCCACTGCCCAACTGATATCATTGGCTGGTGCCGAAGATGATCGTGGCCGGCACCGGTTCGAGTTCATCACCGGCCACTACTTCGCCATGGCCGGCACCGGCTCGAGTTCATCCTAACAATCCCCTCTTCCATGGAGCCCATGCGGGGTTGTCGAAGGTCCTCGCAACAAAAGGATTCGGCAAGACACCTGCTGTGTAAGCCGGCGTCACCTCCGCGGTGGACTTCATGGGACCCAAGCGGTGGCGGCCTCCCGTGTTCTACTTCTCCTCGATGATGGCGGCGGACGCGGAGACGCTGGCCACCAACTCGTCGCTCTCCGTGCACCCGGCTTCTGTCGCTGCCTGCATGGCGCGGCCGCCGGCATGGGAGTCTCGGCCACAGAAACGAGAGACGCGGTACGAGCCGGCAGCGAGGACGGCAGCAACGACGCCTGTGTGCCGCTCCTCGTCGAGCTAGCCTGGAGCGGCGAGTTCCTGAACCGCGCGCCGGCTTGGGGCAGCAACTGGCTCCGTCGGGCGAGCGGAGGGAGGTGGATCAGCGAGCTGCATAGCTCGTATCCGGCGGGCTACCCAGCCGGCTTGGATGCGGAATAACTACTCTTCGTAAGCGATTGTAAGAGTGGAGAAAATGGTGGAGGAGATAGGGGAGCAGCGGAGGTGTGCGATTCTTGGCCGGCGTTTGGCCTTGTTTAAATAGGAGATTAAATAGACGGCGGACGGGAGGAGCTCGGCCGGCATTGCATTTAACGCCGGCCCGGTCATGAACGGGCGTGTGTCCAGAGTGGGTTTCTCGGCTTCCACACGGGCGGGTTTCATGGAGGCGTTTGAATGCGGCACGGAGGCGTGTTCAGCGGGGCGTGCCGCGAGTGGCGTCCTCGATTCTGACCTAGGACACCGTGTTGTTCTTCCACTGACATGTGGGCTATTTGGGTGCATGGCCTGCATGTCGCTGACCAACGCAGCAGCAGCGCTGGCGAGGAACCTTTGGTGGGCCAGGGCGGTCAGAAGCGGGCATTTCATAAACCGATGATTGTTCATTGAGTGTGACATCATCTTTTTCATGTAGTTAAGCCTACTATGTTGATAGCCCGTTCGATATGTTGTGATTCATAAAGACTGATGCAAACATCAATGTTCTGCTTATCACAGATAAGATTGATTAATACCCGTAACAATCCATGTCCTTAACAAAGGGTGCATGCACGTATAGGTTGAGCATGTGTATTGCGTCGTGTGCTGTGTGCATGCAGGCGTGCGAGTGTTGCGTGCGTGCAAGGTGCGTTTCAGTGTTGCATGCATGGGTGCGTACGTGCGTGTGTTCGTGAGTGCATGTGTACGTGTCAGTGTTGCACGCCAGCATGCGTGCGTGTGTATGTTATGTGTACGTGTCAGTGTTGCACGCCTACATGCGTGCATGTCTTGCTTGCGTGCATGTGTACGTGCGGGGTGAGGCTACATGTCAGTCGACTGACTTTTTCATCTCTGGTCATTAGCTTTTCCAGCCCCTGGATACGAAATCAAGGGCCTCAGTTTATCATCAAACTCCCCGAGCCGCCACCACCATCGGCGAACCGCCCGCCCCGCCGCCCGCTGCCAGCCCGCCTCCTGAAATCACTCCCCACCGCTGGTCCGCCGGACCGCCATCCTCTAACCCCCTCCCCCGCTGAGCTTTTTCTCCGGGATCCCCACCCAACCGCCCAATGAACGCCCCCAACCACGGTGACTGCCATCCAGAGGTCTCACGACTTGAATACCCACCGACCACTAGTTTATTACCATTTCGTCCTTCATATCTGTGGCGACGGGTGGGCCCTATGGTAATGTGCGCTGCTGAATGTGGACCATTTGACTGGTCAATTGATCATGTTATCTACAAATTACGGAGCTGTATGGTGAGCCAGTGACCGTATGATCACCCTAAAATGTACTCCTATTTTATTAACACAGTACAAACTCAAACTACCATTTCTTTCTTTCGTATACGGGCTGATAGGTGGGCCCCATGGTTACGCACCCCGATGGTGCAAAACTAGTTGTGTCGTTTGACTGGTCAATTGATTGTGTCATCAACAAAATATGGAGTTGTACGGGTGAGCCAGTGACAGTATAATCATGACATGTATTTGTTTAACATGGTACAGACGCAAGGGCTCATATATACGCGCAAGCACTCACCGCTATAAGCGCACACACGCGAACCCTACCCCTATGAGCACCTTCGAGAGAGTGGGCCAGCATATATGATCTTGAGAATTTACGAAGTCACCATAGGTGCCTCGTAGTCAAGTGGAACATCTCCTCCCACTGAACGTACATCGCCGGAAAATACTGAAATTAACACAAGATAAATGCGAGCACCGGGGACTTTAACCTTGGTGGGCTCATGAAACCACTGTCCTCTAACCATCCAACCACATGTTGGTTAGCACGACAAAATGTATGTGGTGACCGTGATGAGCTTATTCTGAAGTCCAGTGACCATATCGTGCTTTCGCTTCAAATACAATGACCGTAAGTGTCATCAACAAAATACGGAGCACGCATCAAATGCAAAGTTCGTCAGTGTCATCAACAAAATATGGAGACGTATCGTGAGCTAGATACCGTTGTACTATTGTATATGCTTATTTTCTTAGTGGCCGATTGCGTGTGTGGTGTGGTGGGCACATCATTTCTAGTTGTGGTGGATCAACATGAAGACTCATGGGTCGGTTCCATCCTGCGCCACATATAGGTTGGACCGAGACGTGTTATACGGAGACCCATGTGGAGGACTCGCGTACAACACGAATGTACCAGAGTCACGGAGGACTCTATCCCCACTGGTGATAAGCCGTCTACATATGATTTGTAACCCTAGGCCCTTAGTATGTTATACAAGCTTGGGGCTAGTTAAATCGATAGTATACACACACGCACAATGCCGGTATTCACGTGTACTTTGTACACACCCCTATCACTAATATACAGATACCAGGAGTAGGCTCTTTCTTCAACTGCAAGGGTCCGATCCGAACTAGGGTAAAACTTTGCCTCAGATACCATTCAGCCTAATAGCCAGGGATATCCTATCAATGATATGATGAAATCATATCTGCCAACTACTATTAGAGAGGTGTGTCGGGGGGCAATGTGCGAGAGAGGCCTAAAGATAATGTGCGTATGGGAGACATGTAGGCACATATATGTGCGTATCTGAGGCTAGTAGAGACCGTGCATGTGTATATATGCATGTGAGAGAAATAGTGTTTTCCAACTGAGATTAGTGAAAAGAGTGGTACATAGTAGTCGAAAGAGAGAGAGAGAGAAACAAAGAGAGCATGTGTGTGAGACACCCCGACACCCTGAGAGAGATTGTGAGCATGTGTGAAAGAGAAATGCCGATGCATATAAAGTGTGTGCACTTATGCGTTAGATAGAGAGATATATAACACGTTTTTGAGAACGGGGCGAGTCATAGTGCATCTACGTGTAAAAGGCGGTTCTACGCATTAAATTAAAATATAAATGGCATTATTATTTTTGGATGAGATCATGAATTTTGCAAAATTGGGTATGGACGAAAATCGGTCTATCAGACACCCATACTCTATTGAATTCTAGCATGTGCATGTGTTTATTTCATATTATCGGTCCATAGAGTGAGAGCGTTTTGAAATACAGGAAATGGATGCTTTTGCAATTCATATATAAACATTAATTAGTGCACTCCATGTTGTTAGTGTGAAGCACTTTATACATTTGTCACTTGCATGGATACATTCCAAATTGCTAGCTACGAAATAAAATACATGTCGAATTCAACATAAAGGGGGTTTCAAAGATTTGAATTCATAGGAAGTGCATTCATCTATTTGAACCCGAGATAATGGCAATTGTAAATCAGATGTAAAAGGGGGCATCAATCTTTGTTGTGAGTTTGAACATGCTATATATATTCATACGCATATCTAACTTTTTTTTTGCAACCAAGGAGATTATACCTGGAACCATGCATGAACTGAGGTAAGTTGCATATTTTTAAATATATACGTGTACAATGTATATTAAAATGTACCCCTCCATTCCAAAATAATCGTAGCTTTAGGATTTTCAAGAGTAAAGATTTGTGAAGTTTGACAAATCCTTAAAGTTCAATTCAAGAGAACCAAAAACGTTAATGCTTCCCAAATATTGAACGAAGTGCCAAATAGGCCTCTGGTCACCCGAAACCGCGCGAGACTAATGTTTTGGCGGTAGGAAAGTACTGTCCTGACTCTGGACCGTGTAGCATATCGGCCCGATGTCCAAAGGTGTAAACCGGGGTAGGTTTGTAACTTGACCAAGACACCAGTATCAACCGCCTCCGAGAAGCATTCATATGCCGTGGGCGCCTAAACACCCATGCGCTCGGCTGAAATCTATCCCGCCCACATTTGGGACACCTGACATGACTGTCCTACCCCCAACCCGAAATATGTCTGAAATTTTAGATGGGGGCAAAGTTTGTTACTTTCCCCAAATTTCAAACAAGCGCGTCCTCAAACCGAAACATTGTTCCCCATTAGTTCCCCGCCTCCCTCCGTTTCCCCATTCATACTTCGTGGGCGCAAAAACGCCCTCTCCACCAGCCGCGAAACCCCAGCCTCCTCCGTCCTCCACCCCATAGCGGCCAATCCACCGCCGCCCTCCTCCATCACACCGGAGCCGGTACCGTGTCGTCGTCGTCCAACGCAACCGCAACCGCAACGCCCTCAAGGACTTAGCAGATGAAACCGAGGCAGAGCTGCCTCCACGACACCGACGCCGACGTGCGCCGTACCAGAACAACTCCGACCACATCAGCCTACGCCTGACTACTTTGCCTCCATTATCGCAACCGTCCACCGCACCGGAGCTGTTCCCGCTACGCCGTCGTTCGCCGCCTCGGATCTGCTTCCCCGCCGCCTACAGACGGCCACCGCACCACACTCAACAACTTGGCCATGGGTTCGTCCAAGGCCGCACCGTCCCCCACAACTTCTGGTTTCCGGCGAACAACAAGATCGTCAGAAAAACAGAAGGAGGACACAGCACTGCCAGCAGAAAGAGGTACTCCTCTTCCCTTATTCATGCAAATCTTATGTCTCCGCTCGCACCATATTCATCCCACGAAAGAAACTAGTTGAGCGCTTCTTACTGCATCTTCTTCGTGATACTAAATGCACAAGGTTTCCTCCCTTTTACTATTTCACCTTTTCTAGAGGTCAGTAGCTCGCCTGGATTTCAATTCAGGGTCAGTCGAACCGCAATTAAAAGAAGCAGCACCCGCTTAGGCGCACGGAGCACCTAGTCCGCCTGTTCCTCGGGGAAGCGGTGCATCGGTGTCTATCATAGGGGTGTGGGGCGCAGGAGCTGCTTGCACCCGATCTGGAGGTCGGCGGGGCTTGAATGTATGGCCGGGGGGGGGGGGGCGGTGCCAAGCACGGTGGTGCGGTGAGGTCGAGGGGAGGGCGCAGGCAAGGAAGGAATACTGGGCCGGTGATCGCTGGCGTTTCGAGGAAGATCGTCAACACTGACTGGCTGGAGGTAGAAGAAGGTGATCTGCCCGTTCTTTGTACATCGGATGGTGCAGAAAAAATGGACTGACCTATTTGCTTTCAGTTGACTGTTATTTTCATAGAATCCTGTTGTAATTGAGTGTGCCATGCATGTTGTAGAGCTATTATATGTCTCCCGTCATTTATTTCTCACCGACCTGCTATCTGCTACCTTTACACTATACTAATTGTGCACACACTTCACCCATACTCACACTATTGTTTTTTTATGCATGGGTATTTCAGACTCTGACGCAGTGTTGATGAATGTAGAAAAGAAAAGACAGAAGTTGCTCCAGTGTAATTCAAGATAAGCGATAAGCGTTTCAGCTCTAATGGGTGCGATGTCGATGAGTTGGAGACGATGAACGTAGCTATGCAGTTGATGATCTCAATTGCCACACACAACCATCCTGTGCTTGCTTTAACTTCATTTGTCAAATGTGGTTGCATGTTGCATATGGTGTCTAGCTTGTATTGCTTCTAATTTGGTTAAATTGCATCTGCTTACATTACACATTATACCTTTGATAATGACATGCCTTCCTGTTTTTGATACATACTACATATGTCTAGTAACCATGTTGGTACATCAAACTAATGCTCTTTTGTATCCCTCGGCAATCACTTATGATGAGGCAGTCACCCGGGTGGGTTACTATGAGACGCCCTACTCGTTTAAAGAGTGCAGTGTCATCCTCCCCACATGATTCTCAAGAAATAGCAAGGCTAAATGAAGATAGTCAACGTAGCTCTCTAGTTGATCACCGCAATTCCCCCACACCACTATCGCAGGTGCTTACTCTTACTTGGCAGTGTAATATGTGGTTGCATGTTGCATATGGTGTCTACCTTGTAATGCTTCTAATTAGGGTAAATTGCATCTGCTTAGTTAACACAGTATACCTCTGAATATGACATGCCTTCCTGTTTATGGTACATCCTACGTATTTCTATTAACCATGTTCTTACATCAAACTACTTCTCTTGTGTATCCCTCATCAATGCTCCCAATTTGTTAAATTGCATCTCCTTAGCTTACACATTATACATGTGAATATGACACGCCTTCCTGTTTTTGGTACATACTACATCTGCCTATCACACCAAGTTCTTACATCAAACTACTGTTCGTGTGTATCATGCGTCTATCGCTTATGATGATACAGTCACGCGCGTGAGTTAATCTGAGACACAATACTCTTATAAAGAATGCAATTTCATCCTCTCCACATGATTCTCAAGAAACAGCAAGCCTAAATGAAGATATTGAACGTTGCTTTGTACCTGAAGACAGCACTTCCCCTACGCCATCATCACAGGTGCTTGCTCCAACTTTGCAGTGTGATATGTGGTTGCATGTTGCATACGGTGTCTAGCTTGTAATGCTTCTAATTAGGGTAAATTGCATTTTCTAAGTATACACACTATACCTGTGAATATGACATGCCTTCCTATTTTTGGTACACACTACATCTATGTGTTAACCTTGTTCTTACATGAAACTACCTCTCTTCTGTATCCTGCATCAATCACTTACGATGAGTCACCTTTATTCGTTGCATATTGCATATTATTTCTAGCGTGTCGCCATGTATTGCTTCTATGGTCAAATACATTTGTTAGGGCACCCTTTTAATTTGGCATAGTGATATTGGTTTCATCTTTCATATGGTTTCTAGCTTGCATCGATTCTAACAAGTTCAAGCACCTTGTGCTTAGTTTACACTTTATACATCATACATGTCAATATGTCACGCCGTCCTATTTTTCATACATATTCCATCCTCCTATCATGCGGCTGCCTTACATGAAAGTAGTGTTCGTCAGTATCATGCATCAATAAGTTCTGAAGAGCAAATTTTATTCCTTTTTCTTGTGGGTTTGACTTGACAAGGCAAAATCAAGAAAGATGAAGGAAAAGAGTAAGGAAGGCGATGATGGTGGTCCTCTACAGCAACGTAGGAGCATCTGTACCGATTCTCCTTGTACTGATAGTGCATTACATGGTCCAAGTCTCCTCTCCCCTACTCCACCATCCAAGGTGCTTGCTCTAACTTGGCAATGTGATATCTGGTTGCATGTTGCATATGGTGTCTAGCTCGTATTGCTCATAATTAGTGTAAATTGCATCTGCTTTGCTTACACATGATACATGTGAATATGACACGCTTTCCTGTTTTTGGTACATACTATATCTGTCTATCACACCATGTTCTTACATGAAACTACTCTTCTTGTGTATCCTGCATCAGTAATTTATGATGGGACACCTTTAAGTTGGCAGTGTGATATTGGTTTGTGTCTTGAATATGATTTCTAGCATGTATTGCTTCTAGTTTGATGAACGCCACCTATGACGAGACAGTTTTAACTTGGCAGAGTGATATTGATTGCCCCTTCCATATGGTGTCTTGTAGTGTTTCTAATTTGTTGAAGTGCCTTCTGCTTAGTTACCACATCATAGGTGTGAATATGTCAAGCTGTCCATTTTTTCGTACATATTCCATCCTCGTATCATGACTTTGCCTTTCATCAGAGTTGTGTTCGTCAGTATCATGCATGAATGAGTTTTGAAGAGCGAATGATAGTCCTTTTTCTTGTTGGTATGACCTCACAATGCAAAATCAACAAAGCTGAAGGAAATTGGCAAGGCAGTGGATGATGGTGGCCCTTCCGAGCAACTGAAACGGAGGTTCTCTACAGATTCTACTCCGCCATACTCCCAACAAGATTCGCAAGACAACGCAAGGCTAGACAGTCAATGTAGCTGTGTAGATGATGTGCACATCTCCCCTACTCCACCATCACAGGTGCTTGCTCTAACTTGGCACTATTATATGTGGTTGCATGTTGTGTATGATGTCTAGCTTGTATTGCTTCTAACTTTGTTGAATTGCATCTGCTTACTTTACACATAATGCATATGAATATGACATGTGTTCCTGTTTCTACATCAGACTACAATTCTTGCATATCCCGCATCAGTCACTTATGATAAGGCACCTTTAAGTCGCCACTGTGATATTGGTTGTGTCTTGCATATGATTTCTAGCATATACTGCTTCTAATTTGTTGAAACGCCATACAGTTTGAACTTGGCAGAGTGATATTGGTTGCATCTTTCATATGGTGTCTAGCTTGAAGTGCTTCTAATTTGTTGAAATGCCTTCTGCTTAGTTACCACATCATAGGTGTGAATATCTCACACCATCCTATTTTTCATACATATTCCATCCTCGCATCATGTGTTTGTCTTTCATCCGAGTAGTGTTCGTCAGTATCATGCATGAATGAGTTCTGAAGAGCGAATTTTATTCCTTTTTCTTATCGGTTTGACTTCACAATGCAAAATCATTACAGCTGAAGGAAATTAGTCCGGCAATGGATGATGGTGGTCCTTCGGAGCAACTCAAACAGGGGGTCTCTACAGATTCTACTCCGCCATCCTCCCAATGAGATTCACAAGACAACACAAGGCTGGACAGTCAACGTAGCTGTGTAGATGATGAGCACATCTCCCCCACTCCACCATCACAGGTGCTTGCTCTAACTTGACACTATTATATGTGGTTGCATGTTGCGTATGATGTCTAGCTTGTATTGCTTCTAACTTGAATTGCATCTGCTTACTTTACACATAATGACTGTGTATGACACGTGTTCCTGTTTCTAGAACATACGTGTACATGATGAGCACATCTCCCCTACTCCACCATCACAGGTGCTTGCTCTTACTTGGAACTGTTATACGTGGTTGCGTTTTCCGTATGATGTCTAGTTTGTATTGCTTCTGATTATGTAGAATTGCATCTGCATAGCTTACAACTTATACCTGCAACGATCACTTACCCATAAGACACATTAAACCGGGGACTGTGATGTAGGTTGCATCTTGCATTGTCTTCTAGCTTGTACTGCTTCTAATTTCTTGAAATGGCACTTACGACGAGACACTTTTTACCTGATAGAGTGATATTGGTTGCATGTTCATATGGTGCCTAGCTTTCATTTCTTCTAATTTTGTTGAAATGCCTTCCGCTTACTATTTTTTCATACATATTCCATCCTCCTATCGTACATGTGAATATGAAACGCTGTCTTTTTTTGTATATATTCCATCCTCCTATCCTGCGCTTGCCTTACACCAAAGTAGTGTTAAATCATATCATGCATCAACCAGTTATGCAGAGCTAATTTTATTCATCTTCTTGTGGTTTTGACTTCATAAGGCAGTATCAGAAAATAGGAAGGAAAAGAGTAAGTTAGGGGATGTTGGTGGTACAACGCACCAACGCAAACAGAGACTCTCTAGATTTGCCACTGCTACTGCTAATGAAGTTGAAGTCCCAAGTCTACATGATGAGTTCATCTCCCGCACTCCACCATTGCAGGTGCTTGCTCTAAATTGACAGTGTGATAATTGGTTTCATGTTGCATATGTTGTCTAGCCTGTATTTCTTCTATTTTGATTAAATTGCACCTGCTGAGTTTATACGTTATACATGTGCATATGACATGGCTTTCTGTGTCTGGAATACACTGCATCTATATATCATACCATGTTCTTACATCAAGGTACTGCTATTGTGTATCCCGCATCAGTAACTCATGATTGGACGCTTTTAACATGGTAGTTTGATAGTGGTTGCATCTTGCATTGATTTCTACGTTGAACTGCTTCTAATTTTTCGAATTGCCACTTATGATAAGACACTTTTAACTTGGCAGAGTAATATATGGTGTCTAGCTTGCATTACTTCTATTTTCTTGAAAATCCTTCTGCTTAGTTTGCACACCATAGCTGTGAATATGTCATGCCTTCCTGTTTTTCTTACATATTCCATCCTCATACGGTTGTCTTACATCAAAGTATTGCTTGTCTGTATCATGCAGCAATGAGTTCTGAAGAGTGATTTTATTCTTTTGTGTTGTGGGTAAAGCTTGACATGGCAAAGTCAAAAAAGAGCAAGAAAAATAATTTAGTAGGGAATGCTGTTACTCGTCGGGTGAAACGGAAAAGGATCTGCCGTCGAGATTCTGCTTGTACTTATAGTGGAGTAGAAGGTCCAAGTCCACAGGCTAAATCTACAAACACAGTATCACCTGCTCCACCAGCTGCAGCATCCGTTTCAACTGTACCAGCATCTCAACCAGTTACTCATTCGTTTGCTCCGGAACTGGCCATTTCCCAAGCTGCCTTCACACCTAACACTACTTCCGAAGCACTGCTGACACAACAAGACTTGGCAAGATCAGATGAACCTCATGAGCATCAACACCAAGACGGTACCTGACCGAGTCAAGTTGCAGTTGCATGCTCCTTTATATGTACTCTCACAGTTTGATGTACACTAACACTTTCCATATTCGTTGTTGAACTAGCACCACGGCGCAAGCGGAAACGGACATCAGGGATAATGCTTGACAGATTAACAAAATCTAAAGGAGGAAGAATGGATATCCATTTTGAGGCAGGTTTAAAAAGGCCACGTGATGCTATAGAGTCGGCCAAGTTAGTATCAGAGGCAGCCGTTGCCGTTAGGTGTCATGCGCGTATCCTCCCAACGTGGATCCAGTACAGGAATGAGAAAGACAATACCCAGTTTAACACCTTCCTTGACCATTTATCCGTAAGTAATGTTATTCATCGCAATTAGTGATATTGTCTTGCTCTGTCCCATACTTTCTAGCTTCCTCCTAATAAGACTCACATTCTTTTTTCAACAGATGAGGTTTAAGTTGGATCCGAAAGATGATGCAACTAAACAAGCATGCACTCATGTTTTTAAGTCTTCTCTGCGACAGTATCAGTACCACCTTAGAAAATCTCACTTTAAAGGCAAGGCTAACAATGAAATCTCCCAAACATATCTAGTGGAATATATCACAGATGAAGACTGGACAGCCCTCGTTAAACACTGGTCTGATCCAAAGTATCAGGTAGGCTATATGTATTTGATCAGACCACATATTGAACATGTATTTATGTATGTGCCTTACAAGTGTATCTTCTTCTAGGCTAACTGTTTGAAGAACAAAACCAACCGTTCTAAAGTGAAGTTCCAACAGACAACAGGATCTCGTAGCTATATTGCACACTGCGAGGCTCTTGTAAATAGATGCTACTTCCTTCTTTTTTTTGTGCCATATTATCGTATCTATATTGACTTGTTCCAAATACAGAGGAAAGCCTGTGCGGACCAAAAAGAACCTGAACCGAATGCAGTTGAAATCTTCAAGGATTGCCACGCCAGCAAGATGAAGGGCATGAGCACACCAGTTCAAGCTGCTGTTGTAAGTGCTTACTCCTCCTGCCTTGAACTGATTGGTACTGTGATGTGTTCATTTAACTACTTGGTTTGTAGCCAATGTCAGTTACTCTGTTCACTTTTATACACTGTTGTCTTAACGTATCATTTCACCTTACATGGTTTAAAAGAGATGAAGGATATTCTTTTGGTCTTGATCTGTAATCTAGTTATTATGTTCATGTGTGCACACAATGATAAAATAGTATGTTTGTTTTATATCTGTTTGCCCATGATATGAATGATTTCATACTATGTTCATCCTACTTTAAACCATGTCTCTTTATCCTTAGATGTCAACGAATGTGAGGAAATAGACAATACAGTAGGCATGCTACATGGACATATGTTCCGAAAGTGATTTTATTATGTAGTTGGCACTACAATACATGCTAATGTATTACGGTAGTTCACGAAAATAAGTTATGTATAAACAACCTACTTTGTTTGTTTTTGTCTCATTAGTAACTCACTAGTACACTAATCTACAAGTTCAAACTTCCAGGAAGCTATGGACCAAATGATTGAACAGCCACAACCACCTGAAGGTGACGAGGCTACTACAGGCACAATGTCACCTCTTGCTGCAGTGCGTCAGTATCTCTCCACTAACAGTGCAAAAAGCACCTTCCTGCGTAATTCTGGGTTGGTTGTCAAGGTAACCCAGTCCAAATCGCCTACTGAACAAAATCTTCCTGCTAGACAGAGTGATATATCTGTGCTCCAGACACAAGTCCAATCCCTAATGGACGTTGTTTCGGAAACAAGAATAGTGGTTGAGAAATGTCGTCAAGATATGAATGGTTTTCAAACCAGACTATTAGACATTTGCTTTGTTATTGAATAGCAATGGCGGAACAAAGGTGGAGATCGTGCTGCTCCATCAGATTCTACAGCCTGAAACATTAGCACTTAGGTCAAATGATTTGTGCTTCTATACATCTGATGGTGCTTTTATCTGGAAGGACTGTATACTTTATGCCAACAGGCCTTTTGTTGTATGATTGGAATTTATTTTGTTGTGATACAACATTTATGATGCTGCCACAGGCTGCAGTAATTATGACGCTATTTTTGTATAGTGTAGGTTTATCTTAGTAATGTATTCGGAAGAAAGCTTCGTAGGAGCTCAACATGCCAACATTCTTTGGACCCATTCCAATTGGGCTAAAAACCATTAGAGGCCGAAATTGGCATGTAGCCCACTAAAATATCTGGGCTTAAATTAGCATAAGCTTACAAATTTTTCTGGTAGGCATGTGCCCATAGTGGGCCTTTAACAGGCCTAAACATAATTTGGGCACTAAAAATAGGCCGTTTATAGGTGTAAATATCTCGAGCCCATAAAAAACATGGGCCTTTAATAGACCGAAAGTGAGATTGGGCCCTGATTGTGCCAAATAACCCACTGGACTTAGCAGGCCGAAATGGTGGCCCATTTACGATGCGGATATTTGACAGGCCGAAATTCGGACTGGCCGTAAATGCGTCGACCTAATACACGGGCCATTAACAGGCCGGAACTTCGCTCGGGCTAGATTATCGTCATTTTTATATGGGCCGTTAATGGGCCCGATATGACGTTGGGCCACATATGGCCCGTGGTTTACGTCCGGCGTTAACAGGCCGAAAATGACAATAGGCCGAAAGTGGCCCAAATCTATAGTGGGCCTCTAACAGGCCGAATGACAGACATGGCCGATTATGACCCAAATCCTTCACGGTAGTTTATGGGCCGAAAGTTTTGATGGCCTGTAAATGGGCCCAAATGAAGCCGGACCTTTAACAGGCCGGAAATACACCGGGTCGTAATTCAGCCCAATTACTTAGTGGACTGTTAACATGACAGAAGTGACCATGGGCCGCATTGATGACAAGTTTAGAACAGGCCGTTGACGGGCCGATTTAACAGAGAATGTTGGGCCTTTAGCTGGGCCGGCCCATTATGGTCTGCAGAATCTTGTGGGCCTTTAACTGGGCCGGCCCATTGTGGTCCACAAAATCTTGGGGGCCTTTAGCTGGGCCGGCCCATTATGGTCCGCTAAATTTTGTGGGCCTTTAGCTGGGCCGGCCCATTATGGTCCGCTAAATCTTATGGGCCTTCGGTTGGGCCGGCCCATTTAAACTTTGTGGGCCACTTTTGGGCCGGTCCACGTGTCAACATATCATAGGCCCATCTCAACCATTGGATGAGTGACACCTGTGCCAACGCGGAGCTGACAAGTGGATCCGTCAGCCAAAGAGAATTTTACATGTGGAAAATTCGCATTGGTCGTGGCTGTTAACGGGTTATCGGATCCAAAATCCGACCCTAGCTTAACGGCGTTCCGTTAAGGTGGATGCCACGTGTCTGTCACCCTTGACGAAAGCACTTCTGTGACATGCGATTTATCGTCATGGAACACTTCTACGATAGCACAGGTATGGCTATCTTGATTATGTCATAAATTTGTCATGGATGTACATGCATGACAAAAAACGCGACCTACTGTGACAAACACGTATCATCACGGAAGTGTATTTTTTTAGTGCAAATCACCTTCTCCCCGGGAAGCTCCCTTCTCCCGAGCCACGAAACCTCAGCCCCACCTCCATGCCCCCCCACCGCACCAATTTCACAGCCGCCCTCCTCCCTAATGCCGGAGACGCTGTCCATTTGCCGTCGTGCACTGGGCCATGTGCCTCTTACTCCGTGCTGCTGGTGCTGCCTCGACGACGGCCGCGTGAACCGTACCGGAGCCGTTTCACCCCTGCCGTTGTTCACGGCGCCGGAGCGGCTCCAACTTCGGATCCGTCTAGAGTCCTGGCGCTGCTTCCCCGTAGCCGTCGACCGTCGCGACACCGCTCTTTCCCTCCCGCTGGTCGCCACCGCAACCGCGCCGGCCTCACCGACTCGTCAGCTAGACATGCCTACTTCACCATGCCGCCAGATAGGTCGCACCCTCATCTCAAATCACTTTATTTAGGCGTCAGTTTTCTGAATTTTTATTCTGGGCCAATCGATTCCCAATGGGAAGTAGCACCCCTCGAGGCGGCGGAGCTCCTAGGCTGCCGGTTGGCTGGTGTCTAACGTAAGGGTGCAGGGCCGCAAGTTCGCCGCGGAAGCAGCGCTTAGATGGCTATCTTTTAGAGTTGCGTGGGTTGAAGGTACTTCTGCCGCCGGATCTGGATGACGGGGAGTCTTTGTGGATTGACCCGGGGGCGGTGCAACCACGACAGTGTGGTGGGGCGGGAAGCGGGGTTTTGGTCGGGGCCACGGACGGCGGAGGCAGGCTGCTCTGCCATTGGTCGCTGGCTCTTCGGGGAAGATTCCGAACAGTGTCAGGCGGGAGGCACAAGACGGCCACCAAGCCATCCGGCGTAGATCGGACAGTACCAAAATAAAATAAAATCGTGTGACCCCAATTTATTCTTCAGTCAACCAACGTGTGACCACTCTCGTAACTTGCTGTTGATATCTTAGTGTATTTCTTGAGATCAAAGAGATATGTCGTTCTTAACATTATGCATTATCTGCATCTTCAGACACACCGTCTTCCGACTCACCGCAACTGCTTCAACAAGGGAAGCATACACCAGAAGGGAGCTATAGTCCCCACTCAACAGTTCCCTGCATCGAATGCGCGTGCCCGACATGGACAACCACAACAACTACAGGGCCATCGATAAGTCAGCAAATGATGCTCACTCCTATGGATGGCAGCCAGATAGGTTGTACCCTCATCTTACTTGCGTGCAACATTTATGGCTTTGTTATTCATCTAAACATGGAAAATAGATCATCGCATTTCATTGTATATCCATGCTGATCTGTTACGGGTCTTGTTCAGGAGTTAACGTTGTTCCATAGTTAAGCTAAGATACTTGTTCTTTAGGTAACGTTGTTCCATAGTTATCATCACTAGTAGAAAAGGGGGCAATGGTCCAGGCCGAGCCAGCCCATTAGTCCCGGTTCAATCCAGAACCGGGACCAATGGTTGCATTGGACCCGGTTCGTGAGCCCCGGGGGCCGGCCGGGCCACGTGGGCCATTGGTCCCGGTTCGTCTGGACCTTTTGGTCCCGGTTGGTGGGACGAACTGGGACCAATGGGCCTCGCTCCTGGCCCACCACCATTGGTCCCGGTTGGTGGCATGAACCGGGACCAAAGGCTACCCTTTAGTCCTGGTTAAAGCCACCAACCGGGACTAAAGGGTTGGTCCTCGTTGCGGCCGGAGTTTAGTCCCACCTCGCCAACCGAAGGGGCTCAGACCGGTTTATAAGCCCCTCCTTCTCTGCCTTGTTGAGCTCCTCTCAAAATGAAAATAGATGCCCTTATACAGGAAATTTAACCTAAATTCATACTAAATTTCTCTAAAGTTAGTAGAAATTTATTATGAATTTAGGTTGAATTTTCTCTATAAGCGCATCTATGCTCATTTCTGGGTATTTTTTTTATTTTATGTTATATTTTTTTATTTCTGAGTTGTAATAAGTCATTAAAATAAGCATCTATACTCATTTTTAGTAAAGTTAATCACAACTATTTTTTCTTCTATTTATTTCTGAATTGTAATAAGTAATTAAAAATAAGCATCTATGCTCATTTTTTAGTAAAGTTAATCACAACTATTTTTCTTCTATTTATTTCTGAATTGTAATAAGTCATTAAAATAAGCATCTATGCTCATTTTTTAGTAAAGTTAATCACACTATTTTTCTTCTATTTATTTCGAGTAGTTTTTTATATAGTTTTTTTCTTTTCTGCTATATTTATTTTTTCTTTTTATTTCTGAGTTGTAATAAGTCATTAAAATAAGCATCTATGCTCATTTTTAGTAAAGTTAATCACAATTATTTTTTCTTCTATTTATTTCTGAATTGTAATAAGTCATTAAAATAAGCATCTATGCTCATTTTTTAGTAAAGTTGATCACAACTATTTTTCTTCTATTTATTTTTGAGTAGTTTTTATATAGTTTTTTTCTTTTCTGCTATATTTACTTTTTTCTTTTTATTTCTAAGTTGTAATAAGTCATTAAAAATAAGCATCTATGCTCATTTTTAAGTAAAGCTAATCAAAACTATTTTTTCTTCTATTTATTTCTGAGTGGTTTTTATATAGTTTTTTCTTTTCTGCTACATTTATTTTTTCCTTTTTATTTCGAGTTGTGATAAGTCATTAAAATAAGCATCTATGCTCATTTTTTTTAGTAAAGTTAATCAGAAATATTTTTTCTTCTATTTATTTCTGAGTGGTTTTTTATATAGTTTTTTTATTTTCTGCTACATATATTTTTTCTTTTTATTTCTGAGTTGTAATAAGTCATTAAAAATAAAAAAGAGGCGCAATGCTCGTTAATTTGCTTCAAGCCTTTCGGAATAGTGTCAACTCCACTGCACATAGCTTTGTGCAGTCTACCGTATTCCTCAAGGCTTGAAGCTAACCAACGTGCAGGTGAGCATTGAGCCTCTTCTTCATCGTCTCTGTACTCAGGGCTTATAAACAGCTGCGAGTGCCTCTCGCTTGGCGAGGTGGGACTAAAAAACAGCTGCAGAAAGAATCAACTAAAAACAGCTGCAGAAAATAAAAAAGTAATTAGACGGGTCCATTGGTACCGGTTGGAGGCTCCAAACGGGACTAATGCCACCCTTCAGTCCTGGTTGGTGGCCCTACCGGGACCAATGCCACTCTTTAGTCCCGGTTGGCGGCACCAACCGGGACCAAACGTCTTCTTTTCCCGCCCTTTGGGCTGCTTAAAAGAGGCCATTGGTCCCGGTTGGCGGCTCCAACCGGGTCTAAAGGGGGGCATTAGTCCCGGTTGGTTTCACGAACCGGGACCAAAGCCTTTGCTATATATACAACACTTAGCGCTCCTAACTTCGATCTCCTCGTCCACTCCCGTCACCGCGTCCCCTGCCGCCACCTCGCCGTCGCCGCCCGCCCGACGCCGTCGCCGCTATAGCGTCGTCGCCGCCCGTCCGCGCCGTCGCCGCCCGCTTCGCCCGCCTCGCGCCGCCCGCCCAGCGCCGTCGCCGCCCGCCCTGCCGCCCGATCGGCGTTGCTGCCCGGACCGCGCCGCCTCGGCGCGTCGCCGCCCGCTCCGCACCTCTCCGTCGCCTTCGCCGTCACCGTCGCCGGCCGTGAGCAACTTTTTTTTATTTTTGTTAGATTTTTTTTAGATTTTTTTGTAGTTCATAGATTTTTTTTGTTAGATTAGATGTGTAGTAATTTAGATATGTAGTTCATAGATTTTTTTGTTAGATTAGATTTTTTTTGTTAGATTAGATGTGTAGTAATTAATTTGTTCATATTATGTTAGATTTTTTCTGTTAATAGATTTTTTTGGTGATATTATTATTGAATATGCATGTTTGGTGATATTATTGTTAATAGATTTTTTGGTGATATTTAGATTGTGTAATTAATTTTGTTCATAGAATTTTAATGATTTTTTGTTCATAGTATTTAGAAAAAGGAAAAAATAAGAAGTAGCTTATATATAGTTGAACTAGCTAGTTGATTTAATAAACTAATTTATTTTACTATATATAGAAGTAGTTTGTTTTTAGTAAGTTCTACTTTATTTATTTATAGTAAGTGCTTAGTAGTTGAACTAGATAGTTGATTTAATTAATAAAACTACTTTAATTAACTATATATAGAAGTAGTTCCCGCATCAACGTCGGCGATGCCTATCCCGCATCCTCGCTAAATAAATCGACTCGGCGGTGGAGGCCTGCTTGATCAGGGCCATGTTCGGGACTGGGCTCCGCCGGGCTGGTATTGGGAGGTGCTACCTTCCGGGGGATGTAGGTTGGTGAGGAGGCAGCCCGTTGTTGACCCGATCCTTGTTTGGTGGCGGTCGCGTGGGCCACTGACGGTGGTGAGGCTTCAGGGATCTCACTGGAGCTATGATCCTATGATGGTTCCTTATCTTTGGGTGTCCACCGCCCGCGTCGATACCCGTCGGGCGCTACGGTTCTAGTTGTATTAGTGATAATATTCGACGATGTACGGACACCAAGAGATGATGTACTTTTGCTTATAATTATTGAATGCATGCTAATTTGAATACTATACTTTATTTTATGATTTGGTTTTGCTTATTTTATGATTTGGTTTTGCTTATTGAATGCTCATATTGGATAAGTTCTCCTTCATTCCCGTGTGCTAGACAATTTGGTATAATAATGCACTCGGGAATGAAAGGAGGGGCTACGTACATCGATCATCGATAGTCAACCCGTGATTAATAATAATGATCTAGTTTAATATTTGAATTATGAACATAGGCCGGAAATGTCGTACTCATCGGACGACGAAAGCCGCCCGGGGGAGTGCGACTGGTGCCACGACGACCGAGGTATCAGCGACAGGTTCATTGAGCTGGACGACGATCTACGCTTCAGCATTAAGCTCGAGGAGACCTACGATGTTCATACGGTACGCAACGACGACAATAGTTTTTTTCGTAATTAAGCATGACTTCAACTATTTTAACGTGTATTTTTCATCTTTTCCGATTCGACTAGCTTATCCCATGCTTTGCAAGACGCTATGTCTTGGAGAGGATGGGTTTTGAAGACCATGAAAGTTTCGAAACCAAAAAAATTATCCTAAGTACCCATCATGGTGTGGATTTTCAAGTAAAGATGTACAATGCTCAGAGTGTAACCCATTTTGGTTGCAAAAATTGGGAAGCACTTTGCAAGATGTATGGTCTTGATGAGGGTATGCTTGTCACCATGGATCTTGGTGATCCTACAATCGAGCAAGAGAGACCTTCGATTTGGGTCCTTGTGGATACACCTCCAATTCTTCCCCCATGTGAGCTTAACGTAGTTATTAAGTAATCTATATTGTTTATTTCAAAATAGTTGACAACTTATTTCCATTGACAGCTTAATTTCATTCTTCAAAGAATGTGCGGAAGATGGTAGACAAAACCTACTACACCGAAGCCTCCAAATTAACTTTTCAGGAGAAAAATCATCTGGTCGCATTTTGTACTGATCTTGAGAATTACAATATCTACAATCAAACTCCTCAACATTATGGTCAATACGTGCCATTAGTGCACGTGTCGAACTACGGTAACTACCATGGAGATACCCTGGTAAGATTTTTTACTATTACGACATCCGTGCATCTTTTTGCACACTTCTGAAACTAGTACATCATTGCTAACTATGAAGTTATTACTATGTTTTTCAACAGATAATCCCGAATGATTGTGTGCCTCATCTAATGTATACGCACAGTACCCTTCATGTTTTGAACATACAACCAGGTCTTCCTACGAATCTCAACTATCCATACCGGGTTTCTAAAAGAAGTGGAGACATGACAATCAATGAATGGAAAAAATGTATAGACAGTCGTAAGGAGCTTCTTGGAAGCAAAAAGCAGCGAAGGGCAAGAATTGGAGACAGGATGATCGCCATTCTTCATAATGGGAGTCATGGTCTATATTGTTTTATGCTATTTTACCTTAAGGGTGTTTAGGGGTGCTACCTGATACTGATGATCATGTGCTAAGAACAATTATGTAGGGTTGGGTTCGATGACTATGAGGATGATGATCGTATGACTTATTATTAATAATGAGTAGAAGTTGTATGATGATGCATGATGAGTAGGACTTGTTATTATATATGATGATGTATGATGCTAGCATGCATGAGTTATTATATCAGCGGGTAAACCAAGGACGAAGATATAAGAGAGGGCACTTCTCTCTATTAGCTAGCTATAATAACAACCTAAAAATAATCCCCAAAACCCCTAAAGCAGCCACTTTTCTAAAAAAATGGACTTTTGGTCCCGGTTGGTGCCACCAACCGGGAACAAAGGCCCCCCTGACTGTGCTCGGCGGACCGGCCACGTGGGGGCACATCTGTCCTGGTTCGTGTTTGAACCGGGACTAAAGGGTGCAGGTATTAGTAACGACCCATTAGTCCCGGTTCATGAACCAAGACTAAAGGCCCTTACAAACCGGGTCTAATAGGTGTTTTTCTACTAGTGCATCCATGAGCCAATGCTATCCCACAGGCTGGTGATTATAATATTATACCACTTCTAGTATTACCTATGTTGTTCTTTAATACTTTTGTGTGCCATCTAGTTAATCTCGAGTACAAACGATACATATTCTGTAGATTTCATCTGTGTTCTCCCTTTAGTTTATGAGATGTCTTGCTGCTAGTTAACCCAATTCCTACTATTTATTTCGTCTCCTACAGGCACTCATTACATAAATCTAACTACTAGTTGTCTTCCATGCATGTCAGATATAATTGCACACATTGATATATCCACAAGAACCTCACGGAGCAATGTAAAGGCCAATAAACTTGATGTCAATGATACCCAATATGATGGAACATGTAAAGACAGTTCTTCAGAAGACTTGCAGAGAGATGATGAATCCTCTTCACCACACAAGGTCCTTGCTCTAACTTGGCCTGTGATATGGGTACAACATGCATATAATGTCCTAGAGTGTATCTACTCTGTTGCAATGCCATGTGCTTAGCATGCTGATCATGCATGTAAATATGTCATGCCTTCCTGTTTTTCAGTTCCTATTCCATTCATGATAACATGTTTTCAAATTCAAGTACTGTCATTCTACTCTATCGCAATGCCATCTGCTTAATTTGGACATCATGCTTCTGAATATCTTATGCATTGATATTCATCAGTATGTACTTCATCTGTCTACCATACCATGTTTTTTTACATTGAAGTGTTGTTCTAGTGCTCTGTTGCAATGCCATCTTAGTTTCCCAATCATACACGTGTATGTTGCCTTAGTTATTTCTGTATGTATTCCGCTAGCATACAGTTTTACATTCAACTAGTGTTTTTTTTTTGCTGTGTTGTCCTGTCATATCCCTAGCTTGTACACCATACTCCCTCCATCCGGATTACATGTTGCCGAAATGGATAAAAAAGGATGTATCTAGAACTGAAATACGCCTAGACCCATCCATTTTTTTCCAGATAGAGGGAATACATGTCAATATGTCATGCCTTTCTATTCTTCAGAACCTATTCCATCTCTCTGCTATCGCATGTTTTATAATTAAAGCACCATTCTTCTATACAAGGCATGCAAGGGGAAGACGACTATGTTAGAATATGAAGGGTTACAAACAAGGCCTTTGCAAAAGATCCAAACGCCAGGAGATAATAAACCAACTCCAGTTTTAATAGATACTTCTCCAGCATAGAGAAACCCAACTCGTACTGATAATAAGCAGATTCCAATGGCCAAAGAACTATTCCGCTCCAGTCCAGCAAAAATATGTCGACTCCATTCTAAGAAGTGTGTGCGTATCCTTGCATCATCAAATTTTATAGCATGCTGATCATATTTTCTACATGTTTCTTACCCATCTCTCTTTTAGAAAATAAGCTTAACAGATAGAAGAATTTCTGCAATGGTATCGTTTATGAGGAAAGATTCTTGCAGGAATTCTCTATGCTCCAATGTAGATGTAAGTACCTGTTGTATATCACTATATTCTTACATCAACATGTATTTTGTTAATCGGCGTGAATCCAACCTTTATCTGATCTAAATTTAGTTGTAGAAAATTGTATGATTAAAGGCCACAATGTTGATTTTTGTAAGGAAAACTGCCCGAGAGTTTTGCATCTGAGCTGCATGAGTGTACTATCTCATATCGGTGGGTTTGAATACTTTGGTTCTGCAGTGGGTTTTTCAGTGTTTTTTTATTGTATTGTCATGTCGTATCCCTAGCTCTTACATCATACTCCCTCCGTCCGGATTACATGTCACGAAATGGATAAACTGGATGTATCTAGAACTGAAATACGCCTAGACCCATCCATTTATTTCGGATGGAGGAATACATGTCAATATGTCATGCCTTTCTATTCTTCAGTACCTATTCCATCTCTGCTGTAGCATGTTTTATAACTGGATCACCATTCTTCTATATAAGGCATGCAAGGGGAAGATGGCTATGTTAGAATCTGAAGGGTTACAAACCAGGTCTTTGCAAAAGATCCAAAGGCCAGGAGATAATAAACCAACTCCATTTTTCATAGATACTGCTCCAGCACAGACAAACCCAACTCCCACTGATAATAAGCATATTCCAGTGGCCAAAGAACTAGTCCGCTCCAGTCCAGCAAAAGAATGTCAACTCCATTCTAAGAAGCGTGTGCGTATCCTCGCATCATGAAATTTTATAGCATTCTGATCATATTTTATACATGTTTCTTACCCAGCTCTCTTTTAGAAAATAAGGTTAAACGATAGAAGACTTCCTCCATTGGGATCGTATTCAAGGAAAATATCTTGCAGGAATTCTCTGTGCTCCAATGCTGATGTAAGTACCTGTTGTATATCACGATGTTTTTACATCGGCATGTATTTTGTTAATCGGCGTGAATCTAACCTTTATCTGATCTAAAATTAGTTGTAGCAAAATGTTAAAGGCGCCAATGTTGATTTTTGTGAAAACTACCTGGTAGTTTTGCATACTGAGCTGCATGAATGTACTATCTCATATCACGCACATTACTGAATTGTAGTGATTCTCTGGTTGCCCATTCATTCATTGTGTCAATGTTGCTTTCGTATTACCTTACCTGGCTGATGATAGCTGTTCCATATTGTGTTAATTTGGTGTAGGCTAGTTGCCCAAACATTCGTTGTGTCAATGTTGCTTTCCTATTATCTGACTTGGCCAATGATAGCAATGCTAGTGTGTTAATTTTGTGCAGGTTGCTGAAGATAAGAAGACAAACTCTAAAAACAGCAAGGCAACCCCATTGTTTCTTTCCAGTAAATCTAGGCCAGGTAATATGGCAATAACTCATGAGTAATATGTTTGGTTCCCGTCCTAATTTATGTTATGATGTAGTGCTCGAGACACTCTCCACTATCATTAATACAAGCCTGCCAAAATCTCCATCTGAATCTGTTAAGTATCCTCTGTCTCGAATGCAACGGAATAAATGTATGTTTGTGAACCAATTAATGGCTGAAGCAATGATGGAAATGGTGGATGAATCAGAGGTGCAGAGTCGTGCGACACAAGAACTGATCAATGTTTTCAGAGACAGTGTAGCAAAGCAGCAAGAACTTGCCCACATGCTTATGAGCGTCATCTGTGCCGAGGTTGTAGATTGTGACATTGAAGATGGTTAGGTTCTGCTCATTTATTTGCACCGTCATCAATCGTTGATTGCCCAATGGATGTAATTTACTGTAATATATGTTGGATGTGCAACGTTATTCCCTTTATGTCGTACCTTTGCTTGATCAGTTTTGGTCCTGTGCATAACTGCTCGTCGTAATGGGCTCAAATTATCTAATTTGGCCTAAAGACATGTACGAACTTTAGTGGGCCCGTTAAGTTAATGGGCCGTTACTAGGCCGAAAGTTAATGGTTGGCCCTCTTACCTCCCGGGTCGCTAAAAGGCCAACATCAAAACGGGCAACAGGTGGGCCCAATTTATTTCACGGGCCATTAACAGGTCGTTACTAAGTTTGGGCTACATATGGCCCAACTATACTGTAGGCCTTTAGCGGGCCGAAAGAGACAGCGGGCTTGTACTGGACCATGAAGAGCATGGGCCGCTAAGAGGCCAAAAGTCAGGTCGTATTGTAAATGCCCAACTGTGTTGTGGGCCTTTAGCAAGCCGAAAGAGAAACCAGGCTGGTATTGGACCATGAAGGGCATGGGCCGTTAAAAGGCCAAAACTAAGGTCCGACTACAAATGGCCCAACTCATTTATGGTCCGTCAACAGGATGAAAGTGACACCGGGCCGGAAATTGACCCAACACTAAATGGGCCGCTAAAAGGCCGAAACTCAGGTCCGACTACAAATGGCCCATCAGATTAATGGGTCGTCAACAGGCTGAAAGACACACCGGGCCAGAAATTAGCCCTACATTTAAATGGGTCGCTAAAACGCCGAAAGATGTACATCCTGAAAATTGGCCCATCCATTGAATGGGCCGTTAACAGGCCGAAATCTCATCGGGCCGATATTGAGCAAAAATATATAGCGGGCTATTAACGGGATCGAACTGACGATGGGCTGCAATGGTGTCAAATCTTTAACGGGCCGTTGACGGGCCGAATTGGCACTTCTCGTATGGGCCGTGGGCTTAAATGGACCTGACACAAGTAGGCCTTATATGGGCCGGCCTACTAATTTTTACTAGGTCGGCCTTTTTCACTAGAATGTGCCACTGTTGGGCCGTGCCACGTGTCGACCTATCATAGGCGCCTCCTTTCCAATGAGTGGATGACATCTGACCCAACGGTGAGGCAACACGTGTTTCCTCCGGCCAATGATGATTTTACACGTGGAAAATCCCCATTGGTCCGGGCTGTTAACGGGTTATCGGATCCAAAACCGGACCCGATAGCTTAACGACGTTCCGTTATGGTGGATGCCACGTGTCGGTCACCCTTGACGAAAGCACTTCTATGACGCGCGATTTATCGTCATGGAAGTGGACACTTCCGCGATGATAATTTTGGTAATGTCATGGAACACTTCTACGACAACACAGGTATGACTATCTTGATTCTATCATAATATCGTCATGGATGTACATGCAAGACAAAAAACGCGACCTACTGTGACAAACACTGTCACGCCCAAGATGCGACCCTATCCTAAAGGAACTCGAAGGTCCCACCAAGGATAGAAGCGCATCTTGAAGACGCTTTTGCAAGGTGGATATCATTACATCAACACTACATAATAGATAGGGATACATACATAAGGCACAAATGCCACAAGAATACATCAACATCATATACAAGATCAACATCCGACTACGGATGAAACATAAGCAGAAGCTCAAACGACATCCACCCTGCTATCCCATGCTGCCGACCTGGAACCTATCCCCTGATCAAAGAAGAAGCAGAAGAAGAACTCCAAAACAAGCAAACATCGCTCTCGCCTCATGATCATCGCATAACCTGTACCTGCAACTGTTGGTGTAGTAATCTGTGAGCCATGAGGACTCAGCAATCCCATTACCATGGGTATCAAGACTAGCAAAGCTTAATGGGAAAGGAAGGGGTAAAGTGGTGAGGTTGCAGCAGCGACTAAGCATATATGGTGGCTAACATACGCAAATAAGAGCGAGAAGAGAGCAAATGGAACGGTCGTGAAGCTAGCAATGATCAAGAAGTGATCCTGAACTCCTGCCTACGTCAAACATAACCCAAAAACCGTGTTCACTTCCCGGACTCCGCCGAAAAGAGACTATCACGGCTACACACTCGGTTGATTCATTTTAATTCGGATCTGGTGTCAAGTTATCTACAACCGGACATTAACAAATTCCCATCTGCCACATAACCGCGGGCACAACTTTCGAAAGTTCAAACCCTGCAGGGGTGTCCCAACTTAGCCCATGATAAGCTCTCGTGATCAACGAAGGATATTCCTTCTCCCCGGGAAGACCCGATCAGTCTCGGAATCCCGGCTACAAGACATTTTGACAGTAATAAAACAATACCAGCAGAGCCGCCCGATGTGCCGACAAATCCCGATAGGAGCTGCACATATCTCGTTCTCAGGGCACACCGGATGAGCATGACGTCGGGTTGGCATAGACCCTGGTTGCCCAGGGGGCGCCGGACATCGCTCGGTTTGGACCAGCACTCGAAGGAGAACTGGCCCGGGGGGGCTAAAATAAAGATGACCCTTGAGTCTGCAGAACCCAAGGGAAGGGGTATATGTGGTAGGTAGTCAAATGGTAAAACCAAGGTTGGGCCTTGCTGGAGGAGTCTTATTCAAAGCGAACTGTCAAGGGGGTCCCATAAATCACCCAACCGCGTTAGGGACGCAAAAATCCGGGAACATAATGCCGATATGACGGAAACTAGGGCGGCAAGAGTGGAACAAAACACCAGGCATAAGGCCGAGCCTTCCACCCTTTACCAAGTATATAGATGCAGTAATAATATAAGAAATATTGTGATATCCCAACATAAACATAATCCAACCTGGAGCAATCTTCATCTTCACCTGCAACTAGCAACGCTATAAGAGGGGCTGAGCAAAGCGGTAACATAGCCAAACAACGGTTTGCTAGGAACGGTAACAAAGGTTAGAGGTTCATGCAATTTGGGAGGCTTGAGCAGCAAGTGGTAGGTAACGCAGCATAGCGATAGAACGAAGCAACTAGCATAGCAATGATAGTAATGAGATCCAAGGTGACGGTCATCTTTCCTGAAATCCCGCGAGGAAGAAGAACGAGTCCATGAAGAAGATGAAACCACGAAGTCGAACCAAGCGTGAGCGAGCGAATCCTCACGATCGCAGCAAACGGAACTATCGAGAAGAAGCACACAACATGGTAAACACACCACACATGAACAAGACATGATGCTCAACCAAGTATGATGCATGACAAGGCTACATGAAGCTACTCATGGCAAAAGATGATGCATACAAGACCAACACATCAAAGCAAGTTTAAATGAGGCCGGAAACAACATAGAACAACTCCGGTAAGTCCTCATATGCAAATTTCGAAATTGGTCCAGATCTGAATAACTTTATGTTCAAGTTGTTAAACAGCAAGTTAAGATGCACCACGATGATCTACATGAAATTCTAGTCAAGTTACATATAAAGTTCATTAGAATCGGAGCTACGGCCTAGAAGATATGAGCAAAACAAGATAAACATGGCATTGATGCAAAATGCATTCAAACATCAAGCAAACACCTCAAAACAAGGATTTAACATGATAATATGAAGCTACATGCAATTCTAAGCAAGTTTCATATAGAGCACACCCAAAACGGAGCAACGGTGCAACACATACACTCTATACAAGACATAACAACAATCTGTCCAAAACAGCAAGTAGGCATCTAGCAAGCATCAAAACAACATGCTACAGCACCAAAACATGATAACAGAAGGCATGGACATGATCTACAGGTAAAGCATTACAAAACATGAACACTGAGATATCTCCATAAATCACTAGATCATCCTCAAAAGGACATGGCAAGATTGCAAATAATAACAGGTTCACAGACTTTGTGGAATTCATAGGACATGGCAGAAATAACATCAGGTTGCAATGTTTAGAGCTATGAAGCAACATGTTACAGCAAGCTATCATGTCAAACTAGAGCATAGAATGAACATACTCAAAGCAAATAACAAAAGTCCCTTACTGACCATAAGCCAAAAGGGATCAGAAAATACAATTGCAAGCATGTGAACATAGCAAAAACATAAACAGATTCAGACTTGGTGAAAAACTGGAGCATGGCAAAACAGATAAGAAGTAGGCATGTTTACGAGCTCGATGCACTCACTATGAGGCATTTCCTGACAAACTAAGCATACACCCAGCAACTAGACATGGCATAGAAGCTAGGCATGGCAAGAACAACAACATAGCATGCAAGGATCAACTACGACAACCTTGGCAAAATTGCATAACATGTAAACAATCTGCCAGGAATACTTTATAGCAAAAGTAGAGCTCGATTGAGTCAAGCTAGGGTGCTCCATAAATGCAAACAGAGGCATGGATGGATAGAGCATAACCATATCTACGAAACATACTTACTAATCATCCTCAAAAGAGGCAAGCATCTCACTGTAGCAACATGAATACATGGCATAAAAATAACAGCAGACAAAGACTTAGCATGCTTGTTCTAGTCACCACATAGATCACAAAAATACATGGCATACACCCCTGTAAAGATGGCATGGCATACTTCAAAACACATGTAGACATCAACCTCATAGGATCCACACATCAAATGCAACAAAAATGACAAATCATCAAGTTTTATCAGTTTCAGCAGATTAACATCATGTAGCACTCTTACAACGATGATTCAGGCATCAAGATGAGCTCAAATGAAAATGACGCAATGGAATGAAATGAAGATCATCTCACAGCGAACAATTCGACATATCATGCGCATGAAATGGAGCAGTATGCATGGAGTTATGACAGGTCAAACATAGCATCAGAATATGCAAATATTTCAGACTTGGAGAAAAACAGAGGGGGGAAAGTCAACCTCAGATCTGCATGGATTTCGAGGTTCGCCGGAGTGGGCTCGGGGATGGCCGGAGAAGACGAATCCGGGTCGGGGAAGGCCTGATCCGGCGAGGAGGAGGCCGGTGGGGACGCGGGACGGCGGCGGGGGCGCGAGGGTCGGAGGAGGGCGGATCCGGAGGGGACCGGCGGGGCGGATCCGATCCGGCACGGCGGCGGATGGCGGCGACGCCGAGACGGCGACCGCAGCGCGGAAGCTTGGCAGGGAGCGGGCGGAGGGCGCGCTGGGATGCCGGCTGGGGCCGATCGGCGCTGGCGCGATCCATGGGCGGCGGATCTGGCGCGGGCGGGAGGCGGCGAAGCGGCGGCGCTCGGTGAGGGCTCGCCGCGACGGAGCAGCGAAGTCCGGCGAGGTCGGCGGGCACTCAGCCGAGGCGCAGCACGGAGGCTGCGGCAGAGGCGCTGGCGCGATCGGGCCCGGGCGGGCAGCGATGGGCAGGCGGGCCCAGCGATGGATGGGCAAGGGAGGCCACATGGCGCTCCCTGGTTGGGCGAGGGGGTGGCGGCGGACGTGTCCGGCACGCGGAGGAAGAAGGGGGCTAGGGTTTGAAGGAGGATTGATCCGAAATTTCGGCTGAGGGGGTGTTTAAATAGGTAGAGAAAGCTAGGAGACTCCAAATGGGGTGTGGTTTTCGGCCACGCGATCGTGATCGAACGACCGAGAGCATGGAGGGAGTTAGGATGGGTTTTGGGCCACTTTGGAGGGGGTGTTGGGCTGCAACACAAAGATGGCTTTTACGGTTACCCGGTTAACCGTTGGAGTACCAAACGACCTCCAAATGGCACGAAACTTGACAGGCGGTCTACCGGTGGTGTACCAAGGCCGCTTGGCAAACCTCGGTCCATTCCGAGAATGTTCAACACCCGCACATGAAAAGAGGCAAAAGGGGGCGCCGGGGAACATAGGAGTGCCGGATTGCAAAACAGACAACGGGGAAAATGCTCGGATGCATGAGACGAACACGTATGCAAAATGAGATGCACATGATGACATGATATGAAATGCAGATGATGACATGGCAAAATGCAACACGCAATCACATGACATGGCAACGACGGCGAATAACTGGCGGACACCTGGCGCATCGGATCCGGGGCGTTACAAACACGTATCATCACGGAAGTGTATTTTTTTGTAGTGATATCTCAGCTACGCCCACTTGGAATATCGATCCCTCTTGATTACGAGGGACGAGGCAAAACAGCTTCTTCCATAACTCGAAATGAACCTCGCAGCCCAGAAATAGCTCGCAAAGAGCGGCATAACCCGCAATGTGCAGGACGGAGGCAGGTGTGAAGTTATGCAGTTCGAGACCATAGTACTACAGGAGCCCCCGGAGGAACGGATGGATTGGAAATCCGGCGCCTCTCAACAATTAGGGAACAAAGCATACTCATTCCCCCCTGCATGGGTTGTGGAACTTCTCCGCCTGCTCCCCACCGTCGAAGGAAGCCAGTCCGGCTCGAACGGGGACTAAATCTGCGGGGAATCCTGTGTCTGCAGCATCACCAGTTGGTCGTGGGATACGGAACACTTTTCCCAATCGCCCTGTTTGGGGCCGCGAGGGCGGGAGGAAGAGCTAGGAGCGCTAGCCATGTTGGGATGGTTTTCGGCGGGCAAGCTCCGAGAATTTCTCGTTTGGGAAGATGGGGTGGATTAAATCTGAAGATCCCCGCCTCTTTAATATATAGTTTTCTTATACGGTCATGGCGGTAAATGCAAGAATGCCCCGACATCTCGTATTCGCTCGACACATGGAAGCTGAAATCATGAAGGTACAGAAGCTGATGAGCGCAGCATTAAATGAAGGGCCGGACACTGCTATTTAAGTCAGATACTTTGAAGTATTCGGAGAAGGAACCCACCTTGCAATTCCGAAGACAATCTGAGCGCCGGACTCATCGTCATTGAAGCCTGGTTCGGGGGCTACTGAGGGAGTCCCGGAGTAGGGGGTCCTCGGACAGCTGAACTATATACATTGACCGAACTATTGGGCTATGAAGACACAAGATAGAAGACTTCGTCCAGTGTCCGGATGGGACTCTCCTTGGCGTGGAAGGCAAGCTTGGCGATGCGAATATGTAGATTCCTTTCTTTGTAACCGACTTTGTGTAACCCTAGTCCCCTCCAGTGTTTATATAAACTGGAGGGTTTAGTCTATAGGACGACAATCATAATCGCATAGGCTAGACTTCTAGGGTTTAGCCATTACGATCACGTGGTAGGTCAGCTCTTGTAATACTCATATTCATCAAGATCAATCAAGCATGAAGTAGAATACTACCTCCATAGAGAGGGCCCGAAACTGGGTAAACATCGTGTCCCCCGCCTCCTGTTACCATTAGCCTTAGACGCATAGTTCGGGACCCCCTACCCGAGATCCGCCGATTTTGACACCGATAGTAACACACTCAACTTTTTAGCACATGCCAAGCTTCAACCTTTTCATAGTTCATTTGTAGTGCTTTTCAATTTTTGGGTCATTTAGCTCAAAAAATCAGTAAATGCATGAAAAATAGCAAATGAAGTCAAAAAGGGTTGAAAATTGATGACGTGGCTTTGAATGGTGCATATTGAACGCACAAAAAAGTCTAGAGTTGAAATAAGTTAAAAAAATGAAGTGCCTTTGTAACAGATGAGTTTTCGTCCGAAACCTTGATACTTCGAAAAAGACTGTCCATTTTGTACACGAAGTGAACCCAGTTTTTGCAGTAACCCTCTCAACTTTTTAGCACATCCTATGTGGGTCAAATGATGATACCCGGCTAGCCTTCAACCTTTTCATAGTTCATTTGTAGTGTTTCTCAATTTCCGGGTCATTTAGCTCAAAAAATCAGCAAATGAATGAAAAATAGCAAATGAAGTCAGAAAGGGTTGAAAATTGATGACGTGGCTTTGAATGGTGCATACCGAATGCACAAAAAGCCTAGAGTTAGAATAAGTTTAAAAAAATGAAATGCCTTTGTAACATATGAGTTTTCGTCCAAAACCCAGATACTTCGAAAGATATTGTCCATTTTGTACACGAAGTGCATCCAGTTTTTGTCGTAACCCTCTCAACTTTTTAGCACATGCTATGTGATACGTCTCCGTCGTATCTATAATTTTTCATTGTTCCATGCCAATATTATTCAACTTTCATATACTTTTGGCAAATTTTTATACTATTTTTGGGACTAACATATTGATCCAGTGCCCAGTTCTAGTTCCTGTTTGTTGCATGTTTTATGTTTCGCAGAATCCCCATATCAAACGGAGTCCAAACGGGATAAAAACGGATAGAGTATATATTTGGAATATTTATGATTTTCTGGAAGAAAAATCAATGCGAGACGGTGCCCAAGGGGGCCACGAGGCAGGGGGCGCGCCCCTGACCCTTGTGGGCACCTCGTAAGGCGGTTGATGCTCTTCTTTTGCCAAAAGAAAGCTAATTTTCGGCGAAAAATCTTGGCGAAGGTTTCAATCCAATCGGAGTTACGGATCTCCGGATATATAAGAAACGGTGAAAGGGCAGAATCTGAGAATGTAGAAACAGAGAGATAGAGAGACAGATCCAATCTCGGAGGGGCTCTCGCCCCTCCCATGCCATGGAGACCATGGACCAGAGGGGAAACCCTTCTCCCATCTAGGGAGGAGGTCAAGGAAGAAGAAGAAGAAGAAGGGGGGCTCTCCCCCCCATGCTTCCGATGGCGTCGGAACGCCACCAGGGGCCATCATCATCACCGCGATCTACACCAACACCTCCGCCATATTCACCAACATCTCCATCACCTTCCCCCATCTATATTCAGAGGTCCACTCTCCCGCAACCCGCTGTACCCTCTACTTGAACATGGTGCTCTATGCTTCATATTATAATCCAATGATGTGTTGCCATCCTATGATGTCTGAGTAGATTTTTTTTGTCCTATCGGTAATTGGTGAATTGCTATGATTGGTTTAATTTGCTATTGGTTATGTTGCTGTCCTATGGTGCTCTCCATGTCGCGAAAGCGTGAGGGATTCCCGCTGTAGGGTGTTGGAATACATTCATGATTCTCTTATAGTGGGTTGCTTGAGTGACAGAAGCATAAACCCGAGTAAGGGGGTTGTGGCGTATGGGATAAAGGGGACTTGATGCCTTAATGCTATGGTTGGGTTTTACCTTAATGATCTTTAGTAGTTGCGGATTCTTGCTAGAGTTCCAATCATAAGTGCATATGATCCAAGAAGAGAAAGTATGTTAGCTTATGCCTCTCCCACATAAAACTTGCTATCGGTCTAGTAAAGTAGTCAATTGCTTAGGGACAATTTCACAACTCCTACCACAACTTCTCCACACTCGCTATATTTACCTTATTGCTTCTTTATTATCTTGCAAACCTATCCAACAACACCTACAAAGTCCTTCTAGTTTCATACTTGTTTTAGGTAAAGCGAACGCTAAGCGTGCGTAGAGTTGTATCAGTGGTCGATAGAACTTGAGGGAATATTTGTTCTACCTTTAGCTCCTCGTTGGGTTCGACACTCTTACTTATCGAAAGAGGCTACAATTGATCCCCTATACTTGTGGGTTATCAAGACCCTTTTTTGGCACCGTTGCCGGGGAGTCATAACGTGGGTTGAATATTCTCGTGTGTGCTTGTTTGCTTTATCACTAAGTAATTTTTATTTGCTGTTCTAAGTTGTTCTCTATCTTTAGTTATGGATATGGAACATGAAATACCAAAAATTAGGTGTACTTGCTACTCATGGAGATGGGGAACCTCCTAAAACCCTCGATGCTCATTATGTGAAAGATATTATGTACTACTTTGATAATCCTGAGAAAACCCCATTCAATTATGTTATGGGAGACACGTTGGATCAACGTGAATACTTTAGGGATTATCGCTTGACACAAAAAGGGAAACTATTATGGGATCAAATTTATATGTTGTATTGGTATGCTAGGCAACTATGCTTGAGATATGATTATACTTGTTGATCTAGAATGAAGGCTCCAAACCTTCCCTTTTCATGCAAATTTAATGATAATGAAACCTTAGATTCTTATGCTAATGGTATATATGATTACTATGATGTGGAACAAATAGAAGAATTCATTGCTTTTACGGGTGCTTATGAGATTGAATCTTTGTTTAAAGAGTGTGAAAATCTTGATGATGCTGTTTACAGACCTGAAAATTTTGCTATACTTAAATATTGTTATGAGAATATGTATTCAATTCCGATATTGATGCATTTATTGAGATACTAATATTTTGCAGGAGTCTATGGAAGAAGAAATTGATGAAACTGTGCGCTCATTGGATGAAAAAGATGATGAGGGGAGCGAAGAACAAAAGGAGGAAGAGCGGATTAGCTACCCGTGCCCACCTTATAATGATAGTAACTCTTCAACACATACATTGTTTAATTTCCCTGTTATGATCCTGTTGATTCTTTTGAAATATCCCTTTTTGATGATGCTTGCTATGCTTGTGGACAAGATGCCAATATGTATTATGCTTATGGAGATGAACTTGATATAGTTCCTTATGTTAAACATGAAATTGTTGCTATTTCACCCACGCGTGATAGTCCTATTATCTTTTTGAATTCTGTCGACTACACTATATCGGAGAAGTTTGCCCTTATTAAGGATTATATTGATGGGTTGCATTTTACTACTACACATGATGATTTTGATAGATATAATATGCATGTTCTTGATTCTCCTACTTGCAATTATTATGAGAGAGGAACTATATCTCCTCCTCTCTATGTTTCCAACACAATAGAATTGCAAGAAACTACTTATACTATGCATTGGCCTTTAGTTGGTGTGCATGAATTGTTCTTGTATGACATTCCGATGCATAGGAAGGGAGTTAGACTTCGTTGTTGCATGATATATGTTACTTTGTGCTCACTACTAAATTAAAAATCATTGTTAATCAAAATTGTCTTTGATATACCTTGGGATTCGGGTGGATCCATTACTTGAGCACTTCATGCCTAGCTTAATGGCTTTAAAGAAAGCGCTGCCAGGAAGACAACCCGGAAGTTTTAGAGAGTCAATTTATTTATGTCGAGTGCTTTTATATAGTCTAAAAACAAAAAATAAAGAGGGGAAGAGAAAGACAAGCATTGTTGAAGTGGGGGAGCTCATTGAACTTTGTTCATGCTCACAGAAACTTTATGAATCTTAATTACAGAAACTTTTCATAAAAACTAATTATCCCCTTGTACAATTCCATTGTATTATAAAAATAATGCGCCAAGGTTTGCCTTTAGGATGTTTAGATTGCTTGTTGGTTTGTGCGGTGCAGGACAAAAACTTTGTCTGTAGTGCACGATTTTACATATTTTACTGGAATGTCAAACGGTTCTGAAACTTATTTCATGGTCTTTATTTACAAAAAAATTATTTTTCCTAATTTTTGTAGCATTTTTGGGGTAACAGAAGTATGGTGAATGTTCAGATTGCTACAGACTGTTTATAAATCCGTGGGAGGCGTAGGATGAAGATGGTCTCTGTCAAACAACCATGCAACCAAGTATAAAAGAGTCTCTTGTGTCCCCGACACACCCAATACAATGGCAAATTGTATAGGTGCACTAGTTCGGCAAACAGATGGTGATACAAGTGCAATATGGATGGTAGATATAGGTACTTGTAATCTGAAAATATAAAAACGGCAAGGTAACTAATGATAGAAATGAGCACAAACGGTATTGCAATTCTTCGAAACAAGGCCTAGGGTTCATACTTTCACTAGTGCAAGTTCTCTCAACAATAATAACATAATTGGATCATATAACAATTCCTCAACATGCAACAAAGAGTCACTCCGAAGTCACTAATAGCGGAGAACACATGAAGATATTATTGTAGGGTACGAAACCACCTCAAATTATCCTTTCTGATTGATCTATTCAAGTGTCCGTAGTAAAATAACACAAAGCTATTCTTTCCGTTCAATCTATCCTAGAGTTCGTACTAGAATAACACCTTAAGACACAAATCAACCAAAACCCTAATGTCACCTAGATACTCCAATGGCACCGCAAGTATCCGTGGGTATGATTATACGATATGCATCACACAATCTCAGATTCATCTACTCAACCAACACAAAGAACTTCAAAGAGTTCCCCAAAGTTTCTGCCAGAGAGTCAAGACGAAAACGTGTGCCAACCCCAATGCATAAGTTCACAAGGTCACTGAACCCGCAAGCTGATCACCAAAACATACATCAAGTAGATCACGTGAATATCCCGTTGTCACCACAGATAAGCACATGCAAGACATAGATCAAGTGTTCTCAAATCCTTAAAGACTCAATCCGATAAGATAACTTCAAAGGGAAAACACAATCCATTAAAAGAGAGTAGAGGGGGAGAAACATCTTAAGATCCAACTATAATAGGAAAGCTCGCGATACATCAAGATCGTGCCAAATCAAGAACACGAGGGAGAGATCAAACACGTAGCTACTAGTACATACCCTCAGCCCCGAGGGTGAACTACTCGCTCCTCATCATGGAGAGCGCCGGGATGATGAAGATGGCCACCGGTGATGGATCCCCCCTCCGGCAGGGTGCCGGAATAGGGTCCCGATTGGTTTTTGGTGGCTACAGAGGCTTGTGGCGGCGGAACTTCCGATCTATTGTGCCCTTGGATGTTTTTGGGGTATATGGATATATATAGGCGAAAGAAGTCGGTCAGGGGAGACACGAGGGGCCCGCGAGGTGGGGGGCACGCAAGGCTGTAGTGAACCTCGAAGCTTCCCTGACATCTACTCCAATTCTCCTGGATTGCTTCCGTTCCAAAAAAACTCTCCCGAAGGTTTCATTCCGTTTGGACTCCCTTTGATATTCCTTTTCTTTGAAACACTAAAATAGGCAAGAAAACAACAATTTGGGTTGGGCTTCCGGTTAATAGGTTAATCCCAAAAATAATATAAAAGTGTATAATAAAGCCCATAAACATCCAAAACAGGTAATATAATAGCATGGAACAATAAAAATTTATAGATACGTTGGAGACGTATCAAGCATCCCCAAGCTTAATTCCTACTCGTCCTCGAGTAGGTAAATGATAAAAACATAATTTTTGATGTGGAATGCTACCTAGCATATTTCTTCAATGTAAATCTCTTTATTGTGGCATGAATGTTCAGATCCAAATGATTCAAGATAAAAGTTCATATAAACATAAAAATAGTAATACTTCAAGCATACTAACAAGTAATCATGTCTTATCAAAATAACATAGCCAAAGAAAGCTTATCCCTACAAAATCATATAGTTAGGCCATGCTTCATTTTCGTCACACAAAATACTCCTGTCATGCACAACCCCGGTTTCAGCCAAGCAATTGGTTCATACTTTTTAACGCGCTTCAGCTTTTTCAACTCTCACGCAATACATGAGCGTAAGCCATGGATATAGCACTATGGGTGGAATAGAATATGATGATGGAGGTTGTGTGGAGAAGACAAAAAATGGTGAAAGTCTCACATTGACGAGGCTAATCAACGGGCTATGGAGATGCCCATCAATTGATGTCAACATGAGGAGTAGGGATTGCCATGCAACGGATGCACTAGAGCTATAAATGTATGAAAGCTCAACAAAAGAAACTAAGCGGTTGTGCATCCAACTTGCTTGCTCATGAAGACCTAGGGCATTTTGAGGAAGCCAATCATTGGAATACACAAGCCAGGTTCTATAATGAAAAATTCCCACTAGTATATGAAAGTTACAACATAAGAGAGTCTCTATCATAAAGATCATGGTGCTACTATGAAGGACAAATGTGGAAAAGGATAGTAACATTGTCCCCTCTTTGTTGGGCCTTTCTTTTTTTGGCCTTTCTCTCTTTTTTTTATTTGGCCTTTCCTTTTTTTATTTGGCCTTTCTTTTTTTTATAAGGGACAATGCTCTAATAATGATGATCATCACACTTCTATTTATTTACAACTCAAGAATTACAACTCGATACTAGAACAAAATATGACTCTATATGAATGCCTCCGGCGGTGTACCGGGATGGGCAATGAATCAAGAGGGACATGTATGAAACAGTATGCATGGTGGCTTTGCCAGAAATACGATGTTAACTACATGATCATGCAAGGAAATATGACAATGATGAAACGTGTCATAATAAACGGAACGGTGGAATGTTGCATGGCAATATATCTCGGAATGGCTATGGAAATGCCATAATAGGTAGGTATGGTGGCTGTTTTGAGGAAGATATAAGGAGGTTTATGAGCGATAGAGCGTATCGTATTACGGGGTTTGGATGCACCATCGTAGTTTGCACCAACTCTCAAGGTGAGAAAGGGCAATGCATGGTACCGTAGAGGCTAGCAATGATGGAAGGGTAAGAGTGCGTATAATCCATGGACTCACATTAGTCATAAATAACTCATATACTTATTGCAAAAGTTTATTATCCCTTGAAGCAAAGTACTACTACGCATGCTCCTAGGGGGGAGGTTGGTAGGATTTAACCATCGCGCGCCCCCGACCTCCACCCGTAAGGTCAAAAACAGAACAGTCTGTAGAAGTCTGTAACTTTCGGATACTTCTGTAACTCGAAAAATTCTGAAATAAATTGGTGAACATTAGAAATTTGTCTATTGATCTTCTGCAAAAAGAATCAACTTAAAGTCACTCTCCAGTAAAAAATGGCAGCTAATCTCGTGAGGGCAAAGTTTCTGTTTTTTTACAGCAAGATCACATTAACTTTCACCCAAGTCTTCCCAAAGGTTCTACTTGGCACTTTATTGAAACAAAAGCTATAAAACATGATTACTACAGTAGCTTAATCATGTGAACACACAAAAACTGTAGGGGTAAATATTGGGTTTTCTCCCAACCAGCACTTTTCTTTAATGCCTTTTAGCTAGTCATGATCATTTCAATGATGCTCGCATAAAAGATAAGAATTGAAGCATAACGGGAGCATCAGGAAGAATATGACTAACACATTTAAGCCTAACCCACTGCCTATGCACAGGGATTTTGTGAGAAAACAACTTATGGCAAGAATCAACTAGCATAGGAAAACAAAACAAGCTTAGCTTCAAGATTTTCAACACATAGAGAGGAAACTTGATATTATTGCAATTCCTACAAGCATATGTTCCTCCTTCATAATAAATTTTGGTAGCATCATGAATGAATTCAACAATATAACTATCACATAAAGCACTATTTTCACGATGCACAAGCATAGAAAATGTACTACTCTCCACATAAGCAAAATTCTTCTCATTCAGAATAGTGGGAGTATCATAAGAAACTCGAATACTATAAATTGTTTCCACGTTAAAAGAGTAATGTTCAGAAAAAGGGTAATCATGATCATGACAAGTTTTGTAAATATAATCATCACTACTTTTTATAACATAAGTATCATCACAATAATCATCATAAGTAGCAACTTTGTTCTCATCATAATCGATTGAAACCTGTTCCAAGATAGTGGAATCATTACTAAATAAAGTCATGACCTCTCCAAATCCACTTTCATAATTGTCACAATAAGATTCAACACCCACCAAAATAGTGGGATCATTACTTCTTAAAATTGACACTCTTCCAAACCCAGTTTCATCAATATAATCATCATAAGTAGGAGGCATGCTATCTGATACATCCATTTTGCATCATGCTTTTATCTCGATATTTATTGCATTATGGGCTGTTATTACACGTTATGTCACAATACTTATGCGTATTCTCTCTTATTTTACAAGGTTTACATGAAGAGGGAGGATGCCGGCAGCTGGGATTCTGTGCTGGAAAAGGAGCAAATATTAGAGACCTATTTTGCACAACTCCAAAAGTCCTGAAACTCCACGAAAGTCATTTTTGGATTTAAAAAAATATTGAGAGGAAGAAATACCAGAGGTGGGCCACCCACCGTCCACGAGGCTATATGAAGTCTTTTACCATGGAAAAAATCATAAGCAAGCTTACGGGACGAAACTCAGCCGCCACGAGGCGGAACCTTGGCGGAACCAATCTAGGGCTCCGGCGGAGCTGTTCTGCCGGGAAACCTCCCTCTAAGAGTGGGAAATCATCACCATCGTCATCACCAATGATCCTCTCATTGGGAGGGGCTCAATCTCCATCAAAATCTTCACCAGCACCATCTCCTCTCAAACCCTAGTTCATCTCTTGTATCCAATCTTTGTACCAAAACCTCAGATTGGTACCTGTGGGTTGCTAGTAGTGTTGATTACTCCTTCTAGTTGATGCTAGTTGGTTTATTTGGTGGAAGATCATATGTTGAGATCCTTAATGCATATTAATACCCCTCTTATTATGAACATGAATATGCTTTGTGAGTAGTTACGTTTGTTCCTGTGGACATGGGAGAAGTCTTGCTATTAGTAGTCATGTGAATTTGGTATTCGTTCGATATTTTGATGAGATGTACGTTGTCTCTCCTCTAGTGGTGTTATGTGAACATCGAGTACATGACCCTTCACCATTGTTTGGGCCTAGAGGAAGGCATTGGGAAGTAATAAGTAGATGATGGGTTGCTAGAGTGACAGAAGCTTAAACCCTAGTTAATGCGTTGCTTCGTAAGGGGCTGATTTGGATCTACATGTTTCATGCTATGGTTAGGTTTACCTTAAGACTTATTTTGTAGTTGCGGATGCTTGCAATAGGGGTTAATAATAAGTGGGATGCTTGTCCAAGAAAGGGAAGTACCCAAGCACCGGTCCACCCACATATCAAATTATCAAAGTAACGAACGTGAATCATATGGGTGTGATGAAAACTAGCTTGACGGTAATTCCCATGTGTCCTTGGGAGCGTTTTCCTTCATATATGAACTTGTCTAGGCTTGTCCTTTGCTACAAAAAGGATTGGGACACCTTGCTGCACCTTATTTACTTCCATTGCTTGTTACCTGTTACAAATTACCTTATCACAAAACTACCTGTTACCGATAATTTCAGTGCTTGAAGAGAATACCTTACTGAAAACCGCTTGTCATTTCCTTCTGCTCCTCATTGGGTTAGACACTCTTACTTATCAAAAGGACTACGATAGATCCCCTACACTTATGGGTCATCAAGACTCTTTTCTGGCGCCGTTGCCGGGGAGTGAAGCGCCTTTGGTAAGTGGAACTTGGTAAGGAAAATTTCATATAGTGTGCTGAAATTTACTGTCACTTGTTACTATGGAATATAATCCTTTGAGGGGTTTGTTCGGCGTCTCTTCACCCCGACCAGTAGAGCAAAGAGTTTATCCTCAACCTACTGAACCTACTGAAAATGTTTACTTTGAAATTCCTTCGAGTATGATAGCTAAACTGCTAGCTAATCCTTTTACAGGAGATGGGACATTGCATCCCGATTTACACATAATCTATGTGGCTGAAGTTTGTGGATTATTTAAGCTTGCAGGTATGCCCGATGATGTTGTCAAGAAGAAGGTCTTCCCTTTATCTTTGAAGGGAGATGCATTAATTGACATGGTATACGCTATGTGATGATATGGGATCATGGAAATACAAACGACTGAAATTGGAATTTCATCAGAAGTTTATCCTATGCATCTTGTTCATCGTGATCGTAATTATATATATGATTTTTGGCCTCGCGAAGGAGAAAGCATCACTTAAGCTTCGGGGAGGCATAAGTCAATGTTATATTCATGCCCCAATCATGAGCTCTCAAGAGAAATGATTATTCAAAAAATTAATGCTCGGCTTTCTCTCAACAATCGCTCCTTGCTCGATACTTATTGTGCTGGGTCTTTTATGATGAAGACTATTCAATTCAGATGGGATTTATTGGAAAGAATTAAACGCAACTCTGAAGATTGGGATCTCGATGAAGGTAAGGAGTCAGGTATGACACCTAAGTTAGATTGTGTTAAATCTTTTATGTATACTGATGTTTTCCGTGAATTTAGCACTAAATATGGACTTGACTCTGAGATAGTAGCTTCTTTCTGTGAATCATTTGCTACTCATGTTGACCTACCTAAGGAGAAGTGGTTTAAATATAATCCTCCCACTGAAGTAAAAGTAGTTGCCCCTATTAAAGTAGAAGAAAAGGCTATCACTTATAATGATCCTATTGTTCCTACTACTTATATTGAGAAACCACCCTCCCTGTTAGGATAAAGGATCATGCTAAAGCTTTAACTGTGGTTCGTAAGAGTAATACTAAAACACCTACACCACGTAAGCAAATTAAAGTTGAACCTAGTATTGCTATGGTTAAAGATCTCTTGGCTGATAATATTGATGGGCATGTTATTTACTTCTGTGATGAAGCTGCTAAAATTGCTAGACCCGATAATAAACATAAACATAGATGTCGGGTGGTAGGTGCAACATATGCCAACGGGTGGCTAATCATTGTGGGAGCCAGTAAGACATCGTAGGTGCCTGGAAACGGGATAAGGCGAAGACATGCATGCCGGTGAATCTTACCCAGATTCGGGGCTCTCCTAGGAGATAACACCCCTAGTCCTTCTCTACGGGGTCTCTGCATGATCAATAGATCAACAGTACCTGCAAGATGCTCCTTGAGCTGTTTTGCTAGAGGAAGAAGAAGGGCAAGGCTAGATCTCCTCTTCTTTCTATATGTGTGTCAAACTCTGAGAGATCAACCCTTTGCATGGGTGCCCCGGGGGGTTTATATAGGCCTACCCCCAGGGGTACAATGGTAATCCGGCTGGATGTGGGTCCAGTCCATGAGTGTCTGTAGTCGCCGGCTTCTCCGCCGGCCACTGAGGCCCGCCGACTGGTGGGTCCTGCTGGCTGCCGGCCTCTTAGCCGACATCTGGGCCCACCGCCCGGGGGTTTTTTCGGTTGCTGGTTACTATGGCTTACTCTTGGTGACGGTGGCTTCGTCGTGGTAAGCATGGCTACAGTGCCGCCGCCTGGCGGGCATTCACTGTAGCCTTACCTTATCTTATATACTTAATGGTGCACAAACATCCAGGGCGGGGGCATGCCGACTACCAGGTGCCGGCTTCCCCCCAGGCCGACTGGTCAAGTCCAGCCGCCTTCTGGTATCTCTCTGGCAGGAGGGGCCTGCCGCCTGCGGGCCGTACTGACTGCCTTTCGTGGGCGAGGTCACGGTCAATGTGGCAAAGTGCCACGCCGGACGGGTAGTGGCCGCCCCGTACGGCGCACTGTGGCCACGCTCGCTCTGGGATTCTAGGGTGGCAGGCTTCACTGTAGCCACACCCTGTCTTGTCATCGTTATGTGGGTGGAAACTTAGAGGGTATGGGTCCGGCCGCCTGCTAGGAGTCGACCACTCTGTTGGCCGGCTGCTAGGAGTCAGCTCTCTTTGAGAGAGCTCTTCGAGCCTTGCCACCTTCCAGTAGCCGGCCGGTGGGATAGCCGGCCAAGAGAAGGCGGCCCAGCATCTTGGATGTTCGAGGGCTCAGTCGGCCCGATATTTTTTGAAGAGCCAGGGGGAGCCGGTTAGGCTACCCGTGGTCCTTTACTCCGACAGTAGTACACAAAGCTGGTCGGGCTTCGCGGCTGAAAGAGGAACGAGAAGCCCAAGCAGCTTCCTATCTTGAAGAGCAGACAGCTAGGAGTCGCCACAATCGGTCGCGCCACCTAGTAAGTTTGGAGTCTGAAGGCGGGAACCAGCTGGCGCGGGTGCCGGGCGCCAGGCCGGCCGCCCGCCGTCCGTGCGCCACATGGCACCCTTCGGCTGGACCAGCCAGCCAACCCACGCGCGCGACGAGACGTTGCTACAGGCTAGGGCCCGCCTCCACCACACCTCAACCCACGCGTGGATCTTCTGTGGCCGAGGCGGACGGTTGGCATTCCAGCGGCAGTCACCGCACGTCGTTAAGGCGCAATAATCGTGGGTCGTGGGGGAGTGAGTGCAGTTAATCCCACGTCCCCCATGTCCCGCCCCCTCGGCTTCGTCGCACCACGGCTATAAATAGCGGGAGGAGGGGGAGCTGTAGACGCACACGCGCTCGCCTCCTACTCCGCCATCTTCCTCCTCTTCTTCTTCTCTGTTGCCGTTGTTGTTCGCCGCCGTGCCGCTCCACCGGCCACCTTGCTACGCCGTAGCTCACCACCGTGGGGTTGCACTCTCGCCATCGCTGCGCTTTCTTCGTCAGCCTCTCATCTTCATGGCGCGCCGGAGCCTGGGACGGCTCCAACGTCCATGAAGACCACATCGATTTCCTCCGCAAGACGCGGCGGTTGCCCGGCGAGGACTACATGAGGGTCCGCCTTGCGCCGGAGCAGGAGATCTCGCCGGCGCCGGAGGATGGCGAGCGCGTCATCTTTAGGTCGCATTGCCTATGCGGCCTCGCCCTACCGGCGAGCGGCTTCTTCTGGGCCTTTCTTGACTTCTACAACCTCCAGCTGCACCACCTCACTCCGAACACGGTGGTGCTGCTGTCCGCCTTCGTCATCATGTGTGAAGGCTATCTCGGCATCCTCCCCACCACCGAGCTTTAGGGCGAGTTCTTGTACTCGAAGCTCGGCACCGTCGTCAAGAGCGTGGCTACGCAGTGGACCGCCTTCGTCACGGTGCGGAGGCCGGCTGTTGTGAACCCGTTTCCTCCCATCACGCTGATCCAGCCGGTGAAGATGTGGCAGCAGTAATACTAGCATCTTCCCGGAGGGCGACTGGGCCAATCTGCCGCCTACGTAGCCGGCCTGCCGAATGTGAAGCGACCTAACTGGTCATATCGGGCCAGGTCGCTGTCAGCCTCCGGAGCCGCCGCTGTCTCGCGTCTCGGGTGTTGGTGAAGTCGGAGGGCTTGACCAGGCCTAACTTGCTGACAGCCTTCGTGGCGCGCTGGGTGCTCCCGCTCCAGGGCCACCCTCACATGATATGTCAGATGAGCGGGCATCGAGACCCAAGCCAGCTGTGCACCAAGGAGATGCCTCACGCAAGGTAGCTCACATGTGTTGGGATCTACGGTAGGGTGCGTCGAGTGCAAATTAAGATTTCCTACGTGCAGAACAACCAAGAACATGCTATGGGAGATGGATCACTGATCGTTACGACTAGACGCACAGTGTCGTGCAGCGGAAGAAGAGTTGAGGCAGCGCGCCCGCGTCGATCGTCTCCTCCTTGTCCGATCTCCCTCGAATAGCTGCTCGTCCGATCCCATGTACAAGTTCACTGGAGCAGTGCAAGTGCACCGCCTCTAACGGTATCCCGTGTGCAGGAGGAACACCGTGCGACGAACTGCTAGGTCTGATCACACAGTCGTCGGCGAGTGGAGGTGGCTACTCGCAACACATGCAAACCCTAGTCGCAGCGCCGAAGCGATCAATCGCATGAGTGTCCCGTACCTCCACTTTATATAGGCGTCCGTCGCGGGCTCAACACTTGGGCCTCGCATGGACCCTAAAGCCCACAAGTCTACTTGGCCACAATCCAAATACAGTTCGGATCACATCCGACCAGTCTCCTCGGATCCGACCTTGTAGGTTCCTTCCCTTAAGCGCGCGACCCCTTAGGTTCAAGTCGGCTTGGTCGCAGTTCGGATCACCTTCGACCTGCACGGTTGGTAGCGGCCTCTAGCAAGGCATGCCGACCACCAAGCAGACTATGAAGCTGGTTAGGCGAACCTGTACAACGTGTCACACTTCTGTTCCCTTTGCGTCATGATATATGTTGTCGGGCTCAAGGCGAGACTGTCATCCTTGTGCTAGCCCGACCTCTTTCTCGTTCCAGTGATACCGACCACAAACCGGATTATCTCATAATCCCTGTCGCATGGCCATGCATATCCTGGTCGGATCACACGAGGGGCCCAGAGTATATCTCTCCTGATCGGAGGGGCAAATCCCATCTTCTCGACCATGTCTCACAGCATCGGACTGGACAAACCCGAAAACTACCTTTGTAACTACCCAGTCACGGAGTAGCGTTTGGTCGGACCAAAGCAAGTCTGTCACCATCCCGAGTACATGCGTCAGCTCAGGTCTTAGGACATAGAACGTATGTTGTACTAGAGACTCGCAGATGACATTTCGCTGCGTCTCATAATTGGGTCTTTCTGACTCGGACCTTATCTCGACTTGGATCCGACTACGTCGAATCCGACCAGACCTTTCCAAGTCCATATTATCCGGTTAGCATCCAATGCTCCATGGCTAGTGAGACCAAGCCATCGACCGTGTCATATGCTAGTCTATTCGGCTACGCGTCCACTCAGCCCTTTCGACTAGGGACCTTTTAGGACAGTCATCATACAATGCATAGTCCCACAAACAAGTCACGTACTTGCTGATACACATCACTGATAATGTCCAAGGACTATCTTTATTCATAAACACATAGGAAATATCATCATACATGATTGCCTCTAGGGCATATCTCCAACAATCTCCCCCTTGCACTAGAGTCAATCAAATAGACATCGAATGCCCATAGCTCTAACGTGCCCCTCATGCTTGGGTTGTGGAAGTGGCTTAATCAATGGATCTGCAATATTTGCATCCGTGTGAATCTTGCATAACTCTACATCACCATTCTTTACGAACTTTCGTATCAGGTGATTTTTCCGGTCTATGTGTCTGACCTTGTGGTGATTCCTCGGCTCTTTGGCTTGTGCGATGGCACCCGAATTATCACAATAAAGGTCCAACGGTTTCACCGAGGCTGGGAAAATACCAAGATCATCCAGAAAATGCCGGATCCAAACACCTTCCTTTGAAGCTTCACAAGCCGCAATGTATTCGGCTTCTGTGGTAGAATCGGCCACCGTATCCTGCTTGGAACTCATCCAATGCACTGCTCCTCCGTTCAGGACGTACACAAATCCGGACTGTGATCGACAATCATCTCTGTCTGTTTGGAAACTAGCATCGGCGTAACCCCTTACGACAAGCTCTTCCTCACCTCCATAAACTAGGAACATCTCTTTAGTCATTTTAGGTACTTCAAAATAGTCTTTAGTGCTGCCCAGTGACTCTCACTTGGGTTGGCCTGGTATCTGCTTGTTAGACTTATTGCAAAAGCAACATCTGGCCTTGTACATATCATGGCATACATGATGGATCCGATTGCAGAGGCATACGGAATCCTACTCATACTGCTTCGCTCATCAGATGTCAAAGGACTCTGAGTCTCACTTAGCCTTATACCATGTGAGAGTGGCAAGAACCCTTTCTTTGCCTCACTCATGTTGAACCGCTTCAACACTTTATCAATGTACGTGCTTCGGCTCAAGCCGAGCAGCCACCTCGATCTATCTCTATAGATCTTAATGCCTAAAATATACACTGCCTCACCAAGGTCTTTCAACGAAAACTTGCCATTCAATGACTCCTTGACCGACTTCAGCATCGAAACATCGTTCCCGATCAGTAGTATGTCGTCCACATACAAGATCAAAAATACTATCGAGCTCCCACTTAACTCTTGTATAAACAAGAGTCCTCTTCGCTTTTGATGAATCCAAGACCAATGACGACCTCATCAAATGAATGTTCCAACTCCATGATGCTTGCTTCAACCCATAAATGGATATCTTGAGCATGCATACCTTACGAGTGCTAGTCGGATCGACAAAACAATCGGGCTGTATCATATACACGTCCTCGGTTAAATTTCCATGTAGGAAAGCCGTTTTGACATCCATCTGCCATATCTCGTAATCGAAATATGTAGCTATAGCTAGTATGATCCTCACCGATTTTAGCACCGCTACCAGCGAGTAAGTCTCGTCGTAGTCAATTCCTTGAACTTGTCCATAACCTTTAGCGACAAGCCAAGCTTTGTGGATCTGAACATTTCCATCCACATCGGTTTTCTTCTTAAAGACCCATTTGCAATCAATGGCAGTTACGCCAGGTGGCGGATCAACCAAGTCCCAGACTTGATTCTCATCCATGGAATTTAACTCGGATCTCATGGCCTCCAGCCATGCCTCAGAATCTAAGCTCACCATTGCTTCTGCATACGTGGTCGGCTCGTCGCTTTCTAGCAACAATACATCACGCACTTTGCGCAATCTTTCTGACTGACTCCGGTATGATCTCATCACCAGCCGAGCCGTCCCCGAGTGGTCCTCGAATTTCTTCGAGTCGAACCGTCCTCCCACTAGCCTCCCGATTGAGAAACTCTTTCTCAAGGAAAACCCCTTTCCGAGCAACAAACACTTTGTTCTCTTCCCGGTTGTAGAAGCTATATCCCAAGGTTTCCCTCGGATACCCTACGAATATGCATTTATCCGATTTAGGTGTAAGCTTGTCTGACATAAGTCGCTTGACAAATGCTTCACAACCCCAAATCTTTAGAAAAGACAAAATGGGACTCTTCCCGGTCCACATCTCATGTGGTGTCTTGTCTACGGATTTTGATGGTACCCTGTTAAGTGTGAAAGCTGCAGTTTCTAGAGCGTATCCCCAGAATGACAAGGGTAAATCCGATTTTCTCATCATAGACCGGACCATGTCCAACAAGGTCCTATTCCTCTGTTCTGATACGCCGTTTCTCTGCGGCGTACCCGGAGGTGTGAGCTGAGGTACTATACCTCGGCTTTTCAGATGATCATCAAACTCCTGGCTCATGTACTCACCTCCACGATCAGATCGCAGAAGCTTTATAGTCTTGCCGAGCTGATTCTCAACCTCATTCTGAAACTCTTTGAACTTTTCAAAAGTTTCTGACTTGTTCCTCATCAAATAGATATATCCATATCTACTCAAGCTGTCGGTAAAAGTCACGAAGTACTGATAGCCACCTCTGGCAGTTGTGCTCATTGGACCACACACATCACTATGTATAAGTTCCAACAGCTCAGACGCCCTCTCGCAACTCTTTGCGAAAGGAGACTTAGTCATCTTGCCGAGCAAGCGTGATTCACATGTCTCGAACGACCCGAAGTCATAGGAAGTTAGGAGCCCATCATCATGGAGCTTCTTCATGCGTTTCAGACTAATGTGTCCAGCCCAGAAGTATGTCGGATTTATCTCATTAGGCTTATGCCTCTTGACATTCACGTTATAGACCGGTTCCTGTTCTAGATTCAATATAAATAGCCCATCAATAATGGGTGCATAGTCATGGAACATACCATTCAAAAATATCGAACAACCATTGTCCTTTAAATTGAATTCATACCCTTGACTCATCAAACATGAGGCAGAAATAATGTCCCGACTAAGTGCAGGAATGTAATAACAATTATTCAATTCCATAATGAATCCAGAAGGAAGCTAGAGCTGCATCGTGCCGACCTCCAACGCAGCAACTCTTGCTTTGTTGTCGACCCTGATGTCAATCTCCCCTTGTGCCACACGCCTAGTTCTTACCAGCCCCTGCATCGAGTTGCAAATATGAACAACCGATCCGGTATCAAATACCCAACAGCTACTAGGTATGTCAGCAAGGTAAATGTCTATAACATATGCAACAAGTGTACCTTTGCCTGAGGCGGCATTCCGGCCTTCTTGCCATGCTCTGCGAGCCACTTGCTACATTTCCTCTTCCAGTGACCGGTCTCCTTGCAGTGATAGCAAACGGTCTTCGAGTCTGCTCCAGACTTTGGTGCAACGGCGGAGGTTACCGTCTTCGTGCCCTTTGCCTTAGCCTTTTTCTTGGACCAACTCTTCTTGACCTTAGCCGATTTCTGCACCATCAACACTTGATGCGTGCCTTTCTTAATATCCTGCTCTGCCACTTTGAGCATCCCATGCAATTTAGTGAGCTTCTTATCCTTGCCATGCATATGATAGTTCGAGATGAACGTCCCATAGCTGGGCGGAAGAGAACCCTGAACAACATGAGTAGCCAGCTCATCCAAGAGCCGGAAACCCAAACTATCCAAAGCTTGCACATATCCAATCATCTTAATCACATGTGGGCTCAGTGGATCACCTTCCTTCAGCTTGCATTCCATCAAGGATCGCCAGACGTTGAACCTTTCGGTCCTAGCCTGTGTCTGAAACATGCTCTTGAGACTCTCGATCATATCGTAAGCCTCAACATTTTCGAAATGCTGTTGCAAATCGGGCTCCATACAAGCCAGCATCAGACAACTGATCTCCATTGATTCATCAACGAGTTTCTAGTAGGCATTCTTAGTTGTGGCATTAGCATTATCAGCAGGTTCCTCTGGAAGTGGATCCTCTAGAACATGTTCCTTTTTATCGTGCTTGAGAACAATTATCAGATTTCTATACCAGGTGGTAAAGTTTGTTCCATTCAGTTTATCCTTTTCCAGAATTGATTTCAATGCAAAGTTGGGTTGAGCGGGGGGTGCCATTGATCTACAATAGAAAATATGCAATCACTAAGCAACGTGTTTATGTATAGTAATTCTAGCCTAAATAGAAATACTCCAACTGAAGTCAGCATCCCTCCGCAAACTCTCAGTGATTCAGGATCCGACTAGCGCATGCGACTAGTGAGCTTTAGCATCACTGCTAGCCAACATACCTATCCGGTAAGCAACTCCTTGCTAATCGTATCTCTATACGACTCCTGTCGGTCGGGAAGGTATCTCATACCCCGGCTCCCAACCTTCTTTGCCACAAGGCCCAAAACCGTTTTGATAGCCTTGTCAAGTTAACCTGATGCAGTGCATGTCCGTGTCCGACACGAACCCTTCAATTCAAGGACACCTAGCAGCACCCCAATTTTATGAGCCCACTACTAGACGTACTTGACGTGCGAAGGTGCAACATCGGGAATGGCAATTTACTTGATATTCATGAGGGATATTTCTACCATTCTAACATGCATAGAAACAAAGCAGCATAACAATTAGAAATAACACATATTGTGAAATAGTATGGCTACTTCATGGACATTCTTCCAGGTTGGCTCTGACTCCGATGACCATCTACGAACTCCATCTTGTTTGTCATGCCGGGACGCCAAGCCACCAACCTGATCTCTATTATCCAACTACTACAACTAGTAATGAATTTACATAGAGTCACAAGTCCACACGCAGGTCGTTATACAATATAATGACATCACTTTGGCTCCTGCCAGCAGACAAACATGACATGCATGCCATGTATAAATTACACACATGCATCACATACACATGAGCCATACTATTCACATCAAACCTGCAAAACAAAGTTATGCATAGAACTGTATTCTACTGGTTTGTGTGTCGGGTACGAAATACACGGCGCTACGCACATGGCGGTCCCTCGTGGGTGTGGGCAGTGCCCGACGTTTTCAGATATCACAGATCACATCTGCACTCTGATCATGCCGAATTTTCTGATCTGACCGATCTCATCGATCATCGCAAATCCGATTCAGGTTTAAGTTTCACTGTTAACCTCGATGGCGGCTGACCGACTAGTAGGAGTAGATCGTGTCACGACCTCATCGATCCCGATTGACACAAAACATAGCCACAACGATCCCCATGTGCAGTTGATCACATCAACCGTGCATATAGCCGATCTCATAAACAAAAACAGATCTCATCTGCCGCCTCCACATATCTAATATGCATACGATCTGAATCCAAATCCTATAGTAGAGGCTCTGATACCACTATTGGGATCTACGGTAGGGTGCATCGATTTCCTACGCACAGAACAACCAAGAACATGCTACGGGAGATGGATCACTGATTGTTGAGGGAGTCCTGGATTAGGGGGTATCCGGACAGCCGGGCTGTGTACAACATACGGACTATTGAAGCATGAAGATACAAGACTAAAGGCTTCGGCCCGTGTCCGGATGGGACTCTCCTTTGCGTGGAGGGCAAGCTTGTTGATCCGGATATTATATTTCCTTCCTTGTAACCGACTCCATGTAAACCCTAGCCCTCTCCGGTGTCTATATAAACCGGAGAGGTTGGTCCTTAGAAGGCCGATCACAACTACAATCATACCGTCATAGGCTAGCTCTTAGGGTTTAGCCTCTACAATCTCGTGGTAGATCTACTCTCCTACTACCCATATCATCAATATTAATCAAGCAGGAAGTAGGGTTTTACCTCCATCGAGAGGGCCCGAACCTGGGTAAACATCTGTGTCCCTTGCTTCCTGTTACCATCAGCCTTGAGGCACAGATCGGGACCCCCTATACCCGAGATCTACCGGTTTTGACACCGACATTGGTGCTTTCATTGAGTGTTCCTCTGTGACGTCACCGCAAGGCTCGATGGCTCGTCTCATCATCAAGGACGACATTATCTCAGAGGGAGCTTTGGGTGTAGGCCAGACGCTCTGACTCGGCGGCTTTATCATGGCCGCCCCATCGGCGGTAGCGCCGACGATGGCCTCTCGGGTCATCACTCATGACCTTTCGCGTCAGTTCAGAACTTCTTGAATAGATGGAACCAATGAAACTTTCCTCCCTTAATGAACTCTTGGATCGCATCGCCGCTCTGGGAGTCGCTACGAACTATGACCGGATTGGGCTTAAACCCGACCGAAGGGACATCAGGTCCCCGCGACCACCCATGAGGTAGCGATAGTGGAGGAACCACGCGCGGATTGTCCCTCAACTTTGAGGACGAATTATGTTCGGATTGCTGAACTTCTTGAGCCAAAAACTTGCTCAAAGGGAAACATGACCCAGGCCCCGGACTTAGAATCAGGCACCGGGCCAAAGGAATTGGGCGGTATCCCGGATTCTGAGCTGTTAAGCCCGGAACCGCCCATGCGCCCATGGGCGTTAGATCGGATCAAAATCCAGATTCTGTTAACAACACCTATCTGGACTTAAATTGTCTCTCCCGCATTAGGCAAGAGCCCCAGGAAATGGTACACCATTACTGGGCCAGATTCCTCCTTGCGCTTAACAAGGTCAAGGACTGCCGCGAGGAGAGCATGGTCTCCCTCTTTTGCAAAACTGTATGGACGAAGGGCTCCTCAATGCTATAAGCCGCCGCGACATAGTACGCTTCGCGGACTTGAAAAACATAGTAAGGAAGTACTGTGCGATGCAGAGCGCTTGGAAGACCCAGACAGAATTTTGGGATAGTACTGCTCTCACCAAGACCTTTGTCCGAACTAAACGGACTAACTCTCGTAAGTCGTCTGATCCAATCCCCAAGAAACCAAAGCCCACCCTAGGGCGGGGATCCGTATTGGAAGAATGGCTCGACGGGCCATGTAAGCTCCACAGTACTCCGGATACAATACCAACTCATAGCCTTAGGGCATGTTGGATACTCCGACAGGTGGCAAAAAGTGGCGAGGATCTTCTTGTAAGCCATAAAGCGGAATAGCATCCTGCCAGCGGACACAATACGGTACTAGCAGTCTTTGAGACTTTTGCCTCGAACAACAGGCGCAAGCGATCTCATTGAAGCTCTGCAGAAATTTGCCATGTGGCAAAGATAAACCCCTGGAATGACACTACTATAACTTTCAATGCCAGTGATGAACCTCGATTCCAGACTGTCCGGGCACCAGCCGCTCTAGTCCTTAGCCCAATCATGGACAACTTTTGGCTCACCAAAGTACTCATGGACGGCGGAAGCGGGTTAAACTTGATCTATGAAGAAACGCTCGACAAAATGGAAATTGATAAAGGTCGCATTGAGCAAAGTGGCACCACCTTCAGGGGAATCATCCCTACTCGGGAAGCATGGTGCGCAGGAAAAATCACACTCGATGTGGTATTCGGCACCCCGGAGAATTACAGATCCGAAGAAATCACTTTCCAAGTGGCTCCCTTTAGCAGCGGATACCACGCCCTTCTAGAGCGGGACGCGTTTACAAGCTTTCAAGCTGTACCCCATTATGGGTACATGAAGCTTAAAATGCCCGGACCCAAGGGAATCATCACTCTAGCCAATGATCCGGACGTCGCGCTACGCGCCAAAAATAAAACCGCAGCACTAGCCCTGGAAGCATTACCGAAGCCCTAGCAGCCGAAGAGTTAACAACACTGCGGGCCACCGTGGATAGGGACGATGTGATACTCGACAAACGACCCAAGTCCACCTCATTTAAACCTGCAGACGAGATAGTCAAATTCCAAGTCCAACCAATGGACCCCACGAAGACAGCATCCATTGGGACATTTTTGGACGCCAGACCGCGAGCACGCGAGAATTGGGACATTTTTTCCGGGCATCGACATGCCAGCTGGCCAAACACAACCTCAATATACTAAAGGGATACATACCGGTCAAACAGACCCTAAGGCGGTTTTCAGAACCCAAACGGCAAGCCATGGGGGAAGAGCTAGCCAAGCTTCTTGAGGCCGGATTCATTAGAGATATTAAACATCCGGATTGGCTGGCAAATTTGGTAATGGTACCAAAAAAGGACAAATCTTGGCGCTTATGCGTCGACTTCAAAGACCTCAACAAGGCTTGCCCCAAGGATCCCTTTCCCCTCCCTCGCATCGATCAAATCATCGATGCCACAGCTGGACACGACTCACTGTGTTTTCTCAACGCATACTCCGGATACCATCAAATAAAGATGACAGAGTCTGACCAAGCTGCAACAGCTTTTATAACGCCATATGGCCCTTTTTGCTTCAACACTATGCCTTCGGGCTCAAGAATGCTGGCACAACCTATCAACGCATGATTCAAACATGCCTGGAAAAACAAATCGGCAAAACAGTGGAAGCATATGTGGACGACGTAGTCATAAAAACTAGACACGTCGAAACCCTAATAGATGACTTGAGGCTTACATTCGATAACCTCCGGACATACGACATCAAGTTGAATCCGGAAAAATGCGTTTTCGGTGTCCCCTCGGGGAAGCTGCTGGGCTTCATTGTTTCCAACAGAGGAATCGTAGCGAGTCCAGCAAAAATCTGAGCTCTGTCGTAGTTGGCTATACCAATAGACCTCAAGCACATCCAGAAGCTAGCTGGATGTGTGGCCACTTTGAGCCGCTTTATATCCAGGCTAGGAGAAAAGGCATTGCCTCTTTACCGCCTCCTTCGATGCACCGAACACTTCGTATGGATGGATGCAGCCGCGACCGGACTTGATGAGATAAAGACTTTATTGGCCAGTAATCCAGTCCTAACAGCGCCAAACATCGGCGAACCTATGCTACTATACATAGCTGCAACACATCAAGTGGTAAGCGTAGTTCTCGTCGTCGAACGAGAGGTGAACGGATACAAATTCCTGCTTCAAAAGCCGGTTTATTACATATCCACGGTCCTCACCCCATGCAAATCCCGATACCCACACTATCAAAAAGTAGCATATGCGGTCTTCATGGCATCCCGGAAGCTAAGACACTACTTTCAAGAGTGTTCGATTACCGTCGCCTCCGAAGTTCCACTCAATGACATAATCAATAACCGCGACGCTACGGGCCGGATTGCTAAATCGGCTATCGAGCTCCTCCCATTCGACATAATATACAAACCACGGCGAGCCATTAAGTCGCAAGTACTGGCTGACTTTGTCGCCGAATGGAATGAATGCGAACTCCCTAAAAATGCAGGCGTACTCAACTGGATCATGCCCTTTGCGGCTCCAAAATGTTGGCGGATGGGAGCAGAGGTAGTCTGGCGTCTCCACGAGACCTGATCGATCGTCCTACAAATATTATACACAGACTCCAACGATGCGGCGAATATGAGGCTCTGTTGCATGGTCTTGGATGGCAGTCTCTATGGGCATTCAACGCTTTGGAAGTCTTGGAGATTGAATCTCGCAATATCACAAATAAACAGAGACTTTGATGCCAAGGATTTGAAACTGTCGGCCTATCGTAATGTTGTCCTCAAAGTGTCAGCTCGGTTCGAGGGGCTCGAGTCCACCATGTGGCTCGAGAAAACAATCAAGCGGCGGGCGTCCTACTTTGCATCGGCGCCAAGCGCGACCTGTCCCACCTAATTTATTCTTGGAAAGGCTGTTCAAGCCATCCGTAGTATGGGAAGAAGTCGGCAATACCAACCGCGGATCGAATACACCCCGGACTCGAACCATCGAGACACAATCGGAGGCTCTGCCACCGAAATTACATCTCCGTCCCACGAAATCATGGCCGTAATCGCCCCGTGGACTGAGCCTTTCTTGGCCTACCTAAATAGGACGGACTTCCCCGAAGACCAAAATGAAGCACGCTGCATAGTCCGGCATTCTAAAGCTTACAAAGTCCACGAAGGGGAACTCTACAAGAAAAGCGCGACCGGAGTGCTCCAAAGGCGCATCTCCGAAGAGGAAGGGCGGCAACTCCTGGCTGAAATCCATGCCGGACTGGGCGGACACCACGCCGCAGCTCGAGCGCTAGTCAGCAAATCCTTCCGTACAGGCTTCTATTGGCCGACGGCCCGAGCAAATGCACAGGACCTTGTCTAACATTGCGTCGGCTGCCAGCTCTTCGCCAATCAGAGTCATATACACCCCACCGCTCACCAAACAATCCCCATAACCTGGCCCTTCGCGGTCTGGGGGCTGGATATGGTTGGACCCCTTAAAGGGGGCAGCCATAAGAAAAAATACTTATTGGTCATGGTGGACAATTCACCAAATGGATATAAGCCAAACCAGTTAAAACGGCCGAATCCGGACCAGTAATAGACTTCATATCGGGTGCATTACACCGTCGGTGTCCCCCCAGCATCATCAGCGATAATGGCTCAAATTTCTGGCCGATGAGGTGAAAACTTGGTGTGGCAAAATGGTCATTAAGCTCGACTACGCTTCCGTCTACCACCCCCAAGCAAACGGCCAGGTCGAACGGGTAAATGGTCTCATCATGAGTGACATAAAACCCAGATTAGTGTGATCTTTAACAGAATCAGATACGCACTGGGTAGAGGAGCTCGACTCCGTACTCTGGTGGCTGCGGACCACACCGTCGAACCACCGAATATACACCATTTTTATGGTGTATGCAGTGCGTCATGATACTACCTGCGACATAATACATGATTAGCCATACGTGCGCATGTACAAAGAGAAGGAAGCGAGTTAGATCGGCGGGATATGGATGCCCTAGGAGGAGGCGATGTCGCAAAAGCCGTTCCACATTCTATCAGCAGCAGGCTCGACGATATCAAAGCAGAGAAGTGCGGGCCAAAACTTACAATATTGGCGAGCTCGTTATACGCCTACGTAGAGGAAGAAGGACAAACTCAAACCCAAGTGGGAAGGTCCCTTCGTCATTGACAAAGTTCTCACCGGAGGAACGTACCGTCTACGTAATGCATCCAATAACAGACTCGAGCCAAACCCATGGAACGCGGCTAGACACGGAGATTCTACACCTAACGCCGAACCCAGTGTTCGTCTCCTTACCCCTCCTTTTTAATTATTCTCCACCTCTTTTTCTCACCTTTCTCGACCCTTTTTCTCTTCACACAAAGTATTTAATACAGTGCGGACTCCCAGATCATTCCGGCCGTACTATGTGTGTAAGCTGTACCTGGGGGCTTCCTATTCGGAAGCTAGACATAACTACTTTAAATGGCTTTTTGCCCATCGCATATGCGTTCTTTTTCAATATGTGCCCTTTCTTCACCATTATATGCATCGATATGACTTAAGATGTGGCCAAGCTGGTTTGCCTGGCTCTTGTGTTTATGCCCTACGTTCCCGTTAATTCGGCTAGGGCATAAGGGGAGCACCTTGGCGATTATTACTGCCGGTTAAGCCGGATGTGTACCTCAGACTGGGTGAAGCCGAAAGCTAGTTTCCATAAGAGAATATTCAATCGGTAAACAAAGGATGTATCTCCGTTCGCAGTCCGGACATGTGCATTGACACATGCATTCCTAGGGAAAGGAACCCCTAACGGAACTATTCTCCCTGGAAGATGTTTCTTGCTATCCATGCAATATAACATAGCTAGTTGGGTACTTGTCTGTTCAAGCACTTATGTCCCCTAAGCCTGATCTCCACGCATACCCCGGTTCTTGTATAACCGACCGGGTATTCGGACACACCCCAGACTATAGGATCCGGGGGATGAAGCGAAAAGGTCTGCCATGACAAATGATTTCAATCCGGCTAGGGGCTATTTATGCCAATTAAATTACAAAGTCACTGAGACTGACTATACTCCTCCTCTATACCATCTAGCAGGCTATCTAGCCTAATATCTTGTTCAGAATACTTAGCGGCTAAAGCTACCTGGTCATATACCAGACTCACGGGAATTTCTTGCCCATCCAGCCCCGCCGGTCCTACTTCGGCCATATGGTTCGGGTCCACCTTGGTGTAGCGCGTCTTCACCATTGCCCAGGCTTCTCTTGCTCCTTGCCGGCATGCTGATATCTTCCACAGACGGAAGCGCCGCGGGCTCCTTGAAGCAGTCATGAGCTCCCCCATGCCATTCGGCAGGAGGCTTGATGGCCACAAGGCCTGAGCAAAGCCGTGCATCACCTGCCGAGCATGCTCGTGCAACTGCACAAGTTCTTGCAGCAAATCACCTGCAGATGAGGGCATCTCCTCTTCAGGGCGACCCGTTAACATTCCTGCAGGCAACATTTTTCTCAAAAAACTTCCTCACCAAACTATCACACAGTTCGCTTGAGCTCTTACCATAAATGCCGCGTCGAAGATTTTTGTTCTCCTTCACGGAGTCGCATAAGTTGTCTTGGGGCGTCCTTTAATTCACGTCGGGCGAATATTGGCATCTTGTAGCTTGTTCTTCTCTTGTGTCACTGCGTAAGGGCGGCTGCGCCCGACTTTAAGCTGCCGTTGGAATCTTGATGCGTCACCCATTCGCCCTCGGTTTCACCCGGGATTGTCTGCGAATCTTACATTAGACTAACCGCACCAGCCATTTCCTAACTGGTACATCTGCGTATAATGGAGACAAATATAACCAGAGGGGGCCTTTCGGGATCCCTCTAACTTGGCTACCGCATCAGTCAGCTGGGCCTTGCATGCCTCCAGCTCCCGGCACCAATTGTTCATTCTTGTCCACAAGGACCTGTGCATATATTGATCTTCAAACAGTTGTCCCAACTATTCCAAGTATCAGGGGCTACTGCTATATATACTTATACAAATTTCTCACCCGTATAACTTTGGTGTACTGGTTCGTCGCCTGGGCCAGCCCGCCTCGAGCAGCGCGGACGTATGCCTCTGCTGAATTGAAGGCATTAAAAGCCTATTCGGAAAAGATGTTGTTCCGAAGCACGGCCCTTCGGCGCCGGTGATTCATGGCACTCTCCACCTCGGAGTTTGTGGCCGAACACATATCCGCGTCCTCTGTCGGAGAACTGCATGGTTCTGTCCCCGTGTCCGCCTCCGTCCCTGAAGCCGGCCCTGGAACCCGGCTGGTGGAGGCGTGATTGGTGGGGTCTCCGGATATAGTCCGGTTATTCCTCTTCCTGCCAGACACAAAGGGCGCCCCCATATCTCAAATTCTATGATTATAGGACAGGTTATTACTTTACCTCTGTAGTGGTGTGTCGACCTGCACCGCCTTCCTCTTGAGCCTGCTCGATCTGGACGCCCGTGGTTGATGAGTCCCGAGGGGCTCGAACCCTCGCTCCGGCCGTCGTTTCTGTAAATAGAACGACGCCTCAAGGGTAAATTATTGTCCCAGGGGGAGTCCTCTTCGGAGGATAGGGTTTTTAGTTCGGCTTACCCGCGTCACGCGGAGTAGTCCGGGGTAGTCGGCCGTAATGGCCACTAGGGCGCCATCCCAGATCGCTTGATAGAAGATCCCGTTGACGAGCTCCACAGTGATATCCGGATCTACTTTAAGTCCCAGATCTAGTGCCCTTCAAGGGTCCTCTGGTTGTGGAGAGGGGCTGAAGATTCCTTCTATGGCCCTCCTCAGTTCCTGCTCAGAAGCATTGATGCAAGTAATCTTAGCAGAAGATAGGAGGCCGGACACTATTCGTCGTAACAGGTACTTTGTAGTATTCGGAGATGGAACCCGCCTTGCAATGCCGAAGACAATACTGCGCACCGGACTCATCGTCATTGAAGCACGGTTCAGGGGCTACTAAGGGAGTCCTGGATTAGGGGATATCCGGACAGCCGGACTGTGTACAACGTCCAGACTATTGAAGCATGAAGATACAATACTCAAGACTTCGGCCCGTGTCCGGATGGGACTCTCCTTTGTGTGGAAGGCAAGCTTGGCGATCCGGATATTATATTTCCTTCCTTGTAACCGAATCCATGTAAACCCTAGCCCTCTCCGGTGTCTATATAAACCGGAGAGGTTGGTCACTAGAAGGCCGATCACAATTACAATCATACCATCATAGGCTAGCTCTTAGGGTTTTGCCTCTCACGATCTCGTGGTAGATCTACTCTTGTACTACCCATATCATCAATATTAATCAAGCGAGGAAGTAGGGTTTTCCTCCATCGAGAGGGCCGAACCTGGGTAAACATCTGTGTCCCTAAGCTTCCTCTTACCATCAGCCTTGGCCTTGCAGATCGGGACCCCTACCGAGATCTGCGGTTTGACACCGGCAATCGTTACCACTAGGCAGCGATGCTGTGCAGCGAAAAGAAGAGTTGGGGCAGCGCGTCCGTCGATCTTCTCCTCCTCGTCGATCTCCCTCGAACAGCGGTCGTCCAATCCCACGTACAAGTTCGCCGGAGCGGCGCAAGTGCACCGCCTCTAATGGTATCCGCGTGTGCAGGAGGAACACCGTGCGGCGAACTGCTAGGTCCGATCACACAGTGGCCGGCAAGTGGAGGTGGCTACTCGCAACACATGCAAACCCTAGTCGCAGCGCCGAAGCAATCAATCTCATGAGTGTGCTGTACCTCCACTTCATATAGGTGTGAAGGCGTTTAATTGGACTTTCACAAAGTACATACCTTGATAAAGTTTTGAAAAAGTTCAAAATGGATCAAGCAAAGAAAGGGTTCTTGCCTGTATTACAAGGTGTGATGTTGAGTCAGACTCAATGCCCGACCACAGCAGAAGATAGAGAAAAAATGAAAGATGTTCCCTATGCTTCATCCATAGGCTCTATCAGGTATGCAATGGTGTGTACCAGACTGGCGTATGCTTAGCAATAAGCTTGGCGAGGAAGATGCGAAAGTAATCAGGGTGGATCACTGGATAGCGGTCAAGAACATCTGAAATACTGAAAAGGACTAAAGATATGTTTCTCGTTTATGGAGGTGACAAACAGCTAGTCGTAAATGGTTACGTCGATGCAAGCTTTGACACTGATCCGGACGATTCTAAATCGCAAACCGGATCGTATTTTTATTAAGCGGTGGGCTGTAAGTTGGTGCAGTCCTAAACAAAGCGTCGTGGCAGGATCTACATGCGAGCGGAGTACATAAGCTGCCGGAAGCAGCAAATGAAGGAATCGGATGAAGGAGTTCATTTCCGATCTAGGTGTCATACCTAATGCATCGGGACCAATGAAGATCTTACTGTGACAATCTTGGTGCAATTGCCTTGGCAAAGGAATCCAGATTTCACAAGAGGACCAAGCACATAAAGGGGCCTTCAATTCCATCCGGGACCAAGTCGGTGGGAGACATAGATATTTGCAGGATACATACGGATCTGAATGTTGCAGACCCGTTGACTAAGCCTCTTCCACGAGCAAAACATGATCATCACCAAGACTCCATGGGTGTTAAAATCATTACTTTGTAATCTAGATTTTTGACTCTAGTGCAAGTCGGAGACTAAAGGAAATATGCCCTAGAGGCAATAATAAATTTATTATTTATTTCCTCATATCATGATAAATGTTTATTATTCATGCTAGAATTGTATTACCCGGAAACATGATACATGTGTGAATACATAGACAAACATAACGTCACTAGTATGCCTCTACTTGACTAGCTCATTAATCAAAGATGGTTATGTTTCCTAACCATAGACATGTGTTGTCATTTGATTAACGGGATCACATCATTAGGAGAATGATGTGATTGACATGACCCATTCCGTTAGCCTAGCACTTGATCGTTTAGTATGTTGCTATTACTTTCTTCATGACTTATACAAAGTTACTACAACTATGAGATTATGCAACTCCCGTTTACCGGAGGAACACTTTGTGTGCTACCAAACATCACAACGTAACTGGGTGATTATAAAGGAGCTCTACATGTGTCTCTGAAGGTACATGTTGGGTTGGCGTATTTCGAGATTAGGTTTTGTCACTCCGATTGTCGGAGAGGTATCTCTGGGCCCTCTCGGTAATGCACATCAAAATAAGCCTTGCAAGCAATGTAGCTAATGAGTTAATTCTGGAATGATGCATTCGTAATGAGTAAAGAGACTTGCGGTAATGAGATTGACCTAGGTATTGGATACCGGCGATCGAATCTCGGGCAAATAACATACCGATGACAAAGGGAACAACATATGTTGTTATGTGGTTTGACCGATAAAGATCTTCGTAGAATATGTAGGAGCCAATATGAGCATCCAGGTTCCGCTATTAGTTCTTGGTGGGAACAGTTCTAGGTCATGTCTACATAGTTCTCGAACCCGTAGTGTCCATGCAGCTTAACGTTACGATGACAATTTTATTATGAGTTTATAAGTTTTGATGTGCGAAGGTTGTTGAGTCCGGATGTGACCACGGACATGGCGAGGAGTCTCAAAATGGTTGAGACATAAATATTGATATATTGGAATCCTATATTTGGATATCGGAAGCGTTAGGGTGAAATCGGGACTTCTTAGGATGCAGGGGTTACGGACCCCCACAGGGGTTAATGGGCCTACATGGGCCATGAGGGCAGGCCGCGTGCACCTCCCCCCTAGTCCGAATAGGACAAGGAAGGAAGGCGCCCCCTCTTTCCCTCCCCCTTTCCTTCTCCACCAAGGCAAGAGGAGGAGTCCTACTCGGTGGGAGTAGGACTCCTCGAGCACACCCCTAGGGGCCGGCGCACCTCCCCCTCAGTCCTTTATATCACAGGCAGGGGGCACCTCTAGACACACAAGTTGATCATCGTGATCGTTCCTTAGCTGTGTGAGGTGCCCCCCTCCACCATATTCCACCTCGGTCATATCGTTGCGATGCTTAGGCGAAGCCCTGCGTCAGTAGAACATCATCATCGTCTGTCGGGTTTTGGGTTCCGGCAGACCCTTGAGGTTCGAACACTGGGGTGCGCGCGGAGATTTCGCCCTCTATCTACCTGCTCCTCGGCGACTCGCTGAGATCTAAACTACTAAAGGAACAACACAAGAGACACAGAGTTTATACTGGTTCAGGCCACCATTGTGGTGTAATACCCTACTCCAGTGTGTGGTGTGGTGGATTGCCTCTTGGGCTGATGATGAACAATACAAGGAAGAACAGCCTCATGAGTCTGTTCTTGGCTGGTGTGATGAACTGCTAGGAGGTTCGATCGCTCTCTCTCTTGGTTTCTTGGTGAGGATCGAGATGCCTCTACCACAGGGGTGGCTAGTCAATTTATAGGCAAAGGCTTTGGGCCTCTTCCCAAATATTGGTGGGAAGGGCACCAACAATTGGCCATTTGAAGGGAACATCTGGTACACTTATCGACTAAAGTTGCTCCTCGCTTTGTCAAAGGCTCACGGTGAGTGGCGCCTAATTGGGCTCCCAATGACTTCCTTCCGCCCGTTGGGCTGGTCTTGGTCTTGTTGCACGAAATGGATGCCTTTGCTTGTCTCGCTCGCTTGCTCCCTTGCACCAAGAGGAAAGGAGGACCTTTGCAGGCTGGCGCTGGCTGGCGCCCTTAGTAAATCATGGCTGCGTCATGGGCACCTCGAGGTACCCGCCTTGAACTCTCTGCCTCCTCGTGAGTCAGCCTGATTAGGCAGCGCTGAGAAGCTCCTTGTCATCCGCCCAGCAATCTGGCCCCTCGCAGGTCTTGAGCTGTGTTGATGAAGATGGGCCGTCTTGGGGCCCTTTGAGCCACACCGCGGGCCGGCGAGCATGTCTGGGGACCCCGTTCCCAGAACACCGAAAGTAGCCCAGGCCCAAAGCGCGCCCGGACTTGGCGGCGGAGGCGAAAGGGCAAGTGCGAAGCGCCGTGGGCCCTAACAGCCTGCGGCCTTGGGCGCCGCGTGGCGGTAGATTGGACGTGGGCAGCACTGTTCCCCCACGCCTCCTTATTTTGTGCCTTGCTAGGCGGACTCGTAGTCGCACACAGCCGCTCCCCTTTTCATTGCCCGAGCGTCCCCCGCCCTTCTTCCTCTTGAACTCCAGCTTCCTCTCCTAATCCAATCTCGAACCTCCCCCCCCCCCTTCTGCCGCCATGGCTCCGCCGAAGAAGGGAAGAGGGAAGAAGCCTATGCCGCCACCTTTCTCACCGTCGTTGGCGACCCCCGCCGTCGATCGGTCGATCATAATCAATCGAGAGGGCTTGAGCAAGGTCAGCTCGGCTTTGGCTACCATCTTCAACGAATGCGGGAGGAAGACGGCCTGGCCCGCGTCCCGCCTCCCCATCGACAGGGTAGTCACTGAGGTCCGGTATTTCGTCGACGCCCTGTGGGCAGGACTGGTTCCCCCCTTTTCCGATTTCTTCAACGCCGTGCTCTCCCACTATCGGATCCACACGATGCGTCTGGGTCCTTAATCCATTACCCTTCTCACGGTCTTTGCCTTCGTTTGCGAAGCAATGATGGGCATCCTTCCTTCGGTTGCCTTGCTGCGCCACTTCTTCTCTCTGCGCCTTGTCGACCCCACCCAATGCTCGGGGTGCGTGAGCTTCATTGCTGCGCCTGAGACGGCAGCTTCAGGGATCGACTTCAGTCTTCCTCCGCCCGCACCTGGGTTTCGCGAGCGGTGGTTGTATGTGGACGTAGGGGTGCCCAGCCCCCTGTTGTCGGAGCCATCTTCACCTGCTGTCCCCAACTCAGGCTGGGGCCAGGAGACGCTCACAGTTCGGCTCATCTTAAATGCAGCGTAGCCGAGTTCTTGAGGGGCTCGTGGCGTGCGCCAAGGTGGTGAAGGAGTTCCTGCTACGCTCGTTGCCCTCTCCAGCGCCATTCTCACGGATGTGGGCCTTGGTAGGCGTGAGGATCGTATGAGGCTCTAGGAAGAGACACTGGCGCTGGCCCGGCGAGGAAGGTGCTCTTGGTCTTGACTGGGGACCCCAACCCCGGCAGCATCCGGCACGGGGGGGCCTTGATGTACCTCTGCTCAAACAGAAGCGACTTTGTGTATCAGATGCCTATCTTCGACGAGTGGGGGCTGCGCCCGACTGGCCTCCAGCGGCCTCGCGAGAACCCAGTGGTGGTGGCCGCGCTTGCTGTCGGCCAAGGCGGCTCTTCCTCAAGTGGCGGGGCAGGGAGGCGTGAGCCGCCGGAGGCCGAGGGGGCCTCCGCCGAGGTGACGGTGCCGGACGGCGCTCATGAGGGAGCAGCTCCTGAGGCCCGCGCTGCTGTGGCTGAGGGCGGCGAGCAGTCGCCCACAGCGCCTGCGGCTGGGGCCCCTGAGGCCCCAACTACTCTTCTTGGTGAGGCGACCGGCAGCGCGCATCAGGTAGACGCCCCAGACGTGGGTCGCCTTGACGCTTCTTCCTCGCCGCAAGCTGACCCCTGCGCTCAACACCTGGGTCGCTTCCTCGTGGACTTTGAGGCCCTCCGGAAGAGAAGGGAGGCCCTGGGTGACGATTACCCTTGTCGCCTGCTGAAGCGTAGGAAGTACTTTACCACCGATGAGTAAGCCTTCTCCTTCCAGCTCTGATTCTTACATTGCTTTTCTGATCCTTTGCTCACTTGACCTTCCCTTGAGCTCGGAGAGATGGTGAGGCCATCCCCCTTGTCTCCGCCCTCTCCATCGTCTTCGAGCACTCCGAGCAGCAGAGCGCTTGTGGTGAGGCCGGTCGGAGAGACGAACCATCCCGAGGCGCATCGCGACCCCGCGCGCCTCGCGACCTTCTTTCGCGAGCCTTCTCGTGGCATAGCCAGCCTGCCGTGGACTTCTCGTCTGGTCGTGGACCGTGATTGGCTGGGGTACTCCCTGCGCTCCTCATTTGGGGATGGACTGGTTCCAGGCCGGGCTTCTGGCGAGGCGTGCCCCGTCGCTCGAGGGCGCCAGTCCCCAGCCCCCTGCCAGGAGGGGGAGTGCTGATCCGAGCCCCCCGGTGCTCGCTTGGGGAGGGTGATGGTGTAACGCCCCGGATACAACTTTCCGTATTCGTAACTTCAACTCTTGCCTTTTCCGGAGATGCGATATGATATTTCCTTCGTGGTTGGGTTTTTTGTCTTTTATTGTGCATTTTGTTCATGGCATGCATCTCATCTCATAGCATCATGCGCATTGCATCTGCATGTTTTCATAAAACTCGTAGCCGTTCACAGTTGTCCTTTCTCTCTTTGCCTCCGTTGTCTTTCTGTTAGGCCCTTGTCCTCGTTGACCTCTCTCAGAACCCTCGTGTGCGTGTCCGAAACTTACCCGAACCCGAACCGCTCAGTCATCACCGTTGGATTCGGATCATCCCCAAACATCTATTAAACATCTGCGTTTATTTGTTGGACTCCCCTAAGCCATTTATCTTCGACCGTTCGATTACGATCGGAGGGTCCAAACCGATCCTAAACTTCCTCTTTCCTTATATAAATACTCCCTAGTCTAAATCAGGCAAAACCCTAACTTCTAGGGAGTTTGTCCCATCGAGCCGCCGCCAGCCAGTTCCCCTCGGGATCCTTCCCCACCTACCAGCAGCCAAATCCCCGATCCAAAAATTCTCTCGGCCTCCAACCCGTAGCCCTCCACCTCTCGATCTCTCCCCACCAACCAGCGCCTCCTCTGGATCCCCTCGTTCACCTACCAGCCTTGCCGTCCAAGCGCCATGTGAGCGAGCCTCTGCCCGAGTTTCTCCTCTGCTCCCAGACCGAGGCCGCCATCCGACCTCGCCGGCTGGTCGCTGGAGCAGCCCATCCAGGCCCTTGCACCCCATCTACTGCTCGCCGCTAGGAGCCCGAGCACCTCGCCTTTGCACCTACGCCGATGGCCTCCTCTACCCCGGGGTCTTCTTCCATGAAGCCCTCCTCCTCCTCCTCGAGGAGATGGTCCTCGCCTCGAGCACCAGTGATCCAAGGTCGGCCTCCTGCTGTTCGTCGTCACCGGGGCTCACCGGCACCTCCAGGTCATGCCGCCGGGCCTCCCTCGCACCCTCTCTTCCTTTCCCTCTCTCTGTCTCACCTCTCTCTAGGAACCAGACGAGCCCGCGCGTTCTCCGCCTTGGATCCTGGGCGTTCCCCTCCTGTTCGTGCCCGGCGAGGTCCCAGGCGACCCGGCCATGGCTCGGCTTCTCTCTGCTCGAGGCTCCAGCAGCCCGCTGCGACCCGCGTCGGCCGCCCTGCCTCGCCTTGGGCCGCCTCCCTCTCACAGGAGCCCCTCGACCCCCGCGCCAAGTCCCTCGCCATCGCCTCTGCTTCATCCGGTTCGAGCGAGCGTCGCCGCCCTGCTTCCCCTGCATCCCCGCTGCTTCAGGTCCAGAAGCGCTCCAGGCCCGCTCGATTCCCCTGCTTCGTTGACCCCGCGCCTCGCCCGTGCTCCTGCCGCGTCGTGCCGCGGGCGTTGACCGCGCCTCCAGCAGTCTCTAGGGCCCAGCCGAAGCCTCTCCCTCCTCGCCATCTTGGGCTTGGCCCATGGGTGAGCGCCCACAGCCCTCCTCTCTGTTAGCCCAGCAGTGCAGCCAGATTCGGCCTAGTGTATTTTTTTTTTCAGATCTGCGATTTTAGCATTTATCCCAGGATTTTTAGAATTGCAGAAAACCCCTTGCTCTTCATGCATATAAAAACTCTTTAACCGTGCATCATAATAAAATGATTTAAACATGTAAAATGCTTAGAATTCTGTCTAGTTTCACAATATGCCATTTTCATCCATGCTTAAAATGTTTAAAATGCTGGTTGTTTAAATTTGCTCAAAATGCCATGCTAAAATGATTTACTTCATAACTAAATAACCTTAGCTCGGTTTTAAATAAACTTTATATGTAAATGGGGTAGAAAAATGCCTAGTTTAACATGGTGGAATTTATTTTCCTGTTTAACAACAATATAATATGTTTTAGGGCAGAACAGTACCAAATTTGAAATATGCATATGAGGATTTTCCGGAATTTGTTGTTTGTTGTTCCGGCCTCATTTAAACTTGCCTAGATAGTTAGTTTACTTATGTTTCACCTCCTGCCATGTTTAACAACATTTAACATTGTTGTGTACCTAAACGAGAGCGAACTAAATAACTCAAATGTGGTGTTTCATCAATATGCAACTCGTTGCATATTGAGCTCCACTTAACTTGTAGTATTGTTTGTTGCACTTTGCCATGCCATGCCTCTTTAAACTGGACATGCATCATACTTGTTTGTGCATCATGCCATGCTTATGCTTGTGCATTTACCATATTGTTTGTTTCTTTCCGGTGTTGCTTCTTAGTTCCGGTAATGTTGCGATTGTGAGGATTCGTTTGACTACTCCCGTTCGTCTTCTTCATGGACTCGTTCTTCTTCCTAGCGGGATTTCAGGCAAGATGACCATCACCTTGGATCTCATTACTATCATTGCCATGCTAGTTGCTTCGTTCTATCGCTATGCTGCGCTACCTATCTTTTGCTCTTCAAGCCTCCCAAATTGCCATGTCAGCCTCTAACCTTTTCACCCTTCCTAGTAAACCATTACTTGGCTATGTTACCGCTTTGCTCAGCCCCTCTTATAGTGTTGTTAGTTGCAGGTGAAGTTGAAGATTGCTCCATGGTGGACAGGATTATGTTGGGATATCACAATATCTCTTATTTAATTAATGCATCTATATACTTGGTAAAGGGTGGAAGGCTCGGCCTTATGCACAGTGTTTTTCCACTCTTGCCGCCCTAGTTTCCGTCATACGGTGTTATGTTCCCAGTTTTGTGTTCCTTCTGGCGGTTGGGAGGTTTATGGGACCCCCCTTGACGGTTCGCTTTGAATAAAACTCCTCCGGCAAGGCCCAACCTTGGTTTTACCATTTGCCTCACCATCACTTATACCTTTCCTTGGGTGGCCAACCCGAGGTCATCTTTATTTAGCCCCCGGGCGATTGCTTCTCTAAGTGCTGGTCGAACGGAGCAACTTCTTGGGGCCCCCAGAAACTTCAGTCTGGTTTTACTCGTAACTTGACTTATCCGGTGTTGCCACGAGAGCGAGATATGTGCAGCTCCTATCGGGATTGCCGGTACGTCAGGTGGCTGCTGGTCTTGTTTTACCATTGTCGAAATGTCTTGTAAACCGGGATTCGAGGACTGATCGGTTCATCTGGGAGAAGAATATCCTTCGTTGATCGCGAGCTTATCATGGGCTAAGTTGGGACACCCTGCGGGGTATAAACTTTTCGAGAGCCGTGCCAGCGGTTATGTGGTAGATGGGATTTTGTTAATGTCGGTTGTAGATAACTTGACACAGATCGAATTAAAAGCGCATCAACGCGTGTTTAGCGTGATGGTCTCTTTTTGGTAGTCAGGAAGTGAACACGGTTTTGGGTTATGTTTGGCGTAAGTAGGGTTCAGGATCACCTCTTGATCATTGCTAGCTTCACGACCGTTCCGCTTGCTCTCTTCTCGCTCTTTTTGCGTATGTTAGCCACCATATATGCTTAGTTGCTGCTGCAAGCTCACCACTTACCCTTCCTTTCCTTTAAGCTTTGCTAGTCTTGATACCCATGGTTATGGGATTGCTGAGTCCTCGTGGCTCATAGATTACTACAACAACGAGTCTGCAGGTACAGGTTATCACGATGATCATGATCACGAGTGATGTTTGCTTGTTTTGGAGTTCTTCTTCTACTTCTTCTTCGATCAGGGGATAGGTTCGGTCGGCAGCTTTGGGCTAGTAGGGTGGATGTAAGCTTGAGTTTACTGTTTGAGTTTCATCCGTAGTCGGATGGTGCTCTTATGTAAGATGATGTTGTATTAGGTAGTGGCATTGTATGCCTTTTGTATGTATCCCCATCTATTATGTAATGCTGATGTAATGATATCCACCTTGCAAAAGCGTATCAATATGTGGTTCTATCCTTGGTGGGACCTTGGTCTCTTTAGGATAGTATCGCATATTGGGCGTGACAGAATGGTGTGGAAGATGTGCTTCGGCCTTGGGGGCTTGGCGCTCTTCGCCATGGGTTTCTCAGGAGGTGGGTGGCAGTGAGCCTGCTTGGTGAAGAGCTTCGCTGATGAGGCCGCGCACCTTGAGGCCGAGGCCTCGCTTTGATTCTGAGGCGCGGTGGGCGGTATCGCCCTCGCCAGCGCTCTCGATCACGATCTTGGCAATAAGGCCAAGGCGTCGTGGCGACCTCCGGGAGGCCGTTCCGGGCCGTCAAGGAAGCCCGGGAAGCTGACGGCGGCGAGGCGACAAAGGCGGGCCGCGGGAACTCTGGCCCAGTGCCACTCATTGGAGGAGCAGTGGAGCTGCTCGGCGGCCCTCAGCGTCGATGAAGGTGGCCGGCGACCCAGGAGCTCTAAAGCCGAGCGCTGGCTGGCAGCTGAGCAGCAATATGAACGCTGGAGACGGCGGCGCTTGGTAGCGCTGAGCTGAGGATGATGTCGCTGCGGCGGGAAGCCAGCGTCTGGAAGGTCGGTCGTCGGGTGACGGCGGCAGCTGCCTTGAGCGAGTTCGAGGAAGAGGCTGGGGCTGATCCGGACCGAGGCGAAGGTAGGACCAGCTTGTCACGAGGTCAAGCTAGAGGCGGGCGGCGGGTCGATGCTGCGGGCACGCCTTTGGGCGCGAAGTCAACTACCTCCATGCCAGAGTGCTTCTCCTACCGCCCATTGGTGGGCGAGGCTGAGGCCGTCAGCAGCGCCGAGAATCGGGCGAGATACTCCTGCGGCAGCTCTGGAACGAACACGTCCCCATACTCCTGCGCCGGAGAGAGCCAACACGGCCTTAAGCAACATCTGCGGGCGGCTGTCGGCGAGCCGCATGCGCTGATTAACTCGCCCGGCAACCTTCAATTCTTCACCGATGTGGTGGCGCAGCTGGGCCGCAGCGGTCGGTGAAATCAGCTGGTTGGTGGAGGAGAGGAGCTGCGCCCTGCTTCAAAGGCGCGCCTTTTCCAGCGTCTTCAGCCATCTCCGGAACATGGATCCCCCACTTGACTTGGCGCGCCATCGCCCAGATCCCCAGGAGCCGTCCGGGGCGACACTGGCGTCTTGGAGTGGAAGACAACGTGGGCGCTCGTCGGGCCGCCGCCCGGATAGCGGCAGCCGCGATCGTGGCACGCCGGCGAGGCGGCGTGGTAACGATCTGGCGCGCTGGCGACAGCGCGCGAAGGTGATGGCGAGCCAGCGGCGCCGGCGAACGATTCGGCGATGCTCCTGAGGATGCATTGGGGGATTTATCCGAGTGACCGCGTATCGTTCCTGTTTCCTTATCCTGCATGAACAGAACTCAGGTTTGGACCTGATGGTTGTAAGAGCATTTTGGGAGGGGTGCCCCTCATGTAAAACTTATGTTCAGCGTACTAGTGGATGCCACATCACCCGTACGCCTGCGCCAAGCGGCTGGCTAGGCGACGGGCCGGCTGGCTAGTTAACCTTTATCCCGTGCGGGCCTGAGATAGCTTTGTGGAGGCTGTGGTGTCTCGAGTTTCTCTGGTGGTCGTAGGATCTGCGGTGAAAAACCCACGAGAGGACACGGCGGCGGCATTACGGGCTGCCGCATAAGCTAGGCGGACCGGCTCGAGAGGGGCTCACGAGGGGAGGCAGCTGGTGAAGTGGTAACGAAATCTTGACGGTTGCTCGAGCGAGACTAAGCACCCCTTCCCAAGCAGGCGCAAATCTCAAATTCGAGTCAAAAATCCAGCGAGGAAAGCAACAACCAAGGGAAAAGAAATGAAAACAGTAAAGGCGCGTCCGGCACCTAGTCTAGTCTTGGGCGTCTTCTCACCACCGGAGCTAAGTGCTGCCACTTGGCGTGGGAGAGCCCTAGGGCTGAAGGCGGCACCTGACACTCAGGCGTGTACAGCCCCACTCATTATGCGTGAGAGTGTCGCAGGCGTGAGCTTCACGGGCAATGGGCCTTCTTCACAGTACCGGCCTTGCTTCATATCGCCATGACGAGGCCCGCCTTGCGCCACACTCTAGTGCCATCAACGGCGACCCGGAAACCGGGGCGCGCCGATTGGGTAAGCGGTGCGCCCGGTTTCCCGGCGACCACGGGTCCTCCTTGAGCGAGCAGGCCTGAAACGCTCCCGGCGGAGGGCCTACCTCTGAGACGCCTTGTTCCGAACACCGCGGTGGTGATGCGGATCGGCCCTCTCCTGCAGCCCGATGGCCTCCTCACGAGGGTAGAGATCGCGGGGAGGCGAAGCAGTTGCTCGCTATGGCGACTGCACCTCCTGCGATCCATGATTAGTGTATGCTGATCACGAGGAATTAGCGGTACCCGATAATCGCCGCTTCTAGGCGTGGTCGATGGGGCCGTCCGGGCTCCTTGAAGAGCTCAGCTTGGCGCCTCGTCCCCCAGCTCGGGCTGAGGCGAGCCTTGTTCGCCCTCTGCGGGTGCCTTGGTCCATCATGTGGAGCCGCGTATTCTTCACGGGGCACGTCATCCCGATGGCGGCCATAATGCTCGCGTGCCATGCAGCTCTGGCAATGTGCCAACCTAGGGTGGTAGCGACAGCCTGCTGGGGCCGTGAGTCACGAAGAGTCCTTCGCTGGCGGGAGAAGTCGGCGCTGCCGGCGGCAGTCTTGACAACCGGTGGTGTTGGAGTGCCTTGGAGCCTCTTTGGCCGCGTGGAGCCCCCGCGCTGGCCGCCCTGGACCTGAGACGGGAGCTGGGTGCATAAGGGGTGAGCCCCCGAGGCGGCAAAGCCCAGGAGCTCTGCCACCCGCTCCAGCAGCACGTCGTGGCCGCCTTCCATTAGCCTGCACTGCAGCAGCTCTCGGGCCACCGTGAGCCGTTATGAGTTCACACGCTCCCAGCGGTATGCGGCGTCCTGACCGCGAAGGCGTGGTTGGAAGCCCTGCTGCTGACCCGTGCTGTCGGCGTGAGCTGTCGGACCTGTTTGCGTGTACGGCCCTGGCGCCCTGCGGACATGAGCTACTGGGCAGGGTTGCCGGGCGGCGGCTCTGCGTGGTGGCCAAGCCGCCCGAGGATCAGGTTGCCCGCCTGGTTGCGGACATGGTGGTGACGATCTGACGGGGCAGTGGCGAAGGTGGATCGGCGCACCTACTGGCGCGCAAATGTCGGGTTTCAGGTTCGGCAGACCCTTGAGTTCGAACCTTTGGGGTCTGCAGCGGAGATTTAGCCCTCTATCTACTGCTCCTTGCCGACTCGCTGAGATCTAAACTACTAAAGAATAACACAAGAGACACGAGTTTATCTGGTTCAGGCCACCATTGTGGCGTAATACCCTACTCCGATTGTGTGGTGTGGTGGATTGCCTCTTGGGCTGATGATGAACAATACAAGGAAGAACAGCCTCGCGAGGTGCATTCTTGGCTGGTGCGATGAACTGCTAGGAGGGAGTTCGGTCGCTCTCTCTACTGGTTTCTTGGTGAGTATCCGGATGCCTCTACCACAGGGGTGGCTAGTCTATTTATAGGCAAGGCCTGGACCTCTTCCCAAATATTAAGCGGGAAGGCGCCAACAATTGGTCATTTTGAAGGGAACATCTGGTACACTTATCTGACTAAAGTTGGTCCTCACACTCGAAGGCTCACGGTGGTGGCCTTTGCTTGGGCTCCACATGACTTCCTTCCTACCGTTGGGCTGGTCTTGGTCTTGTTGCACGAATTGGATGCCTTTGTTTGATGCTCTACGCCTGCGCTTGCTCCCTTTGCACCAAGAGGAAAGAGGAGGACTTTGCGAGGGCTGGCCTTGGCCATGGCGCCCTTGGTATCATGTCTTGCGTCATGGGCACCTCGCGAGTACCCGACTTGAACTCTAGCCTCCTCGTGAGCCAGCTTGATGAGGCGGCGCTGAGAAGCTCCTTGTCGTCCGCCCAGCAATCTTCAGCCCCTCGCGAGGTCTTGAGCTGTGTTGATGAAGATGGGCGTCTGGGCCCCCTTTGAGCCCGCCGCGGTACGCAGGCGGCAAGTCAGGGGACCCCTTTCCCAAAAAGCCGACATCGTCATCCGCCGTCATCTTGTGGAACTCATCCCGACACCTGCTGGATGGTCAGGGGATCGTCATCGAGCTGAGCGTGTCTGAACTTCCGGAGTGCCGTAGGTTCGGTGCTTGGATCGGTCGGATCATGAAGGCGTCGACTACATCAAGCTGCGTTGTCATAGCGCTTCCTCTTCCGGTCTCACGATGATGCGTGGACAACTCTCCCCTCTCGTTGCTATGCATCACCATGATCTTGCGTGTGCGTAGGAATTTTTGAAATTACTCGTTCCCCAACATTCCCGGCTACTCTGTTGCCTGACCAAGTCATTGAGGCCCACGCAGCTTGGAGCAGGCTGGTGCTAAGATTGCGCGGATGCTTTCGCCGATGCAGCGAGCAGCTCTTGGCCATCTAGGCCCGTCTCGGTCGGCTCACCGCATGCTCCGCCGCCTTGGTAGCGTTGGAGCCAGTGCTTTCGCCCTCGGCTGGTGGCGATTCCCGCACCGCGGTCGGATTGCCGACTTCATTGGAGAGTGGCGGCCGGCGCCGAGGCTTGGAAGGCTTACGCAGCTCGGGAGGCGCCCGGTAGGGCGTTGGAGTTCATCTAGCATGGTATCTGGGCTGGACTTGTCCCGGCTGGACATGTTTGACAAGAGGCCAATGAGGAGCTGGTGGCGGTGCGGCGGATATCACTCGGCATGCATGGCGATCGCCAGGTACACAAACACCAGCGTCTTCATCCCGAGCTGAGCGACAGCGGTGCTGCTCTACGGCGGAGTGGTTTGGGCTGAACCGGCGGATAGTGAAGACTACGGCGAGGTGATCGACTCGATGGCGAGGTGAAGAGGAGGAGAAGAGGGCGGTGAAGGCGTCTCGGCGGATGATGGAGCAGCCGGCCAGCCTCGACCTAACCATAACTCCAGCAGCGAGCGCGTGCGAACACGCCCGCCTACATTGGCGATGACCAAGCCAAGACTTCGCCCGACCGGCCACTCCTCCGACCAGCGCCGCCGTCTCCTTGACCTGCCAGCTCACCCATTGCACCCTTGGCGAGGAGCCAACATGTTTATCTTTGTCTTCCTGTTCGTTAGTCTTTGAGTAATATTTGTTAAATTTGCGCAGTTCCACCCAGGGGTGTATTCAAACTAAGTTTAATGCCGACCCTCAAAGGCCTTTTGTGTAAATATAATCTTGCATGTGTTTGACTTCCATTGCGCTTGCTTTACATGTTTTTCGGCGTTTCCTTTGCCGCCCTCCCTTGGTTGCCGCCTTCGGCCAGGACGGCTGCTCTCTAGTGCGTGGCTGGGAAAGTACTAACCGTGTGGGAGGAAAGTACTTTAGCTTTCTTAGATTGTAGCAAGGTGAGTGGGAAGCGGCCAGCGGCTGCTGTAACAACGGTTGGCGAGGGTGGGTAGCGGCTTGTGTTATGTAAGCCCATTGGTCCTTAGCCATTTTTAAGTGTGGGCATCTTTTCTGCCTTTAACTCTTGCCCGGTCGAACATTCGATTCTCTGAGCTGCCACTTTTGGCAAGAGGGCTTAGGTGCCGGCACACTACTTGTCATTGCAGGTGGTACTTATCATAATTCAAAGGCGGCAAGTTCCGGGCGGTGGTTGAACCCGATCTTAGGACGAGAAGAACAAATGTAGTGACACATTCATAGGCATGATACTCATCATATATATAAAGAGGTAGTCCCGATTGCTCCTCGGGGGCCCGATGTCTTGTACTTAATACAAAATATAGCATGGTACATCTGCATTTAGCGTAAAATCTTGAAGGAGATTGGGGTTCCATGGTTGTTTGAATCCTTGCGGAATCATCTCCTTGCATGCCTTGGAAGCTACGTGCGTCGATCAGATAGTAGAATTCGTTGCCCAAGGCCTTCTTGAGACGAAGGGCCTTCCCAAGGGGCGAGATTGTCTTGGCGGCTGTTAGCTAGATCAGCGGAGCACAAAGTCGCCCTCTTGGAAGGATCTTGGCTTGACCTTCGATTGTGGTAGGCGCAAGCCACTGCTAGATGGCCGACCCGGCTAAGTGCTAACGATCGGCCCTATTCCAGCTAGTCAGCGCCGTCTTCTCGCGCTTCCTTTGCCTCCGCTTCCATGTACATGGTGACTCGAGGTGAGCGAACTCCATGTCGATAGGGATGATAGCCTCGGCACCATACACAGGAAGAAAGGGTAAGCCGGTTGACTTGTTGGGGTGATGCATAGCTCGAGAGGGCTGACCGTCGGCTCCTCGAGCCGGCAGCCGGCTGGCATCTAGTGGCTCGACCGATCGGGGTTTGATGCGGACGGATGAGGCCGTTTGCTTTCGCTTCGACTTGAGTCGTTTGGCTGCGGATGGGCAATGGGCGCTAAGTCGGTCGGATGCCCGTGTTGCCGCGAAACATGCCGATGCTCCTTTGGCAAAATTCATGCCATTATCGTGATGATGTTGTGTGGTATGCCATGCGGGTGGTGATGTCTGCGATGAATGTCACGATGGTCGGCCCATTCAACTTCTTGATTGGCCGCTTCAATCCACTTGGTGAACTTGTCTATAGCGAGAAGGTGTCATGCTGCCGTGTGCCGTCTTGAATGGGCCCACCATATCCAGCCACCCGGCGGCAAAAGGGCGGTGAGGGATGGTCTTGAGTCTGCGGAAGCGGCAGGTGTTGCTTGGAGCTGAAAATTTGGCACCCTGCGGTGTTTGACCAATTCTTTGGCGTCTTCCAGCGATCGGCGAAGAACCCATGGCGGAAAGCTTTGGCGAGTGATCTTGAAGTCGTGTGGTGGCCTTTTCGCCCTTGTGGATGTCCTTAGGGATTGCAATGCCCTTCTCTAGCTCGGCGTGGCGCTGGAAGACTCGGTGACCTTTGTACCTTGAGCTCTGTTCACTATGTATGCGCTCCAGCTCGGCGTTGAACTTGTCTTGCGAGATCTCATCGATCGGCAGCTCTTTGTTTACCAAGAAAGTTGAGGATGGGTTGGGCCCATGTTGGAGCTCCGACTTCTTCTATTGCCAACATAGCTCTGCAACCAGGGGAGGTGGGTTGGGAGGTTGAAGGTTGGAGTCGGCCACACTTTGATGTGTCATTGCGGTCCCGGGCTGGCTGCTGCAGATCGGGCAGGTTCTAGAAGTCCACAGGCGAGTCTGTTGTAGCAGTCCCGAGCCTTTCTTGAAGTACCGACTGCTTTGGGTTCCCCAAGTCGGATTCATTGCATCGAAGTCGGTGACACGAAGATGGAGTCTGATTAAGAGCGGCAGCGGGCGGCGAGGAGGCCGAAGGAAGCGCCGTTTGGTATAGCTTGCGGGTGGAGCGATTCATGCCACGGCATTTGCTTGCTCGTTGTTGGCCCGTGTACTGGAAACTCACACCCTTCAAAGTATCCACTTAGCTCTGAGCGAGCGGTAGCTCGCCATGTTTGCGTCCTTGGCGTCCCAATCACCGGACGATTGTTGGATCACCAAGTCCGGTCGCCATGCCGCAGGATCCGCGGATCCGAGTTCTTTAACGGCCGGGCCCATGTATGAGTGCCTCGTGCTCGGACCGCGTTGTTGGAGGCAGCAAAATGAATTTGCATCGTGTGCACAGCTTGTTGCCATTGGGAGAGGTGAGGGCGATGCGGCTCCCAAACTAGTGCGCCTCTTGGATCCGTCAAAGTGCATCGCCAATGAGTGGAGTCGAGGTATTGGTGGCGATCTTGAGTCTCGGCCCGGTCGACAAGGAAGTCGGCCAGCACTTGGGACTTGATGGCGGTGCGAGGCTGGTAGAAGATGGTGTATGGAGCTAGCGCAATGGTCCACTTGGCCACCCGGCCAGATGCATCCCGGCTGCCTATGATCTCGGCAAGCGGGGCAGTGCAAACGACCGTGACGAGGTGCTCTTGAAAGTATGGCTTGAGCTTCTTGGCAGCAAAGCATATGCCATAGCACATCTTCTGGTAGTGGGGTAATTCTGCTTTGAGGTTGTGATGCTTCACTCGGGTAATACACGGCCTCTAGACCAAGCTGAGCTCTGCCTTCTTACGGTATTTGAACCACAATGATTGTGCTAATCACCCAGCTAATCGCAGCAATGTAAAGGAGCATGTGCTCTTTCTTGAGTCGGTTGCCGCCCGGGACAGGCAGCATAGTCAACATCTTCTTCATCTTGTGAGAAGCCCGTCCACTTTGGTCGTTCCACTAGAAATCGGTGGATTTCCTCATGAGCTGTCTGAGGAGAGCCTTCTCCCTAGCCCGTGATAAGCGGTTAAGGGAGGCCAACCACCGGTGAACTTTTGGACATCTCGAGCGGGTGGGAATCTCCATCCTCTCTATGTCCTTGATCTTCACTTGGTTGCACTCGGGGCCGTACGAGGCGGCAGTGACGCCCGGGCCCCAGTAGGAAGGGCCCGATGTCCATGCATGTGTTATGTTTTATGAAAGAAATGTCATTCTTAGGAAACAAAAATCATTTCGGATCATTTGGTTCTCAAAATGCTAAAGTATTCTTTCCCATGATTGATTTTTACGTTGTGATGTCTAGGAAAGAATATTTTCCCATGTAACAGATTAGTGATTTTTTCTCAAAAAGGAAA